>CM062820.1:12246094-12846094 GCA_031772625.1 Pinus tabuliformis | reverse complement strand
ACAGATAGCAGGGTTTTTAGCTGAGGCTTTCCCCAGAGTATTCTTATGTTTTCATGTGTAATTGATTTTTCTTTCTCTATTATATGTGTTCTATTTGATCTTGCTCAAAATCGATTAAGCTTCCGCAAGTTTGTTTGTAGAAGTAGATCAAGTATTTTGATTTAGTATATTGCGTTATCAAGTGATCTACAATGAGAAATTCTACATGGTATCGGAGCAAAGGTGATCAAAGCAGAGAACAGTATACAAAGAAGGGAAAAGTTCGAAGTTTGAAGTCCATGATTATAGAAATTGAATTCTTATCGCATCTCAAATTTCACCAATGGCGTTCAAGGGTTTGAGACTCGAGTATGCCTTGGATGGCAGCTCGAATTATATAGCCTGGAAGGATCGCATGGAATTGGTATTAGAGGACAACGGTTTGAAGCACTTCATTGATCAAGAAGTCCCCAAGCCAGCAGCTGCTAATGCCCAAGAATTGGCAGAATGGAAGAAATGTGTGGCCAGAGCGAGGAGGATTATTCCGGAGGGAGTTCAAGACCACATTGTCTCGAGTCTCCATGGGAAGGAGACACCGTTTTCAATGTGGAAAACATTGAAGGATCGATATCAGAACAGCAGCGATCAGAGGAAGTTGGCGCTGAAAGACAAGCTTTGGAAAATCAAGTGTGAAAAGGGCGACACGATCTCTACATATATGAACAATCTCACCACCTGCAGGGATGAGCTTGGAAGTGTAGGAATCATGAAAGTCAATGATGACATGGTGAGTCTTTCTCTCCTCGATCTTCCTAAGAGCTGGCATAGCTACCAAGACTCAATAAATGGAAAAGAGAAACTGCCAGATTGGGAACGACTGTGGTCGAATCTGATGCAGGAGGAGATAAGGAGAAGCACCAGAGATGGATCTTCATCAAAGCATGATGATGAAGAAAATCTAACCTTAGCGAGTAAGGCGAGGAAAGGGAAGGGGAAGGCTTCCCATTCCAAATCAAGTTCTTCCCATGGTGGGAAGAAGATTGACAAATCGAAAGTGCGATGCTTTCATTGTCATGAGGTGGGCCATTATGCTACGAATTGTCCAGAGAAGAAATCCAAGAAGGGATCCTCGAAAGGATCAGATGGTGAGGCAGTGGCCTCATAGTTCGAATTGGATTTCACCCTCATCACATGCATGGTTTCATCAATGGTGGGGTGTGTTTTATACCTGGACAATGGAGCCTCATTCCACATGACCGGCGACAAGAGTCTATTCAGTACCTTGGAGGAGAAGGACCTCCAAATGCACATAGAGATGGGCGATGATGGAAAGTACCGTGTTTCAGGTGAAGGCACGGTTGTGTTTCAAAGGGAGCATGGAGCTCCTCTCACCATAACTGATGTAAAGTATGTGCCTGGACTGAAGAAGAACCTGGTGTCCGTCACTATGTTGGAAGACAAAGGCTATGATGTAGTCTTTAGTAAAGGAAAGGCATTCCTGAGGCACATCAGCACTGGACAGACCAAGAGGATTGGGATTTGAGTAAAAAATCTCTACAAGCTGGAGGTAGATGACTATGTTGCATTGATTTCCAAAGCAGAGTTGGTGCAAAGGCAAGATATTGGCGAGCTATGGCATAGAAGATTGGGCCACTTGCACCATGGGGCCTTGAAGATCATGTAGCGGATTTCTATCGGACTTCCCAAGGGTAAACTAGAGCAAGTGGATACATGCAAAGGTTGTACCTTGGGCAAATATGAAAAATCTTCCTTTCAAGATCGAGACAGTTGAGCTGGAGCAATCCTGGTGCGAGTTCATACAGATGTGTGTGGACCATTCTCGACAGCCTCCACCACTAAACAAAGGTACTATGTTATTTTTATTAATTATTTTTCTCGTAGATGTTGGATCTACTTCATGCAGAAGAAGGATCAAACCTTCTCAAGTTTTTGTGAGTTCAAAGCCTTGGTTGAGAAAGAATCTGGAAAAAAAGTAAGGGCCTTGCGAAGCGACAATGGTGGAGAGTATGTCTCTCAACAGTTTAAGGACTTCTGTGCAACAGAAGGAATCAAACAGGAGTTGACGGCACCCCATAACCCACATTAGAATGGGGTGGCTGAAAGGAAAAATAGAACAATTGTGGGAGTAGCTCGGGCAATGCTGCATGACCAAGGCCTACCACTTCATTTGTGGGTCGAGGCATGCAATACAGTAGTATACTTGCAGAATAGAAGCCCGCATCGTATACTGGGGATGAAGACACAAAAGGAGGCTTTTTCCAGGAAGAGACTAAATGTGAGTCACTTCAATATCTTTGGCTCATCGGTATTTTTCCATGTGACCAAAGATGACCGAAAGAAGCTAGAGCCAACAGCTGAGTTGGGGATACTTGTGGGGTACACTCATACACCCCACAACTATAGGGTGTTCTTTCCTACCAGTTAGAGGATAGTGGTATGCAGAGATCTAAAGTTCGATGAGCAGAAGGCCATGCGAGTTTCCCTTGAGAGGGAGCTCAAGTTGCATGCAGAGGAGGAACTTTTGGTTCCTAAGGAGGAGGAGCCTCAGACTGATGCGGAGCAGCTGCATGTAGAGGATCCAGGAGTGGAGACAAACACTCATGCAAAGTCTTCCAGATATGGGCGAAAACGCTCAAGGGAAGCTGATATATTGGTGATGGATGTGAGAGAGAATGTGGGATAGCCATCCTCTCAGCGCAGACAGAGGAGATCACCTAAGCGGTACATTGGTTACATGGCCCTTATTGGGGAGTGTGTAGAGACCGAACATATTCCTTTGAGGAAGCAGTGCAGCAGCCAGTCTGGGTTGATGCTATAGTGGAGTATGACTCCAAAGTTCGGAACAGTGCATGGGATGTTGTTCCAAGACCAAAGAACAAGTCAATAGTGAGTTCCCGATGGATTTACAAGGTAAAGCAAGTAGCTAATGGGAGTGTGGAGAAACATAAGGCAAGGTTTGTTGCCGGTGGTTTCTCACGGGTCGAGGGGATCGACTATGATGAGAATTTTGCTCCTGTAGAAAGGTACTCATCTATCAGATCGATGTTGGCACTATCAGCATAGATGGGTTGGAAGATCCATCAAATGGATGTGAAGACTACGTTCCTCAATGTTAAGATTGAGGAAGAGGTGTACATAGAGCATCGGAAGGATTTGAGACCTTCGATCGTGAGTCGCATGTGTGCCAACTCAAGAGAGCTTTGTACGGGCTAAAGCAATCACCTCGTGCTTGGTACACCAAGATCGATAGTTATTTCACCGAGTTGGGCTTCATAAAGAGTGAAGCAGATGCGAACCTTTACCACATCATGGTAGAAGGTAATCCATTGATCATTGTTCTTTATGTTGATGATCTGATATTGACTGGTGATGATCAGTTGATCAAGTCTTGCAAGGAGGACCTTGCAAGAGAGTTCGAGATGAATGACATGGGTCTCATGCACTACTTTCTAGTCATGGAAGTGTGGCAGAAGGATGGGGAAGTGTTTGTGTCTCAAGGCAAGTATGCCAATGAGATACTCAGGAGATTCCACATGGAGAAGAGCAAGCCCATGCAGGCTCCTCTAGCAGGTAACTAGAGGAAGGAGGATGCTACTTCAGGTGAGGTAGTAGCTGCTACTGTTTATCAGCAACTTGTGGGTTCATTGATGTATTTTGTGAACACACGACCAAATTTGTGCTTTGTGGTGAACCAGCTGATTCAAGCTATGGTTCAGCCTACCACGCTGTTTTGGAAGGCAGTGAAGCATGTGCTAAGATACCTCAGAGGCACATCTTAGTATGGATTATGGTACAGACGAACAGAGGGAGTGAAGCTTCAGGGCTTCATAGATGCAGATTGGGCAGGGAGTCCATCAGATCAGAAGAGCACTTCAGGAGGAATTTTCAACCTTGGTTCAGCTGCAGTTTCTTGGTACAGTAGGAAACAGAGGTCAGTTGCACTTAGCTCAGCAGACGTTGAATACATGGCTACCAATCAGGCAGCATGTGAGGCCATTTGGATGTGGAAAATTCTAGTTGGATTGTTTGATCAGAGGATGGATCCAACTGTGATCTATTGCGATAATCAGAGTTGTATCAAACTCTCTGAGAATCCAGTATTTCATGACAGGTCCAAGCATATCAATATCCGATATCATCATCTTCGAGACTATTTGGTGAAGAGGATCATGTTATTGCTGTATGTTTCGACCGAGGAGCAGGATGCAGATATTTTGACTAAAGCATTGTCAAAATGCAAATTCGAGTTCCACAGAGACAGGTTTGGGGTGACAGATAATCCCTTGTTGAGAGGGAGTGTTAAAAATAGCAACAAGAAATGATAAATATAGAAGTGCTAAAAATAGCATTTCTATAAATAGAATTTTGGGATACATTCCAATTTTATTTAGTCCCTGAACTAAAATTGAGAATTAAAATTCGAATTTGATCTTAGCAGCTATTTGTAAAATAAGTAATTAATCCATCTTGAGTTAATTAGTTGGAGAAAATCAAACATGAAGTCTATGTGAAGACATGCAACAATTTTCCCTTTGATTAAGGAAGTTATCCCTTGATTAAGGAGATCAGGATGAGTTGTACTTTGAGTTGTAATTAGTTAGCTCAGTTAACTGAGTTAAGTCCAGTTAGATTAGTTCCAATAGTTTGTGGAACTGATTGTGAGTTCAGTTAGTTAATGCATGCATGCATGTAACTAGTGTACTTCAAATAACTAAATATTTTCTCATAAATAATTCATGCATGTCAGTTCAGTCAGTGACCCAGTTGAGATCAGAGGATGGGATAGTGTATTATCAGTTGCAGGAATATTCCCTTGAGGATATCTCTTGCATGCAGAAGGAATTCATTCCTTGAGGATTGCGTAGTTATTTCTGAGTTTGGTGAGTTGTGTGAGAGGTGAATTCACACATGTGGCAGCCAGAGGACCCAGGAGAAACTGCGCAAGGAAATAGGAGGCTTGGAGACTAAGGGAAGGCACATGTTGTGTCTATTTAGTATATGAGCAGCATTGAGGGATTGTACTAAGAGCTGGATAGCTTGTGAGCTAAAGCTTTGTGTAATCCAGAGATATTTCCACTTGTATAATAATACAGATAGCGGGGTTTTTAGCTGAGGCTTTCCCCAGAGTATTATTTTGTGTTCATGTGTGATTGATTTCTCATTCTCTGTTATATGTGTTCTATTTGATCTTGCTCAAAATCGATGAAGCTTCTGCAAGTTTGTTTGTAGAAGTAGATCAAGTATTTTGCTTTAGTATATTGCATTATCAGGTGATCTACAGTGAGAAATTCTACACATTCATGTTCCCAAAGATAAGAGGAAGAAACTATAACCTTCAAAAGAGAAAGGAATATTTGTTGGCTATGTTGAATCATCAAAGGCTTATAGAATCTACATTCCATAGCAATGACAGATTAAGGTCAACCAGGATGATACCTTTGATGAGAAGGTTGCAAATTGGAAGTCTACGGATATTTCCATGGACTCCAACGATAAAGAATAACATGAGACTTATAAGGAAGATGGTTCATGTTCTACAGAACATCCTAAAGAGTCAGAAGGGTATTGTGAACCTATAGAACAAGTTATTGTTCTTGAGATCAGGAAAAGGCCAGCATGGCTTAAATCTACCTTGGAAGAAGTAGGACATGCATCTCCACATGGCACATACATAGAAAGTAAGAAACCTAAAAGGTTCTCTAGTTATGCATCTCTTATAACTAATTTCATTGATGCACAACCTTCTACTTATGAATAAGAAACTAACCAACAAGTGTGGAAGGATGCTATTCTTAAAGAATATCAATCCATCATGAAGAATGATGTATGGGATATTATGTCGAGACTTGAAGGGAAGTCAATGGATATAAAAGATCAAGCATGCATTAGATGGAAGTATTGACAAATACAAGGTGTGATTTGTGGCTAGGGGGTTCTCTCAAAAAGAGAGAGATGACTATGATGAGACCTTTGATCCAGTCGCCAGGTACAACTCTATTAGATCTATTATTTATATTATTGTTTCTTTAGGTTGGATTTTACATCATATGGATGTAAACATTGCTTTCCTCAGTGGTGTAATTAAAGAAGAGGTGCACATAAAGCAACCTCAAGGTTTTGAGGTGCATGGGAAGGAGTCCCATGTTTTCAAGTTAAAGAAATCTTTGTATGACCTCAATCAAACTCCAAGAGTTTGGTATGCTCGAATTGATAGCTACTCGACGAGACTTGGATTATCTAAGTGTGATGTTGATCCAAACCTCTATTTCAAGGTTGTGAATAATGCACTTGTGATTTTATTGGTAAATGTTGATGAATTATTTATGACAGGTGTTGAGCCTCTCATTATTCAACGTAAGAGGGAGTTGGGCTTTGAGTTTGACATGAAGGATATTGGCTCGATGCATTATTATTTTAGAATAGAAGTATGGAAAAATCCTGGTGAAATCTTCCTTGGTCAAGGAAATTATGTTATTGAGATCCTTCGTAAATTTTGCATGATGGACTGTAAATCCCCAGCAACTCCCATGGTGACTAATTTGAAGCAGTTGAGACTCTAAGTCTAATTTGGTAGATCCATCCATGTATATATGGTTGATAGGCCCGTCAAGGTATTTGGTTAATACCAGGTTGAACATTTTCTTTGCAGTAAACATGTTGAGCTAGTTCCAAGTGGAACAAAGACATGAGCATTTGATTACAGCAAAGCACATATTGAAATATCTATGTGGTACTATAAATTAAAGCTTGAGATATGTCTCGAATAGTGATGTACAAATGTAAGGATATACATATTTAGACTGGGTAGGGAGTGAAAATGAAAAGAAGAGTACTTTAGGAGTATGCTCCAATTTGGGCTCTGTTATGATTTTTTGGATGAACAGGGAGCATAAATCTGTTGCATTCAACACTACATAACTAGAGTATATCGCAACCAATGAAGCTTGTATTGAAGCAATGTGTCTTCAAAAATTGTTTGCAGGATTATTTGACCAGGAGTTGGAACCAACTGTGATATATTGTGACAATCAAAGTTCTGTGAAGCTTTCAAAGAACCTCTTGTTCCATGACAGTTCAAAACACATCGAAATCAACTGCCACTACATTTGTGACATGGTGCAGAAGTGAGTAGTGAAGCCCAAGCACATTTCAACTGATAAGAAAATAGCTGATATTTTGAAAAAGCCTCTATCCAAGCGAAGTTCATATACTTCAGTGACAAGATTGAGCTTGTGGATATTGCCCTCTCATTGAGAGGGAGTGTTGATAATGATAACATCATGGAAAATCACTCTCCTTATGTCAAAAATGTTGACCAGTTGGGAGAATTATCCTAGAAGCCCAAGATCATTCAGTTGAGTGTGTGGCTTTCAGCATCAGGATCAGTCTCTCCAAATAGGATGAGAAGCTCATTTAGCATCAATCCTAGTTTCTCATGTAGAGTGTGGCCTTTGGGGTTTCACCACGAGTCAAAGAGATTGACCAAGATAGTGAACCAAGACTACTTTAGGTTAGGAGTAAAGACCAAGATAATAGGTCAGTGGTACCAACTAGAGTTATGATGACTATTTGATGATAAATATCATGCCATATGTCAAGAGTACTAACGAGGATTATGGTTTAGTTGTGTTGATCAGTTGTAGCAACTAGTTGATGTTGATGATTTACCTTATGTTAGAGATGTTGACTAGGTTGATGATGAAGTTGATGATTTACCTTATCTCAGAGATGTTGACAAGGTTGATGATGATTTTTTATAACATTTTGATAGATAAAATTTTCAACTTGAGAACATCTATGACAGTCATTATGAATACCTCCTTAGTTAAGAGGGAGTGTTGAATTTTGTAACTATGGTTGGTCTTCATAATATACATTTTGGCCCTTGATTTATTTTATATTGATCAATGTAAAGCATGCTCTTCATGCTAAGCATTAAAAGAATAATTTGTTTTTGAGTCATCTCCTTGTGGACTTTTAAAAGAAAAAATTTTGAATTTTCAAAATTGAATTTTTGGCTCCAAAACTAGTCAAACCGACCTCCCTCCAATTCAAGTCAGCCCAGACAGAAGAGACACCCATTCAACCCAGAAGATCAATATATAAAGATAGTTCTACCTCCTTCTCAAGGAAGAAATTTGATCTCTCTCAAGCAAGAATATTCTGGGTATCCAAGCAAATGATGAGGATGAAAAAGAAGGATGAATTTGTCTCTTTCTCTCCCTATCTAGATCACATGTGTGAAGGATCTCCCTTTCTCTAGTTCACATAATTTTTTGGGCAGTTACTGGGAGGTCGAATTTCACCCTAGGGAAGAACTAGACTGTTGAGTTGCTAGGTCATATTGGAGGCTTAACTTAGAGGGTGTTAACCAGGTTTAACAATATATTTGTTGAACGTCAATGTGAACTAGTTGTTGACTATAAGTATAGGTGTGTCTCTTATTGAAAAGAAGAATTTATCTATCGAAAAGGTTGTTGGATTTTTCCCCCGAGTGGGTTTTCCCAAGGTAAATATTTTGGTCTCTTTCTACATTGTGATCTCTAATGTTCTATTATTTTTATATGGTTTAATTTCTTAAGTATAATTACTTAATGACATACTGGGAAAATTAAAATAATATCAACACCATTAGAAGTAATTATATGTTTTCAGAAATGGTGTGCTTGTATTTATTGCACTTGAAAAATCAATAGGTATACCAATTTGTTATTATTCTTTTGATCCACATTCGACTGACAATGTGCCTTACATTGGTAAAAATTCATTTTCTTACGAGAATGTTGATGTGGGTCTTTTGAAATATTCATCGTTAATGGGTACTTTTCGACTCCCACTACCCAACATTTCTCCCACTCACGATCCAATTAATATGATTTCGACTAGCACTAGTGGACACACTAAATCATATGACTCTTGGATAGTTCCTATCCCCTTACAATACGAAATTTATTGTGACCAAATGCCACTTAGTCCAATTGAATCTGCTTATGAAGTGATACATTTGGCCTTTGTGGTTTCCACTAAATCCAATGACTAAATGAACACAGTCTTAAATAAATGTTCTCAGTCTTCCTAGCTTATTTCCACCTCATATCTCGATCCTTTTGATGTTATTTTACCTACTGATGAAAGTATCATGGATAATATGTATTTAGGAGAAACACCATGAGATGATAGTCATCACCATTCCTCCTTTATCCCTAATATCAAGACTATTGAGAATAATTTTGAAACCTTGATTTTACCTAAGATAGTCAATGACCCTCAAACTCCCCTTTTAGTCCATGATGTTCTATCTGAAGGGAAATTAGGAGTGAGAAGTGTAGCAAGAAAGTCTCAATTTGGATTTTCCTTGGTCAAATTGAGGAAATTCGAATTTCCTCATCAACAGACAACTTGGAGGTATTTAACTTGTGTGACATGGCTTTTGTCACTCAATTAGCCCAGTAAATTCAGGTTAGAGGGATTGGAATTCATTTAATCATGTGTGATTGCTAATTTGTAGCAATCAAGGTCAGTTATTTCCAGTTGTTTTCATCTAAACTAGTTCTAGTTGTTGATAAAACTAGTGGAAGGTTAGTTGTGCAGTGGGACAACACTCTAACTTAGTGATCATCTAGTTAACTGATCAATCAACTCAAAACAGATAGTGCATGTAGATAATTCGAGTTCCCCAACTGTGGTGGATATTCCAAGGTAGTGTAACAAGCATTTGTAAACTATTTTGAGTGTACAGGTGTTGCATGCAGTCAGACGATCAATCCTTGGGAATTATGCAATCAATTGGAGGAAATTTCCTAAAAAATAGGGCCTAATTCCTCAAAATTTGTGCAAATAAATAGGGGCTCAAACAGAGGCAGAAATTGACTAAGTCTGGGTGAGAGCTTCTCATTAAGCAGGGAGATAGTTTATTCACTTGCAGGTTATACTCGGAGTGAGTAATCAATTGTAATACATTCTCTATTCATCTGATGAATGCAAAGAGGATTGAGGGGTTTTTCCCAGTTGGGCTCCCCTATAAAAATATTATGCATGTGTAGTTTTTCTTATTGCATGTTTGCGAATGTTGCTCTAAATTGTGAATTAATTTCCACAGAGAAGTACAGTATAATTGTGTCTCTTTATTTAGATTCAATTTCTTGAGCAGTTGCAATTCTATCACTATATTTCTACATCTAGTAACATACCCCATCGATATGTTCACTAAGTATGTCCTTACAGGACTATTCTTATCCTGGATACCATATCCTCAAAGAATATCAGTCCTCGTGGCTATTCTTATCTTGGATCCAAATCCTCAAAGAATATTGATCCCAAATGCTTATCCAATCCACCATTCTCCCTACCAGTGCCTTCATTAGGCTTATAGTTGTCAGTCCTCGCCATAGTGCATGACACATGGAGAATACAATGTCCACCCTCATCCCTCTCAACCAAGGAGGAGATCCTCACTCCCTCTCAACCAAGTAGGAGATCGTCACTGCCTCTCAAACAAGGAGGAATAACGACAAGACTAATCTTGTCTTATAAATACACATGAATTCAACAAGTACTTGTTCTTTCGTGGAGATCTATTATAGCTTCTCGGATCCATCTGTATCATACTCTTGAATCATAAAATACCTCAGAGTTTTCCTAGTTGTTTGACAATATTTACACTTAATCCAACGTGTCATGAAATAGTTCATCAATGCCTTATGGAGCCAAATGTCTTCACAACTGATTTCACAAACCTCCATATCTTCATCATTTGTAACAAAATTATGCTTTCACACTTTCCAATAAATTATCTTGTCTTTCAAACATCATATGTATCTCCATCGGCATCAGTATTTTCAATCAATCTGTTCCTGGATTGAACCAATCAGTTGATGGTACAATGATATCAAAACTCTTCAACTTTTTCCAAAACTTCTCTCGGTTTTCTGCCAAACTTCAAGTAGTATTGTATATGTTCAAGATCTAACATATTCCTCTTTAAGATAGGTAAAATTCTTCCATTTTCTATTAAATATTTCTTTCATGCTTCCATTTGACTGACTTCCTTTGATGTATACTTCAAACTACTTTCTTCTGGTTTTCATGCTTTTCTACGTTCTCCCAAATCTTCCATCTGTTAGTCCATTTGTTAGTGAAGTTTAGATAGATCTTGTCTTGACCTGCAACCTTTTTTAGAAAACTATGAAAGAACAAAAGGAAAATTGAATAGACAAAATAACAATAGTAATAATTAAAGAAAGTAGGTATAGAATACTTATCATTTTTTAGGAGTGAGTTCCCTCTTAATCTTGGACCTTTTCATCAATCATTTTCCTCACATCAGCATGATGTCATTCCTGTCACTCTCAAGAACAAGGTTTTTCTTTTCACATTGGAAACAATTAGTTAGGGTTTCTATTCTTGGGGCTTCCTACATTTGCTAGGGTTTACAAACCCTAGTTTCTCCAAAGCATTCAAGATATTCCATGTTAGGAATTGTAAATTCTACAAGCATGCTATTGAGTTAGTTACAAAACCCTAGTGATGTTCTCTACATGTTTTATATCCTTGATCATAAAACCTAGTATACATATGCAAGGAAATACTAAAAAATGCTAATATGTCAATGATATCTACACAGGTCCTTTGTTGATCTAGTATGCCTCTAATACCAACATGATCCTGTTGAAGAAAGTGTAACTAAGTTCCGGCTTCATAAATGTAATTTTGATCTTTTTACTTGTAAAATAAAATAGTTATTATTTTCTTTGTCATTTATAAAAATGGGTTTCTTGCCCATTTGATAGGTCAAGCACATGTTTAAGTGCTTCTAGGAAAGTCAAACAATCAATGTAATTATTGAAGACACATGTGGGAATTTTACACTATGTAACTTACGTAATTATGTCAAATATATGTGTCAAAAGTGATCCTCCAAACGAAAGACAAGTCTCCTCTTCAAGTCAACTCAAAGTATGAATTTTGGTGCACTTAAATTCAAGTCGGCCTCACTGACTCAAGTCGACCCAATAGGAGGGACAAACTCCTATATATAGGGCCATTCAACCTCACAACTAGACCATCAATCATCTCGGAAATCAGTGAAGAAGAAAGGTTGAAAAAGAAGTTCGAAAAATGAGCATTGAAGTGATTCTAGGGCAGCGAAGAAGAAGTAAGATAAACCGAGTTTTGGAGGGTTTTTTTGGGGCTAATATCTGCCACACCTGCGAAGGAAGAAGGGTCATTGTGCTGTCATAATGGAACCCTAAGTGTAGCATCATAAGAAGAGGTGTTTTGGGTGAAAAAGAGGCTCCAAATAGGCCTCCATCTCAAGCGAAGTGAGTCTCACCTAAAGTGAAGGAAAGAAGAAAGAAAAAGGGCCAAGTACAAGTCTATATCAGCCACACATGCGAAGAAATCAGACCTGCAGTAGGGTAAAGAGGATCAGCCTCTCAACTCAGAAATATCTCTCAAGGAAGGTCTCATTCTCTAGCCTAAGTATCAAGGAAAAGGAAGATTTCCAAGTGAAGTAGAGAAGGAAAGGAAGACACCAAAGAAGAGGTCTCTAAGGAGACCTAGGGTTTTTGCGATTTCTGGAATAAAAGGAGTGAAGTAAAGTGTCATCAGTTTCCAGAAGGAGTGTGAGGGAAGAGATCCAGGTGCAGTGCATAAGAAGGCTTTGATTGAAGAACATAAGGGAAGGTACAAAAAGATATATTGTGTCTTGTGCTTGGAGGATCTACTGGTCAAGGGTCTAGGGTTTGGCATTTGTCAATTGAAGCTTCAATAAGAGAAATTTGCAGAAGGGTTTTCCTCTCTAGGAGAGAGAGGTTTTTCCTTCGTTGAAAGCCAACATATTGTGTTCTTGTCTCTTTTGTTTTGGTAATTGTTTGATGAAGTAAGAGAACACACTCTAATAATAATAAGAGAAGATTATGCTAATAAGGAAAAAGTAAAAAGTACCTCAAAAATAGTTATCATCGTCAAAAGAATCTCAACATACCTAGATGCCCTAGATTCTTCAACTGATCCAAGATATTTTCTTGGTTGATGTTAGTAGAATTGCATGAAAGAACATGTAAAAACCATGTATGCAAACACTTACAAAAAGGAGACCATAAAGACAATGCACACAATGTTTGATAATAGAGTTCATCCAGTGTGGACTACATCTTCAAGCCTTAATAGTGGGGAGGTCGCTTCATTGATATTATAAAAAGGAAAGGCAAGTACATGGAAAAATCTATCATTATACCTCCATTTCTAGGAGTGACTTGAAGTTCCACTGCTCAAAACACAGTTATCACAACACCAGTTTGTTTTTCTCGTCCTTCTAAGACTTTGGATTGTAAACATGACCCACTTCTCAAAGGTGCCTTGTTTTCACGAACTTTGTGCCCAATAATTAATGAAAACTCTGGGATTTTTCCATAAGCACTGAGATCCCCTACTCAAATGCAAAAACATACTGCACCATTTAGATCCTTGTAAAATTTTAAGTAAAATGAGTATAAACTCAGCTATATTTTGGCACTATCATCCCTGGACCCCCCAGAGAATCTTCAAGATTCGTCACATCTAAAAGGAATATTCCTAAAACTATTTTAAAGAATATTATGTTGGCAATATTCTCTCGAAAAGTGCACCGTAGGGTTCCTCTCCTAGTTCCTGACACTCACAATTCCACTTTGTCTGAATTCTGGGATGCACAGTTCCGATGTGCTGAGTTTTGTGGTCTGTCTGCTTGTTCCCAGTGGAATGGCAAAGGTGGGGTTTAATATTTTCGAGCTGACAAAAAATACTACAAATTCATCCCGCATTCCACATTTATAGTTTGGTGAGAATTGGTTAGGGGTTCAAACCCCTGAACCCTTTTTAATATACAACCAAAAATAATATTAAATTTCCTATCGTTTCCGTTGGAACCACAACCGTTTTAAAATAGTCACCGACCAAATTTAACAATCGTCGCTGTATTAACTTTTGTCGGCATAACATTGACTGCCATATATAATATGTGTCGGTTTCGTCGTTAAACAAAATCATTTGCAATTATAAACATAATTGTCAACCATTTATAATAATCATCTGTTGGTAGCATATGACCCCAACTCCACGTAATCGTCAGACAACTGTTTTATATGTTTAACGTTTTGTTGAACCATAAACCATCAAACCATAATCATAACCGTTGAATTTTTCGGATGATTATTTGTTGTTTGCATAGACTGGATTGTTAACCGATTTTCCAATAAATATTATATTTTTTAAACTTTGGTTAGAAATTATTAATAAACTATCCAAGTCCATCATAACCATTCAACTAACTGTTGCCAAGTTTGGTCGGATGGGGGATAGCTTGGTCGCTCGTTGGGTGCCATGTGGCACCATTTTATTGGGCCACGTGGCCCCAATATATTGGGCCATCTTTCTACCTCCAAGTTTGGCAAGGTGCCGCCAGATTTAGTGATTCCTCTAAATTTAGTCGTAGCTAAAACTATCGCTGACTTTAGTGGACTTATGCCAATTTTAATTGTGAATTTGTTCGCACTACCAGATTTAATGGTGATCAAATTTATCTAGAGCATAACTGATCTTAGGTCCTTGTACCCAATTTGGCAAAAATGTTTACTGAGCATAACGCTTGCAAATGAACTCGAATTGAGGCGTTGTTTGCATTGTTGGAAAGCTTGTGACGAGCTCTTCGATCTGACATTGGTTTTGCTACAATCCGAGGACTTTGATATTTGGGCCATTAGGGATCCACCTGGATCATTCCTCCCCAATGAAGAACTTTTGGTCCTCCAAAAGTATAAAAAGTATTGTAATCTTGATCTGCATAACAAATATCTCT
Source organism: Pinus tabuliformis (assembly GCA_031772625.1). Taxonomy (NCBI): domain Eukaryota; kingdom Viridiplantae; phylum Streptophyta; class Pinopsida; order Pinales; family Pinaceae; genus Pinus; species Pinus tabuliformis. Next base: position 12,831,258 of record CM062820.1, on the reverse strand, counting down.
GATAGGCCACACTTTCTTCTCCTTCACCTTTACACTTCGGATCTAGAAGTGATAAAGCTAACACCTGTATCCATATTCAAATTTGTAACTTCCAATACATGTCCAACTTGAAAATCCCAAGCAAGACCATACTTTCCAAGCATTTATAGAACACTCATGGTCAAGTTTTACAGCATAAACCATACCCTTTTCTATCCAACTAAAGGCCAAAATATCACCATGTTGCATACATTTTCCCATCTATGGGGTCTTTAAAAAGCAATAGATGATTTACAATGGTGGCCATGTTAAGCTACTTAAAAAATCTACCCATCTCTTACCCAACTAGGTTAATGGGATTTTTTCCTATAGCTAGCTTCCATGTTGAAATGCTTCATCGGTCGGTTCCTCCACGGGTGCTTCACATGCTTTTGTCCTTCTCTGGGCATAACTCTAGATGGAGCTTCCAAAATGTGGCTCTCTGATGTCCACCCTTGTTGCAATGGCTACAATGGTTTTTCTTCCTCTAGACTTTCTTGACCTTATTTTGTGTCTCCTTCCTAGATGACATAACCTCCCTTGAATGGTTGTTTCTGGTGTGACACTGGCAAGGAGAATTTGACTTAGTTCTTTCTTTGAAATTCTCACTATCACTAGAATTTTGTGATGTGCTCTCAGCATCTTGCACTGTCTCAGACTTGTCTCTTGAAGAATCTCCTACCTCCGTGGGTTTGGAGTGTCTTTCATCTCTAACATACCCCAATCCCACATATCGAGTTATTTCCACCAATTGGATGGAATTCACAATGCCCGGCCATTAACTCCTTGGCCCTTGCCTTCATATCACATCTTCTTCATTAGCTTCAAACCAATCTTTGTTGTGTGTCTTTCAAAAGCACCAAAATCATCACCATAACGAAAACATGAATATGAAGAATCCTTGACAATGTTTACCTCAGTTTTCAATTCTGAAGCGAGTGATGATGGCTTCGCTAAGCCTTCACTACACTTCAACTTTTCCAAGGCCTATTTTGTGGATTGTAATTGAAGCTACAATCCCTGCTTCCCCTCTTCTACTTCTTGTAGTAGTCTCCTCAGTTCAACATTATTTGCTTGAATATTCTGGTTAATCTCCTCAAATTATTGAATCCATGGATTCTTTGGTGCTCTTCTCATCTTTGGTGCAACATCCTCTCCAATCTTCATCTCATCACCTGAATCAGAACCCAAGTCAATTGGTCCAACAAATACATTCCCAAAAACTATGATCTTCATTTCATTGCATGAATCAAAACCCAAGTCAATTGGTCCAACTCTTGCAATCCCAGTAGTTGTAATCTTCATCTCATTGCCTAAATCGAATCCAAGGTCTTATTTCACTATACCATCTTCTGCTTCCCTTTTCACCATACTTCTTTGGCTTCAATTTTGGATGCAGTTTACAGTAGTGCTCCTCATCATGCCCTTCTTTCTTGCACTGAGTGCAAGAGGGATTTGCTTCCTTTTTCTTTGTCATTGTTGTCTTCTTTGCATGGTTGTCTTGTTCATACTTTCCCCTACTTTCAAGGTGAATGGATTTCACACTAGTTGCATCAAGAGTAGTGGGTTCAAATAACAATGAATGTTGAAAATAATTATGTAATGAACCAGTATATTTCATCAAATTATTAGGTGAATCTAAAGGAATGCCCAATGTCAATTCTTTCTTCCTAAATTCCTTTGTGAAACTTTGAACATATTGAATTTTTCCTTGTCTCAGATGTTGTCATTCTATCATGGCTTTCTACCGATATCCCAATGGATAAATTTGTCCTTTTGATGCAAAAACAAATTCAAACCAAGAATAAAGGAGTTTACCGATATGTTTTCTACCTTTCTGAAGTTTTCTCACCCACTATACATGAGTTGTGTCTCTTAATCGAAGAGATGCTAACTAGATCTTTGCCTCATCCTCTTCGATCTGTTGTCTCTGGAAATATACTTCAATCTGTTTGATCCAATTGTTTAGATTTTTTGCATTATATTTTCCATCAAACATGGACAATTCAAATTTTAGATCGAACTTTAAAAAATGGCTTTTTAGAAGCATTTCTATGTTGTCTATTAAAATTATCAGAAGAAGATGAAGTAGAAAATTCACTAGAAAATGGAGATGGATGTTCAAGAGGTTCTCCTCCATTTCCTTGATTTACTGAAGCATTTTCCTCTGCTTTCTCTTCCTTCTTATTTTCCTTCTTTGCTAATTTCTTCTCATAATCTACAATAATTTCTCTACCTTTTCTTTAATTCAGTAGAGACCCTTGTATAGAACCTCTTCATTCCCTGCAAGAATGTTTTTGTTCTCCATTTTATTTCTTCGTGTTGCATGTCCAATATTTGGTTATCATCCACACTCGCAGTTCACATCAATAGGTTCACTCTAATACCAAACTTGATCTGGTATGCCTTTGATACCAGCATGACCCAATATATTTCCGTCAGTTGATGTTAGAAAAATTGCATGAAAGAACAAGAATCATGTATGCAAACACTTAAAGAAGAAGCAACATAAAAGAGACCATAAAGACAATGCACACAATGTTTGATTACGGAGTTTGTCCAGTGTGGACTACATCTCTGGACTCTGCTTCAATAGTGGGGAGGTCACTTCATTCATCTCATAAAAAGGAAATACAAGTACATGGCAAAATACATTAGTATACCTCCATTTCTAGGAGTGACTTGAAGTTCCACTACTCAAAACACAACAATCACAACACGAGTAAGTCTGTCTCATCCTTCTAATACTTTTGATTGTAAACATGACTCACTTCTAAAAGGTGCATTTTTGTCTCACATTGTGCCCAACAATTAATGAAAAATGTGGGCTTTTTCCATGGACCCTAAGATCCCCTACGCAAATGCAAAAATAGACTGCACCATTGAGATCCTTGCAAAACTCTGAGTAAAATCAGTATAAACTCATCTATTTTCCGCCAACATCATCCCTCGACCCCCCAAAGAATATTTAAGATTCCTCACAACATCTAAAGGGAATATTCCAAGGAATATTCTATTAGAAAGTGTGTCTCAAGGTTTCGCTCTTAGTTTCAATTGCTCACGATTACGCTCTTTCTGAGTTTCGTCGTGCGAGATTCCAAGGCGTTGCATTACGCAGCTCGTCTGTTTGTTCTCGGTCGAATGGCAAAGGTGGGGTTTAATAGTTTCGAGTTGATGGAAAATGAAAAGTTGTGTCGTTGGCTCAACTGTGCCCGTATTCGACGTTTTACATTTGGTGGGAATTGGTTAGGGGTTCAAACCCCCAACCCTTTTTAATATACAACCAAAAATTATATTAAACTGCCTATCATTTCCATTGAAACAACCACCATTTTAAAATAGTTGTCGACAAAATTTAACAATTGTCACCCATATTAACTATTGTTGGCATAACGTTCACCACCATATATAATATGTGTTGGTTATGTCGTTAAACAAAACCGTTTGCAATTATAGATATAATTTTTGACCAGTTACAATAATCGTTCATTGGTAACATATGATCGGGACTCTGCATAACCGTCAGACTGTTGTTATATATGTTTAACGTTTTGTTGAACCGTAACTCGTTAAACTATAAGTCGTTAAACCATAACCATAACCTCCAAACTTTTCAAATGATTGTTTGTTGTTGGCGCAAAATGGATTGTTAACCGATTCACCGATATATATTATATTTTTTTAAACTTTGGTTAGAAATCGTTGATAAACTATCCAATTCCGTCATAGCCATTCAACTAACTGCTACCAAGTTTGGTCAGCCAAGGACCAATTTGGCCACCTGTTAGGTGCCACATGGCACTATTTGATTGGGCCACGTGGCCCCAATATATTGGGCCATCTTTCTACCTCCAAATTTGGCGAGGTGTTGCCAAATATGGCATTTCTGCCAAATTTAGCAGTAGCTAAAACTGTCGCTGACTTTAGTGGACTTCCATCAATTAACTATGAATTTGGTCGAACTACCAAATTCAGTGGCAACCGAATTTATCTGAATCATAGCTAATTTTAGGTCCTTGTCCCTGGTTTGACCAAAACTTTGATTGAGCATAACTCCTACATACAAACTTGGGGGCATCATTTGCACCGTTGGAAAGTTTGCAATGAACTCTTCAATCTAACCTTGGTTTCACTGCAATCCGAGGAATTTAATTTTTGGGCCATTAGGTATCCACCTAGATCAATTGTTATATAACAAGGGATCATTATCTAACATGTACCATAAATTTCATTAATTGCAATATTTCATACGTACCTTTTTCAATCTTACATGTTCTCCACTTTCTACTTTGATAATAGTACTATATTATAACTTCTTGACGCTGCTTACAATAAAATCAGGGTTCTGTTTCAATTTACTTCTGCAACTAGATCTTCATATGGTCTTTGCATTGATCTCAATCCGTCATCTTTCAAGCTTTTAGGTTTCAATGTCAGATAAGCCAGATTAGAGGTGTCATTCATTCTTTTATTATGGATAGTAACCTTAGCAGCACGATTTCTTAATACTTCATAAGACTTCAGATATCGTATGGTGGTCCTTGTTGCTAAATGTATTGGTGTTATAGAGATAAGCCTTCAAATGTTTGGTCACAGTTCTTCCACGGAGCTTCTAAAAATCTTCCACCTTTAGAGATGATTTATATAACTTCGGCCTCTTCCATTGATTGCGTACAATTCCACAAAGATGGGCTTCTTCTTGTCAAAAGTTTGATCATCAGTTGTCATAATTATTTTATTGTAGTTACACATTCTTGAATGATGTTTGGTCTTTATCCTTGGATACTCATGGATTACATCATACTGTAGCTCGGACTTATTTATAGAGATGATGAACCTTTTCATTGATGGTAACAGTGATATAGCTTGGTCCTTGATCCAAAGAGAGAAGGTATTTGACCTATCAAAAATACTCGAATAATCATTGTGTATAAATACCATAGAGGTACCATTGGACTTCGGTCTCCCATAGAAATAGATCCATCTTCATATATTGATCTTCTTCAACTCAGATTATGTTGCAAAAATCTCAAATATATGTTAACACAATAAGTTTGAATGTCATATGAAGGTGTTGTCATCGTTAAAAGTGTTGTTCTAACAACCTTGGTGAAAATTCCATGTAATAAAAGTTAATAAAGGAAAAATAATAACCACGGTTCATGGGACACTTATTCCAAGTTGAATGTTGGGAAAAAATATAGTGGTAAGGAAATTGGAAAAGGAAATGGAAAAGGCTTCAAAAATGAAAAATGGAAATTGGAAAAGGAAATTAGGAGAAAATGAAGGTGAAAGGTCACAAGTTGCATGTGAAGAGGAAAATGAAGGAAAATAATGGAGAATGACTTTTGTCAGTTCAGTTTTGGAGCTCTCTCTCTATTCCCTCTCTCTAATACTCTTGGACACTTAGATGTTCTTGGAGCACCCTTGGAGAGGGTGGCATACTTGGATTTTGGAGCAAGAAGGAAAAGGAAGAGAATGAAAGCACAAGAGGACATAGGGATCAGCAACTACAGTAGGTTTTTCTCGTAGATACCGAGTTCCATGTATGTTTTCCTCACTAGTTTTGGCATGCAGGGCATATACATGTGGTTTATTAGTTATGATTTGTCATTAGCATGGAGGATTGCCTAGATTGACAGTGGATTTTTTTAGCCTTGCCATTTCTTGGAGAACCATGGTGTTGTGTGTTCATTTCTTTTTTTCTGGTTGATTTTCATGTTTCCTTTAGCTTGGGCTGAGTTACTAGTTCCTAGAAGCCCTGATTGGGAAAATGCTCTAAAATCCCTATAACAACTTGGGTGGAGTTACTAGTTCTAGAAGCCTTGGTTGCACAAATGCTTTGAAATCCGTTGGTGGGTTGAGTTACTAGTCCTAGAAGCCCTAGTTGGAAAAACGCTCTGGAAGCCCTGCGGAACCTGTGGGTTGAGTTACTAGTCCTGGAAGGTTTGGTTGAAACAAACGCTCTAGATCCCTAGAAGGCTTGGATAGAAACAAATTTGGGGATGGTTTTGTGATGTCCAACCATGAGGTGGAACCATAGTTTGATGGGTTGAGGTGATTTGGCCTTTGGAAGCCCTGAATGGTTTTGATTGTTGTGTTTTATAAGATCCCACATTCATGCTTGGAATATGGCACAGGGGTGACTGGATGAAGAGAGAATCGGCTCAGTCAAGTCTACGTCGGGTGGTTCGTGGAAGTCCCACAACAGGTTGGCCTTTGCATCATTAATATGAGTTTATTTCTCCTTGTAATTTCATGAGTATTATATTGGTTGATATGTGGATTATATGGTTGTTGTTTCCTTGTATTTATTTTGTTATTATTTTGCTTATGCACATGTATTATGAGAGTGGTTATGTATGGCTCTCGTCATGTTTTTACATGTAAATGAATGAACAATGTATGAATGGCCTAATAGATGAAACTTTAGTTAATGTGTCAAGGCATCAATGCTTCTTAGTGATTCTCAGATGAGTATGAGACCCTTATGCTCAGATCTGTTGTTTAAACCTGTAGATTACATATTTGTGACATGTTTGATGAAATGTATGTCATGGCTAGTAGGGGTCCAGTCAAGTCCTTGTTCAAGTAATTGCATTTGTATCATTGTGTTTTTGTTATATTTTAGTTCTGAAAATGTCATTTAGTTATGGGAAGTGACTTAGGCTTTGGGCTTGAAAAAGTGGCTCAAAACCCAGAGACACAGACACAACTTTGGGCAGAAAAGTCCCTGGACACATGCATACCCATGTTGTGGGAACATTTGGAGCCTCCTGGATGCATGTTTTGCCATATCAAGGGAGTGCTCAGGGGTTTAATGGTCTAAAACCTCAATTGGTCTCAGGGGTTGGTTACCTAAGAGGTTGGGATGGCTCCTAGGAGTTATGTTGCTGATGTGGAAGTTTTGTATAATGTGTTTCCGTCGGTTCCACTTCCTTAATTGACACATAGGGAGTGGAATTACATTATAGTAACTTCTCATCACATGTTTACCCTGGTTGGTCGGTTACTTGGGTAGATGTGGGAGGAGGGTGTTACAAAGTGGTATCAGAGCATAGTTTACCCCTCGGATTGGGTGGGTTTTGTGTTTCTTGTAAAACTTTCTCATTTCCCACCCCGGTTTTCAGTTTCACCTTATTTCTCCAAAATAGTTAAATGTCATTTCCCATATCCATACATTCAACAACTGGAAAATAAATTTTGCTGAAAACACAAATTCTGGAAATTTTACAGAACGCTGGAAAATGTAGAAATATAAAAATCAGCACATACAACCAGCCATTTAACACATTTAAACACAGTGATTTTTGGTCAAGGTGACCCTGGAAAAACCCCCTACAACTCTTGGGGAAAAATCAGTTCGAGAGCTCTTTCTTATTTCTAGAAAATGCTTTTTACAGTGAGAAATATTCAGCAAAAAAATCAGCAAGCAAACTTTTACAACTTATCTCATTTTTTGCGCCTCACAACCAACTGAAAAAACTTGCAAACAGCAAAACAGAACAGCAATAAATGTTGTACGGCCTCCTAGAAAAGCGTGCAAGCTGCCATAATGCGCTATACGGATTTCCTTGATTTGTGTGCAGAAAAAAAACCAGGAGTACAATTATACGGATTTGCCTCAATTTGTGTGCCAAGGTACAGCCACTTGCTGTACAGATTTCTGTTCGTCGATTTCTGTGCACTTGTTGTACAGATTTCTAGAAAAATGTGCCCAATATCTTCCTTTCACTGTGTGCTAACTCAACTATATGGATTTGCTAAAATGCTGCCTTGGAATGTGTGCCAAGCTGCTGCCTCCTTCTCCTCCCAGTGCAGAAATCTCCCTTGCTCTCTTGCTCTCCTTCTCCCAACCTGCTCATGAAAAAATTAATGACCTTTTCCTCCTTTCCCTCCTTTAATCTAACCCTAAGTGACTTTTGGGGAATCCCTAAATCCAATGGCTGAAATAGATTGAGATCTAGGGCTAAGATTAAATGCTCATTTAAATCTCACTTTCTATTTTTTAATTCACCCCACTTTAATAAAGACCCACTTAGTCATTTATTTCCAAAGTCACTTTTCCTTTCTAATTTTACATTGACTTATTAAAGTCACTTTAAAATTAGACTTTAGTAACTTTATCACTTAAAGTCGCTTTTAAATTAGATTTGACTTTATAAAAATTATAAAGTCACTTTAGGAGAAAAATTAAATTCTTTTGGACACTTTTCCCTAGGCCAAAGATCAAAGCTTTAGGAACCACCTGTCCTCCGGTACCAAATTTCAACACTCCCTCTTACCGAGGAAGGTGTTCTTCACCACACCCATCTTGTCTCTGAAGTAGTCATGCTTGCCCCGTGGTAAGGCTTTGGTAAGAATATATGCAACCTGCTCATCAGTGGGAATATACTCAAGCTTCACAGCACCCTTCTGAACACAGTCTTTGATAAAATGATATTTGATCCTAATATGCTTTGACCTGTCATGAAATACTGGATTCTCCGTGAGTTTAATGCAACTCCGATTATCACAGTAAATCACTGAAGGTCTCAACGGCTGACCAAATAAGCCAAACAACATCTTGCGAAGCCAGATGGCCTCACAACTAGCTAGACTGGCTGCCATATACTCTGCTTCCGTTGAACTCAATGCCACTGACTGCTGCTTCCAGCTAAACCATGACACTACTACCAAACCCAACCCAAAACAGCACCCTGAAGTGCTCTTCCTATCAGAAGCACAACCTACCCAATCAGAATCAATATAAACTGCCAATCTCACTCCATCCCCTTGCCTGTAGTCCAAACCATAATCCACTGTCCCCTGCAAATACCGCAAAATGTGTTTTGCAGCCACCCAGTGAACCTTCCTAGGCTCACACATAAATTGACTCATCGTGTTGACTGCAACACAAATATCTAGTCTAGTGTTGACCAAATACATCAAGGAACCAATCAGCTGCCTATACAATGTGGGATCCACCAACTCGGAATTCGAAGCATGAAGCTTCTTCCAGTTGGTGATCATCGGTGTCGACATGGGTTTACAATCCTCCATGTGGAATCTGCCAGGGATGTCTACAATATACTTCCCCTGCCCCAGGAAGAAATGCCCCTCCTCCTTCCACACCTCCAAACCCAAAAAGTAATGCATCAAGCCGATGTCCTTCATCTCAAACTCTGCTGCAAGATCTCTCCTGCAGTGCTCTATGAGTCTCTCTGCACCTGTAATGACCAAGTCATCCACATATAGCACCAGAATGAGAGGCTCCTCACCTATCACAATATAGTAAAGGTTCGGATCGGCCTCACTCTTTGTGAAACCCATCCCCTGCAAGTATGTATCTATTCTAGAGTACCAAGCTCTGGGAGCTTGCTTCAGGCCATAAAGGGCCTTCTTCAATCTGCACACATGGGACTCCTTCCCATGCACCTCAAAGCCCTGTGGCTATTCAATATACACCTCCTCATGTATGAAGCCATTGAGAAATGCAGTCTTCACATCCATCTGGTGGATCTTCCAACCCATCTCTGCTGTTATCGATATAATGGAGCGGATCGAAGTATATCGAGCCACGGGAGCGAAGGTCTCCTCATAATCAACTCCCTCTACCTGGGAGAACCCTCTAGCCACAAACCTCGCTTTGAATTTCTCAACGCTGCCATCTGCAGCATGCTTTACCTTGTAAAGCCATCTGGAAGTAACCACGGATTTGCCCTCAGGCCTCGACACCACCTCCCAAACATCATTCTTCATGATAGAAGAATACTCCTCCTGCATGGCCTCTCTCCAGACCTGTTGGCTAGTTGCCTCCTCATAGCTAGAAGGCTCAAAGTCAAGGATGCTAGTAGCCATTGCCATATAGCTACAAAACCTCTCAGGTGGTCTACTCTCTCTGACCGGCCTCTTAGGCTCAGCAACAGATGTGGCATCTCTCAAGGTGTCCTGAAGCCACTTGGGCTTCCTCTTCCCTAGGCATACTTCTCCCATTGGAGAATGAAACTCCTCCTCCTCATCATCATCAGGAGCTTGAACTCTTGACTGTCTGTCTGTTGTCCTCCTTCCTGCACCTGAACCTGTAGAAGCTGAAGTACTGTGTGAATTGTCCATCAGTGGACTCCCTAGTGAACTGCTCTATGAACTACTCTGCACGCTGCCCGAAGCACCACCCCTCTGGCTCGGCGAGCCACTGCTCACTGATGGACCTGACATCCTCATAGATGTACCTCCGGATCCTCCTGATCCACGCCCAGTGGATCCCTGCGACTGACTCAACTGTTGTTGAGGGTCTGGCTGATCCAGATACTCTAACTCTCGTGATCTCCTAAAGGCCCTGTCCTCCTCGAACTTCACATCCCGCCTGACAACAACTTTCCTCTGTGCAGGAATGTAAATCCGAAAGGCCTTTGAGGTCTCACTGTAGCCCACAAAGATACCCTTCTTTGCGATGGGCTCTAGTTTGATCCTCTTCTCCTTGGGTATGTAGGAGTATGTAATGCACCCAAAGATACGAAGATGACCAATATCAGGCTTCTTCCCAGAAAAATCCTCCTCTGGAGTCATGTGCCCCAAGGCACGATGCGGACTCCTGTTCTGCAAATAAATAGCTTTGTTGCAGGCCTCTGCCCACAAGAACAATGGCAACCCCTGATCATGTAACATGGCTTTGGCAGCCCCTCTGATGGATCTGTTCTTACTCTCCGCAACCCCGTTCTGTTGGGGGTTGTAAGGAACAGTGAACTCCCTCCTAATGCCTTCCTCCGCACAATAGTCAACAAACTCTCCAAGGGTGTACTCTCCCCCATTGTCTGACCTCAGGGACTTGATCTTCTGACCTGTCTGTGTCTCCACAAGAGCTCTAAACTCCTGAAACCGCTTGAAGACCTCACTCTTGGTCTTCAAGAAATAAATCCAAGTCCTCCTAGAGTGATCATCAATGAATAAAACATAGTACTCATATCCACTCAAGGAAACATGAGACATCCGACCGCTCACATTGGAATGAATCAAATCAAGAATCTCAGTCGCTCTGCTGTCACTGTTGGGAAAAGGGGATTTGGCATACTTGCCCATCGCACATCATCTGCAAGTATCAAAGTGATCAGTGCTGAAATCTGGCACACCTGTAGTGATCTCTCGCAAGGTCCTCAAGGCTCCATGATACATATGCCCCATCCTGCGGTGCCAAATCTCACACAGCTCAGAACTACTAGCTCTGCTGTCGGTACTACTGCTCAATGCCAAAAGGGGTTGGAATGCAAACTTGTACACCTTTGCATGGCATACACCTATCACTCTAGCTGAATCAGCTAGAGTGCCCTTGGGATACATCAACACCTGTCCTCCCCTGAACAGTACCTCATATCCTCTGTCCTCCAAAGCTGAGATGGATATGAGGTTCTTCCTCATCCCTGGCACATAAAGAACATCTGACACCTTCAAGGGAGGTTTGGACTCCCTTTGAAATGTCAGTGTCCCCACACCGACTGCTCTAACAACTTTGTCATCACCGAGTACTACCTCTATATCAGTGCCACTCTCTGAAAGCTCTGAGAAGTACTCACGGACTCCTGTCATGTGACGTGAAGCCCCATTGTCCACATACCAAATACCCGAAGATGCTCCACTAATCAAGGGAAAAGCATGCTCCCTCTGAACCTGTGTGGCAGGTGATCCTGCACTAGAGGACTTACACGCAGTGAACGCAAAATCCCGGTCAAAACGATCTGCAAAGTCCTCAACCTCTGCTGAAGCTGTCATGCTCTGGTTCTTCCCCTTCTTCTTCTTCTTCTCCGGACACACAACTGCATAGTGTCCCATCTTTTGACAATTCCAACACTTCACCTTGGAATAGTCCTTCTGTGTGTTATCCTGTTTACCTTTACCTTTGCCTTTGCCCCCACCATTGCTTGTGGAAGCCTGCTTCTTCCCTTTGTCTTTCTTGCCTCCTGCCAACAGTGCTACATCATCATCCTGCTCAACTCGCTTGGCTGCCCCAAGCTGACCTTTCCTGATCTCTGTCTGAATGCAATCATCCCAAAACTTCTCCTATGTGGGAAGGGTCTCACGTGCACAAACCCCATCAGCAAAGTTCATCCATGAACGGGGGAGGCCATTCACTGCAATCCGCACCAACTCAATGGATGGAATGACCTCTCCAACTACTGCCAACTCATCTCTCACATTAGTAATCTTTGTGAGATATCCAGCTGCACTATCATTGCCCATCTTAATGGTCTTCAGCTTCTCTTTCAGGACCATTTTCCGGTTCTCATTGGTACTCTGGTAGAGATTGGACAATGTTGTCCACATCTCATGGGCATTTCTCTTTTCTCTCACATGAGGAATGCAATGGTCTTTGACTCCGTCTAGAATCAGTCTCTTACCCTTGTTATTCTTTTTATTATAATCAGTCAACTAAGTAGCATCAGTAGGCACAACAACAGGGTTCTGTATGGTATGCACCATAATGTCCCAGACTTCTGCCTCCTCAAAGATGCTCTGCATTCTCTCCTTCCAAACACTGTAATTGGAATGCCCATCCAACATATCCTCCACCCTCAATCCCAATGACATCCTGTTGTCCTAAAACTGAAAAATAGCACTGCTGTAGTAAGGATAAAACTGTTGTTTGTGAAAAATCAGCTCGCTGGAATTTTCTGAGTGAAAAATCAGCAGGCTGTAATTTTCCTCCTTGCTGTCCCAAACTGCACTTCAGCACTCAAGCTCTGATACCATGTAAAAATTTCTCATTTCCCACCCCGATTTTCAGTTTCACCTTATTTCTCCAAAATAGTTAAATTCTCTTTCCCATATCCATATATTCAACAACTGGAAAATAAATTTTGCTGAAAACACAAATTCTGGAAATTTTACAGAATGCTGAAAATGCAGAAATATAAAAATCAGCACATACAAGCAGCGATTTAACACATTTAAACACAGTGATTTTTTGTCAAGGTGACCCTGGAAAAACCCCTACAACTCTTGGGGAAAACCAGTTCGAGAGCTCTTTCTTATTTCTGAAAAATGCTTTTTACAGTGAAATATTCAGCAAAAAAATCAGTAAGCAAACTTTTACAACTTATCTTGTTTTCCATGCCTCACAACGAACTAGAAAAACTTGCAAACAACAAAACAGAACAGCAATAAATGTTGTACGACCTCCTAGAAAAGCTTGCAAGCTGCCATAAATACGTGTACAGATTTCCTCGATTTGCGTGCAGAAAAAAACCATCAGTATAGTTGTACGGATTTGCCTTGATTTGCATGCCAAGGTACAGCCACTTGCTGTACGGATTTTTGCTCCTCGATTTCTGTGCACTTGCTGTACGGATTTCTAGAAAAACGTGTCCAATATCTGCCTTTCACTGTGTGCTAACTCAGTTGTACGGATTTTTTAAAATGTTGCCTTGGAATGTGTGCCAAGCTGCTGCCTCCTTCTCCTTCCTGTCCAGAAATCTCCCTTGCTCTCTTGCTCTCATTCTCCCAAACTGCTCATGAAAAAATTAATGACCTTTTCCTCCTTTCCCTCCTTTAATCTAACCCTAAGTGACTTTTGGGGAATCCCTAAATCCAATCGCTGAAATAGATTGAGATCTAGAGATGAGATTAAATGTTCATTTAAATCTCACTTTCTATTTTTTAATTCACCCCACTTTAATAAAAATCCACTTAGTCATTTATTTCCAAAGTCATTTTTCCTTTCTAATTTTACATTGACTTTATTAAAGTCACTTTAAAATTAGACTTTAGTAACTTTATCACTTAAAGTCACTTTTAAATTAGATTTGACTTTATAAAAAGTATAAAGTCATTTTAGGAGAAAAATTAAATTCTTTTGGACACTTTTCCCTAGGCCAAAGATCAAAGCCTTAGGGAACCCCCTATCCTCTAGTACCAAATTTCAACATGTCTCATGCATTCATGTTAGTTGCATATGTGTTTCTTATGTTGTAAGACTATGTGCTTATTGCATTTATATGGTATGGGTTATGGTTGCAGTAAGGTCGCCACGGGAAGTTGACAATGTTGTTGTGGACTGTGTTGTCATGAGTGTGTGGTTGATTATGCATTTTTTATGCACGTTAATGTTCACATGTGGTCAAATGTACAGTGATGTAGTGGTTGTTGTCATGCATGAGGTCATGGTATGTGTAGTTGATATGATCATGTATTGATGACTGGACTTTAGCTAGAATGGTGGTTATATAGTCGTATGCTTATTTGTTATATTTCTATATGTTGTCATGATTATGTTATATATATATTACGTTGATTTGTTCATTTTGCGAACGAGGTATCCTCCTTGAATTATGCTAAGGTACGTTGGTTTATTGTGATGTGGTTTACATGACATGATATACCTTGCAGGAAGAATATCAAAGATGACTAGCAAGATGGTAGACTATAGTTCATGAGAGTCTCCTTATGGATCAGATGAGCAGCATGGTGTTGTACACTCCTCTGATTTGAAAAACACACTAAGCAGCTTAAAGGCGGAAGTAAGGAGTTGTAAGGCAAACAATGACAGAATCATACAGGCACAGGAGAAACAAGGAAAGGTAAATGCAATGATACTTCAGAGTTTTTCAGAATTTCAGTGACAAGGACCACTTCGGATCAGCCATGAGTAGGAGGATAGAACTAATGGGGCATTTGGCAGTAGGTTGCATGGTGGTCACGAGTCGGATAGAGATGACACAGTGAGAGGTGGCATGGTGTTGGATACTCCACATAGGGGAGGTGATGAACATAGGTACTTACTCTAGTTTTGGTTCTGATAGGCATTATGGTCATCATCGTTATCATCCATACAGGATGAGTGATAGGGGATACTTTCCAAATGAATTTAAGAAAGAAAATCCACCTACATTTGATGGAGAGATGAAAAAGTCATAGGATGCAGAAGCATGGTTTCTTGGTATGAGAAAGTTCTTTAGATTGCATGATTATTTAGAGAACATGAAATTCAAAATAGCTACATTCAATTTTAAAGGTAGAGCAGATATTTTGTGGGAAAATGTGAAGAACTTCAAAGATATTTATGAGGAGGAGTTGACCTAGAGTGAATTCGAGAGACTATTCAGGAAGTACCTATTGGAGAGATACTTCAATGACAAGGCAAAAGAATTCTATGAATTGAATATGGAATAGATGACCGATGAGGGGTACACTAGCATATTCTTGGAGCTATTGAGGTATGTGCCTAGTACACTAACATATTCTTGGAGCTATTCAGGTATTTGCCTTACCTCAAGGAGGAGAAGGTCAAGATTCAGAGATTCATTAGTGGATTACCGATTGCATTCAAAGACATGATTAAGTTTGATGAACCTAGATCATTGGAGGAGGACATCTGAAAGCTAAAGCATTGTTATGAACAATTGAAGCGCAGATTTGAGACTAAGTCAGATTATAAGGGTAATGATAAGAATAAAGGAAAATGGGACAAGAAGCAAGCGAGACCTCAAGGTACAGGTAATAAAGAGAATGCAACATCGTTTAATAATTTCAATGCATCTAATAGAGGACAGGGACTTCGATCTAAGGAGAAGAATAAGGATGAAGTTTGGAAGCCTTTACAGTGTTGGACTTGTGGCAAGGATCGTCGTAGGAGAGATTGTCCACAACATCAGGGTGGTAGACCATAGATCTACAGTGCTCAGGAGGCACAGACAGTGGGAGATGTTGGGCAGAGTATTCCTAAGATCTATGCAGCACTGAATAACAGACAGACAGATCATCAGGCATCTATCATTGAGATGGACAGTGAGCTTCGTGCTCAAGTTGCTTCTATTTTTGTTGACCTTGGATCTAATTATAACTATGTTTATCCTTGCCTGGTGGATAAGTGTGGTTTGAATAAATAAGTGCATGCATAATCTTGGTCACTGCAGTTGGCTATAGGTACAAAGAAGCAAGTTCACCATTGGGTAAGCGCTTGTGCATTTCATTTGAATGGTATCCCTATCGCAGCACATTTGAATGTATTACCATTGGGATCATATAATACGTGTTGGGAATGGATTGGTTGTACATTCATAGGAACAAGGTGGATTGTTATGGGCATTATGAGTTTGTTGAAGTTCCCTTTGGTTTAACTAATGCTACAACTACCTTTATGTGCTTGATGAATAGTGTGTTGCATCTGTATTTGGACAAGTTTGTTATTGAGTTCATTGATGATATATTGGTATATTATAAAATAAAGAAGAGCATGTCGAGCATTTAACAACAGTGTTGAGATTGTTGAGAGAGCATCAGTTGTATGCTAAGCTCAGCAAGTGTAGTTTCTTTCAAACTAAGGTAAACTATTTGGGATATGTGGTTTTTGTGATACCTTGGAGGACAACCTCTGGCTAAGAAGAGGTCAGTGCCCAAGTCATTTATTCAAGACAGGGAAATTATCAATTTGTTATCCCATTTTTCCAGACCTCAGAAATTTTAATTCTACAGACAATGCTTTTAAATATTCCTTGGGAAAAACACTCTTTCAAAGTGGCCTTCTAATAGTGAATGTGATTTGTAGTTGTAGTACAGAGGATGAAATATTTTGAAGAAAGATTTAAAGAACGAGATACTTGAAGCAGAATCTCTTGTCTTAAACTTTAGCATAAATATATAAGTGATATGAAATGGAATACCGAAATGAGAAGCGCATATTAAGGTTATTTAACTTTAACTTACAGATATCAAAATTTCAATGAAATTGTAGTGCTAAAGGCCAACAACTTCATTACTCTCTTCTATAGCAAAATAACATTAAATTGAAAGATAACAAGAAACACATATCACACTTAACATATTTCTGGAATCACTTTAAAATCTTTATTAAAATCACCAAGAAGATCAAAATTACAAATGAAATTTTTGCATCTGAGGTCCAAAACTCAGAACCCTCCTCCTTCAAAATTGTCTTTTGTAACATAATTACAATAAGGACAGTTATGAAACTGTCAACTGTCAGAACTACTAACTATTTGCACTGTCTAGAAACTACTTTGTCCTTCGAAAACTATAATCATGAAGAGAATAAAACAAAATTACATAATTTTATAAAAACGTTTTCCAAATTTTATGTTGAAGTAAGAGGTGGCATTAGCTCATTGAGGTAACTAAGATTCTGGTGCAGTTGAAGCCCAACTTTTGTACTTGTTGCTGTAGGTAACATCCACTCTCTACACATCCTCCAAACTGTCATATCTGCTTTGGGCTCTTAACAAACATTAGTGGAATTTTTAGGTATAAAATGGACCTCCTAAGGAAATTATAAAATAATAGTGGAAACAATAAAATAAGATTAGATTACATCATCAAATATTAGAGGGAAAAAAAGAAAAACTACTTTTTCAACTCGTATTTTCAATTTATCTCCCTATAGTTTTACTCAAATTGTTAGATGTAGAATTTGAATCCCCATCTAAAAAATACCCATGTTGCATACTTTTGATGGACCTTGCTACACAAAAAATGAGAAATACTTGAAAAAACGTGATTGTAATCACGATTTTTCATGTATTTCTCATTTTTCGTGTAACAAAGTCCATCGAAAATATGCAACATCGGTTCTCCTTGGATGAAAAATTAAATTTTGCATCCAATGAGTACTCTCACTCTAAATTTGAATAAAACCTTATGGAGATAAATTGAAAATACGAGTTGAAAAAGTAGTTTTATTATTTTATTATTTTTTATTCTTTTTACTTTTTTACTCCAAAAATGGTGAATCATCCCCCATGATTGACATCATCATCTTGAATCCTATTGGTTCTTATAAAGTTTATTTTGGTTGTACATTTTTCTTAGGGGGCCCATTTTAGACCTCAAAATTCCCCTAATGTCTGGTGTGAGCCATTCTAAAGTTGGTAATCTTGCTATAAGTTGGTTGGTCAGTAAAAAGAGTTCTTATTAAACACAATAGTTGAAAATCCATATGCAAATAATTCATTATTGTTTCCCCTTTTAGTGATGAAAAGTGTAACTAGGTTCGATCTTCATAATGACATGTAATTGTGACTTCTGTAAATAATGTAATGAAGAAAATAATATTATTATTATAAACCTTGCTTCATGGGTTTCATGAGCAAGTGATTTTATTTTTAGATGGCTCCCATCGAGAGCCTTAGGATTGATCATTAAAATTCAAAGAGTCTATGTCATGTATGAAGAGCCCTTCTTGGGCATGTAACAAATGTATTTGAGTTAATAGCATTGTCTAGAAGCTCTCCAATGATAAGCACTAGCTCTCTTCCTCATGTTGGTTTCAAAGATGAAGTAAAGATCACGTCGGCTTACCTTATGAAGACACAATGGTTCACATGGTTCATGTCAGCTTAATATAATGGACAACCCACTATATATAGCAACCTTGGCCTATTCCTCAAGACAGAGATTTTTTTCATACCTCTCTGAGTTTTTCAATACGTAGAATAGAGAAGTATTCAAACATCTCTTTTTAGTTCGAATGATCCGGATTTAAACAGGAACGCAATAAAACACAGAGATAACCATAAAGACAGATATGCAGCGGAAATAATACTTCATTTCATTACTGTAAAATACTGAAATATGCTTACAAACAGAAATAGAAATAAACCAGCTAGGGCGATGGTAGCTTATCTCTGAGAAGAGATGTGGCGGCTACATGCCTCTGAACGGTCTTACAATGAAGCTCAAAGGCCTATTTATTGTTGAGAAACAATGGAAAACCCTCAACATTCCAAAACCTAACCCTAAAAGATGAAACGCCAAACTGTGGGCCCCGTTTGGGTAAATTAGTACATCAACTTCCTAGGGTAGTAACTTTGGCATACGATCTCCGTTTGACGCGTACAATAGCTCGTTAGAAAGATCTATCCGAGCACTACCACTTTGGGAGGCAACTTGTTGCCCCAGATTTCCCAAAAAACGTTGTTTAGGGTCTCAAAACGGCTCCGGAAGTTCAGGACCCGAAACACTGCTAAAAATAGTAAGTTGTGCTACCATTAAGGAAACTGAAAATGCTGAGGGAAACAATGGTGGGGGTCCAGGTGGGATAGGTGGGTGGCCACCAACATCCACCTGGATCATTCCTCCCCCCTTAGGAAGCAATGGTCCCCATTGCGTTGAATTCATCCCTGAGATGAGGAAGCTTCTGCTAATCTGGGTCTCTGGTGAGCTATTCTGCAATCTCTGATGTGTCCAGAAATGGTGGGAAGCATGGTCGACAATGGTCTGCATTGAACACTCGATGCAAGCAAAGGAATGGGGGAATGTTGTGCTTCAAAGCATTCTTGCCCATAGCCTTGGTATTGGTGTAAGGACCATGTCGGAGTGGTCTGAGTTTCTGATGGGTTCTAGTAAGGCGTTCTCTCTGCAGATGTAACTAAACTTTGTTGCCCACCTGAAACTTATGTGGTACCCCTGTGGGTGAGGAGAAGTTGTTCCTGTGTTTTGTCATGACCGTATCCCTTTGCTGTTGTTGCTGCGTGGAGGAACCCTTTGCAGGGGTCATGGATGTAGCAACGATCTTCCCCTTACTTTGGGAGTGAACCAGACAGATGAATTTCCTGGGCTGGGAGATGAGCTTGCTAAGTTTCTTAGTAGTGATCAAAGAGGTGGCAGTAGGTGGGGCTACCTCTGGTATCCTGTATAATGAATTACTCAAAGAAATAATAGCAGCACGAGGCCTTGACTCATACACAGCATGTCGCCTCCACAAGTATGGCTGGCCTAATAATACATCACAAACATCCAGAGGTGTAACATCACACAATACCTCGTCTGTGAATGGTTTGATGTTGTAGGGAAGGAGGCACTGCTGGCGAACTTTGAGATCTTGTCCTTCATGAAGCCACCCGATATTGTACGGCTGTGGGTGTGGTGTAGTCGGTAGGCCCAACCGCTTCACGACCTCTGCTGAAATGAGGTTCTTTTGGCTGCCACTGTCGACAATGAATTGCAGCGGCGAACCCTTCACCCACATCTGTGAGTGGAAAAGATGCTCCCCTTCCTCTGGATTTTCAGGCTCATTTTTCTGGATCTTGGCGGTGCCAACAGTGGCATTGGGATCCGCATCAATGATTTGCTTCCCTTTTCCATTCCCCTTGTCGGGTTCTGGCTCAGAGTCGGAACATGCATCTGATTCAGAAGTCTTCAACTCGGCCACCAGCAACTACTTGGTCCGACACTCACTTGTGTTATGAGTGGGACTCTTGTGGAACTCACACCACTTTCCTGTGTCCTTTTTCGACTTCGTGGTGTTGTTCTTTTCTTGCGGCTTCGACGGGTTGTCTTGGGTCACCCCGCCTTGGCTTTGTCCTTTAGGGTTCGGATTTGTAGATCCAAAGTCTCGCTTCTTCTGTTTGAACTTTTGCTCGATTTTGACAGTGTATCGGTACGTTGTGCCGAGTGAGGAGATGTTCAAGAACTCCATCTCTTCCTAGATGTATCTGTGTAGGCAGCCGCGGTATTTGAGTACCAGATGTAGCTCAGAATCTTTGATACCCAACTGTGTGCAAAGTGTATGAAAAATGTTTGTGAACTCGGCACATCTTGGTCTCGTCCTTGCCGCAGTGTGGTCCATTTGATGTATTTGTCCTCATAACTTTTGACAGGGTAGTACTGCTCCTTGATGGCATTCCGGAAGTCATTCCAAGTGGGTGCAGCCGAAAATAGTGAGCCTGTACTTTCATCCTTCTGCTCGCAGTAGGTTTCCCACCAGTCCTTGACGTGGGGGGCTGCTTTGAGAATAGCGAAAACAATCTTTTCTCGACTTGAAAATTCATGAACAAAAAAATAACCCTCTAGCAGATTTAACCATTTATCTACGACATCTGCGTCTGTCTGACCCTCGAATATGGGGATTTCAAAATTAACTTGTACCTTAAAGGGCGTGGCGTTTCCAAAGTAGCTGCTGGAAGCCGATGCGTCACTTCTGGGTAGCCGTTGAAGGATCTGGCAAAGTTGTCCATCATCGCGTTCCGTTTTCGCTCGAGGGCTTCTTCGAGCAAGATTTTGATAGGATCTCCTGCCCCCTCATCTTTCTTCTCATCTGCCATGGGAGACCGTCGGGACTTGCGAGGCTGGTCTTGCAAAGGTTCGACCAGTTCAAGCCCTAACTCCTTATATCCCGACCTCGTTGGGGACATGCAAAGAAAAATAGAAAAAAAGCAGACCGCTCTGATACCACTGATCCAGATTTAAACAGGAACGCAATAAAACACAAAGATAACCATAAAGACGGATATGCAGCGGAAATAATACTTCATTTCATTACTGTAAAACACTGAAATATGCTTACAAACAGAAATGGAAATAAACCAGCTAGGGCGATGGTAGCTTATCTTTGAGAAGAGATGTGGCAACTACATGCCTCTGAACTGTCTTACAATGAGGCTCGAAGGCCTATTTATTGTTGAGAAACAATGGAAAACCCTCAACATTCCAAAACCTAACCCTAGAAGATGAAACGCCAAACTGTGGGCCCCGTTTGGGTAAATTGGTACATCAACTTCCCAGGGTCGTAACTTTGGCATACGATCTCCGTTTGACATGTACAATAGCTCGTTAGAAAGATCTATCCGAGCACTACCACTTTGGGAGGCAACATGGGTCTTTGGACCCATGTTGCCCTAGATTTCCCAAAAAACTTTGTTTAGGGTCTCAAAACGACTCCGGAAGTTCAGGACCCGAAAAACTGCTAAAAATAGTAAGTTGTGCTACAATTAAGGAAACTGAAAATGCTAAGAGAAACAATGGTGGGGGTCCAGGTGGGATAGGTGGGTGGCCACCAACATCCACCTAGATCATCGAATGAGATGATAAACAGAAGTTCGAACATCTTCATGACTTCGGGTGGACAACTATCATGTCCCTTCTCGAACACATTAGTAACAGGGTGTTACTACACAATTTTGCAAATTTTTTACTAAGGAAGAGGGCCCCACACTTTCGACCTAGTGACTTAGGGACCAAATCGAATTTATTTAGTTGCTAGTGGAATGTGGGGGCCACCCACTTAGGAGTTTGAATTAGCCATTCGATATGCTTGGAGGGAAAACCGAATGGGTGGATGGAGGGGCCCACATGAGGCTAAGGGGGCCCAATGAATTATAAATAGAGATCAACTCTCATTTTTTTTCATTGTGAATATTTCACAAACAAACTCACTCTGATACGCTCTGCTACTTAGCGAGTCTGTCGGTTGTTTAGCCACGAGTCTTCCACACGGAAGATTAAACCTCTACTTCGGGAGACCATCCATTCCTGCCCTAGGGAGGTTGCTCCACAAAGATTGCAAGAGTTTTCAGCAGCGATTCATAGCTCATCCAGCCACGCAGAGGAAGGGACTACATATTTTCTAGGCAGCCAAAAATACGCAGAGGTTGATTTAGCCACCCAAGAGGCCGAAAATCCATAGTCAAAATCAGAGAAATTCCCTTCTGGGTTTTTTGGGTTTTGTCCAAGGAGTCTAAGGCTAAAAGGGAAAAATTTTATGGGCAGTTTTTGGGCACTTTCTATCAGGCCGAAAATCAGCAGATGTAGCCGAAGCACAGCTCCCAAGAGGTTGAAATTCCAAAGTCAAAATCAGATAAATTCCCTTCTGAGTTTTTCTGGGTTTTGTTCACGGAGTCTAAGGCTAAAAGGGAAAAAATTTCTGGGCAGTTTTTGGGCACTTTACAGTAGGCCGAAAGTTAACATATGTAGCTGGAGAGTAGCTCCCAAGAGGCCGAAAATCCAAAGTCAAAATCAGAGAAATTCTCTTCTAGGTTTTTCTAGGTTTTGTCCAAGGAGTCTAAGGCTAAAAGGGCATAATTTTCTGGGTAATTTTTGGACACTTTCCAGCAAGCCGAAAGTCAGCGGATTTAATGGGAGAGCAACGCCCAAGAGGCCGAAAATCCAAAGTCAAATCCAGAAAAATTCCCTTCTGGGTTTTTCTAGGTTTTGTCCAAGGAGTCTAAGGCTAAAAGGGAAGAATTTTCTAGGCAGTTTTTGGGCACTTTCTAGTAGGTCGAAGTCAGCAGATCAAAAGTTTACTAGGACAGCATAGAGTATAGTAGAGGAGCAGCTGAACAACTATCTTTCCAGCTATTCTACCACCTAGGTTTGGTCTAGCTTGTCCTTGAGACAAGCCCAGGTGCACTACTCCATTTATATATTGTACTCATGCTCTCATATTTCATAATATATGGCTCAGTAGTTCTAGTATTACAGTGTTTCATGGGTGTTTGCTAAATGTTTTTAATTTTTCACTGTTGCACTATTTGTTCTACATGTCGAGCTTGTTCTATGTGCTAGAGTTTGTGCATTTGATCCCTCTCTTGGGGTTGGATGGCGAGAGATTCTGAGTTGGTACCCAGTGGAGTGGGCTAATCTCATGGAGATGGTTGTAGTTCGAAGTAAAACTCAATGGGAGCTCTCAAACATTGAGGGTGTTGGAGGCCCAAGTTGGCATTGGGATCCAGGTGGGGCTTCCTATCCGATATTAGACATGCGTGATGGTTATGGCATTGATGAGGTAGTCAACCCCATGCCTAAGCGCATGAATTCCTTAGGGGAGCTCCAGTTGACGCTAGTGGCGAGGTGGTTTGTGAGTAGAATCCGTTGGTTGTTTTGGCATGTTGGTTGCGCATGGGAGAGCAGGATGATTAACATTCTCTAGCAGGAGCTGGTTCAAGGAGGTGGCATGGGTAGGCCACCAAACCGGATATTGTATGGAGATGATGTTCTCCCATTGAGGTTCAAGACTCAAGGGTCACAGACGATCATCAAAGCAGAGATATCCCCCTAGCAGGATTGGAGTAAGGGTGCTCAGGTCTACCAGGATGGACAAGGGGACATGACGCGTGTCATGGTGGGGTCACTATCAGAGTGGCGGACACTTTGGCACATGCAGGATACCATATGTTACAGGGTGGTATGATAGTAGGCAGTGGTACACAAGACTACATAGAGTCAGGTCATAGCGTTCAATGTTATATAGAGGGATGTGGCTTGATGCATACAGACCCAATTCTAGGCCAAAGAACCCAGTGATGTGTAGGGCTATGCAGCGAGGAGTAGTGGTCTACAGAGAAGCATGGAGATACATGGTGGTATACCATAGCATGCCAGTTTACACTGTGGGGTAGGAGGAGTGACTCGCATCGTATTGAGGATGTGCGGGGAGTGACAAGTGTAGTGACACATGCAGGACACAGGAGGGTACAGGATGGTATAGCCATAGTTGGGGGTATCCAGTGGTGTACAGGGATAGGTTGCAGCATACAGTGGCATTTCATGGAGTGTGGTGGTACTTGGTGGTATGCAGTGACACATGATGCGGTGCAACGAGCTCCTGGAGATTTGCCTCCAAAGAGAATTTTGGACAAGGATAGTAGGTGTACCATTGCATGCAACTCACCTAGGATCGATGATGACATTGTCGAGCATTTGGGGACACCATGTTTAGTGGAGGCAGGGCCTCGAGGGAGTTATCAGCAGTTCTGAGGCAGAGAGAGGGTCGTCTGTAGGATTACTCTTGAGTATTCCGGCAGACTCTTGATCATACTCTTTGGGACATACCCACCCATCATCCTCTAGTGTTGCTTACAATCGCAGAGAGTTTTGTTGTTTCACTTTGACACTCTCCATTCAGGCAATAGGGCATGGAGGACTCACCCTAAGCACTTGGATGAGACACCACATGTCATGGGCCGAGAGGAGACTCTCTAGTTGAGACACTTGTAAGGTGCACGAGTTGACATTTATAGACTTAGGGATGGCATGGTTGATTGTCGAGGTAGCATATGTTCCACCCCTAGGTTCACACTTGGAGAGGTGACCGAGAGGGAGTTACATGGTGCTTTTTCAGTTGGACAGCTTGAGGCATTAGGGGAGCATGAGGTGCAGAGGACAGTAGTCCTTGTTGGTAGGATGATTCCTAGGTTCTGGCAATACCCGAGCACATCATCAGGAGTTGGGTAACAGATCTCGCTGTGTGATTTGTCAAGCAAAGAACAACTGGATATTTGTGGCACAGGTTCTTAGTGCTCAATGCCTACCTATTGGATACCTACAGGAGGCAGAGACAGGACACAAAGGGGTCCCAACAACTAGCAGCATATCACAGCGACAGACAGAGAGGATTGGGGTTTGTGGACCTCTAGTATGGTTATGGGATTCATGGATCCAATGGATTGGCGGGATACTCCACTCCTCAGTGAGAATGGTCGGGATAACAAGTGGACTCATTCATTCACAGATAGACACATGGGCTATCACCGAATTCCTCACTATAGTTGTTAATGTTGTCTCACCCGTGTGGGCTATCCTACTGGACACTCGACAGAACCATTCCCGTAAACTTGTTATAATGACCGTCGCACTCGTGTGGACTAATCCATTGGAGGTTGTATGTGTTATCCGTTCACTATGTGTTTGTGACTATCACATCCGTGTGGACTACTCCACCGGAAGTTGCGCATGTCTTGGTGTGTTGTGTGTCTCCGACAAAGTTGGGACTATTCCCTTTCGACTTGATACTCACTTCCACCCTCTCCCTCTATGGTGAAAGAACCTTGACACAACTAACACTAAGCACTCACCAGGCACGCGAACATCATTGTTCGAAAACAAAGCAGACCACTCTCATGTGCTGACAAGCAAGAGCTAAGGCAAACCTTTAAGATAATGGCAATCAAGTCATCATACCAGATGGGACTCCTACACCAAACAGTGTGAGGTCTAGTTGGGACTTCATACCGGGGAGATCCCTTGAATGTTGGCAGGTCCAACACCGTCAACACAATCTAAATTCTATTAACCTGAACATGAATATATACATAAATTAGAGTGGCCTTCGGGATTCCTATTCCAAGGTCTCTTCAGAGTACCCTATTTTATTATTTACATATTCTACCCAATCCCGGAGTATTAGGTGTTGAACATTATGTACAAAGAATGACAATGTTCATTTGATCCCACACTGGTTCGGACCCCCCATTCCATCGCAAATGTGTTATTTATGTTGTTCCTCCATGTCAATCCACCAAGCCATACATTGAATGGTACTCCTACACAACACCTTTGCACATTCTAATCCCACATTCCTCTAATTTTGAAACAAATATTAGGTTTTGAACTTGTTTACAAAGGGAATTTAAGGCAAAGGAAGCAGTCCTCTTCTATGTGCTCTTGGTCCTCCACACCTCAAAACAAAAGTAAACTTAATCAATAGGCATCAAGGCTTTCCTTCGACCAACTTCTTGGATCGATTTCATTGGAAGATTTCTATCGAAACTTGCTGAAAGAATACTTGATGTATTGTAGTAGCAAGGGAACTGTTTGACAAACTTGGGAGCCAGGAAGCAATAGTAGTAGAAAAAATCACTCCATCAAAGAATGGCCATTTGGCATGATTGCTTGGATTACGAAATTAGGAAGTACGGTGATAGCCAATTTTTATGGATTTTTTTTTAATTATTGATATGATTTTAAGGATGGGAATACGCTGGCTAGGGAGAAACATGTTACTTCCAAGCTTCTTCAAACCTTTGAATCCATAAAGAAAATGTACAAGGTCAATGATGTTGCATGTGCGACTATTGCTATCATACCAAGTCATGGGAGCAATTATGGTATGAGGAGAATGATTGTCTTTTCTACTATTTTGAGACTATGGGTAGAGAACCCAACTCAAATCTAGTTGAAGAGAGGGTTTAAAATTGCAAACTTGAGTGACTGAAAAAACTGACAACAAAGAGACCCGGGTATTTCTAAGCGACAATATAGTAGAACATGCGCTAATACCAGTGAAGCACCACCCGCATAAGACCCGCGAGTACCCGCAGGTCTTGGTGGGTTCTATAGCGGGTCACTCACATAAAACCCGCGCTTAAGACCCTTACTCAACCAAACTCGTATTAAACCTGTGTACTCGTATAAGACCCACGGGTTTGGCATGGACCCTTAAAGACCCATTGAACCTCAGATTGCAAAAAAAAAAAAAAATTGAATTGTTTTAAATCTCTTTTGGAAATGAGGTGGAGGAAAAGAGAAATTGAAGGCAAGAAAATGCTTTATAAACACCTCTCTCCCATCCATTTGTCATTCACTTGGCATTTGAGTGTTTGGCTCATTTCTATGAGTGTCGAGTGACTCCATTGCATAGTGAAAGAGGTCTTGGAGGAGGCTAAAGGAGGTTTCATTAAATCAGACCCCGCTTCAGGTAGGCTTCATGAACCTTGTTTGAATGTTTTCCATGTAAATTTTTTGTACTCAGTTTCATTTTTTTTTAGGCCGAGGGGGACTGCCTCCTCAGCACGCAGGGCCTTGTGGCTGGGTTTTTCGGCCACACAGGGCCGCTGTGTGTCTGATTTTTTCAACCACACAATGCCACTGCGTGGCTGAGAAACTCAACGACAGGGCCCTGTGGGCAAAGGAGGGCTCACAAAAAAAGTGCAACCAAAGGATACAAATCCAATTTTATTGGATACTATTCATTTAAACTCTGATTAGGTTGAGGAGTCCCCTGATTTGAGTTGTCTTGATGAAGACACTGAGGATCTCTCTAGTTTGCCATCTCAAAAGGAGACTCCAAATAGTAAATACAACTGCCTCACAGTTGCTTCAGCCTTCCGATGTTAACATCAGCTCCACGAGGGCTTATTGTAGGCGTGGTCGTCCAGGAGTGATGAGACTCAAGATTGTTATGAGACAATCATATTAGAATATTTCTATTTAGTATTTAATGCTCATTCTTTTAGCTGTTGCTATTTTTATTCTTTTAGCAGTTTCTTAGATGAAACTGATTGTTTCCATATTCTACATAGAAACCTGATGTTTCTATTATTGTAAATATCTCTGTATTATCATTGAGCTGTTTGCTCATTCTGAATTAATTCATTCGATATTCTTTTATGGTATCAGAGCAAGAAAAAGAGATTTCTTGAACAGTTATTTCCTCTGCATCCTAATCTCTTGAGCTCTCTCTTTCATTCATTTCTAAGGTCGAGCCCTCTGTAAGCCAGGTAGCCTTCACTGAGTCTTAGCCTCGGCTTTGCTCACTGTGATAAAAGCTTACAGTCGTCTATCTCGATACAGAAATGGATTTTTCTTCCTGCGTCTCTATTGTGCTCTCATAGGACGGCAATTTCTCCTTTCTTCTTCATATTTCAAACTAGAAATCCTCGAGCAGTCTTCGGGCTGTCATAACCTGCGATCCTGTCATAACCTACGACCCTGTCAACGTCGAATTTATGCTCAAGACACGCTTCTGCAAACTTCCGGAGGGACCACGCTGTGACGCGGATTCATTCTGCTCGATTATTATTACAGTTGCTGTGCGAATTAAGGGAGCTGCCGTGTAACATGATGCTACCGTATTTGGTCAATCGCATTTCTCTCCGACAGTGGAACCACAAATCGACGGCAGCGTGGGTGTATCAAAACTCGACAAAAGACTCGAAACAAAAACGCGTCACGGGGCACTCGTACAGGTCCAAAGACACAAGGTTAAACTGTGACAACGGAACAAGATCCTCCAATACATGTATTCTATTATTCGATAGATCGAGATCCTCCAGAAATTTAAGCCCCGCTTGCACCACGTGACGGCATTTTCCAGTGACGGCATTTTCCAGATTATAGTGACGGCATTGAAAATATCAAGCATTTTCCAGTGACGGCATTTTCCAGATTATAGCCAAGCATCTGATACATTATGGTCGATACACAGTAAAACTTGTTCAAGCTTCCACAAGGGTCTTTCTGAGCTCCGTTTGGGTTGTGTTTGCTTAGCGATTTGATTAAAGTTTATTTTGATTTTCTTTGAAGCGGTGGGACCAGAACAGCAAATATAATCGTGGACAGCTCACGATTTCAGTCTACGTATTTTTTTCTCTCCTCTTCAAATCAGCCTTAATTTTATGAAGATGCATGCGACCTCTTGTCATGGTTTTGGTCTGGTGTTTTGATCTGGTGCACTGATACAGATCTGAGTTATTTTTTTGTGCAAGCCTATTTCTTTCAAAGCAGAATTTGTTAAGGTTCGGTACAGTCATCTTAATATTTTCTTGGAATTTTAAGCAGGCAGCTACATTTTTTTGTGTGTCAGACTTCTGTATTGTCTTTGGGAAAATGGCCACGCTCACCAATCTGATGTTAGAAGGAAATCAACGCTTTAATGGCAGCAACTATAACATTTGGAAACAAAGAATGCTGACCATTTTTGAATACAGGCGTCTTGATCAGCTCATTTTGGGCAAAGAGCCTCGTCCCGGTACAGCTGGTACCGATCAAGATAAATTTGATGATCGAAATCGAGACGATGTTATGCTTCTCAAGCTCTCTGTCGCTGATGATCAGTTACCACAGATTCCTTCTGGCAAGACAGCTACCGAAATCTGGCAAGAGTTGAAAGAACTGCACGAGACATCTGACAAAAGCAGAGCATTTTTTCTCAAAAATCAGTTGTTCTCCATCATGATGGATGAACATATGTCTTTACAGGAACATCTCAACAAAATTAAAGACATTCGAGATCAGCTCGAAGCCATTGGTCAGACCATGGAGGAAGAAGATATGGTAGTCATTACTCTGAAAAGTCTACCGAAATCTTATGAACACTTCATAGAAACACTCAACATTACGACCACAAATGTTGATCTGAAGTTTCCAGACTTATGTACCAAACTTCTGCAGCAGGATCGGTGGAAACAGCAGTTTGGTAGTGGTGCTTCATCAGTGTCCTCGGAAAATGCATTTACTGCAAAATACCAGTCCTCTCAGTCCTTTCAGCAGAAAGGCTATTTTCAGCCTTTTGATCCTGCTAGGAAGAAAAGTGTGCAGTGTAATTACTGTCACAGGTTCGGTCACATGAAGAAAGATTGCCAACAGAGGATTGCTTCTGAACAGAAGAAACAGGGAGGACCACATCAGACAGCAAATGTTGCAGAACATTCCGAGCAGACAGATTCTGCCTTTTACGCCTTTATGGCTAAAAGGTCTTCAGAACATGTTCCTTCCTCTGCATGGTACATTGATTCTGGTGCATCACGCCACTTTTCTCACAGGCGTGACTGGTTTATTGACTTCTCACCTTTCAGTGATTCCGTGGTATTTGGTGGAGGTGAAAAGTACACTGTAGCTGGCAGGGGTACAGTTCAAATTCAGTCTGGTGGACGCACACTCATATTTCTGAATGTATACTATGTCCCTGGTATGGAAATTAATCTGCTATCTGTCAGCCAGATTATGAGAAATTCTCCTCAGCTTGATGTTGTGTTCAGTGCACACAAGTGCTCCATCATTGACAAGGAGATCAGTCTAACAGTTGATGTTGGCCTAGAGGACCATGGTCTATACAAGCTACTTGACACCGGTGACTCTCCAGAAGTGGCTCTAGCAGCACGTGTCTCTCCCATCAGCACTCTATGGCATCAGCGATATGGGCATCTAAATATGCAGTATCTCTCTCAGCTCTCTCGGGAGGGACTTGTGTCAGGATTACCTGATATTCAGACTCAGCAGTTGGGGGTATGCAGCGCCTGTCAAGCGGGAAAGCAACATCGGTCTTCATTCAAAGATGGAGAATCTTGGCGCGCATCTAAGGTACTTCAGTTACTTCATGCTGATATTTGTGGTCCTATGAATACAGCTTCTATCACTGCTTGCAAATATTTTTTACTTATTGTAGATGACTTCAGTAGAAAGATGTGGGTGTATTTTTTTTAAAATAAATCTGATGCTCTTAGTACCTTTCAGAAGTTTAAAACCTTAGTTGAAAAAGAATCTGGTTGTAATATCATGACCCTTAGGACCGACAATGGGGGGGAATTTTGTTCCTCAGCTTTTGCCAACTTCTGTGATATTCATGGCATCAAACGTCAATTAACCACACCTTACACTCCCCAGCAGAACAGTGTTGTCGAGCGTCGCAACCGCACAGTTGTTGAAATGGCTCGTTCCATGTTACAACACAGGAGTGTTCCAAACAAATTCTGGGCTGAAGCGGTATTTACTGCTGTTTACCTTCTTAACCGATCACCTACTCAGGTTGTTAAAGGGAAGACTCCTGAAGAAGTTTGGTCTGGTCGTAAGCCTAAGATCAGTCACCTCAAAGTATTTCGCTCAGTTGCATATGTTTGGATTCCACCTGCTAAGCGCTCTAAGTTGGATTCCAAAAGCCAGAAACTCATGATGACAGGTTACAGTGATCATCACAAGGCCTATAGGCTGATAGATATAGCCACTGGTCGTCTTAGCTTCAGTCGAGATGTAGTATTTGATGAAGACAGAGGATTCTTTCAGTCTTTTTCTTCTGAGCAGTGTTCTGAGGATCAGCCTCACAGTGTTCTTCTTCCGGTCGGTCCCCCTGATGGGAGGGATGATGTAGCATCAGTATTTGATAATACTCTATCTGAGCTTCCTCCAGAAAATAACCCTCCCCTTGCTGCCCCTATTGCTCTTGAGTCTTCTCCACCTCCTCCTGATATTGGTTCCTCTACTCCTGATATTGGTTCTTCTACTCTTCGGCCTAAATGGTGGGCTAAAACCATTGGTGATCTCCGGGATGATGAGCTCCTTGAAGGTAGAACTTCTAGACATAAGAACAGACAACAGTCTACAGTCAATTTTGCTCTTATGGCTAACCTACACAGTATTTTTGAGCCTCAAACCTATTCAGAGGCTAAGGGTACATCTGAGTGGGAACAGGCTATGGAAGCCGAATTCCAGAGTCTTCAGAAGAATCACACCTGGACACTTTCTGATCTTCCTGCCGAAAAAAAGCCCATAGGCTGCAAATGGGTGTATAAAGTGAAATACAAAGCTGATGGAACCATAGACAAGTATAAAGCTCGTCTTGTGGCTCGAGGGTTCTCACAGAAGGAAGGCATCGACTATGAGGAGACTTTTGCTCCTACAGCCAAGATGAGTACCATAAGGCTTGTCCTTGCCCTAGCAGCGCAATTCAATTGGAAAGTTCATCAGATGGATGTAAAGAGTGCTTTCCTAAATGGTGATCTCCAAGAAGAAGTCTACATGACGCAGCCTCCAGGCTTCAAGGTTGCTGGTCAAGAACAGAAAGTGTGTCGGTTAGCTAAAGCAATCTATGGATTGAAACAAGCTCCTCGGGCTTGGTACATGAAAATTGATCAATACCTGACAGATCAGGGTTTTCAGCGGAGCCCATCTGATGCAAACCTGTATATCAAGCATACTGGTGATGATATCTTGTTTGTGGTTGTCTATGTGGATGACCTTATCATTACTGGCAGCTCTGCACATTTGATCCATGGGATCAAACAAGATCTATGCAGAACTTTTGAGATGACAGACTTGGGACTTCTTCATTACTGTCTGGGGGTTGAAGTTTGGCAGACTGAAAATCAGATCTTTCTCTCTCAGTCCAAGTATGCCAAAAATCTTGTGGAAAGGTTCAGAATGCAGGATTGCAAACCGGCCACGACTCCTATGGAACCAGGGCTCAAACTTTCAGCACAGTCACCCTCTCCCCTTGTGGATGAAACTTTATTCAGGCAATTAGTGGGTAGTCTCATCTATCTTACTGCTACCAGACCTGACATCAGTTTTGCAGTAAGCTACATTTCCCGCTTCATGTCAGCTCCTAAAGCTGATCATTGGATAGCAGCAAAGCGGGTGCTACGATATGTGCATGGTACTTTTGATTATGGCCTCTTATATACTCGCAGTTCCAATCCTATTCTCAGTGGCTACACTGACTCTGACTGGGCAGGTTCAGTTGATGATCGTAAATCTACAGCTGGGTATGTGTTTAGTCTAGGATCTGGTGCTGTTACTTGGACTAGTAAGAAGCAAAAGGTGTGGCTCTCTCCTCAACAAAAGCAGAGTATCGGGGAGCAGTTAAGGCATCCTGTGAGGCAGTTTGGCTTCGACGTATGCTTGCAGATATGCCTGTTTTCCAGACAGGGCCTACTTCTCTGTTTTGTGATAATCAGGGAGTGCTCAAACTTGCCAAGAATCCAGTCTTTCATGAACGAACAAAGCATGTGGAAACTCATTGCCACTACATTCGCCAGCTGGTTGAAGACGGCTCAGTTCAGTTGCAATATGTTCCCACAACAGAGCAGCCCGCCGACATTTTCACCAAGCCTCTTGGTCCTGATAAATTTGTAAAATTCCGAGGGTCTATTGGTGTTGTAAATAGATTGAGCATTAAGGGAGGGTATTAGAATATTTCTATTTAGTATTTAATGCTCATTCTTTTAGCTGTTGCTATTTTTATTCTTTTAGCAGTTTCTTAGATGAAACTGATTGTTTCCATATTCTACATAGAAACCTGATGTTTCTATTATTGTAAATATCTCTGTATTATCATTGAGCTGTTTGCTCATTCTGAATTAATTCATTCGATATTCTTTTAAATCATTTATCATTTATGACATGTATTTGAATTTTGAACTCGCTGACATTTTTTATTTTAATTATGGAATCATGATTCCTTTTCTTATTCAATATCTAAATGTTTTGCTTACAAAAATCAAATATGTTATGTTGTACTTTTATAGATATGAGATGATAATATGAATTATTGCATATTGTAGTTTTTATAAGGATTGGAATTGTCATTAGTTTTTTTTTGTGCTTAAAATTTACCATATTTTAAGGTTTTTTTGCATTTTGACGAGTCTTATACGAGTACGAGTCGTGCAACATTGGCTAATACCATGTCAGAGGAATGACTCTAATGTTGGATGCTCATTTCATTAACATGAAGCTATTTTTATTACATGAGATGACTCTTGGTTTCATCTTCCAAGAAATCCATTGGCCTTTCAAATTCAGCTATCGATTCACATCTCTACCATTTGCAATGACAAAAAAATCTCATAGGATTATGTGTCCAACGCTTACAAAGGCTCCAACATAAATTGGTGGGATCCATTCTTTGTATCAGGGATCAAGCTTCAAAGAGATATCAAGGGAGTTCCATTAATCATTCGAAACCCTTATCAAGGGAGTTCCATTAATCATTCGAAACCCTAGTCATAATATTTCAATGACTTAGGATAGCTCTAGGGCAAAAGTGAAAGTGAAAGTGAATCCTACTCTCTCAACATCAGAGCATCAAGGAGGAGAGTTCAATTAATAATTTGAAGCCCTAGTCATAAGATTTCAAGGACTTAAGAGAGCTCTAGGGCAAAAGTGAAGGTGAATCCTACTCTTTCTACATCAAGGTATCAAGGAGGAAACAACATTGGGTCTCAGTTTACATCAAGAATTCAAAACACTTGAAAGACACATTGCAGGTCCACCTTTGGTCAGCATGTTTAAGAAGATGATGGAAGAAATTCAAAACAGATAAGCTCGTGCTAACAAAACATGAGGGCATTTGGACTTTGCAACCAGACTTAATATTCGAAAGGGCCTGATCTCTAAATGTTTTCCCAACTGAATTTCATCAAACTCCGAGGAGGAAGCCCTTTTCATCAAGCTAAGGCGTTCAAAATAAGAGCAGCTTTGAATTCTGAGTAAAGAAATAAAGATCTGAGGAAGTATGGCTTTCAGAGGACCTGTACAGAAGTATGGTCTTGTTGATGGCTCAACAAATCCTGCTCAATGGAGATCCAATCACAATTACGGAATTACATTTCACTATGTTAGAAACCACCATTATAACCACCACAGTATAAACACTCTTTTTGATGTAAGTATGGATTGGCAAACCACATACTTTCATTCATTTAGTTGCCATGGAATTCAACGTAGACAACATTCACATAATGGTGGTCTTCCCTGAGGCACTGTCTTTTCATCACCCTAAAACAGAAGATAGGTTTACCTATACATAAAAATTACTTTAAAGTTTAAACAGCACACTCACTACCTAGAAAACAGATACACAAGCATATCTTGATTCAGAAAAGAACAGGATGAAATGCATTATATTTTATGCTATAACGATAAGCATTGTGATATTTCCAGTCTGAAGTTTCAACATGACTCTTAAAATGGCAAGGTGATATTTGATAACTTGGAGGTAAAACAGTAAAATTTACAGTTCCAGTTATGCAGGATCCTATGAAATTTTGAATCTTAAATAACTTGCATTAACATTTTAAATCAAGCAAACTGCATGCAGTGGTAATAATATAAAGCTTCCATTCACAACAAAAGGTAACAAAATTACCATGATATAAACATTCATAAAGAAAACTTACAGTTAAGAAGGATTCTGTGAAAAGGTAGCAAAATCACCAGGATATAAACATCTCACAAAACAGTTACAGTTAAGCAGGACTCTATGAACTTAACTAGCATTAAGATTTCAAATCAAGCAAACTGCATGGAGTAATAATATAAAGATTTTACTCACAACAAATGGTAATGAAACTCCCCATGATTTCAACATTGATAAAACAAATTGCCATATTGAAGGGCAGCTCTGCTGCGCATGTAAGAAATTATTAGAAAAATATGGATGCAAGTAGTTCATTCAACATCATTTCAAAACTGTCATTTACACAACTCAACATTGAAAAAGTCCTGCAATCATCACTACCACATAAAACCCACAAAATGCCCTTGAGACAGTAGTCTTTAGAAAAATTAATTCAGTAACCCTCCAAAACAGAACTAATTTGGATATAAATTATAGCCATTTCAAGCCAACACGATGCTTCCTTCCAGCTGCATTACAGAGGTCCAGGAAATGTTCCAGATTCCCTCTGTTCATTCCATTTTTCAATCTGACAATACATCAAAAGCTAGGAACATTCAGACAAACAATCCATTTGAAAATATAAGTAGACTTCAAATAAGTGAAATTATCGCAAGCGGCACACTCAAACGCATTGTGATGTTTTTAAATCTCAAGCCAGCATTTGGAGGGAGGGGCAGCTAATTACTCATATCAGAAAAGCTCCAGATAGAGAAAACATGTGCGCTGTTTTTGAGCTATGTAAATGATGGAAAAGAAGCATATGATTCTCTTTTAGTTTCTATTCAGTAGTTAAACACAATCCCGTCATCATGGCTATTGCCATAATGGAAACTATAGAATACAACTAGATTCTAGAGCAGGAACTAGAAGCTAGAAGAGTCTAGTACATGAACACATTCATGAAGATGACTAATAGGCAACAACAAATTTGTCAAACTGCTAGGCAAGTTTCATAAGAACGTATGGCAGGTGAACTATGACGTAAACATTCTATCCACAGACAAGAAGCAAGCTCATTAGAGCTCTTCCTGTGATGAGCTTCCTATTATCATAAATTGAATGTCTAACAGGTAGTTCTTTGCTAAGCAGCCATGGGTGTTGGGTATCTATTCTGTTTAGGCACCCAGGAATTGCAACTGGCCCCAACTGATTTTTCGCATGCACTGGATCCACAGGCACAAGCACATGCATATGAGCATGTCACCAGCAGGACTTGAACCTTAGTGGGGTCTATATTAGCTCCCTGTTTCAACAACCAGAGCAAGATGTTCTTGACCTCACTAGATTTATTTAACAACTTCAAGCAAAAAGCTGGGAAGTAGAGAGTTTATTTAAATGCTGCTATTTTCTCATATTTTTCTTTTTTTACAAAGATGACTTCTATAAACTCTTTGAACCTCATCCCTGAAGTTTTTAATCGGAATTCCCAGAGTTTGCAAGGAATTTGGTGTAGTCCACATTGTTAGGCAGCTAACATCAGTCAAGAGTAAACATTGTTTAAGTAGATTGAACTCCAGTTACCAACAGAAGGAAGAACTAGGCAGAATAAAACAGGTAATCC
Organism: Pinus tabuliformis; assembly: GCA_031772625.1. Classification (NCBI taxonomy): domain Eukaryota; kingdom Viridiplantae; phylum Streptophyta; class Pinopsida; order Pinales; family Pinaceae; genus Pinus; species Pinus tabuliformis. The sequence goes on along the minus strand of CM062820.1, from coordinate 12,794,527 downwards.
TAGTATATTCCAGTTAAAATGCCAAACATCACTTTTTGGTCAATCAAGGAGAACAAAGATCGTTTGACAGTCAGCAATTTCTCCACTAGTGTTAACACCAGATTTTACCCAAGCAAAATCCATGTAAAACTCAGCACCGTTAACCCCCAAAAAATCAGAACCTTAGATCAGATTTCTCACGCAGATTTCCAAGCCTTGTACCGCTTAGAGAAAAGCACTTCATAAAGATGCCTTGGGCACACTCCCATGAAATATCATTATCCACTGTTTGAGACAAAATGTTGTCTTTTGTGATAAATTTGTCTTGGAGCTAGCATTTTTCTTTAGTCAAAATGTTCCTCCTACTGCATTGAATAATGTATCCATTGTTTCCCTTTGATCCAACTTTCGGTAGGAATCTTCTCTTTGAACAGTTATGACCAGCAGAAGGGATGGCAAACTTCCAGAATTTTGTCATAAGCTCATCTTGGAGCCAGCATTTTTCTTTACTGAAAATATTTCTGCTGTTGCGTTGAAGAAATGTATCAATATCAGTGTTTCCCTTTGATTCACCTTTAAGCCTGAATCTTCTCTTTGAACAGTTATGAGCAGCCGAAGGGAGGGCACACTTCCCAGTGTAATCACGGCAGCCTAGGAGGTGCTGTCCTTCATACAATAACCAGAAGGAACAAGGTGTTGTCCTTCATACAATAACCAGCAGTCTGTTTCAAGCTTCAGCAGATATAACCAGTTAGAGAGGTGCTCCACTTGAGGCTGTTTTCAGACCTTCTGGGGCAGCTTTGTTAGCAGTTTCATGGATTTGATACAGCAGGTTGAGACACATTAATGTTGAAAGTTACATTCTAATTTCGGCCATGACAGAGGGCACCTCAGTAAATTCATTTTCTATCTTTAGCTCGGTGCATGCATGGAGGTTACAAATCCTATTCTGGACAGCATTGATGAGAGGAGATGTAGGAGTGTTTCCTGTTACCCACCAAAAGTGGGTAACCCACAGGAAAAAAAATCTCCCCATTTGTCTGCCAGCCAGCAGCCCTATGATGGCTCACATATAGCTTTACATCAGAGCTCTACACCTATGCTCTGGTCAGTTCTCTCTCCCATCTGGCATGCTTGTCGAAGAAACGTGGGTCATCTATCGGAAGGTACATTAACCATTGTTGTAATCATGTGTTTTCATTTAGTGATTTGGGGCATACTAATATGGATCACAGGCCAAGCTGGATGATTGACTGCTCTTGATTGTATCCTTATTCCCATGCTTCCCTTGAAGTTGCATGTCCAAGGTAATCCATACTTATCACATTCCATGTTTCCCTTATTATCCACAATCATTCTTTGGGTTGATTGTCATTTGTCATTGGGATTGAAACCATGTATCTTCATTTCTGAGTCAACCCAAAAATTCACCCAAAGAGGTTGATGCAGCTGAAATAATGATAAAAGCATATGAAGCCACAACTAAAGAAAAGAAAAATGCAAAAGATGGCTGGGACATAATAAGCTCTACTCCCCTCTTTTGCCATCACCCAATTCCTCAGCATATCATGCTCCATCATAAAAGAACTCTTGAATGTCCCAACCCAGATGAGTGAGAAACTGCTACATCGTTAAGGGGTATTGGAAAGGCATAAAGCAAGCTTGGTCTCCTAAGCTATGCAATAAAGAAAGATAAATCATGTTATATAAAAATTAGTTAATTAAGTAGTTATTAGGCAAAGGGCATGATCCATTCACCAAGAGGCACCCAAGGCAATATAAAGCCAGGGGCCTCCCACAAATTGTAATCATCTTCTATATATTTTAATAATAATAAATATGAATTTGCTGAATAAGCTGAGTTAATTGTGCCATCTGGTATCAGAGCAGCTCGGTCTTCGGCAAATCTCTGCACGGCCTTGTCATTCACCACTCATCGTCCACGTATGTTCGTGCGTTGACCCCTACCTCCACTCCCCCGTGCTCACTGTGCTCCTCATTGTCGCTACATCGACTATCCACACTCTCGTGTTCACCTGTGCTCTTCGTTGTCGTTGCATTGACCCCCTTCACGCTGCATCACCCTCAACAATTCACGCCAAGTCCACGCCACTCCAAACACCAAGCTACCTGACCCGCGTCAATCACTGTCCATCACACCTTCGTCCATCAATCCCTGTTTTGTCCGTCAATCATCCACCACACCGCACCTCCGGCCATCAATACCTGTTTCGGCGTCGACCCCAACTTTTTTTCCATGACAGATTAATCAATCGACGTAATATATATATATATATTGTTATTATAATTGTATATGATATATATATTATAGTTATTATAATTATATATAATATATAATTAAAAAAAAACTTAGTTCAAATTAAGGAAGAAAGCTTAAGCTAGCGGACAAATATACACCCCCACAAACCCATTCAATGTCATCGATGACAATGACCGATTTCAACAAAAAATTGATTGATCTTGAGAATAGGATTACTAGCCACTCCGATGATTTTAACCAAAAATTAGTCGATCTCGAGAGTAAGGTTACTGGACATTCCGACGACATCAAGCTTCAAGATACGACAAATCGGATAGAACAACAGCTCGGGCAAAACCATATCAAATCCGAATGAATCATAATCAAGCAATGACAATGTTGACCGTTTTGTGTGACGGGATGAAGATTACACCCGAATAACTATTCCAAGATGATTGAGGTAATCAACAGCACAATTCATCAGATTCAACAAATTCGGCAGATTCTCATGAAAAAACGGAGTCTCCAAAAAAATCATCCACGCACCATCAAGAAAATAGTAACTCGACTTTTCAAATAAGCAACTTTGGAATTCATTCACCAATCAATACCCTCTTTTCGCTCCGTTAGCGACGTATCAACGAAGAGAAAAAATCAAGCTACCCAAGTTCGATGGTAATGAAAAATGCAACATTGCGTGGTTGAATAAAGCAGAAGAATATTTTGAGATTTACGATACTGACAATGATGACGAAAAGATTAGGCACGCTTCCATGAAAATGGAAGGTGAAGCATATAATTGGTATATGTGGTGGAAGAAGACGACACTCGCTATCAGTTAGAGAAAAATTAAGGATGTTTTCTTTAAAAGATTCCAAGGTGTAAAGGAAGAAGAGTTCTTTTCAACACTCATCAGATTGCGACAAAAAGGAGATGTGGATGAATACACTCAAGAATGGGAGACCTTAGCAACACGAGTACCTGGGTTATCATAATCTAGTCTAATTCAATCATACATCTCCGGACTCAAAACTCATCTACAAGCAGAACTTGAGCTTCATGACATTATGTCAATAGAAGTAGCAAGATGAAAAGCAAAAGCTGTTGAAAAGAAATTTCAAAAGATACTATGGTCAAAACCAGAAAAAAAATATTTGAGACGAAGAATTCCCCAGTCTGTGAATACGGATAATACAAGATATGTTCCACCACATCTTCGTGAAGGCGAAAAATCTAACCTGGAAATGCAAAGGATGAAAGAAGGCAAGAACAAACGCTGTGGCGAAAAGTGGGACCCTAAACATAGGTGTGCTAAAGGAAAAGAGACAAGGAACCTATATAACTGTGAAGCAACTAATGATTCAAACAGTGATGAATCAGACATAGAAGGAATGCAAGATGCCTCAGAATTCTCTCCAGAGTTAGATGACAAAAGCATTCTGCAAGTGTCATTATCCGCTATGACAGGTATATCACAACCCCAGACTTTAAAATTAAAAGGACATATAAAGAAGAACAACGTAGTGGTTCTCATCGACTCTGGTAGCACCCACAATTTTTTAGACTCAACCATGGCAAAGAGACTCAACATCTTCACATTTCCCATGCCCAACATGAAGGTGATGGTAGCTGATGATAAGAAGATTGAAAAGGTAGGGAAATGTCATAAGGTCAAATTGTATATTCAAGACTTTAATTTAGAATCTATGTTCTACATTTTACCATTAGGAGGAGTAGATGTGGTCTTAGATATCCAATGGCTACGAACCCTAGGCACTTACTCTGCCAACCATCAAGCGCAATTTATAAGCTTTAATTGGGAAGGGCAGAGGTACAAGTTATACGGATTCCCTATATTGTTTTCAACCAAAGTCCTTGAACATTTTGAAGGTTTCATCCTTGTGCTTCAAATAATATATCCACGTCTTTCTTGAGAAGTCATCATTGAAGGTGATGTAGTAGATATGGCCACCAATAGAATGTATCGACATCAGACCTCATATGTCGGAATGAATGAGATGGAGGATGTCATTTGTCTTGTTCTCGCTAAAGGGGAATGGTCCCTTGTCTTCTTTCCATTAGCACAACCTCGACATACTCCATCATGTTGGGCTTGAACATCGAGAATACTAGAGACCAATTTCTTCAATTTCGGAAGAGCATCATAATGTAAATGGGCCAATCTTCGGTGCCATAACTCACTTAGATGATTGGTATCATGGACCAATGCTAGAAGAGGTCTTCTAGTAACTCTATAGAGTCCTTCAAATATCAATCCCAATGTGAATGCATCTCTCATAGATGATCCAACAGACCAAGTAAGAACCTTTCCCTTGATGAAGGTGACCCTCATCCTTTTGTCTTCCAAAGCAGTATTGATACCAAATTCTTCTTCAATCTTGGCACATACATCACATCATGGAGCAAAACAGATTCCCCAAAATCCAAATGAAATTTGACGGACCCAAGGCCTTTAACGAGATGAGTGGAGTTGTCTCCAAGAATAGTTTTCAAATTTGACTCCCTCTCTACCTAATTAAAGAAAACTTCCTTATACCTAGATGATGAAAATGATTCAAAAAGGAGCACCAACTTATGTAGTACAATGTCACCAATTAGAAATGCTATCTGCAAAAGTGATCAGCGAAGAGTCACCAGAAGTACAAGAGCTAATTCAGAAGCATGAAAAGGTAATCCAAGACGTGCCCATGAAAATACCGCCTAACAGGGAAATCGAGCATACAATAGAAGTCAAAGCAAGATCAGACCCCGTCAACATCAAACCTGTATCGATAGCCACATCACCAAAAGACTGAAATTGAGAGATTAATCCAAGACCTTTTAAAATGTGGAATCATCTCGAAAAGTAAGAGTTCGTATGTTGCTCCAGTGGTATTGGTAAGGAAGAAGGATGGATCATTCACGCAATTCATTGATCATAGAGGATTAAACAAAATAACGATTAAAAACAAATTCCCAATTCCCCTTATCGACGAAATGTTGGATGAACTACATGGTGCAAAATACTTCTCAAAATTGGACTTAAGGTCAGGCTATTACCAAATCAGAATCAGGTTGGTAGACATACCAAAAACTGTGTTCTGAACACATGAAGGTCAGTACGAATTTAAAGTAATGCCCTTTGGGTTAACCAATGCACCAGTAACATTCCAAGCCACTATGAACGAGTTATTCCGTCCATATCTCAGGAAGTTTGTATTAGTATTCTTTGATGATATTTTAATTTACAGTAAAACTTAGAAGGAGCACCTACAACATCTGGATAAAGTTCTTACACTACTGAAAGAGCATCAGTGCTATGCAAAGAAATCCAAACGCACCTTTGGGAAGGAACAAGTAGAATATCTCGGACACATAATATCCCATGGAATAAAAGTGGACCCTAATAAAATCAAGGCTATAAAGAAATGGACCAAACCAGTTAATATATCCAAGCTAAGAGGGTTCTTAGGATTGACTAGATATTACCGAAGAATTATTAAAAACTATGCACATATAACTGCACCTCTAACAAACCTTTTAAAGAAGAATTCATTTCAATGAATGAGGAAGCAGGAAGGTGTTTTGAAGAACTAAAGGAAGTTATGTATAATGCCCCGATATTGGCAACTCCAGATTTCTCTAAACCATTTATCATCGAGTGTGATGCTTCCGGGTTCCGTATAGGTGCAGTGTTAATGCAAGAAGGGCATCCAATAGCTTTTGAAAGCATGAAGCTTAATAAACGAGAACGTCTTAAGTCCACACACAACACGAAAATGCTCACTATTATGCATGCACTGGCCAAGTGGAGACAATATCTTTTGGGAAGTAAGTTCTCCATTCGAACAAGACCATAACAGTCTCCAACACCTCCTTCAACAAAAAACACTTTCCGAAGAACAACAAAAATGGATTGAAAAAATTGTCGCCTTTGACATGGAGATACTACATAAAAAAGGAAAAGACAATGTAGTAGCAGATGCCCTGTCTAGGGGGGACGAAGAACCAACATTGCTTGCAGTCTCGGTTGTTGTTCCTGAATGGCTTAATGAGATTCGAAGTGAGTATGCCAAGGATCCAGAAATAACTATGATAATCAATAACCTTCCAGACAACTCAAAATTTGAATGGAAGAACGATATTCTATGGTACAAGGGAAGAATCTATCTGAATTCAAACTCCAAGTTTAAATCCAAGATACTCAAGGAGTCACATGATTCACTGTCAACCGGACATGTAGGATTCTTTAAAACTTACTACAATGCACGTCAATCATTCTTTTGGAAGGGTATGAGTCGCGATATTCATAAATATGTAGCAAAATGTGACAAATGTCAAAGAAATAAAAGTGAAAATATTATGACACCTGGATTACTTCACCCCTTAAACATTCTGAATCAGAACTGGGAAGAAATAGCAATGAACTTTATTGAGGGATTACATGTATCTAAGGGCAAGGATAAGATTTTCGTAGTAGTCGACAGACTCACCAAATATGCTCACTTTATTGCAATGCAAAAATCAAACTCAGCTAAACAAATCGCTGAGATATTTTGCAAAAATATTTATAAATTACACGGTTTTCCAAAAGTCATTGTGAATGATAGAGACGCCAAATTTAAGGGTAATTTCTGGAAGGAATTGTTCAACCACATAGGAACCTACCTAAATATGAGTTCCGCTTACCACCCTCAAACAAATGGACAAACGGAGGTTGTCAATAAATGTTTGGAAGCCTGCCTACGTTGTTACGCTACAAAAAAACTAAATAAGTGGGTTCAATGGTTGCAACTCGCTAAATGGTGGTATAATTCTACTTATCATACGTCAGCAAAAATGACTCCATTACAAGCTTTGTATGGGTACGAACCTTCGAAATGGAAGGATCTAGCTACCATCCAGACAAATCTACTAGTTGTTAAAAACCAACTAGAAGAAACCCAAAAAATTGTCCAAACCCTAAAAGAAAATTTAAATAATGCAAGAAACTGTATGAAGCAACAAGCTGACCGAAACAGAACCGAGAGAGAATTTGAAGTTGGAGAATGGGTATTTGTCAAGCTCTAGCCATACAAACAGTTGTCCTTGAAACAAAAAGGAAAAAATAAATTGGCACCGAAGTTCTATGGACCATACCAAATCAAGAAAAAGATCAACCATGTTGCATATACTTTAAGCCTTCCAGATAAAAGTCGTGTTCACAACATCTTCCAGGTATCTTGCCTTAAAAGGGCACTGGGCGACCATCAATCAGCACAAACAACATTTCCATCCTTAAATGATGAAGGAAGGGTCATTTTAGAACCAGAAGGTATCATATCCACTAGAGAAAAGAAGCTTCGATCTCGTGTAATCAAGGAATACTTGATCAAGTGGAAGGACTTACCAGAAGAAGAAGCTTCTTGGGAGACTGAAGCATTTCATCAACAACATCTGTCGTTACGTATGCTTTGAGGACAAAGCATTTTTTTGGGAGGAAGGCAATGTTATATAAAAATTAGTTAATTAAGTAGTTATTATGCAAAGGGCATGATCAAATATCATGCCATTTACCAAGAGGCACCCAAGGCAGTATAAAGCCAGGGTCCTCCCACAAATTGTAATCATCTTCTATATCTTTCAATAATAATAAATATGAATTTTCTGGATAAGTTGAGTTAATTGTGCCAAATCATTAAAATAAAAGGCACACTAGAGAGGTAGAAAAAGCAAGCCGAGGAAAGGGGTAGCTCATGCCTCCACGATTTCTCCCTCTTCTCAGTATAGTACTCAGAGATGTTGGACTACCTCTAGCTAGTACCATGGCTATGACCATCTTCCTTGAAGTGTTGCTCACTTCATCACCATCATTATCACATTAACATATGAAATTATGGGTCTACCTATGAAATGTCCTCCACCATAGGGGTTGGAAGCACCTAATAGGGCTAAAGGCATAATCATCCCTAAAATAAGTGTGGTAACTTGCTTACAAATCCTGAGCTAGAAAGACATTGGAAGGAAAGGTTTGTGTGAGCTATTTTTCTACCCTTAACATTGAATATGGTCCACCATGATACTTATATGGCTTTTGTCCCTGATGATGTTGATCTCACTTAATCTTGAGGGTATGTTTCAAATGGTTCATTACTCATACAGTAGAGATCCTTTGAAGGATGAATTGAAATATATATATAGCACCATTCAGAGAATGTTTTGCCCATACTTGAGAGCAGATATGATCTTGAAGCCCTACCATTTCCCTCTTGAGATGGGCGTTGGGCTTTGAGGAGCATCCACATTATTGAACCCCTCTTGCTACACCCCTAGATGTTGAAACATTGTACCAGGAAGCCAAGGGATTGGATTACTTAATGATGTACCCAAAGAGACCCAAGACGCCCCCAGGATAACCTTGGCCCTGTTTGATGGATGTTGCCTTATTCCATAGCCCAGATCACTAAAATGATTTGGGAGAGCTAGTACATCATATCCACATACCAATGCTTGCCTCAGGGCTTGCCATGTCATCTCCACATGCCCTAAAAGGGTGATGTGCGCCTTTTTGGAGAAGACATCATAGTGGATGAGGCGTTATATAGAGATTGTGTGAAAATTCTTGAATCTAACACATCAGAAATCCCTACAGTATTTTTTGGTTTACTATCTCCTACTTGTTCTTTACATTAACAAGTTATTTAAATGCATAAATATCGAAGTAAACACAAATGCAGCCTTCACAAATATACAGATCAACAACTGAAATAAACTGAGACAACACAAGGGACATTGTTATTTTTGGACAATCATCCCCAATGCGAGAAAACCGATGCAGCATATAGAGGGTTTTATTATTAAGCAGATTCTGAATACAACTAGGGTGTCAAAAATGGCTCACCCTTCAGAGAATTTCCTTGGCAGCAATACCTCTATCTAGAGACAGATATTTCGGCTGATCAGCAACCGGATGAACGATCCCAAAGTGACTCCAGTTTTCCTTGTGCTGGATAACGAAAGCTACTCCACGCACTCTCTAGAACTGTGTCACCCTCTTAGGGACTGCGTCACCCTCTCTAGCTCTACGTCAACCAATCAGCTCTTAGTCTGTCTCACTGAATCACCTCAACGCAGCCTCTGAAGCCCTCTACGTCAACTGCATCAGCCTCTATGGCCTATGCGTCAGCTCCTTTGGCCCTCTGCGTGCTTTGCGCTGGCCTCCTTAGCCTCTGCGTCAACCCTTGTTGCCTCTGCATCAGCCTTCCTAGGCTCTGCGTTGCCTCTTCAGCACTCTGCTGCCTGTCTGATATGTATTCCTCAGCCTCCTATCGAGCTGCCCCTCACTGCAACTGATCACTTGTTCAATTTCCTCATCAAACCCCGCCCTAGAAAATCGAACTAACTAATCTCTCAAGTGTCTTGGTGTGTCTCCAACTGACCCTCAAGCCTCCTCTTATACTTTTCTTGTTGAAGATTCAATGGTCGAGATTAAGTCCCTAATCAACAACTAAGATTAGATCTAGCTTTATCCTCATTATTTAGAACTTTCTCACCCATATTATATTAATACACATTAATATTTTAATTTTCCTAAGTTTAGACTTAAGAACCTTATTAAAAATATTAATTATTTTAATATCTCTTCATCCGAGTAGAATTTCCCCAAACGATTTCTGGGTCTTGGAGATCTCGTGTGCCTTAGCCTCTCTACCAATTTTCATGGCTAAAGCACATCTGATGCTACCAAAAATCAGCACTCCCTCTTAGCGAAAAATGTGCTCTAATAATGCTTCAGCATAGAAACATCACACTGATCTTTCGCATCGGTACCTGTGTTGATGCTTGGCCTGCTGCCTCACATCCCCTGCACTATTGCTTCCTGGGACCTGTACTACTGCCCATGACACTGCCACTACCACATCTGTACTACAACTCCCTCTCGATATGCTGCCTCATGTTGCCCATAGCACTGCCACTGCTAACTGTTGCACTACAACTCAGTTACTGAGAAGTAGGTAACTGACTTCACCCAAATACTGACATCCTGGTCAGTCTGGAAGCCTCGTGATGCTAAAGCTGCCTCTACTGCTATCCTGTGCGCCCTCTGCTGCCCCTGCGCTGCTGTAAACACCTTTATGCCTCTTGCACTGCTGCAACCTCTACTGTGTTGCCATAGACTTCTGCACTCTAGCCCTGCCTTGCCGCTCCACCACACTTTGCTCCACCCGACACCTGTCATCATGCTACTGTCGTTAAGGGTTCCCGTAGCCGGATGTGACCCAAGAGTTTGGGTACCTCAAGGATCCGGCCCCTAGCATGTAGTCCTCCCGACTACAAGTCGATGTCAGCCCACCTCTTCTCTAGACGTGCATGAGCACTCATGGCACAATCGTCATCAGTCTCGACATCCTTCTTCGCCTTAGTTGGAGCTGCCTTTGAATCGGAAGCTTCTCCCTTGCCTTTCTGCCTGGGGCACTGAGATGCATAATGTCCCAGCTCCCCACAATTGAAGCATTTGACCTTGGAGATGTCCTTCATCTTCCTCTTCCCTTGTTGTCCCGCAGATGCTATAGCCGCATCCTCCTCTTTCTTGACTCGAACTCCCTTACCGCTACTCCCCGCCTTAGTCAACCTCCTGATCTCTTCCTGTCGAAGAGTTGGCCACATCTCCTCCCAACTAGAGAGAGTCGCTTTGCCCAAAATGCTTTGGACAAATGTCTCCCAGTCCTCAGAGATTGCATTCAGAGTAGTCCTGACCATAAACTCTGGATCCGATGTAGACCCCACGGAAGTAAGTTGGTCGCCAATTCCTTGCAACCTGGGGAGGAAGTGATTTATCTCCTCTCCTTTCTGCATCTAATATGACCTTAGCTGATTTTCCAATAGCATCTTTTGTTGCACAGAAGAGCCCTGGTATAAGGTGGTCAGCGCCTCCCACATCTCCCTTGTTGTGTTCTTCTCAGCAATATGTGGTATGACATGATCTTTGACCCCGTCTAGGATCATGCATTTCACCTTCGCCTCGGCCTCCTCATACTTCTCATTAGCATTTGGGTCAACTGGGACAGCTATGGTTTTCAAGGCATAGTTCTTGATGCAATGTTTATCCAAGATTGCTAGGATCATGGCCTTCCAGATGACAAAATTGGAAGCCCCGTCCAATCTGTCTTGATCCCTCAATCCGTTCACTACCATCTCTGCTCCTCTTCTAGACTCCCTCTAAGTCTTGACTTCCCTCCTAGAAATTTGCCAACTGTCGAATCACTCCTCTCCAATCCCCCTTTGCTGCTGCAACTCGGATCTGGATTTCTTAGCTAGGAATCTGTCGAGGTAGTGCTTCCCTCTACCTTGGTTCCATCTCCTTAGACATTGTTCTGCTCAGACAGAAACAGCGTCCTACCTGCTCCTCAAATCACAATCTACATAGCTCCCTTAGCCCCGACAACTGAAGATTATGAGCCCTTCTAGCTCTACGCAATCACAGTGAGAGTTGGATCAGCTCCTCCTAGCCCCAGCGTCAATCCTTCCTGGCTGAGAAAGATGATCGGGCACCACATAGGCCTGATCTGCCCCTCCTTTACCTCTGCATTGGCTCTCCTCCTAGCTCAGAATGCTGACGTAGGCTCTGCGTGAGCCTCTGCATCACCTTCCAAGTACTGCGTCACTTCTCTCGCCGCTTCAACTCTGGAACAGTGTTATCTCTCGAGACCGCTGCTTCTGCTGCAAATTTTCAGATTTCTTCTGTTGATGTCTTCAATCCTCCTGTGATCTGCAATCCCTCTGATACCATGTGAAAATTCCTGAATCTAACACATCAAAAACCCCTACTACATTTTCTGGTTTACTATCTCCTACTTGTTCTTTACATTAACAAGTTATTTAAATACATAAATATCAAAGTAAACACAAATGCAACCTTCACAAATATACAGATCAGCAACTGAAATAAACTGAGACAACACAAGGGACACTGTTATTTTTGGACAATCGTCCCCAGAAAAACCCAATGCGGGAAAGCCGGTGCAGCATATAGAGGGTTTTATTATTAAGCAGATTATGAATACAACTAGGGTGCTAGAAATGGCTCACCCTTCAGAGAATTTCCTTGGCAGCAATACCTCTATCTGGAGACAAATATTCCGGCTGATCAACAACCAGATGAACGATCCCACAGTGACTCTGGCTATTCCTTGTGTTGGACAACGAAAGCTGCTCCACGCACTCTCTGGAACTGAGTCACCCTCTCTGGCTCTACGTCAGCTAATCAGCACTCAGTCTATATCACTGAATCACCTCAGTGCAGCCTCTGAAGCCCTCTGCGTCAGCCTCTATGGCCTCTCAGTCAGCTCCTTTGGCCCTCTGCGTGCTCTGCGCTAGCCTCCTTAGCCTCTGCATCAACCCTTGCTGCCTCTACGTCAGCCTTTCTAGGCTCTGCCGAGCTGCCCCTCACTGCCTCCTGCTGAGCTACCCCTCACTGCAACTGATCACTTGTTCGAATTCCTCAGCAAACCTCGCCCCAGAAAATTGAACTGACTAATCTCTCAAGTGTCTTGGTGTGTCTCCAACTGACCCTCAAGCCTCCTCTTATCATTTTCTTGTTGACGATTCAATGGCCGAGATTAAGTCCCTAATCAACGGCTAAGATTAGATCTGGCTTGATCCTCGTTATTTAGAACTTTCTCACCCATATTATATTAATACACATTAATATTTTAATTTTCCTAAGTTTAGACTTAGGAACCCCATTAAAAATATTAATTATTTTAATATCTCTTCATCTGAGTGGAATTTCCCCAAATGATTTCTGGGTCTTGGAGATCTCATGTGCCTTAGCCTCTCCACCAATTTTCATGGCTAGAGCACATCCGATGCTACCAAAAATCAACAGATTGTTGATGATGATAGCTCAGGCAAGTGCTTTTGCGTAAACTAGGTGTCAAGCATGCAAAATATGTCCAGTTTCCTCTTTAGGTACATGCTCATCTTGAGTAAGTGACTTTTATTGATTCTTTCCCAAGTCTAACTTTGGAAAAGCGCATTGATTAATTTATTAATTAATGTTGTCTATTGGGCTAAGGCTTATAATGAAAAGTAATTTAATTTACTTTAGTGAGTTAGATCTAATATCTACCCAGGTTTGTACCAATGGGAATTGGTGTCTCTAGTAGGTTGGTACCTACAAATATTTGTAACAATAGGTTGGTACCTACAAATTATAGAAAAAAGTTTTGTAGTTTCTCTCGAAAGGGTTTCCACATAAATCTTATGTTCCATGTTCTGCAACTGATAGATCTCATATGTGATTGTTTTCTTATGGTTCATGAATGTTTTAAGTAAGTAAAAGTTGTCTCATATTGATTCACCCCTGCCTCTCAGTATAAGTGTGTGCTCAAAAATGCATGCTCTCAGGGTTCCTCTTCAGTGATTTCATGTGGGCTCTCATCAGCTTGGGGTTGAAACTGGTCATCATATTACATAATGAGATAGGATTTGCCATTTCTACCATATTCAGAGGACCAAGATGAGGAAAGCTTCATTTTCTGGTGTCGCATCTCTTTGATTTCTACTATCTCTTCAAGAGTCGCATCACTCTCTCTCCACTTTCCAATTTCTCAACAAGATATACCTAGCCCTATACATGAGGGAGCCCCTCAGAATTAAACAACTCCAAGTAAATTACCTCTTTTGTTCCTGTGCTCCTGACAGACAGACACCAAGAGCCAGGGAGACAAATGCACTGTATCAATCATTGGACCCATGAGACTCCAAGAGGTCACCCTGAACTTAGCCTGCAAGGCCCTTATATTAGATCATGGGACAGTTAACGTGGCATCAGCAGACAGGAGATTTCCTCCAAATCTTGTCCCAGGCCTCTACATCTACCACACAGCAAGACTGTTAAAATTAGCAACTAGGGCCAAACTCCGTGTGGGTCATCTTATTAATGGAAGCTGATATTTTTCTTGGATCCCTCTCATTGAGAGGTGTAGGATTGATCTAAAAATCATTTGATTCCGATAAGTATTCATGGAGATATGAATTTATTTGTGTTATGGGACAATTCGTCAAGGTCGGCCAGCAACCAAATAAACCCCACTTGTGCTCAATGTTTTAGTATAAATAGAGGTGGCCTTCAAGTCATTTCAACACACTTGGGATCTCTTCCTCTCTACTTGTCTTTGGGTTTTAGTAGGAGGAGAGATTCTAAGGGATAACGCTGCCCTAATCCAGAGGGCAGAAGCCGGAACTGTCGGAATCGCTGGGAACTGTCAGGAATAGCCGGAATTGCGGGAACTTCCGGAACTGCCAGGAATAGTCGAAATTGTCGGAACTGCTGGAACTGCCGGGAATTGCCGGAACTGCCGGGAATAGCCGAAATTGCCGGAATTACCGGAATTGTCACAACTACCGGGAATAGTCGGAATTGCCGGAACTGCCGAGAATAGCTGGAATTGCTGGAACTATCGGTAATTGCCAAGACTGTCAGAACTATAAGGAATAGCCGGAATTGCCGGAACTGTCGGGAATTGCCGGAACTGTCGGAACTGCTGGAATTGCTGGGAATTGTTGGAATTGTCGGAACTGCCGGAACTGTCGAAACTGCCGAGAAAAGTCGGAACTGCCGAAATTGTCGGGAATAGCCGGAATTGCCGAAATAGCCGGGAATAGCCGAAATTGCCGGAACTGCCGGGAATCGTCGGGAACTGTCAAAACTGCTGGGAATAGCCGGAACTGCTGGAATTGCCGGAACTGCCGAAAATAGCCGGAATTGTCGAAACTATCGGGAACTGTCAGGAATAGCAGGAATTGCCGGAACTATCAGAACTACCGGGAATAGCCAGAACTGCTGGAATAGCCAGGAAAGCTGACGTATAGGGCAGAAGCCGGAACTGCCAGGAACTACCGGGAACAGCCGGAACTACCGAAACAGCTGGGAAAGCTAATGCAGAGGGCAGAAGCCGGAACTATCAGGAACTGCCGAAACTGTCGAGAATAGCCGGAATTGCCGAAACTGTCGAGAATAGCCGGAATTGCCGAAACTGTCGAGAATAGCCAAAATTGCCGGAACTGCCAGAACTGCCGAAATTGCCAAAATTGTCGGAACAACCAGAGCATCTGTCTCCGAAGGAAAGCAGCATGCTAGGGACAACTAACTAACATTGGGACAGTTTTATGGTACTTAGCAGCATATACACCAAGCATGCAATGTTACAGCTAGCATGCAAGGGACAACTAGCATGCAACAGCAAGCATGCAAAGTACAACAAGCAAGCAAGATGCAACTAGCACATAGGTCAATATGGCAACATGGTGCAGCAATGGCACATAATGCAGTACAATGATGGGTACAGTCATGATTAATGAAGCATGATGAGATGCAGCAAAGTGATGATGGGTGCAGCATGGTGCAGCACGGTGAGGTGCAGCATAATGACGAAATGCAGCACAACGATAGGTGAAGGAGTCACCTTGGAGAATCAGTTGAAGTAGCATGTCTTCAACTGATCCCATGTATCATCTTCTTAGAGATGATCTATGCTCTTATCTAGATAAGTCAAAGTGTTGACTTCTGTTGTAAACATACTATCTCTCTCTCTCTGTTGAACTATTGAAGAACATATAAGAAGAATTGATCAAGGGTTTCCCCACATTGGGGTTTGTCCCTGGTTAGCGCCACATCTTGTGTCCTCTTGTCTTGGCTTGTCTTCTGCGATTTATGTTTATGTTCTATCTGCAATTTACTTTAATGCTGATGTGATTGCTAATTTGGAAAAGATATTGAGCTAACTGTGAAAATTGAAATAAATTACTCTAAGCATAGAACATACCTAAAATTAACATGGAATCAGTGCTGAGGTGAAGACAATGCCCAAGCAAGAGTGAAAGAGCAATCACCGAAGACAGTTGGAAAAGGACAAAAGGATCAATGGATTCCTCATCCCTCTTCAAATTCACCAAGGGTGAAGTCGAAGCAGAGAATATTATCAGAATGGTGCAGCAGAAGTTTCTTATGGCCTACCTAAAGATCACTTCAATGGGAAGTCCAGATCTAAGGGTGGAAGGAAAGGCAGATGCCTTGGTTGTAATAAGTTCGGCCATTATGCGAAGGAGTGTCCGAATGGCAGAGACACATCTCTTGATGAAGATAACAATCATTCCAGGGACATCTTCAATGATCAAAGGAATGATAGGTAATGCAGGTCATCAAGGAAATGGCCGACTCTTCAAAGAAAGCAAGGAACCCCAGGTATGAAGAATCAAATGTTGTTTTTGATAAGATAAAGAAGCGTTATCTTGTATTGGCCCTCTCCTTCAGATTCTTTGGGAATCTGGCTTATTGATTGTAGTGCTTCAAGGCACTTCATTGGATAGAAGGGTGCACTCTCTAATTTGGTAGAGATGGAAACAATCGTGGGATTATACTTGGAGTCGATGCCACCTATCCCGGAAAGGGTGTAGGGAATGTTACCCCTCAATTGAATGAGGGTAACTCGATTCATTTACAGAATCTCTTTTATGTACCCGATCGCAAGAAAAACCTGGTGTCCATTTCAATGATGGAAGTCAAAGGTTACGAGGTGGCACTCATCGATGGAAAGGTACGTGTTTGAAAATAGAATTTTCAAAGATGTTTTTGAGTTCAGGGTTGTATCAAGTTGCAGGAAGTCCACTAGGGACCATGTCCATTGACACATAGCACCAGAGGTCTGTGAGTCAGATGGTGACAGAGATGCCTGAATTCAAAAAGAGCATGAAAGTACATGTCTGAGATGTACCGAAGGAAAATCTTACAAGGGGACCATTCCCCTCATGTAGCAGGTCCACAGGTTTGGAACAACCCGAGGGGTTTGAGATTGATGATTAGGAATCTCACATATGCAGGTGGAAGAAAGCCCTCTATGACTTGAAGCAAAACTCCCTGGGTGTAGTATGAGAGGATTGATAGCTATCAGATGAAGCTGAGATTCACTAAGAGTGAAGTCGATCCAAACCATTGTTTGAATGTTGTGGATGATAGACCTCTCATACTAGCACCTTATGAGGATGACCTATTTCTGACAGGTGCAAACCCTCTCATTTGCAGAAGTAAGAGGGAGTTGGATTCCGGATGTGAAATGATAAACTGCAAGCTTGTGACTACCTCGAGGATCTTAACTTTCAGAAGTTATATGGTAGTGATGTCGAACCAGATTTGGGAAATGCCTCTGAGTTTCATAAACTCATTCGCATTGATGTTCTTGGTGAACTTCCGTCCAGACATATGTTTTGCAGTTAGCATGGTGAGCTCATATTTGGTTGAGCCTCACTAGATTGGTGCCAAGAATCTTCTGAGATATCTTTGGGGCACAATCTCTCATGGATTGAGATACACTGCCGGAAATATGAAACTGCATGATTATTCGAATGTTGACTGGGCAGGCAGTGTGGAGGATCACTAGAGCACTTCTCAGTGTTGGTTCTCTTTGGATTTTGCTTCGATATCATCGATGAGCAGAAAGCAGAAGTCGGTTGCTATAAGCACCGCCGAGACCGAATACATAGCTACGAGTATGATCTCATGTGAAGCTGCATGGTTGCAAAAGCTCTTAAGTGAGTTGTTTGTACACATGATGAATACCACTGTGATTCTCTATAACAACCAAAGGGGGGATTCGATTATTGAGGAATCCCGTGTTTGATGATTGCTCCAGCAGATAGACATCAGATACTGCCTTATCTGGGATATGGTAAGTCGATGAGCAAGGAGGCTCCATCGCATTGAGACTGATGTACAGGTCGCAGACATTTTGTCAAAGGCCCGGGAAAAGGTCAAATCTATGACTTTCTCAAACAACTTGGAGTCATTGAGAGACCTTCTTATAAGGGTCCTGCATGTTGCATGCATTGAGCTCTGGGGGGCTTGGGGTACTTGCTGGAGAAACATACGACCACAGGGCGACTCACCCTCCACTAGTGATGCGCTATGTACAAGATGACAGGTTCAACCTTCCCCTGTGATACCCCAAGGCAATTGTGGAACAGGATGATTAGTTCTCATATGGGCCGGGATGATTAGTTCTCCCGTGGCAACTATGGAACCGAATGATTAGTTCTCCTGTAGGCTGGGATGATTAGTTCTCCCGTGGCAACTGTGGAACAGGATGATTAGTTCTCCTGCGGGCCGAGATGATTAGTTCTCCCGCAGAAACTGTGGAACAAGACGATTAGTTCTCCTGTGGGCAGGGATGATTAGTTCTCCCATGGCAACTGTGGAACAAGATGATTAGTTCTCCTGTGGGCCGAGATGATTAGTTCTCCCGTGGCAACTGTGAAATAGGATGATTAGTTCTCCCGTGGCAATTGTGGAGCAGGATGATTCATTCTTCTGTGGATGGGATGATTAGTTCCTTTCGAGGCATCCTACCCATGCAATCTGGGACTCATGGGAAGTACCTCTCATCTGATCAATGAGCAAGGGAATGGGGTTAGGGACCATAGTAGTACTATCGATGGACGCATCAATGTATCTACCGTACTCCCTATGCTAGGATGGCCTACATTGATCTGGGATCAATGAAACTGATCTGGGATCAGTATGAGTGGTTTGAGACACTTACTTGTGATATTGATCTTGGATCAATAAAACTGACTTCGGGCCAGTAAGAGTGATGTGACACTCTCTTGAGATGAAACTGACTTCAGGTCAGTAGAGAATGGTATGAGACATTCTCGATCAATTCTTCTTCTTCATGGTTTAGCAGAGCAGTGTAGGGCACTGATGGCAGAGATAGTATAGTCGGACATATGGATCAGCGGATGGAGTTCTCCCTAGTTGAGAGGGAGTGTTAAATTTGGCAACTAGGGCCAAACTCCATGTGGGTCATCTTATTAATGGAAGTTGATATTTTCTTGGATCCCTCTCATCGAGAGGTGTAGGATTGATCTAAAGATCATCTGATTCCGATAAGTATTCATGGAGATATGAATTTATTTGTGTTATGGGACAATTCATCAAGGTCAGCCAGCAACCAAATAAACCCCACTTGTGCTCAACGTTTTAGCATAAATAGAGGTGGCCTTCAAGTCATTTCAACACACTTGGGATCTCTTCCTCTCTACTTGTCTTTGGATTTTAGTAGGAGGAGAGATCCTAAGGGATAACGCTGCCCTAATCCAAAGGGTAGAAACCAGAATTGCTGGAACTACCAGGAACTGCCGAGAATTGCCAAGAATAGCCGGAACTGTTGGAATTGCCGGAAACTGCTAGGAACTAACAGAACTGCCGGGAACTGCCAGATCTGTCGGGAATAGCCGGAATTGCAGGAACTGTCGAGAATGTTGGGAATAGCCGAAATTGCCGGAACTGTCGGGAACTGCCGGAATTGCTGGGAATAGCGGGATTTTCCGGAACTGCCGGAACTACCGGGAATTGCCGGAATTGCCGACATTGTTGGGAATAGCCCGAATTGTCGGAATTGTCGGGAATAGCCGGAATAGCTAGAACTACCAGAACTGCCGGGAATAGCCGGAATTGCCAGAACTGCCGGAACTGTCGAGAATTGCTAGAACTGCCGAGAATTGCAGGAACTGCCGAAACTGTCGGGAATAGTCGGAACTGCTGGAACTGCCGGAATTGTCGGGAATAGCCAGAATTGTCAGAACTGGTGGGAATAGCCGGAACTGCCAAGAATAGCTAGAATTGCCAGAACTGCCGAGAATAGCCAGAATTGCCAGAACTGTCGGAAACTGCCGGGAATAGCCGAAATTGTCGGAACTGTCGGAACTGTCGAGAATAGCCAGAACTGCCAAGAACAGCGGGAACTGCCGGAACAACCGGGAAAGCTGACGCAGAGGGCAGAAGCCGTAACTGCCGAAACTGTCGGGAAAAGTCGGAACTGCCGGGAACTGTCGAAACTGCTGGGAATAGTCGGAACTGCCGAGAATTGTCGGAACTACCGAGAACAGCCAAAACTGCCAGGAACAGCCGGAACTCCCGGAACAGCCAGGAAAGCTAACACAGAGGGCAGAAGCCGGAACTACCGGGAACTGCCGGGAAAATCCGAAGCTGCCAAAATAGGTAGGAATAGCTGGAACTGTCGGAAACAGCTGAAATTGCCGAAACTGCCGAAACAGCGAGAGCATCTGTCTCCGAAGAAAAGCAGCATGCAAGGGACAACTAACTAACACTGGGACAGTTGTATGGTACTTAGCAGCAAATACACCAAGCATGCAATGTTACAGCTAGCATGCAAAGGACAACGAGCATGCTAGGGATAACAAGCAAGCTAGGGACAACAAGCAAGCAAGATGTAGCCAGCACATAGGTCAGTATGGCAACATGGTGCAACAATGGCACATAATGCAGTACAGTGATGGGTACAGTCATGATTAATGAAGCATGATGAGATGCAGCATAGTGATGATGGGTGCAGCATGGTGCAGCACAGTGAGGTGCCGCATGATGACGAAATGCAGCACAACGATAGGTGAAGGAGTCACCTTGGAGAATCAATTGAAGCAGCATGTCTTCAACTGATCCCATGTATCATCTTCTTAGAGATGATCTATGCTCCTATCTAGATAAGTCAAAGTGTTGACTTCTGTTGTAAATGTACTATCTCTCTCTCTCTCTGTGCTGAACTATTGAAGAACATATAAGAAGAATTGATCAAGGGTTTCCCCACATTGGGGTTTGTCCCTGGTTAGCGCCACATCTTGTGTCCTCTTGTCTTGGCTTGTCTTCTACGATTTATGTTTATGTTCTATCTGCAGTTTACTTTAATGTTGATGTGATTGCTAATCTGGAAAAGATATTGAGCTAACTGTGAAAATTGAAATAAATTGCTCTAAGCATAGAACATACCTAAAATTAACAAAGACATCTCAAACCAGATCCTCCGATTAGTCATCTATCATAAGTTTATTTCCTTCAGCTTCAAATCTTAAAAGAGTGAGCTTTGGGGGTGGGTGACCTGCAGTACTTGCATGTTTTGATTTTGGGCTCTATTGTTACTTGCATGTTTCTGCATTACCCCTCTGCTTTTTCAATTTCATTGTCCTAAACCATTGAGCTTATATAGCATAGCATAGTTTAGATCTGCTTCATACTTTTTATATGCCTTCTTTAGGAGTGCACTTTGCACTCCCCCTTGTATATCACACTGTTGTACTAAGCAGTCCCTACAACATATTTGTTGTCAGTAGTTGGACATTAATAAAATTACCTTCAATAGTGTTTCTGAAAGGTTTAAATGTATGTTTTTATTCTGAGAGAATCCTTTGGTGATGATCCCTGGACAGTCTAATAGGCCAATTTTTTAGTTTGCTTGGAAAACACTGATTTAGTTAGGCTCCAAACTCTCTTGCTCTTGGGAGTCTTTTCATAAAATGATGTATTTTTAATAGAATCCTTCTGTTTACTCGAAAAAACAATGATTGGTTTCTGCATTGCAACCCTCTAATCTAATGTACTATATTATTATTAACTAAAGACTTTTTCCCTGCTAGGACAAAAAGGACAACAAAGATATTGAGACTTATAAGAAAGATATAGCAGTGTAAAAGCTAAAAGAATTCCTTATGTGATTGAGGACATAAGCACCACAATGCAATATGATCACCTACGGTTTTGGGATCTATGCATTGCTACATTAAAATAAGGTAAATCCATGCCAATTCAATTATTATTTAGCAAAACACCCAGAAGTAAATCACAACCATGAAAAATATCTAAAAAATTTGGAACAGAAAAATAGCACTACACTACTATGTTTTATTAATTAAAGTAGGAAAAAGCACAAAATCTTACCCATTCACCAGGGCAAAGAGAACGATAATGCTTTGCAAATTTGTCACATTCAGGAGCACCTTCGCCTTTTGCTGCTACACATCTGCATATAGCCATGTAAAGTTCTGTATAATCAATATTGTCTCATCTCATCGTAGCATTCCACAGATATGAACCTCTTTCCCACAGCCACCCAAATCAATCCCTTTTATAACCCCCCACCCCTGCCACAGCAACACATCTTAACTACGTGCTTCCCCCAAAAAATAACATATGGAAAGAAAAAGTCAATCAATCCAAATCCATCCCTCCTTCCACTCGTTCAATCAACCCCATTGCAAACAATCTAATGCAACTCTCTACCCGCCATCCCTATC
Organism: Pinus tabuliformis; assembly: GCA_031772625.1. Classification (NCBI taxonomy): domain Eukaryota; kingdom Viridiplantae; phylum Streptophyta; class Pinopsida; order Pinales; family Pinaceae; genus Pinus; species Pinus tabuliformis. The sequence goes on along the minus strand of CM062820.1, from coordinate 12,772,164 downwards.
CACACCGATAAAATACAAAACAGAACAATTGCATGGCTTCACTTTGTGCACCATTCGCCCGGAGAGTATGGTCCTTTCTGTTTTCATGGCAAGTTAGCATGGTTTGTACTAATTCTTCTACTATATAATCAAATTCCATAGCAACTACAGAAAACAAATAGATATACATATATAAGAAATACTTGTCATACTTGTGGTACTCAATGTAACGAGTAAAGCAGTGCCTTGTTTGATTTGTTGTTGGGAATCGGAAATCTGCTGGCGCAGTCTTTAAGGTATCAATCTGATATCAGTCATCAACGTGAGATTATTGTTTCCATCTCCAATGGGATAATATATGCTAAGAAAAAAATAAACGACTAGAGTCTAACTCTAAATGCCATCTCAGCAGTTAACTATGATGAGATAATCCACTGTTTTGTTGTATATCACATCTATTGCTAAATCTATTGCTGTATAAGTTTCACCAAAAAACAGTAAAAACAGTAAATATGGTGCTTTTTAATTCAATAACAAGTACTAAGAAAAATCCTAACCTGTATAATAATTTAGCAGAACTAATTTCATGCATGAAATGACCCTATGTCACAAAAACATCTGGCATTCCTTCACAGAATAAAAGTTTACCATATTGGTTGTGAATCCAATAATTCTATTCAAGAACCTGCCATATTCTACTTTGCAGTAAAGCACAATGCAGAATTACTAGTCAAGAACGAAGCATATATGTTTTTTTCCAATGTTCCACCAAGTCTCCGGGACGGGGAGACGCGGGTGCGGGGAGACGCACAAAGGGGACGTGTGGGAGAACCCTGAAATTTTAGGGAAATTTAGGGGAGACGGGGAGACGTCGAGGTATATATAATATAATTTTTAATTATATATATTATATATATGTATATAATTTTGAAATTTTCATGTTCATATTCATTGTTCAATAATGCTAATTCATCAAGATTCAATAATAAAATTCAATATGAAATATTCAAATACAATGTACATTGATCCATATCATTCATCATTCATCAATCATCATTCTATAATTTACATCATTCTATAATTTACTGTTATATTGAATCATTGAGCTAAAAATTAAATTGAAAATTTTGAATTCATCATTCATCATTCTAGTCTTCTAGATTCTAAATTGAACACTAAATTCAAATTTTCAATTTATATAACTCAAAGTTTCAAACTCAAAAATAGTTCAGAGTGAAGAGTCGGTCATCAATATCTAGTGTCACAACTCAAATGTTAAAAGTTAAAACTTAAAAGTAAAAATGGAAAATCAAAATGAACACTGAAAATAAAATCAACTTCAAGGACTCAATCTCAATGATTGGTCCTCTACATCCATCTGCTGCATGAAGTCATCAGGAACATCAATGGGAATGTCGTTATCTGAGTCAGAGTCACTCTCTTGAGTAACCAATGGAACTCCAACCAAACCATGCTGCAACTCATCTGGTCCATCCTCATCATCTATCTGTGCACTATCCTCTGGATCCACATCCCATCGTGTTGCTGGTCCCCTTCGATACTCTGGTGTCTTCCTATGTGCAAGACGTAGAGAACTATGCACTGCAACTAGCTTCTCTGCTCTCCTAGAGGAAAGTCTATTCCTCTTGATAGAGTGGATGAAGCTATATGTGGACCAATTCCTCTCTGCTGCAGAGGAACTGGCAATCTGACTCAATAAGCGAATAGCAAGATGTTGGATCTCTGGAGCCTCATCCCCATGCATGGTCCACCAACCAATGGGGTCAGTCTGGCCTAAATCATTGCGATCTTCCCTTGCATCCGGCTTGTTGAAGGGACCACTGAGACTTGCAAATTGCATCCACTGTCTCCTAATGGATCTCCCTTCTTCTGAACTATACATCTTTGTAATGGCTGCTCGAAATCCCTTTTTGACCTCTGGATCTTCAATGGGAAGAATTCTACCACTTCTTGCCACATACCATTTTGGGTTGAGTGCATATGCCGCCATGTGCAAAGGTGTATTCATTCGATCCCACCTACGCTGAATAATGGGTCGAATCTGAGTCGTATAGAACTCTAAGGAAGGATCTTTCTCACGAATGGCCACCCTTACTTGATCCAACATACTATCAAAAGTCTCATAGATTTCTCCAAGACTAGGAGAATCTGTGTCAGTGTAGCGAATGACCTCAACTACAAGACGTAAGAGTGACACCAAATAACCACAATCTGTCCACCAATCATTATCCAATATCTGAATCCTGATTTTCTTCCCTTCCTCTGTCTTGGATTCTGCCCATCTGTTCCAATCTGGAGTCACAACCATGGCCTGCAATGCTGACTGCACCTCCAACATCCTCTCTAATAAAAGAAAATAACTAGCATATCTGGTATCAGTAGGCTTGAGGAATTCCTTCCTCGCATGAGACCTGTACATGGCTAAGGAGGTGTGGTGATTGCAAATAAACATTTGCACATTTCTTGCAGCTGTCACCAAGTTAGATACCCACTCAATTTTGCCAATGTCTTTCAATGCATTATTGAGTGCATGCACACAACAAGGGGTCCAGAAAATATGTCTGTATTTACTCTTAACCATTAATCCTGCTGATCTACACACTGCCGCTGCATCTGTCACAACCTGTACAACATTTGTAGAGCCAACCTCCTCTATAGCATCACGAAGAAGCTCAAATTGGAAAGCCGCATCTTTGCGCTTTCCAGAACAATCAATAGCTCTAAGAAAGAAAGGCCCCTCTCGGCAAGTGACTATGATGTTGATGAGTGGACGTTTGGCAATGTCTGTCCACCCATCCATAACAATAGAACAACCTTCCCTCACCCATGTCTGCCTCAAAGTTTCCTTTTGCACATTAATATTGGCCACTTGCCTTTCTAATATCACTGTCCTCAACTTATGTTCACCTGGGGGCACATATGAGGGTCCTGCTGTTGCAATTGCCTTGACCATCTCCTTGTAGTAAGGAGAACGACTAACATGGAAAGGAATTCCATTGGCAAAAAGAAATTTGCCAATGGCATCATCTGTATCATCACGGTTCAACTTACTGTACATCCCTGCAAGAGTTGGTCCCACTGCACAAGAGCGGGAACCCTTAGTCCCAATATGAGGTGGTGGAGGCATATCTTTCTTTGATTTTCTTCTTGAGCTTGTGGCTTCATTAGAATTTTCTTGAGGCTGGGCCATGACATTTTTGCTTGAGAACATGCCCTTTGCATCTGCTGCCATTTGCATTCTCAAGAGCTCTGATTTTTGCAGCAGTGTTAAATGTGAACATATGCTAACCCCTTTGCCACCTACACCCAAAAGATGCATCCTGAGACGACTATAACTCCCAGCCCAAGAATGGGCACAAATGTTGCATTTCCAATGGCGTGTCCCACCTCTTGTGCTTCCCGGTTTTGGTTGGGTTGAAGGGCCAGTGATTTTGGTAGCATATAGCACAAGAGGTTTGCTTGGATTGAATGTCCCCTTTGCATATTCTGCCAATGACTTTGATGGGGTTGCCGTTGGAGTCGTTGAAATGACATTAGCACTAGCTGTACTACTGAAATGGGTTTCATTCCTTGTTGGTTGCGTTTCAGTTTGAAGAGGACTCCTTGTTTCCGTTTGAGAATCATATTCATTTTCAGTTTGACTGTCACTGCCACTTTGGTCGCTGTCACTCATTTTGCAAATAGTTTATTTTGCAGATTTTGTATTATTTAATGCCCTGCAAGAAGGGTTTGCTTTAAAAAAAAAAAAAATTTAAACGGTGAATTTAACAAACAATTTAAATTTTACAGTTCTGAGTTAAAAAAAAAAAAAATTTAACAGTGAATTTGACAAACAATTGAATTTACAGTTCTGAGTTTTTTAATTTTTAATGACATGTAAATGAAAAAACTTCAAAACTTTAACACTGAAACAGTGAAAAATGAAAAAAAAAATTAAAAAAAATTGCAGTCAAACTCACTGTGTACAGTCTGGAGCAGCTGCGTGGAAGTTTGGACTTTGGAGCAGCTGCGTTGCATTACACTTTACACTGTACAGGCTTACAGTTACAGCAAAGATGCCGGCTGGGTGGAGGACGATGGTATAGCAGCAATGCTGCCTGCGTGGAGGGTTTGGCACAAGTTAAAACAATTTAATAATTAATAATAGCATTAAAATTTAAATAATAAATGGCCAGATTAGTGAAGGCTGAGAAGCCCAACGAAACCACCTCAGAGACAGCAAAAAATTTAAAAATCCCACAAAATTACTTCACAAAATCAGTAAATCACCTCAGAAACGAATTCCTCCGAACGTCCTCCTCTGTTCAGTGTTAAAACTAATTCCTCCGAACGTCCTCCTCACAAAATCACTTCAGAAATGAATTCCTCCTCTGTTCAGTGTTAAAACTTAACATCTGTTGCGTGGGACTGTGGGAGAATGTCGCTGCCGGCGTGGGAGAATGCCGCTGCCCGCGTGGGAGAATGCCGCTGCCGGCGTGGAAGGATTTCGCTGCGGCTGTGGGAGGATGTCGTGGGAGAATGCTGCTGCCGGCGTGGGAGAATGCTGCTGCCGGCGTGGGAGGATGTCGCTGCGGCTGTGGGAGGATGCCGCTGTGTTAATCAGCTTGCTGCCTGCCGCCTGCCTGGAGCAAGAACCTAACAGCACCCTGAACCTGTCGCTTCCTGCACTGCCTGGAGGATGCGCTGAAGGTTTGAAGAGAACTCAGAAAATGGAAGAGAAAAAATGCGTTGAACAATGAAGGGTAAACCGTAAGCATACGATTCATGAATGGCGGCAAGTGAAAACTAAAAAGTTGAATTAAGTTTTAAGTTTTTAACCCTAACTTTTTAAGTTTTAATGTAATTTTTTATTTGTAGTTATTAATTTAGTTTATTTTTATTTTTTATGTTTTTTTAATAAATTAATTTTCATTTTTTTTTAATTTTTTTTTTTAGTTTATAAAGGGTAATTAGACAAAAATGAAGGGGGACGCCCAGAAGAACCCCATTTTCGGGGGGACGCCCAGAAGAACCCCATTTTTGGGGGGACGCCCAGAAGTACCCCTTTCGAAGAGTCGAGTCTCCCACACTGGGGAAACACACCCCCTTGCGTCTCCCCGAGTCTCCCCAAAAGGGGGACGTGGGGAAACGCACCCCCGAGAGTCTCCCCGTCCCGGGTGCGTGGGGTGCGCGGGGTGCGTGCACCCCACCCTGGGGGACGCGTCCCCGTGGAACACTGTTTTTTTCCTTCCCTTCTAGTATTCTTTGTTATAACTTCTTGTAAGGATTAATTGACTTTCTAGACTCATAATTTATACCTTTTACATGTTACAAGTTACAACTTGCCCAATAGGGTCTTATGCAAATGACAAGGACTCCCTTGACTCAAGAAAAATATTATTTTGCCTTGACAAACCCTAGGAGCATGAAATGCATGCTTGACCTAATTGACCAATCAAAAGAAGCATGAGACTCATACTTGAAAATAATATTTTTTCTTTCTTCTTTTGCTTGTTACATATTATTATTATTATCCAGTTTTAAGGTCACGGCCAAGCCAGACACCAAATTGGTGTATGAGACCCCCTTGTTTGTGGGACAAGGGACCCACCTCCGCGCAGCAATTTCACTGCTAAGTCTACGAAGGCATACATACTCTACCCCCTTCTGGTTTTGAACCTGTGACCTCTTAGGAGGAAACACATGCTCTTGACCATTAGACCCACTATACATAATGACATGAGTACAGTGACAATTATGAAGATTGAAGTTAGTTACAATTTTCCAACACTCCCTCTTAACTAAGGAGGTATTCATAACTGTACAACCGGTACAAGGATATTCTCAAACTGAAGAGTTCTCATAAGAAGAGTCAGATTGGCAAGTCATCTTTAAGCATCAATATCATAACCAACATTGTCAATATAGCAAGGCCTTAACTGAGAAGCTCTTTTTATATCAAAGCATAACGCTAGGAGGCTTTATGTGAGATATCAAACTACCTCTCAAGGTACATACCCCATTCGAATATTCACTAGGTATGTCCTTTTAGGACTATTCTTATCTTGGATTCCCAATCCTCAAAGAATATCGGTCCTCTTCGACCACTCGTCTCGGATACATATCCAATCCTCAGAGTGTTGGTCAACAAGATTACTTCCTATCTCGTATTTTATATCCTCAAGGAGTATTAATCTTAGATGCTTATCCAATCCTCCATTCCCCCTACCATGGCTTTCACAAGACGTATGACTATTAGTCCTAGCCTAGTGCATGACAGATGATAGAAGAGAATACGATGTTCATCATTACTCCCTCTCAACCAGGGAGGATGACCCCATTCCCTCTTAAAAAAGCAATAGATCCTTGCTCCTTCATAAACATTTAAGGAGACTTCTTACTCCCTCTTAAGCATAGAAGAGATTCCTTACTTCCTTTCAATTGGGAAGTCATAACCACAAGCTTTTTAGCTTGTTTTCATATATGTATCAGCTACTAGTTCTTCATGGAGATCTTCAAGTAGTAGCTGCATTACTCCTCCATTCTTTGCATCTCATCATATTGAGCTTCTTTCTTCATGGATGTTATGGAACCATCTTCTTCCTTCAATCTTGTGACAGGTGTCAGGCCATCAACCTTTCATATCACTTTCCTCTAGTCATCATCAATAAAAGCATTGTATCAAAGTAGAGCTTAGTTAGACATGAAAGAGATCTTCATCATTATATGAACAACAGGTTATTTCTTTGTACTGCTACTTCTTAATCCCAAGATGATGTAAACATCTTGACCATACAATTCTTCAAGGATTACCAAAACCATTCACTCAATCCATAAGTTCTTTGAATTGAGTTCAACACCAACAGTTGAACTTGCCTCAATTGTTATATGCAATATTCTTCTAGGTAGCAAAACTATATATCAACCAAGTAACCAATACCAAAATATAGTATCAGACTTGCCTTATCATGATGGCCCTTTCATCAAAGCATTTTCTTACTTGTATCCTTTGAGATCAAAATTCTTCCACATGATCCATCTCCATATTGTACTTCTCCATGCATTTACTTTTAATCGAGTTGCTCATGGAACAATTTAATCAACAAGCTACAATATCTTTGTTGGAGTTGTCATTATTAACTCCCTTTCTTTCTTCAGGAGACCATACTTGATGTTGATCAATATCATTATGTTTATGTCGTGCTATCTTATGGAAGAGTCGTGATCTTTGGCCATTCCAAAGCATACCAAACTCCTTTCCAGCAATGACTAATCACATGAAAGACTTACCAAGCACATTCTTATAGCCAACTATTTATGCATGATTCTTGTAGATATGAACCCTCCCTTGGAGAAGAGTTACTTAAAAATATGCATACCCCTGCTTCCATACAACCATCTAGCCATCCTTTTGAATGACTTGCTTCAATACTTATTGAAGATAAGTTTTTTCTTCATAGAGAAAGACTCCAATTCTGCCTTTCAAATTGCGATTCGACCATTTGCATGCCTCCATCCTTCAAGACTATAGTTTCCATACTAGATGAAATACATACTAGCCATAATGCTTCTTCCAAGAACCTTCCTAAATGATGATTCTTATGGGATCTTTAATGATCCTTTTTGCAACATGACTATCTCTAACATTTGTTAGAAAACATGCTTGGATGAACTATAATATGCAATATGGTCCCAATCTTCTCATTCTTAAAAGCTAGATGATTCCTACCAAAGCAACTTGATCATGTAGACTCTAATTCTTCTACTATCATATGCTTCCTTCTATGATGCCATGCTTTTACAAAAACCAAGACTCTTCTAGAGAATGTAATAATGCATGCTACTCTACTTTCTACTTAATAAAAGAAAGATAAATTGCATAATGAACCTAATAGAGATGGAGCTTCCTTCAATAGTAAAGATCCTTGGGATCTTCTCCTTTCGGCTTCTTCTCAAATTCTTCTTTTTCTTCAACTATGTGAGTTTCACTCCTTTCCTTCCTTTTGTTGTTCTTCTTGTTTGGACAATCCCTCTTAAAATGTCCATACTCATTGCATCCAAAGCATTGAATCTTAGACATATCTTGTTTTCCTTTGGACTTTCCAAACTTCCCTTTCTTCTTCTTCTTGGACTTTACAACAAAGGCTTGAGACTTCTCATTTGATTCAATGTCATTTTTTGTCTTTATCCTAGTTTTTTCCAAGAGACATTGAGCCCATAACTCATCAAAAGGAGTAGTATCATTTCTTGAGTAGACACTAGTTGCAAAATTGCTCCAATTAGGTGACAAAGCATTCAATACACAAGTAGTCGTTTTTTAATCTGAAACAACTTCCCCCAAGCCCTTCCAGCTGGTCATTTATTTGTGAGATCTTCATAAGATAAGTGGCCATGTCTTCATCCTTTAATTTCCTTGTTCTATATAGTTGATTCCTCAAGGATATCTTCTGGCCTTATGTACTTATACAATTTTATCAACTAATAATACATAGCTTTAGATGTCTTCAAATCAGCAACAAAGGGAACAAGATGATCCTTTCGAGATTCAACAATGATCCTTTGTTCTCTCACTTCTCCCTTCTTGTATTTTGCTAACTCTTGAGTCTTATATTTGTCTAGTACAGCAACTTCACCAAGAACATATTTCATGACTTCATTTTTGTGAGCACCACCAAGTCAATCCTCTTCTTCCATGCTAGGAAGTTTGTTGATCCAACGAGCTTGTTGATTTCCTTGCAAAATGTAGCCATATGATTTGTAGATTGAGACATAGAAGACAATATGATACTTGTCAACCAAGAGTCCTCCTTCTTGATGATGTCTCCAACTATCTTGATGCTTTCAAGACCTTCAAAGAGACTTAAAAAAAATGCCCTAAAATGATGACTTCTAGGATGCCTTCAATAATAGCGTCTTCAACCAGCTTCAAAGAGTGGATGATGATCCAAAATTCTTTGATGTTTCCTTTTCTTTAAGATGATGGAGTGCTCTAGAGAGCCTTCAAGAAGAACTTATTGTTCCTTCCTTCAATGAGAACTTGATCTTTCTTAAGATGATGAGGTCTTGATTGAGAGCTTGATTTAGTCATCTTTCTAGATCAATAGGTCTTCTTCTTCTTTCCTTGTGTCCATTGCAAATGATTCCCCTTGACAAGCAATCCCTTCTTATGTCAACAAGATAATCTTCAAGCTGCTTTCTCTTTCTTCACCTTAGCTCTGATACCATGTTGGAGAATCTAGTAGGGCAGCTATTTAAACCAATTATCCTTAACCTTAATAATTGCTTCTGAACTTTAATTATCTTCTTATGTTTCTTTATTAGATCTTTTTACCAAACAATTATCAAGAGCAAAAACAAAAGGCAATAGACACAAGAAGTAAGCTCCAAGTCAGGGCAAAACCCCTCCAAGTGGAAAGTCCAAAAAGAATCTCCTCTTCTTATAGAATCTGCGTCAAATGAAAAACCAAGACCCAAACTCCTAGACCAAGTCCTCCTCCAAGCACCAAGTCAGCTCACCAAGAAGTCCTTCCTCAATCTAGTAAAATCCTTTAAGATCAAGAGTCAAATGTTCCTTGAACTGCTTCAATTCCACTGTTCGGTCCTCTACTTCAGATCTGCAACTTCGACCCCTTGTGGACAGTAGAAACCAGTGTGGAAAAAGTCGAGAAAAAATTAAGATTAAATCCTAAAAATCTAATTTTTTCAGTTGGGCGATTAAATCGGCCGACTTTTTGCCGATTTTTTCACTCTCGAAATAATAGGGATTAAATTGTAAAACTCCCAATTTAATCGGGAGTCGAACCAAAAAGTCTCCCAGGCCGCGGATAAGAGGCCAAAAAGGGGGAAAATGTCATATTTTTTTCGTTGTTTTTTCTCCCATTCGTCCTGTGGAGAGAGGAGTTGTTTGCCATTGCCCAAGAGGAGAAGATTTGCTAGTTTTGTGGTGGGGATTTGGAGATTTGTCCACTGTTCAACATGAGAGATTCAAAGTGACGATTTGTTGTTGCCGAGTATGTATTTTAATTTCTCTCTTAGTCTTTGTTACATAAATGGCTTCTTAAATTTTTCTACAATTCTATTAGTTTTTTTTATCTTATTTTTGCTTAGAATTTTGAATCAAAACATTGTTTAGAATCTAGATTGAAGCAAAACTTCAACTTTCAAGAATCAAATGACAAAAATTCAAATCCTTGTCTAGTGAATCTGAGTGTGTTCAAGTGAGTGAGAAGGGGCATTTAAAATCTAAAATCAACAATTACATTTGTGTTTGCTTCTTATGTGATGGGAAATTTTTAATTTTTTTCAATTTTTTTGTGCCCAGGTTCAAATTCAAGTTCAAAGTTTCAAACATGGGAATATGGTGAATCTGATACTATACCTGAATCTGGGGGGGTCAATAGAATGTATTGGACTTGCAAGTTGTGTGGCAAGCATATGTCAGGGGGTATCAATAGATTAAAATTCCATTTGGGGCAAATTCTAGGACAAAAGGTAGACCTTTGCCCAAATCCATCTCCAGAAATCATCTGGCAGGCCATTCAATCGTTGATGGATAAAGAGGAGGGCAAAGACACCAGAGCAGCACTAAAAATCCAACTTGTAGGGGCCTGGGGGGAAGTGAGAGTTGTTCTTCAGCATCACCTTCCACACCCATATGTCCCAACACCTCAGCTTTCTCAACTTTTTTTGTTCCTAGAACCACACCTAGTGCACAACCTGGCATCAAATCGGCACTTAAAAAAAAAGGAAAAGGCAGAAGCTGACAGGTTGGTCAGTAAGTGTCTTCTATGGAGTGATGTTCCTTTCAACATTGCCAAGACAAACCCATTCTACCAACCTATGTTTGATGTTGTTGTTGTCATTGGCCCGGGGTAGAAAGCCCCCACCTTTGTAGAATTGAGAGGGCCTCTTCTTCAAGATGAAAAGACTGATTGCACTTCTAGATTGGAGGAGTTTAGGGCATCATGGGAACACACTGGATGCACAGTCATGTCAGATGGTTGGACTAACTAGAAGGGTAGGACCCTTCTTAACTTCTTGGTTAGTTGTCCCAAGGGGGCAATGTTTATGAAATCCGTTGATGCCTCTACACACATCAAAAATGCATGTTTATTATGTGAGTTGTTGGACATCTTCATTCAAGAAGTAGGCCCAAGAAATGTTGTCAAAGTCATAATGGACAACGCTGCAAATTATGTTGCAGCTGGCAAGTTGCTTATGGAGATGTATCCTAACTTGTTTTGGACACCTTGTAATACTCATTGTATTGACTTGATGTTGGAGGATATAGGTAAGATTCCTATTGTGAGGGATATTGTTGAATCATCCAGGAGCATAACAAAATTTATATATAATCATGCATTTGTGCTTAGCTTGATGAGAAGATTCACCAACAACAAAGAGTTGTTGCGTCCTGCCATTACACGATTTGCCACTACTTTCATATCTCTTCAGTCTCTGTTGAATTCTATGTGGGATGTGAAGAGCATGTTTCTTTCACAGGATTGGCGTGCTTTATCTATTAGCTGCAAACCAAAGGGAGAGGGCATATGCAGAATAGTTTCTTATGATCAAAGCTTTTGGGCGGGAGTAGAGGAGGTGTGTGTCATTTCAGAACCTTTGGTAAGGGTTCTTCGGTTGGTTGATGGAGACAAGCCCGCAATGGGCTACTTGTATGAGGCCATGGATAGGGCCAAAGAAGCCATTCGTGCTTATTATGAAGATAAGGGAGACGAGGGGTTAGAGAAACAACAGGTCATATGGAGAGTGATTGATGAGCAATGGAACAATACCCTCCATCGCCCCATTCATGCTGCGGGTATCTAGCTCAACCACGGCATTTGCTTATGCATGTGGTTTCAAATTTGATGCCGAGGTGATGGATGGGTTCTTCACTTGTGTTGAGAGGATGGTGGCATCTGAGCAAGAACGTGAAGATATTTCTAAAGAAACGGAGGTATCTAGGATGGGAGGTGGCACATTTGGTTTTAACATGGCTATTAAGAATAGGACGGCCAAAATGCCAGGTAAGCTTCAGTTTGTTTCAAACTTTCAATTTTAGAATTTCAATGTTTTAACTTTTTTTTATGTTTCTCATTTTTCTTTAACTTGTAGATGCTTGGTGGACAAGCTATGATGGCAGAGTACCCCATCTCCAAAAGCTTGTCATTCGAGTGCTCAGCCAAACATGCAGTTCCTCTGGGTGTGAGCGCAACTTGAGTGCATTTGACAAAATACACCGCAAAAAGCGCAACAAGTAAAAAAAATTCAAATTAAATTTTTTGAATTCATTTGAGTATTTTCAATATTTAAATTTTCTAAGTACTAATTTACAATCCATGACCCTAATACAGATTGGAGTCCCAACGCCTCAATGACATGGTCTACGTCTACTACAATCTTCGATTGTGGGTGAGACAACTTCAAAATCCTCCTGATGTGGAAGCCATCTCATTGGACAATATTGATACCATTATTGCATGGAGGGTCGAGACTGAGAGGCAGACCATGGACTCGATCCCTGATTGGTTAGATGTGGATCCAGAGGAAGTAGCAGTTGCAGGGGAGGGAGAGCCAAAGGTAGAGGAGGAGGAGGAGCTTCAAGGTCAGGAGGCGGAGTAGGATGAGGATGATGAGGAGGTGATACCATCTAGGATGGGCAGCAGCAACATAAGACAGTGACCACTTCTTTTATCGGCTTCTAGAGGACAACTGAGTCCATTTGTATCCCCAGGGGTTGGGGCTTCGTCATCTAGAGGAAAAGGCATTACATTTATTATATTTTTTGTTGATATTTTGACTCTTGAGAGTTGAGACTCAAACAAGACTCAAGATTCAGGAGTTAATTCACTATTTTGATATGTGATGTAGCACTAGACTTCATATACATATTATATATTAGCTTTCTTTACATGTTTATGTGGAAATGCATTTATTTGATGTTGTGGATAATTTTGCCGACTTTTTCAAAAAACTCCCAACTTTAACGAGTTTTTCAATTTTTTAATCCTTGTCGATTTAATTCCAACTTTGACTTTTTCCACATTGGCTGAAACCCTAGCCTTCTTGCATGTGTCAACCTTCCAAGAGATCCTTCCTCAAGCAAATCAAGGTCTTCAAACTCAACGAAAGTCAAACTTGGTCAAATAAAAATTTTGACCTTCTATTCAGACCTACAATTTGGACCTGCAATTTTTAGCCTTTAGCAGTTGTTGAAACCCTAATTCTTCACATGTGTGAGAGAAAATAGTCACAAACTTCATATTTTCGATTTCTTCTTGAAATGCTTCCTTCTCCTAGACCTTCGCTCTTCTTTCTCCTTTTTTCTTGCTCAAGATCGAATTGCAGAAGTGTGTATCCATTAAGTCGAAGTCCTTTCTATATATATATGCTTCTCTTGTGGTTGAACTAGGCCTCTTAAGGCCGATTTCTCATAAGTAGGGCTGACTTGAGTTTGGAGGCTTATTTTACTTTCTAGACTCATAATTTATATCTTTTACATGTTACAACTTGCCCAATAGTGTCTTATACAAATGAAAGGGACACTCTTGACTCAAAAAAAATATTATTTTGATTTGACAAACCCTACGTGCACAAAATGCTTGCTTGACCTAATTGACCAATCATAAGAAGCATGAAACGCATGCTTGAAAATAATAATTTTTCTTTCTTCTTTTGCTTGTTACATAAGATATACATAATGACATGAGTACAATGACAATTATGAAGACCGAAACTAGTTACATTTTCCAACACTAGGCAGGAGGAATGTCGCATGGCATAAGGGAGAAAGGAACGTAGTAGAGGGTTTGGACATTTTTATTTTTATTTTATTTTTTAACCCTAATAATTGAATCTAGTGGATTTTCAACAAATATAAGTGAATTTATAGTGCCTTTAATGCCAATTTTTTAATCGAGTTTGTCCCCAGGTTTGCCTATAAGTTCGACAAACCTCAACGTATGTTTGAAATTGTTTGAGGCTCAATGAAATCCAAACTTGAAAGCAGAAATTCGTCGAAACTGGTGACTTAGGAACAAACCAGGCCATGAGGGAACACCATCATAACGGGTTTATGTTGCACTGGTTTTTAGGACAGGGGCATGGTAGGGACATAGGGATGCATCCTTAGGACGGTTTGTGCACCAAGGGATGGCAGATTGGGTACAACAATTATATATATATATATAGAATTCACTATAAACATTTACAGTTGCTTGTAAGCGTAACAGACTAATTTTTGCTGGACCTAGTGACTTTCCATTAATGAACAAAATGTATCGATTTTAAATTTACAACAAGGTCCATGAAGGATCTGAACAGCCTCTATAGCAACTTTTCTTCCTCATATTTCTTGTCAATGATGATTATGTTAAAGCATAAAAGGCAATCCCTTCTCAATACGTTCTACATTCTTTGACAGATGTGTTGAAAACCGCTGCAAAACACTTTGGTTCCAAAAGCTTTATTGAGATTAGATTCACATTTCAGATTAAGAAGGTGATTGAATAAGAACTTATTCAAACATTTAGTACCAAACTTAAGTCACTACAATTTGATTGCTTTCACAGTGCTTAAGGTTGCGATGGTGGAAGAACTACACTTTAATAACTCTTGGATACCTATGCATAATAGGTAAAAGTTGAGATGACCCCCAAAATGAGAAGAACACAGCAATAACTACAAGGATCAGCTCTTTGAAATGTTGTGTTTCCTGGTCTTTTGATATAAAGGCTTTGATTGCTGTAATGTTGTTGATGAAAAACAATAGTTAAATTAACAAAAATCCAATCATGATCATATTATCCAATCATCAATGTCCATTTTCAAAACTGAAGATACATGTCCAGAGTATCCCCAAAATCTGCCCAGAACATCCCAAAATATGTCTCAAGCATTCCTAAAATCGGCCGGAACATCCTGGCGGCGACTAGCAAATCCTTGAGTCCCCATAAATTTGGAGAAGTTTCCTAAGATTCCCCCACCGGCAAATCCTTGAGTCCCCAATTAAGTTCCCATAAATTTGGAGATGTTTCCTAAGATTCCCAAAACCATGAAATGCCGGAACTGTGCGCACAGGGATTTTTTCTGGGTGGGGGGCGGTGGGCGGGAGAGTTCCTGTGCAGCATAGCAATTGGCCTCGCAGCCTTCAACCCATGCATCTGAACAACTAGGTTTCTATGTTGGCCCTGACTATTTCCAAAGCTGAGAAGCCCCACGAATGATAGTCGGGAAGTTGATGCACTAGAGCCAGGGTAACCGATCGAGGGTCAGGGAGGGCAGCACAATAATAACACGGATGATCGTGCTGCTGCTGGACTGATCCCTGCAGCCACATGACATTCTGCCTTTATGATTCTGTTGATAATTTATGTGATCTTTGTTTTCCCTAGAATGGCATCACTAAATTTCGGACTCTTGGACCGGGGTGGAAGTATGATATTTATGAATTGATATGATAATTACATCAATTACATTTTGAGGCATTTAATATCCTCAAAACTGGTCAGTAGCAGCCCAGGTTTATTGTTATTAAAAATATATATATATATATATCATGTGCATATATTTATAATTAATAGTGAAAGAGAAACATTTCTTTAAAATCTTAGAATCATCCATGGATGAAGTACCACAGGGTAAACAAATCTCCGTTTTTGAAAAAATTGCCTGAAAGGATGAAAAAATTCCAAGGCTAAGAAGGCGTAGACCGTCCATAACGATCAAAATCGGAATTTACCATTAAAACTAAAGGCCTCGCAAAACCCCATGGAATACTTTAAAATAACAGAAGCAGGCAATGGTTGTACAAAGATCAACAAAACTTGCAATGGGGAAACGCGGAAATTCTCCAAAAAAAAAAAAAATCCCTGGCATGAAAGACATTAGGGTATGATAGCATCACGGTTTTAAGAGCCGCAATTCCATGCAAAGTGTTACCCTGCTGAACATACGAGGAAAGGCAAAATTTTGTAAATCGTCTCTAATTCATATAGATTAAACTAAATCGTGTGATGGCGAGCTGATAGAAACCTGAATGATTCGCCCCTCGACGCCCGCCATGCCGAAAATAGGAAAAATGTTTTCAGAGCAGAGAATGAAACCTGGTCGCAAGGCACAATTGTTCTGGAATTAACCGATCCCCTACCTGTATATTCGCTTAGCTCCTACTTTTACGTGATTCATAAATAGATCGATTCGTTCAATTTTACACATGATGAATAAATTAGGAATGCGGTGAAAAGCGAGTTATTAAATTATTTAATGGTTCTAACGAAACACAGAGATATATGGAGTTGTTTTTAGAATTCGGCGGAAAAAATTGAGGTTAAATTGCTGCCGGATTTTGACCAAAAAAACTCACTAGAAAAGCTTCCAAAAAGTCTCTTTAAAGACAACTCCATTACAATAAAACCGTATAGAAGAGTTAGATGAGGTAGATGAGGTGTTATTTTTTACGATTGAAGTTATAAATGATATGTGAGTTTAATATTAAAAGATATTAATTAAATATATTGTTTTATTTTAATATATTAATTTGGTTTTGGGTTGGTGGTGATTTTAAAATTGGTTAATAATAATATGAGGTTATTTTTTAGAAATAAAATTATTTTTATTTTTTAAAGTAAAGCAATTAGAATTAGTTTATAATATGTCCATGAGTCTTGGATACTTTGTGATTGGGTGATTTGTTAAGGCACTCTCTTGATGTGAAGTCATTGGTTCAATTCCTTACCTTGCGGTGATATATTGGACATGATAAAGATATAGTGTTACCAAACTTATAAAAAAAAAATAGTTTATAATGTTTATAACAAAATCTTTCAGAAAAAATCACAGAAGATTTAAACGAGAATAATGTGATTTTTACCAAAAAAATTGTTATAATTATTATAGATCACAGAAATCTTAATTCAAAAAAGTTTATAATCTATTATTTATATAAAGAATTATTTTGAAATACCCTATTTCTATTTAATGTATGGTTAAAACAAATTAATTTAAGATGATAAATAGTTTTAATGTTATATTTAAAAAATTAGTTTTGACTTGATTTTATATTTTGTTTTTTAATTTAAAATTTGTATTATTATCTCTATTTTTTAAGTAATGTTTTTCCAACTCTATTTATTTAAGATTTTAAGAAATTAATTTTACATCAACTTCTCTCATGTTTGAGGTTTTCATTGTTATCTCTATATTTCTAACTTTACTAAGTTTAACCCTATTTATTTAAAACCCTAAGAAGTCAAATTGCCAAGGTAATGTCTTCATCAAATTATTCTCAAATTTGACTTCACAAATCGAATGTCAAAATGTATGACATTGTTATTCAAATTCTCATCAAATTTGTTGTTAAAGGGAAACAACTCTGGCATTGTTCTTCTAATTTTCATCAAATTTGTTCTTACGAGGAAACTAATAATGTTTACCTTACTTTTAATTGAGTTTTATTCATATAACTTTATGTTCTTGAGCTAGTTTCATTTAGGTAAGATCTTGATCAGTTATACTTATATTTAAATAGGGTTTTTTTATTTTATTTTAATATTTACTTTTAATATATTAATAAATTAATATTATAGTTTAAACATTATTTAAATATAGTTATTATTCGAAATCATGTTTTTATATTGTTCTTTATTTAAGTCTTTGCCATGTTTTACCTCTTCATCTGGCCCTGATGATGAACCACACTTATTGGTTCGAAACGTGTCGGCCAAAAAATTATCTCATCTGATTTCTATCAAAAACTTTGTTTAATTCATTATGGATCATAAAAACTTGAATATAAAAAAATATTATATTTTATTTTTAGTTTTATTAAAAAAATAAGTTGAAGAACTAGACTATTTTCATTCTTTTTTATATTAAATATATTAATAAAAACATTCTTTTTACTTAATTAATGATTTATATAAATCGAGATCTAGAGTTTGTACTCGAGTAAAATCTTCGTATTCTATTTTTATTAAAAAAATAAAGATTTATATATATCGTGATCCTAGAGTTTGTACTCAAGTAAAACCTTCGTATTCTATTTTTATTAAAAAAATAAATTGAAGAGTTAGGGTATTTTCATTTTTTTTACATCAATATATATTAATATAAACATTTTTGTTATTTAATTAGAAATCTATGTAGCATCCAAAGTGGCTCACTTCCAAAAATTGGATTAATGTGTTTTAGAGATAATAATATTTAAAATGTAATAATTCTACACTTTAATATAAATACAGTATATTTAATATTTTTCCGAACTTAATTTTCTTATCAATATGTGAGAAGATCATTTTAATTATTGTGGAATCTTTATTAATTAAAATTTTGAATAAATTTAATATAATTTAAACAAATAACCAATTTTCTTTAAAATCATTAATTCAAACTTGGAAATTTAATGAATACCTTTCCTTAAAGCAATTACCATCCTAGTTATTTTGTTTAACAATTGAATTAAAATAAAATAAAACACTTAATTTTTTATATTTATTTCTCATAAAATCTCTTAATTTCTTATATTTATTTCTCCAAAAGGCACATAAGCACAATATCAAATTAAAATATTTAATGATTTGTATAAGCAAAATATATATTTAATGATTTACATAAGCATAATATCGTATTAAAATATTTAATGAGAATAATTTACGCATGCATTTCGATGGGATTAAGAGTGGGGTTGGGTTTATTTAATACATAGTCATGGTCAATGTGATGTCAATTCTTGTTAACAATATTTTTAACATTAAGAAATGTTATCGCTAGTAGAAAATGAGAAATTAAAGTTAGTCATAGGATGAAATACTACCAAAAATGAGTAATCTTAAGTGACCCAATTAAAAATGACTAATTTAGTCCTGAGTTAAAATGTATGATTAGTTAATAAGTAGTACAACTAAATAATACAACTAAAAATCACTAATGGGGTCTAGGAACAAAAATATGACTACCTAGCAAGTTCAACAATAATATGAATCAAACGTTTATGTTAGTCATTTTAATTGTGACAAGAGGTTAATCGCGAGATCACTCTCATTCACTAATAATTAAGGTCCCACTTTTTTTACTTGTAACCAAATTAGCTTTTGAATTGGGCACATGGTTATGCTTTTCAAGAATATGGAACCATTGCACATTTTCAAATGTGCCGCAAGTATTTCTTATCTTTTTTCAAAATGGAGGCCAGACAAAATTAGATGGAAGAGTGTTTGAAAGCGTGTTTTTTACGAGGATGCTTGAGCCCCCAATGATAATTAATTTTCTAATTTATGGATTGGTGTCTATATTGAGTTATCACAACCAAGTGTAAGTTTGTGCTATTTTGTTAGTGATGACTTCAATACACCATTCATAGATATAAACTATTGTCCCCTTAGGTTATATATAGTCCCTTTTGCACCTACCACCTTGTTTTTAAATGATCTTTCTAAATCATCATTAAACTATCTTTTAAGTATAATATACTTTCAAGTAGACAAGGATAAGCTATCAATCAATGGTTATGACCTTATAAAAGGCTTGAAGTCATTACAACAATATACTTGATATGAGCTCAACATGTCACTTGTAATATTAGAACCCAGGGGAAGAAAATGAAAATTATTTCTTGGAGTCCAAGCTTATACAACCTAATAATGCATTATACCACTTTCCATATAAAACATTTTCTTATTCAAATTGATGATGAGCTAGCCCAACCTTCTAAAAATCCCATCATTGAAAAGACAACGCCAAGAAACCAATGCTAACATTCCCATAACTTTCTCTGATGTCTTTGAATGCATCAAATTCCAAAATGAAATGTTTTTTCTGATTCCACTGCCCCATGCATGCAAAATGTACACACCTGTTCTTCCCAAGATTCTTTAAGCTTTTTCCACCATCCTGTTTCACACCGAAGTTGATGTGAGTTGGTTCTTAATTGAGCAATAAGAATGAAAATAATGAAATTATAAATTTATAAAATAAGAGAAGACATTCGATTGGTACCCAATTTTATATCCATAGTTTTCTATGTTTTGTTTTGGCCAGCAGTTTGGTTGGCAATATGGGGGATTTGGCGGGCAATTTGTTTCAACAAATATAGAAGTAAGGATAATCAAATGTGGATTAAGATGGAGAAGAGGAAGGTGTACTTGGGTAAAGAAGTCATGGGTTCATATTCTCTCTTTGATTGGGCTAGCGAACCCTGTGTAATGGGCATCGATGAAGCTAATAGAGGCCCTGATTTAGGTTAAACATGCCTTTTATGATAACTATCTTTGTCTACAACATTTTCTTGTGTGAAATTTGACCTAATTAGGCCTAATTAGCTTCTTATCAAAAAACCCTTGCTACATTGAAATTTGTAGGTTATTACTTTTTCATACCTTTTCTTTTCTTCTATTATAAGTAATGCATTAGAACTACGATTGAATGTCCACAATAAACGTTGGATGGATTTGAGTATTAGGATGGCCTCTATGTGATCGTGTAGGCACACAATTATGTTATTTGCATCACTTCAAAAATGCAGAGCTAGACCTAACCCTTCCCCATCGCATGAACCCTAAACTATAAATAAAATTAGTGTACAGGGAGCTCTATGGTGTCTGGTTGGTGCATAACACTACCCTTGCTTGTTTTTGATATCCAGGTTTTAAATAACTTCATTGTAGACTAGCCCATTATGTGTCTTCTCTGCATCATCTTATTTAATTTTCATTTTTTAATTTGGTTTTTTGAAAGTTGCAAAGAAAAACATGACCTAGGGTGGTGTTGCATTGCATAACATGGGCTTCCTCGGGCTTAGGTTCTAGGTGTGATGCATATTTTTTTGCCAAATTCACTTGAAACTTGTAACTAGCCTCATCCCTTTTTGACATGATGCTCAGGTGACGCATACCATAGTAAAATGGGAACATTGGAAGTGGCTGAGGGCTAGTTGGAAACACTTCATCATTTTTTAATGATATGACTTTAATGTTGTATAGGAGATTCGACCTACAGATTTCGATTGAAGGAAATGAAATCCCATAGATTCTTCTCTTGTTCACAGGATTCAAAATTTGGCTTCAAAATCTAATAATGTGCTTCTTCGCATTTCATAGGCTTTGCCAAGTTGTGTGTGTTTGTTTCCATTTAGCCTACCATTTGATTATGTTGAGAAGGACTACATTTTTATCCTCTTTATTATCCTTCATTTTTTCTATTACTTCTATTGGAGTGTATTGCCTCCTATACTAGCAAAATATTGTCTATGATTTGACATTTTTTAACAAAACCTTCTTGATTTTTAGAAATTAAATTGGGAAGAATCCTTTACAATTTGTTGACAATTATTTTTGTCAGCGTTCTGTAATATGAGTTTATGCTCCTTCATATCTTTGGATTTATTCTGATCTAGCTACATATTTGACATATTCAAACTTTATAGCACTCCAGTAGGGACAATAAAAGTGAACGGTAAAGAATGGGAGACTTATCTGGTTCTAAACCCCATATTTGAGAAATGAGTTTCTCTTTTTCAATCTCCTCGTCAAGTTCTTGGTTATCTACTCTTGAATCCAAACAAGGGATTCCTCGAACTATAAGTTATGTAGCTTCTAGATTTTCTTCCTCCTACTTCGCATATAGCTCCTTAAAGTGGTTGAATGCTCCCTCTTTTATTTCTTCATATACTGTCACCCTATCCCCATTCTCTTCGAGTATTCCATGAACATTATTCCTTTGCTGTCTTGACTTTGATTGTTTGTGAAAGAAAAGAGTTGTTATCCTTAGCTAGGAGCCATAAACTTCTGGACTAGATTCTCTAGTACTCTTCCTCCCGCATGTAAGCTAAATGAAGTTTCCCTGACAAGGCTCTCTTCTAAAAACGTTGTTGTGGTATCACCTCTTTATTTTCATCATGAAATTGGAGGTCTAATGGTTGTTATTGAAGCACATTCTTTTCAAAAAACGTATCTAGTTAATAATTCTTTGCATATTCTTTTAATGTTGATTTCGTTCCTCTAGTTTTACCTCCAAAACATAATAGGGAAATCCTTGAACCTATTGTTTCCATGTTTCTTCTATAATGGCTAGAGCTCTCTGATCTTGAAGCCATAAAGGATTAAATCAGAAGGGGAAAGGGCCATAGTTTTGGGTCCACTATAACAAAAGAGAAACTGACCTATGATCCGGAGCTCTATAAGGAATTATATTGGAGGTTATTTCCATGTCCTTCATACGAAGCCCACTATAGATTAAGAACTAATCTAATATAGGCGTAATGCCTCTTGGCCTAGCTCTTTTATTCTTCCATGTATAGTTTAACCTCTTTGGCTTGATATCTACCAGATCCTTGTCTAAAATCTAGCCCTCCACCTTTTCTCTAAATTGATCCCAGATAATGCTTCCTCATTTTCATCTTTGAAATGCAACCGAACTAAAACATCCCACTATAATATTATTATCTGTAGAAATAAGGCCCTTCATTTCACATACTGTCAGCACTCAAATTCCTCTCTATGATGAACATCAACGTCAATGTTAAATAGATCAACTTGTTGACTTGTATTTCTACTTACTATCTTTTTAAGGGTCCAATGTTAGAGTAATATTGGAGATTTGGACTAAACAATATCAAATAAGGATCAATTCCAAAGACTTCGTATACCCCCTAGATGCTCCCATATAGTTTGTTGTTGTTCATTGACTTTCTTTCCATAATTTGCTACCAATTTATAGTATTTATCCATCTTCAAGTGTTGTTTCATATTCGAGTAGGAAGGTAGGATTCTTAGATTTTAATGATCTCTTAAAGTTTTAATTTTATATTTACGACCCATTCCCCTATTGTTCCAGGAGAATATTTTCATTATTTCTCTAATGAAGGCTTAGGGATGTCACCTAATTAGATCCTTGACAACTCTAGTTTTCCTATACTTTTCATGAAGATAAATTTATTTCCATCCCCTAATGATTTTTTCTCATCTTCTCTAGCTCCTTTTTCAAGATTTTTTCTCTACCGTTTTTACTTTTTTGTTCAAGGATTTCTTGAGTTACAATAAACCAAGTTGATCTCACTGTTTTGGCTTTGATTTTCTGCCAAGCTGAGGTTGGTAACACTGCCTGAACTGTGGGTGACCTACTGTTTGGACTCTAGAGTGATAGGCAAAGCACATGAGATTTGATTATTACTATGTTATAGTGGTGTTGGTTATATTGTATAGTTGAGCACAAGTTGGTTGTGCAAGAGCCTTGATGAGCTTTCATTCAAAGCTAGTTATTCTATTTGAATTGCAGTACTTTTAGGTAGTGGATTGTTCTTGTTGCTGATGTTTGTTGAAGATACAAATGGAAATATATTATTTGTTTGTATTTCTATATCATGTGTGCATGTATTCATACCATGGAAGTCATTTTAGATGTAGAATTTGGTTAAAGTTCTTTTGAGCTAAGAGAATTCATTTATATTTGAATTTGTAGGTTGAAGGAAGCATAGTGCATATTATGAAGGCATTGGCAAGCCATCCTGGAGAAGCATTGAGTCTGATTGAAGATGATTCATTTCAGCTTCTATTTCAGATGGTTGCAACAGATAAAGAATTTGGCACACTTCCTTTACATATCATTCAGCTCCATTGACATGCCATGCAGGTTACCTTACAACTATTAGGTGTCATGTTTAGTGGTGCCATTTTAATTGATACAATCTCAGAAATTTATTTTATCTTTGGGCCCTTTAATTGCTAGATAATAATTGTTGTTTGGTTTGTTTGGCAGATACTTGGTCTCCTATTGGTCAATGACAATGGAAGTGTGGAAAAATACATTCATGCATGCCATCTGGTTCACTCACCATGCTTCTCTGACTAATCTTATTTGAAATGATTTTATTCAATTTTCTATTTAAATAGCAGGGTCATATCATTAGTAGTCTAAAAATAATCATTTTCTAAAATCTCAGAAAAATAATCCATATGTGAACACCCCATCAGACATTGGCCTTTTCTTATCAATGATGGAAAAGTGAATGTGAATTTTAAAACAAAACATACAAATAAAAATTTGAAAACTATTGCAGTATTTCAACATATTTTATCCCACAAACACTAAAATGAGCAAGAAAGTTTCATAACCGAACTTTAAACAAAATCTTAAAAACTCGACAATCTTGACAATCTTGGGATGAGGAGACAAAAGTTATGGTAGTTGGATTGACATTGAAGGAGTCAGGAAGAGGCCTCCTCTACTAGAAAATTATCTTCCTATATTCTTGGATTAAACTCAATCCGAAGAGTTGAAGTGTTGTAACATATTTTATCCCACAAAAACCAAAATGAGTTAGGAAATTTCATAGTTGAGCTACAAAATAAAATTTTAAAACCCAACGTCTTTGATCAATTCTCAAATCAAATTCAATTTTGAATCCAAGAGAAAAGGCAAATCTCTAACTTAAAAAAATCAAAGATAAACATAAATAATTGGAGCTACGGAGTTTCCTACTTTCTCTTTGACCTCCTCTTCCCATAGGAGCCCAGGGTGATTAACTGGTCATTCTTTCATTCAATCTATCTATGTAAATACACTTTTCTGCCATTCATTTTAAATAATTAGGGAAGCAGGCAATGAGTCAAGCTTCTCTACTCGATGGGCCCACAACAGATATGAACAATGAAGTTGTTGTGTTACCTTCCATCCATTATCTAATATAGCGATTAAACTGAACTTTTTAACCACAAAATCAAAACCTTAAATAGAAAACCCATATTTTTTATGAATTCTCAGACTAAATTCAATTATAATTCTGAGAGAAGAGGTCCATAAAGACCGGGTAGATCTCTAACTTAAAAAAATTAAATATAAACATAAATAATTAGAGCTATAGAGTTTCTTATTTTCTCCATGACCTCGTCTTCACAGAGTTGAAGTGTTAGTTATGATAGTCTTACCAAAATTGGGGGGAATGGGGAGACTTTAATGGTAGTTGGGTTGAATTTTGGGATGTTGGGTGACAGGATTCAGGAAGAGGCCTGCTCTACCAGAACTAGGGCCTATTTTCTAATTTTTTTTCCCTATAGTGGATTAAAATCAGTGATCAATCTAAAAAGTTGAAGTATTGCATCATCTGTTATCTCACATAAACCAATTCTCATATTTATTCTCAATTTAAATTCAGTTTAATTTTATGAGATGAAGTCCTATAGAACAATTAGATCTCTAACTCTAAAGAAAGTAAATATAACTATAATCAATTTGAGCTACATAGTTGCCTATTTTCTCTATTATTCTGAGAGGTGAAGTGTTAGATTTGGCAATCTTGCACAAAGTAGGGATGAGGAGACAATCACACTAGTTGGGTTGAATTCCAGGACCCAAGAACTCAGGAAGAGGTCTTCTCTACTTTTTCAAATTGTTTCCCATCTTCTATGTTTTAAAAATGGAACACAAAAAGAAAACCTTTCCACACAATCTTACTAAGATATCTTCGGATGAGCTGGAAGAGATCTGATCCATAAGGGCATTGACGTTTGGCCAGAGTCCTTTGAAACAACAGATCAAAGCATCTTCATTCTAGGATTTGATGTTAGTCCAGGCCTGGTTAGATGAGATTTTCAAAGCCAAGATTGAATCCATATTCTCTGCATAAGATAGATAAGATAATATAGTAGTATTAATAATTAATGTCCAATGAATGATCAAATAAGTAGGTCAATGGGACTGAAAAGCACATCCAGTGCCAGTAAATAGTGGGAGTGCAATAACAACTCCTAAAGTGATGTTAACAAAGACAAATAAAAATCAAGGTAGCTAGCTAAAAGAAAATGTAAAGATTACATGAAAATGAAGAATGCTAAAACCAAATGAGGCTATGCTCAGTGCAACAGAGAAGATGTCAAGGCCTGCTGTGAATCTTCCTGCCTGATGGTCGAGGGTCAGTGGAAGATTTCTCAACATCCTTGAAGGACCTCCCATTGTAGGTGGCATGACCTAGATATAAGGCTTGGCTCCTCAATAGAATCCTATTTGCACCATGGCTCTTCCTGCTCCTTGTAGGGTTGTCATTAGATTATTATCATCATTGTTATTATTTTATTATGGTTGAATAGATGTTGTTTTCTGAGTATTTGTTTCGAGTTTTTCATGCTCACTGTCATCTGAAACTTCTTATCACGACCAATATCTATAATTTATGCTTCACAGCTGGAAATGTAGTTTAGGTTTTTATTGTTACTTCCCTTTGTTGGTCTAATTTTCTTGTTTTAAATTGGGAATTTGAAATTCTTGAATTAGGTCAAACCAGTTCGCGATTTCTGCCATTCAGACTTTACAAGCTTGGAGGAGCATTCCAGATTCTGATGGGCGTTTACCATCACCTGAATCTTCTGTAAAAGGTAAATCATTGAATTCCCCAAGCAATTTTTCATATAGCTTGTTGTGATGTGGTACAAATTTTCCCAGCAGGGATTATCCAGTATTCTTGTATTTGAACACAATTTTTTGGTTTTGCTAATAGGAACATAAACTTTTTGAAGGTAGTTTGGTTGTGAATTTGTATTATGTTAATCTTTCGTAATATTTTCATGAATTGTTTGCCTGCAGTGTTTGTCCTTTTATTGTGGTCATATTGCTTTCTTGAAGTAGCTTTCTTGATGTTTCCTTGACCTTATGTTGCGGTAGTTCCAGTCCTTTATTTTCAGTAATATTCCTGAGATTGTGTATTTTATAACAGTTAAGTTCATCTTCAAGGTTGCTTTCCTGTAATTTTCCAATGTTTTTTGGTAGACATAAGTTGTTATATTGCTTTGCAAATGTCTACTTTTATCAACATTTTGGGGTTTACAAATTTTCTGATGCATTGGGTTTTAAACCCTTTGGAAGAAAATATGTTTACAATTTTTGGGACATTTTTGTCATATTACATGCTTTTTTTTCCTATAACTTTCTTTTTTGTTAATGAAACTACCATATACTTTTGATTAAGTGTGATTCTCTAGTGGTTGATCTTCCTCTACTTTCTTATAGATATATACAAATTGGTTTAGAAAAAAGGTTGAAACTATTGCTATCAAGTCACAATGATTAGAACTCCTCTCATTGACAGAAAGACAAATCCCTCATTTCCTAAGAAGGGTCAGAGAAAGGTAAATGATTGGTAGAGTGAGGTAACCATTCCTCGGAGTCAACCAAAATAGGTTTTTTTTGGTGAATATTTTGCCAAAAGTTACAATACAAATGCCCCCAATAAAGGTAGGAGCGATTCAAATTCAAATCTTGGGGGATATCAAGACTCGGCAACAGTAGAAAAGATGGAGACTCCCAAACCCTCATATGTTGAGAATGGTACTGAAATGTATCATGGTCAACCAAACCTCAGATGTAAAGCATCATATGGCCGAGATCGCTTCCAATAAAAAGAAACAATGTTAGATCTAAGACTTTTGTGATCCATAATGTAGAAAATAGTCTTTCAAATTAATCACATCGTTGGGATTGGGTTGACGTTTCGAACCAGCTAATGTGGTTCATCCTCAGGACAAGGTGAGAAATCAATTGATTTGATAGAATAAATAGTAGGGATGCATCACTGTCCAGGGTTAGCTGTTTAAAATTAGCCGTTGGGGAAATTATTAACGAGGAGGGAAAATTATTTTAGAATATTTGATAAAGGGATGTTTGTTAAATTATTTAATATTTTAGTTGGAAAACTAGTTGTTATGTAGTAATAATTAAATCTTTTATATCAATATTGTAAATAATTTGTTAGTTGGTTCAAAACGTTGACCCAATCCTAATAATGTGATTAATCTGAAAGACTATTTTCTATAAAAAGAAACAAGTCAACACTACAAACATTGTTGGTTCTACAAACGAGTGCAATAGGCATGATGCAAATGATTTGGCTCTGATTCGGAAACAACTTTTTTCAGATAAAAAACTATCAATCCAGCTTGTTGGAGCTTATTCAGGTATCTTATTATACACTTGATTTTCAGATTAAAGATCCTTTCAGCTGGGAGATGTCAAAAGTTACAACCAATACAAGTATCATTTTGAAACCTAGTCAACTGCTAGGCTCCAAAATGTTTTCCAACATTAGGCATTGCTCCTGAATTTTTATCTGATTTCCTTTCAATCATAGGTGAACAATGGTGATCATTGTCAATTCTCATGTTGTTGAATGTGTTTTATTTGTAGTTTTTGAAAATAGATGATGACAAATTGGTTGACTCGTTTCTCAATACAAAATCTAGATATTGCAGCAGTAGGATTGTATGGTAGATTGAAATTGTGGATGCATGATTTCAGTGTACAATTTGAATCTATGTTTAGTAAAAATGTCCATTGTCATCACATGGATTTGAAGCACATGTTTCAAAGTAGTTTTATTTTAATTTGCAGGCCTACATTTTCAGTCATTTTCACTGTAAGCTAACCTTGCATTTATTTTGTGGTTCTTGCTTTTGGTTTATTAACATTCTTTCTCATGTTGGTAATATACCACATGCTCTTACCACCCAAAATTAAGTAGAGAATGGAAAATGGGGGCTACAGACGTTATTGCACTAACCTCACCTTGCAACTTTCTAGTAACCCTCCATATACTAGCATGTTTTAGCCTTTTTATCCTCCTGGATGATGTCTAGCAGATCTTTTTCACCATTCTACATTATGTTTGTTTTGAAGCTCCCTTTTCTCTTATTCTACATACAATATGATTATGCTTCTTTCTAGATCTAACGATCCATCATTGCATTATGTATGATCATTATGCATGAGTTGGCTTGCAAGTCGCACAAGAAAGAGGTTTCACATCATCTGTTCAATCATTACTCAATGTGTTTTGTCCTTCACATCATGTGACCTGTGTTCTTTATTGATATAGCTTGAAAGATCTTGCATGTTTCCTTGTTTTGAATGTTTATCTATTCACATCATTTCCTAGGAACATATTCTATTAAGTCTTAGGCTCTTCTTTACATAGAATACGAGGGCAACATTTCTGTTGTGATGATATGTTCATCCCTCATTGCTCCCTTAAGATAGTATCACCAATGCAGACTATACAATTATTTTATAGTAGTTGATATTGCATCTTGTACGTTAGTGCATATCATGACAATGATGGCAAACCTTTGAAAATAGAAATGCACTATCATTGTTGTAGTTAGAGTTTTGTGAAATGCACCTTTACCTAATTTCTTTTGCAGTCTCTTGTCTTTGAAATCTCTGGTAATTGACAACTTTTTTTATTTTGTGCTAGAATTTTATAGGAAGCTCACAAGAAGGTATGCGATCCTTAGAATCAAGGGTTCATGGTTTAGAATAGATTGTTGATGAAATGGCTCAGGATCTAGTTGTATCTATAGGTGGTCTGTCTAATTCTAGTATTGAAGGTGGCAAGGGTACATGTTATAAGTTCCCTAGTACAGATTTTTTAAGCTCCAAGTTTTGGAGGAAAAGTGATGGAAGATATGTAGCCATAAGAATTGCAACATCTGATATGTCATCCTTGAGTAAATTTGGAGGAACAACAGATAACCCAGATAATATAAGCCATAAAGGCATGCATGGTGGTTTTATAGTGAACCCCTTGGCAGATATTAGAGGGGCTTCAAGGAAAGAGAGTGTCGAGTCTATTTCAGACAACTCTCAGAATACTATATCAGAGAACTTCCTGGAATCTCTTCATTATGCATACATCCAAATTTGTCTTCTTATTGAAGCCTATCTATAATTCATTGACAATCCTTCTTTCATTCAGATTTTGTTGTTGTTGTCCATACTTTTGGAAAACCCCCTATGGACATATGTTTGAGTATGGATGCAATGCGTTGGCGAAGGAATTCTTGTCCCCATTTCAAGTGCTTTGCTTGAGCACATCAATGCCTTTTGCACATGATGCTATGCACTTGATCATTGATGCCTTTTTGTGCATCTACTACTTCTGGAAGATTCTTTGCTCTACACTAATTTCAGTGGGATTTTGCTCTCAGCAAGACTCATAAACTCTTTGGGCATAGATCAATCACTATACCCTTATGATGTCAATCCCATGTACTTTTTTCTTCACCTGCAACTCATTCCAAAATGATTTGGCTCTTGGATTTTTTCTTCACCTGCAACTCATTCCAAAATGATTTGGCTCTTGGATTTTTTCTTCACCTGCAACTCATTCCATAATGATTTGGCTCTTGGATTTTTTCTTAGTTATCCTCGATAATGCCTCTTATCCGATTTTTATAGACTTTTTTTTGAAGTTTTATTTCTTGCTTATAGATCTTCAAGAGAGATATTCAAATTTGTTAATAATAGAAGTTTCTTAACATAGATGGGTTTTTCCTAAAATGTTTATCTTCAGGCTTTGGTGTCTTTGTGGAACAACTTTATTCCTTTAGGAATTTGATGTGCATCTTATTTTCTTTGTTTTTTTCTGTCACTTAAGTTTTGACCATTAGAAATTTTTAGCATACACAGAGCTAATATGATCAAATGGCTTGTTTTTTGTACTTTTTGTAGTTGTCATCTTGACAAAAATCATTTAAAGAGTTTCCTTTATGTTTTACATATTGCCAAGTTTTCTATTTTGATTGGTCTATGTAGAGTTGTCGAAGGGACCTATCCTTGAGAGTTTTCCTACTTTGATAGGTCATGTTTTATTGCCATGCGACTGTTGGGTGCTAATAGGTGTCTTTTAAAACTCCTAATTGCCTCACATTAATTATCAACCTTGGTAAGTCTTTTTGTTTCAAGTGTGTACACAATATGTGCAAGTTATGAATCCAGAGAGTAATGCTTTTTAAGTTGAACTATAAAACCTGATATAAGAGTAAACAAATGCATTTATAAAACTCAAACTGCAACTATTACATCTAGGCATCAAGACTTAATCCTCAACTGAAATCGTAATCAAATCTAAAACAAGCAATTCAGTTGACAATAGCATCAACTGAGAGCATAGTAGCATTAACCAATCTCTTCTAGTTGATTCTATCTAAATCACACTCAATCTCAATTAAGCAATTCAAATGGAAATGATGTCAACCAAGAGTTCAGTAGCATTAACCAATCTCTTTCAGTTGATTCTATAATAACCACACTCTTATCGTAATCAACAAGATTCAATGCCTTAACTGATAATCAATTTAATCTACAGTAAGCATAAATGGAATCAAATGACAAAGTTGCGAAGTACATAAGGTCAGAATAAAGGAAATTAAACTAACTGCAATACCGGAAATCGGAAAATATCAAACAAGATAAACTAGCAGAGAATGGAAAAACATCAAACCAATTAAACTTGCGTGAATTAGAAAGATATAACACAAAGGATAACAGTTTGATCCACCAGAGGCCGGGCCCTTAGCCACCAGCGAATACTGCTGAGCTACTTCAGAGAATACAAATGAACAACAACGTAAATTATGTATTAACCATTGAACTCAATCCTCATTACAATACAGTCGTGTTCCTCAAAAGCACGAGTTTGTAAATTAAAATTACAATTTGAAACAAACAAAGATCGATCCCCTTTCTTCCTACAATTTTCACTTTTATAGTCGAAAGGTAAAAGATAAATGTGATCCCTCAGGATCGGAAGATCCCAAGGGATTCACAACCATATGCTATATTCTGACATTCTTCTTATTTAGCGTTGATCCTCCTAATTCATTCTCCGGCCTAACCGCACCCGACGCACCTCATTCCCTTTTGTTGGTTTATGTTGTTCCGTCTCTAGGGGACAACAGTTGTTCCTTTTATCGTTTTCCTGCATAAAAAGGAATAAGAGTTGGTTAGGATGGCTAAATCTTAATCGAGAGTAGTTCATCCATTTCCTATCACAATCCATCAATATGTTAGCATATCAAGGTACAAAAGAGATAAGAAAATAGGAAAAAGGCAATGTAATTGAGAGTAAATACATACCCATTGCATAACTCAACATACTCCCCTGCTTACCTTGTTTCATGGCCTCATGAAAAATGAATGGTTCCTATGCAATATAGTTAAAGAGTAAGCTGGAGAGAAAGCTTCGAAAATTGGCCTAAAGCCATGATGTTGAGCCAGGAGTGCAAAGGCAGCCTTTTCTTTCCCTTCAGGCAACTCATAGTCATCCTGATACCCTTCAGGAGGATACCAAATAATGGGACTCCGAAACCGGCATCCCAACCAATGAGGTCCTTCTCTCAAAATAAGATTGTTGTAGGTGATCATCTGGGCCGCAACAGCTTTAAAATTCCTATAATTAAATGGTTCCCTTTCTTTCACACTATTAGTGGAGATCGTCCATCTAAGCTTAGATGCAGTCAGGGATCTTTCTTGAATGGAGAGGAAATATGATATTCCTTTCTGCACAATCTCCCTATGTATGGGCCCTAAAGTTTTAATCACCCCCTCTCATTTCATCAGCTTTTTATGGTTGGAAAACATTTGTAAAGGGTGTTTAGGTTCACTCCTCACCCAAAGATCCAATCCATGTTCTTGTTTTTGGAATGCATTATAAGCTTTAAACCATTTGAGTTGGTTAACTGCAAAAGAGATAAAAGCCTGGAATTGAACATCTCCAACAAAAGGATTAGGGTTCTTTTCCACCTCGTTTTCTAATATGAAATTATGCAGATAGAACTCACAAAGAAGCCTCTGGACCTTTGCACCATGTTCCTTGCAGCAATTTATAAAATCTTCAATTGTCCCTAATTCAATTGGTTTACCAGCTCTTATGGCTTTGATTTTTAATAACAGGTACCGTTCTAATAAGAACAAGGCATAATTGGTGGCTAGAGACCTACATGTCAGGACATCTGAATACAATGAGCAGATGGTGTTTTTCTGACTCATGACTATGTCTAGCTTGAGTTTCACCTTCTCCAGCTTTTCTTCCCCCTTTCTACACCTGTCAAAGATCTCGTTCTCCGTTATAGTTAGTTCCCTAAGCTGTTTCTGCAGCTCTTGATATCTTTGTAGGGGAACTATCTCTTGTTCATATCATTCTAAAGCGAGCTGGGCTTGTGTCAATTTCTCCTGAAGATTTAGTAAAATAGGGTCATGGTGCGTCAGGATCTCTTTGGCTTGTATGCCCGTTTGAGTGCCTATGCTACAAGAGGGGATATCCTCTGTCTGAGTACCTATGTTACAAGAGGGGATATGCTTTGTTTGCACTTCTTTATTGTGGGAGGTTCAATCCTTCGTTTGAGCAACTACATCTACTAAATATGCATGCAATCCTGCTTGAGTGGCGATTGTTCGAGTAGGTATGAGCACAGTTTGAGTCCATGTAGCCCTACCTTCAAATAATTCCATTTGCACGACACATTGGCTACCTCAGGGGTATTGTTCAGAGTTTTTCCCATTGTAATTTCCTTTATTTTTCGTCGGAGCCTCTTGACCATCTTACGAAGCTTCTGGTGTTCTTTTCTTAGCTTCCTCAATTTCGTGTGGCTCCGTGCCTCTTCTGAGGAGTAACTGATCTGCTAATGGTCTCGTTAATAGCCTCTGTCTCTAAAGAGCCTGGTTGTTCACCCTGACTTTGCTCCAATAAGACTGTGTCTCCAAATTGATTATTGGACTCCCGAATAACCTCTATGTCTGCTTCCTCTTCTTGGCCTGTGACCTCTGTGTCTAGACCTTCTTGTTGTTGATCATGACTATTTTCTAATGGGAGCATGTCACCAGATTGGTTCTCTGATTCTTGAATAGCCTCTGTATCTGCTTCCTCTTCTCGGTTTGTATCTTTTGGGGAAGGCAGAATTCCAGTATGGCCAGAATTCCCTGGAGATTGGGCTTCTCCTAAGTTAGGATTAAGCGGTTCTTCAGGCTGCATGTAGACGTTCATATTGGCCAGGACCTGGGCCATCCTTGCCTCGAAATCCTGCAAAAGATCATCTTGAGAACTCATATTTGGTGTTGGAGGAGGCCCTACTTCGTTTTCTCGTTCATCGTCGGAATGCCCTGCTCCTTCTTGCACTGAGTCAGGTCTATCTCCTCCCTCAGGTTCTAATTCAGGCTTATCTTGTCCCTCTGACTCTGGTTGCAAGTCCTATACATTTACCGGGCTAGATGATTCTGTTGGTTGACTAGCGCTGCCTTGAGGATTTTCAGACGTTCCCTGGTCTGAATTCAACCTTGTAGATCATCTACGCTTGTGAGGTCTGCTTCTTGAAGGGGCAATCCTTTTTCTTTTTGGAACAGGGTTAGGTGCTGGCAGGTTTTCACCTCTTTCGAGGGCCGATATGAGATCATCCCATGTTGATTGTTGTTGGGCAAGGTTGTGACTAACTATTAACCTGATCAGACAATGGTGGCTAACTACTGTCTCTAGGTGTTGAGCCCGTCTCAGCCTCTTGGCAGTGTCATGTGATGCAGAAGCATCCAACACCCTTAGACAAAGGGAGGAATCCAAAGCAAGTGAGCGTGGACGAAGGGAGCAAAACAGAAAAAAAATAAAAATCTGTCTTAAAGCAGATAAAACAGATTTAAAGATTCAAAGGATGGATGGATAAAGTCTCAAAGACTTTTAATGTAATTTGCCATGTGTTAGGAGCATGCATGTACCGAGAGCTTTAGTGCTTTTATAAGAGGAAAGAATGGAGAATCTGATTGGATCCTTGAAGTGATCCGATCCAACACTTCTTTTATATATGAATACAAACCTGTGTGTTCAAAAGGAAGGAGATAAGAGAGGGAACACAAAGTGACATGAATAGATTGTGTAATCAGTGTTTAGAATGATGTAGTCAGGAAGAACCCATGTTAAGGCTGAAATGCCTTAGTTGTATTGTATATAATAAATATGTGTTTTGTGGGTTTCTACATGTTTGTGTATCAAGTCTTTCACTTCTGTTATGTATATGTGTGTGAATGGTTTAAACCCCGAATGCATGCATGTGATCGGCCATCGACCACAGTAGGATCGATGGCGATCTAATGAAGTATTGTTATATATATATGAATGTCATGTGTGAAGAAAAATCTGGCAGAGAACTGTGTTTAACGTGGAAATCCATCAAGCGGCAAATGAATGCGAGA
The DNA here is from genome assembly GCA_031772625.1 of Pinus tabuliformis. NCBI lineage: Eukaryota > Viridiplantae > Streptophyta > Pinopsida > Pinales > Pinaceae > Pinus > Pinus tabuliformis. The sequence goes on along the minus strand of CM062820.1, from coordinate 12,737,193 downwards.
AGACCAAAGATAAGGAAGTAACAGCTGAGCACACACAGGAGCCGTTTGATCACAGGGATCAACGGTTCGGATGATTTCCCTTCATTGCATTGGCAGATTTTTTTATAAAGGGACGGTGGCCTCAAGCCTTAGGGATTAGCGACAACGATCATCCGATTAAACGTGGATCGTTGGATCGGGAAGAAGATTGACAGTCCAGATCTAGTTGCATGTCACAAAGGTGGAGGACTGGCAGACGACGCGATGGAGGTTCCAACGACTGATAAGTGATATCGCCGATAAGAATATCAGTGATCAGGGGTTGTGCTAATCGGCAATCGGAAGTTCGGGAGGTTGTTTATCGGAGGACGAGTGACTTAAGTGCGGACCCGCCGACTTTATAGATGCAGGCATATTAATATTTGAGTCCGTGTATAGGGCAGAATTTCTATAGTTTTCGGTTATTCCCGTGTTCCAACAGTTAAATGGGTAGCGGGGGTTTTAATGCTTAACGCCTATATTAATGTTTTCCAATAGTTGTATTGACTCCGATAAAGGGGTGGCTCCGATTCTATGTAAGTCCACAATTATAATTTAAAAAGAGTAAAAGCCTAAAACGCTTCCGATAGGCCTTGTGGGCACATAACCCACAGGCCTCAGAATCGATTAATTAAGGGAAAGGGATTTTGGATTAACCCCCAAAATCTCAACCCCATCATTTGGTATCAGAGAAGAAGAAGATTTTGCATGCAAGAGAAGAGGAAGGATTCTAGAGAGAAAGAAGAAGGAGCAAGAGGTACAATTGGTTAAGGATGTAGAGCTTGTGGTCTTACTGTCACACAAAGAACGACAACTGAAGGTGAGAAGATTGCAACAAACCTAGAGCATGGAGTGCTCATGTGGTTCCAGAGGAGAGAACCTGGAGGATGCCAAAAGACCGAATGAGGAGGGCTTGGTGAGGTATCGTGTAGCAGAAGGAGACTGTTACTGTAGAGGTTTGGTTGCAAGTCGTAGAAGACCATGAAGGCAGTTCCACTGAGGAAGAAACAGTGGGTAGAATTGCTAAGGACTAGGAGAAGCATATGACCAGGAGGTCATAAATTTTTGTGCCTCGAGAGTCTAATGCAGGAGCATCCAACACCCTTAGAAAAAGGGAGGTATCCAAAGCAAGCGAACGTGGACCAAGGGAGCAAAACATGAAAAAATCTGTTTTAAAGTAGATAAAACAGATTTAAAGATTTAAAGGATGGATGGATAAAGTCTCGAAGACTTTTAATGCAATCTGCCATGTGTTATGAGCATGCATGTACTGAGAGCTTTAGTGCTTTTATAATAGGAAAGCATGGAGAATCTGATCGGATCCTTGAAGTGATCCGATCCAACACTTCTTTTATATATGTATACGAACCTGCGTGTTCAAAAGGAAGGAGATAAGAGAGGGAACAAAAAGTGACATGAATAGATTGTGTAATCAGTGTTTAGACTGATGTAGTCAGGGAATAACTCATGTTAAGGCTGAAATGCCTTAGCTGTATTGTATATAATAAATATGTGTTTTGTGGGTTTCTACATGTCTGTGTATCAAGTCTTTCACTTCTGTTATGTATATGTGTGTGAATGGTTTAAATCTTGAATGCATGCATGTGATCGGCCATCGACCACAGTAGGATCGAAGGTGATCTAATGAAGTATTGTTATATATATATATATATATGAATGTCGTGTGTGAATACAAATCTGGCAGAGAACTACGTTTAACGCTGAAATCCATCAAGCGAAAGACGAAAGTGAGAAGACCAAAGATAAGGAAGGAATGACTGAGAACACACAAGAGCTGTTTGATCACAAGGATCAACAGTCTGGATGATTTCCCTTCATCGCATTGGCAGATTGTTTTACAAAGGGACGACAGCCTCAAGCCTTAAGGATTAGCGATAATGATCATTCGATTAATCGTGGACCGTCAGATTGGGAAGAAGATTGAAGGTCCAGATATAATCGCATGTCACAAAGGCGGAAGACTGGAAGAAAGTGCGATGGAGGTGTCGACATCCGATAAGCGATATCGCTGATAAGTATATCAACAATCGGGGGTTGTGTTAATCAACGATCAGAAGTTCGGGAGGTCGTCTATCGGAGGGCGAGCGACTTAAGCATGGATCCGCCGAATTTATAGATGTGGGCTTATTAATATTTGAAGTCCGTGTATAGGGCGAAATTTCTATGGTTTTTGGTTATTCCCATGTTCCAACAGTTAAATGGGTAGCGGGGGTTTTAAGGCTTAATGTCTATATCAATGTTTTCTGATAGTTGTATTGACTCTGATAAAGGGGTGGCTCTGATTCTAAGTAAGTCCACAATTATAATTTAAAAGGCATAAAAGCCTAAAATGCTTTCGATAGGCCTTGTGGGCCCATAAGTCACAGGCCTCAGAATCAATTAATTAAGGGAAAGGGATTTTGGATTAACCCCCAAAAATCTCAACCCCATCATCATGCAATAATGAATTCAACAGTGTAGGAAAATTAACAGAGCATTTTTGTTTTAAGACTACTAAAAGTTTGAGTTGCCACGACCTTACCACATCTCGACGCCCATCACAGGTAATATAGTTCTGGACAATTCGTGCCAATTCTCCCCATGGCTCTCCGAGAGAAGATGGTCGAATGCCTTTGCCCTTCTTGATTAGCTCTTGTCCTTCGTCCCTAAAAATCTCCATAGCATCGTGCAACTTTAGTCACTTGTCAGCCCATACTAGTCCTTCTGCCAACAGCCTAGACACCTCTGCTATCACAGCATCTGATATGGTGATTTGTCTACCTCTCACCAAGGATTGTCCATTCTGTAGATGTTGTAGAAATTCAATGGCAATTCCCTCTTTGGGGGTTGAAATCTTGTAAAATATGTTGTCCATCCTGTGCAAGCTAGAATTTCCCTGGCTCCATCGGAGACAGCCAATATTAAAGGTTCTCGGCGCACTATTTTATCTCCCATGATGCTTGAGTTCTTCCTACTCCTGCAAACGATTAGTGCAGTGGAGAAAACACAGCAACGAGCAGCAGCCAAGAGATGGAACAACGAGCAGTTGTAACAACACTATCAGGTGATGTTTTATGAAAATAAATATCGTTAAATCGAGGACTGTTATAATGCCACATGCTCTGTGATTATGGGATGTCGTATTATCCTACAAAATCCAATAAAACGATGACAGCGCATGCATGAGTGTACTGGAGGTCCCCGCCCCCTCTCGAAATTAAAGGTCACCTACGACCAAATGGACGAAAAGATGACGTTCTGGCAGCGAAGTACAGGGGTGATGGATTGGGAAGTAAAGGCGGCAGAGTACGTATATTAATGAAAGGATCGTAAAAGGATATTGGAGTAATGAAAATGAGGCATGTAACGAGAATTATTAATAAGTGATAAGATGCTGTGAGGTGATGCGATAAGTAAAAAGGACAACATACGTAAGATATGATACCTTACCGCCGTTATTCCACTTGAAAATGATGTGATTGATTTAGAAAAGATTAAATCATGCATAAAGGTTCAAGGTAAGGTAAGTTAGGGAAATAATCTCTCCGTAGAAAAACTAGAAAAATGAGAAGAGGGCATTGTAATAATTGTTGATGTAGGAAATAAAACTTCAATACCATAAGCAGAGCTTTTGCTGCCAGTAGGTGTCCATAGCCCCAACAGAGTTTCTTTCGAACCCTTGTGAGCCAGTATCCTCTATTTATAGTTGGGGAAGTGCATTATGATGTCCACAGTAGAGATCAATGTGCTGGCATGGTAACCAGATGAACACACTACCATTCACTGGGAAGTAGCGAAAGTGGTCAGGCTGGCTCGTGATGAGACCTCTCGTTCCAAGGATTTTCTTTCTTGAGGCATCCATTGGATCATAACCCTGGTGTGGTGGCCATAGTGGGAATTCCACTTCGCTACATCCCCATGAACATGGTAGGTTGGCTCGTGATGAGACCCCCTATCCTCCATCTGTAGATCAAAAAATTGTTAGCAAGAAAAATTATATATATATATATATATATATATATATATATAATTTTTATTTTTATTTTTTTTATACTCCCCATTTTATATATAGAGGGTGGCTCAATACTCCTTAAGAGTAGGGAACATATCAATAGAAAAAAAGTATACCCATAATCTTATTGATAATAAGCAGAGAGAATTATACTAGAGGGAGTAGAACCAACATGGTGAAGATAATCAATCAGTATCATTTATAGCAAAAATGAGGACAGTAAAGTGATATAGATAATTGTGTCCTTTCTTTTTTGATCATCACAAAGCAGTCTTGTTAGAGATAATAATGTTAAGGATATTCGCCTGCTTCAATAGACTCCATACTTGTTGTCCTCATATATGTATTGTACTTTATGCCATAAAGAGGATTAAAAAAATGAGCTGGGATGGGCTAGGAATGATCATGCAAGGGGAAGAAAGGGTTGTTCTCGAAAATACTCCCAAAGTGTTGTTCCCTTGAGGGAACAACAAAAACACTCGAAAAAGTGTTGTTCCCTTTAGGGAACAACAAAAACACTCGAAAAAGTGTTGTTCCCTTTAGGGAACAACAAAAACACTCGAAAAAGTGTTGTTCCCTTTAGGGAACAGTAGCTGTTCCCTGGAGGGAATCAGTAAAAACACTCGGGAAAAGTGGTGTTCCCTTTAGGGAACAACAGTTGTTCCCTGTAGGGAACAACAAATCAACACACGAAAAAGTGATGTTCCCTGGAGGGAACAATAGCTGTTCCTTGTAGGGAACAACAAAAGAAAACAGGGAGAGAAAAAAAACACAGACAAGCAATCATCCCTACTGCTCTAAACAACAGAAGGGCAATGATACAAAAGAAAGAAAAACAATAGAAAAAACAGAAAAAAACAATTGTATTTACAAGTCTCAAAAATAACTTTTTACAGAATTGGTGCTGCCGAAGAGTTGCCTTTTGTAGCAAGAATTTGTATCGTAGAATCTTCACGTATCTGTTGGAAAAAGGATTCCCTTGTAAGCGGTTTGTGGTAGAGGCGTACCCGATGCCCATTTGCTTTAAAGGAATAACCAGACCCATCAATGGTGGCCAATGTAAGGGTGTCATTATCGTGCACTTATTTTATCTCGTAGGGACCTGACCACCTAGTTTGGAGTTTGCCCGGGAAGTCTTAGAACCTGGAATTGTAGAGAAGTGCCCAGTCGCCCTCATGGAATGTCTTTTTCTTGATGAGGGCATCATGCCATTTTGCTCTTTGTTGTTGAATAATTGTTGTATGCTGAAGAGCTAATAGCTGGATTTCATTTAATTCACTTATTTGTTGTACTCTGTTAATTTGTGCTTCATTCAAATCCAACCCCACTTCTTGGGCTATCCTTAATGTTTGAATTTCAAATTCTATGGGGAAGATAGGTTCCTTACCAAACACCACCTAACCTGTTATATTCCTCCAAGTCGTGCGATATGCCCACAGGGCTTCCGGCAGTCAGGTGGCCTAGTATCGTCTGTGCGAGGCGACTATCTTCATTAGAATGGATTCGATTACTTTGTTGGTACTCTCTGCCTAGCCGTTTGCCTGCGGGTAGTACGAAGAGGTGATTCTGTGCAAAATGTGATGATTTTTTAGTGTAGCATCAATCTTATGGCCTACAAATTATGACCGTCCATCCGTAATTATTTCTCTGGGTAAACCATACCGCACGAAACTTTCAAAGAGAAAATTGATTACTATTTCCTCTGTTTCTCTTGGTAACACTACTGCCTCCACCCATTTAGTCATGTATTCTATTGCAACCAATATATATGATTTTTGATTAGATGATGGATTTATTGAGTGACGAAATCTAACGCCTAGTGTTCAAAGGGTTCGATGACTAGCTGTGGATGTAGGGGCATCTCGTCAGACTGGCCAGGGTGGCCCATTCTTTGGCAGCTATCGCATGCCTGGACAAATTTCTTAGCGTCCTTAAAAATCATGGGCCAAAAATAGCCCATCTATAAAATTTTATGTCCAGTCCTGTGGTGTGCAAAATGTCCACTGCAAGGTCCATCATGGAAGGCTTTTAAGATATTGTAAATTTCGTCTTCCTTGACACACCTGCGGATATCATATCGGCGCCTCTGTGAAAGAGGTATCCTCCAATCCAGGAGAATCGAGTGTTCCGCTGCACTATCAATTTCCTTTCTATGGGTGTCAGATGTTTGGGTAGTTTTCCCACTGCTAAGTAATTTGCCACATCCGCGTACCATGGTGTTTTCACGGTCACAACGAACAGGTGTTCATTGGGTAACTGGTCTTCTACTGACACTGCATCGTCTATTCTTGGCACTCGAGAGAGGAACTCTGCCACCAAATTTTCCTTTCCTGGTCAATCCTTTATCGTTATGTCAAATTCCTGAAAAAGTATTAACCATCATGTCACTCTTCCATTTGTAATGGGTTTATTAGCTAAATATTTGATAGCAGAGTGATTGGTATACATAACTACAGGGTATCCCATTAGATAGTGTTGGAATTTATTAATAGCATAAATCACAGCTAGAAACTCCTTCTCTATTACTGTCTAATTCAATTCAACAAGAGTTAAATTTTTGCTGATGTAGTATATAGCACAGGGTTTCTTGTCTTCCTCTTGGCCAAGAACTGCTCCAATGGCTGTATCTGATGTGTCTGATGAAATCTGGAATGGTATATCCCAATTCGGGCCTCGTAATACTGGTGTTGTTGATACTAGCCATTTTAATTCTGCAAAGGCAATGTCACATTTGTCAGTCCATATAAAATCAATATTTCCTGTCAAAGCATATAACGGTGTAGCAATTTGTGAAAAGTTTTTTATAAATCTCCGATAATATCCAGAAAATCCCAAAAAACTACGTACCTCTATTTGAGTGCAAGGGGTAGCTAGTAAGAGGATTACCTGTATTTTTGCTAGATCTACCTGAATTCCAGCTGCTGAGATGTAATGGCCCAGGATCAGGCCCTTTGTCATCATCATATGGCATTTCTCGTGGCTCAAGCAGAGCCTAGTAGCAATGCATCTTTCCAGGACTTTCTCCAATGTCTGTAATGCTTGCTCGAAGTCATCTCCATAGGGTGTGAAATCGTCCATGTATACCTCTAATCCCTCATTTATCAAGTCTGCAAAAATACTGAGTATGGCTCTTTGGAATGTAGCGGGTGCGTTGCACAATCCACAAGGCAATACCTTGTAAGCAAACGTCCCCTAGGGGTAGGTGGAAGTAGTCTTCTCTTGGTCTTCGGGAGCTATTTGGATTTGGTTGTAGCCACTGAAGCCATCTAGGAAAGAGAATAATTTTTTTCCTGCCAATGTATCTAGAACCTGGTCGATAAACAGAAGGGGAAAGTGGTCTTTTTGCGTTGCTTTGTTGAGCTCTCTGTAATCGACACATATACGCCATTTCCCATTCTTTTTGGGAACAACAACTAATGGAGAGACCCATTTACTGTCAGATATAGGATAGATAAAATTCACATCTAATAGTTTCTGCAATTCGTCTTTAAGAATATCCTTTAGGTGAGGGTTTAATCTACGCTGAGGTTGTCGAATGGGTCTTGCATCTTTTTTAGTGTAGATGTGGTGCATACATAGTTGAGGGTGAATCCCTTTCATATCTAGGTAATCCCAAGCGAAAGCCCCTTTGTATTTCCTAAGGAGTTGAATAAGCTTCTGCTGCTGGTCGTCACTCAGGTTTTTGTTAATGATGAGGACTTTCCCTGGCTCAATTTCAATAGGTTTGCTATTATAAACAGTGGTCATTGGTATTGTTTGGTCATTGATATCTCTTAAAGGATCTTCTTCAGTTTCATTATTAAGGACTGCTTCAATCATGTGACATTTTGGATTAGATAGTGCAGCAGGGTGCTTAATGTAAGTGTTAATAATATCGTCTTCTGTTTGGTTTTTAAATTCAAGAGCATCTGCCATAGTCAAAGGTGATCGAATATTTTTTGTTAAATATGTTACAAGCTGCTTCCTAGTTTTTATTATGGTTAGGCTTGGCTGATCCGGAGGGTATAAAGTTAGGTTCTTTACATCATTCCCTCTAGTTATGGTCATACTTACTGTTCGGCAGCTTATGTAAGAATCTGTTGTTGCTAGCCAAGGTCTTCCTAATATTAAAGGATGTCCTTCTAGCCAGTTTCTAGGGTTAATAATCAAAAAATCTGCCAAAAATTCCCAAGAGTCTACAGACACCATCACATCCTGTAATGTTCCTTCTGGCTTAATAACTAAACTGTCGACATGTTCTAGCAAGGTCGTATTTGGATCTAAGGCTGTGATGCCAAGCATTTCGCAGGTTGTCGTTGTGAGAATATTAATGACTGCCCCTAAATCGACTAACGCATTGGGAAAGGAGCATCCATTTATTTTTACTGTGATAATGGGGTTTCCCGAATCTTCATATTTCACAGGTTTCTCTTTGCCTAATAATAGATCAGACAAAGTTCTGACTACATGGACAGTTGCTGTTATCTTTATTTTCCTTGTAGACTTTTTGGCACACAATTCCTTAATGGTTTTTGCATAGATTGGAATGTCATGAATAACCTAGAGGAGGGGTATTTTTATGCAAAGATTTTTTAGTTCAATCAGTAGATCAAAGTCGGGATATTCAATTGGGCGAGATATCATCAATCTTTCTGGGAATGGTGGGGAAGAGGTAATGATCTGGTCGTGACTTTTTTGCTTGACTGTATTTTCCCCTTGTGGTGTTTTTTCATCATCTACAGTCAACAGCTTATTTGGATATGGTTCTTCAAGTTGCAGATTTTTATCGTCCTCTGGGGCAATTATTCGTCCAGACCTCAATTTGAGTTCATTACATTCTCTCAACTCGGTTTCCGAGTCCAGAACCTCAATGATTTGTACCGACTGGACTGGTCTATTGTTAGGATTTGGGTTGGGCTGGGCTGGGAGTTGCGGTCGTATATTGGATTGAGGATTCTGCTGCAACTTATAAGGTGTTGGTAGCATGGGTTGAGGCAGGGGGACCGTCCCTACTAGTTGGTTTGTGGGTCTTTGCTAGCTTGATTGCCAGTTTTTATTTTGTGAAGTGGAGGGGGACCATTGAGATGGATATGGGTTGTTCTGCGGGGATGATGGAAGGTAAGAGGGATTTGGCCAACTATTGTTCAGGTTTGATTGATGGGACCAAGGTGGCATGGAGAATGCTTGTGGTGGCCAATTAGGAAAAGTTGTCCGGTTTTGCCATGTAGCTCTTGTATATTGCTGGGAATTATATTGTGAAGGCTGAAAGAATGAAGATGGGTCGGTAGGCATACCTGTTTGTCGTGCTTGCCATTGGCGACGCTGGTTTAACAGGTATACTGGTTCTGCTTCTTCCTCTGCCTCCTTGAAGACCACTTTTAATCCTGGGAGCGATGGACAATTTTTTGTGGCATGTTCCTTAGTGCATATGGCACAGGTCTGTACCATATCTAGTGGGCATTCTTTATGACTATGTTTCTTTCTGCATCGAGGGAAAAAAATAACCAGGTCCTGCTCTACTTCCTCCAGCTTCTGCTTGGCTTGCATGATGTCTAACTGTGTTGTCAAGGTTCCCAGGATATCTGTTTTGAAATCTTCTAGCAGGTTGCCGATTTCAGCACAAGTAACGCTTCCTCTAGAGACTTTGACGTCCCTGGTGCTCACATCGCGTCTAGCTGGTTTCAGTCTTGTACTGCTCCTCGAGCACCTGATGCACAAATCAATAATATTAGCATAATCTTCTTGATAAATATCACCTTTAGCCATGATATTTAGTGTCTCATTGGTCTTTCATCCCTTTAATCATCGTGGTTTTTACAACATTGTCAGGCAGATTTGCATAAGGAGAACTTTGGAGATTATATTGGAAACACTCCACATATTCTTCTAGAGTCTCATCAGGATTTGCTACCATTTGGAATATCTCACCTTTTAGTTCTCTAGATCTGCAATAATCTTGATATTTTTAAAGGAAGGATGTTTTCATTTGGTCCCAGCTGTTGATGGTACCTCCACCAAGTCCCATAAACCAATGCAGGGCTGCTCCCTTTAAAGTGGAGGGAAACAATTTCAGTTTCTGGGGTCGGTAGTGTAATCATAACCCCTACATAGGACATCGAATTCAAACAGAAATGCATCCGGATCTTCTGAAGTGAGCCCATGAAAGGTGGGAATGTTTTGTAATGGGATGGCTTTCATGGGGGCATTGACAGCTGTGTCAACAATAGGATACTATAGTGTAGAGGTCTGGGGTGGTTGCAGATTATTGGCCATTTGGTCAAAAATATGCTAGTATCCTTCTGGGATCTCCGGAGCTGGAGAGTTGTTCCTAGGATGTCCAGAAGAGGCGGGGATGATTCTAACAACACTACCTTGATCTAGGACACTAGGTGTCCTCTGCTCAATCACTACCTCAGGAGATCTTGGTTCTGCTGATTTAACCTCAGATTTACCTGTTTCTCCTTCTCCTTCATGAAGGTTGCAAGAATTCCCTTATTGTGAGGGACGTGATTGTGAATTTTCAATATCTTGAAAACTCTGTTTAGTCCCTTTAGTTTTACTGTGAACCTCAGCATAAGCTACAGATGGTGATCGTATGACCTGAAGGGAGACAGTAGGGTGTCTAAAAGCAACGGTTTGGGGTCCTACTGATGGTTGAGACTTAACTTTCCTTATGATTTCGTCGATAAAGGTTGATCGTCCAAGGGTCACCAGTCCCTTAGACTTTTCAAATTTGGGATGTGGGATTATATCATTTTATGGTCTTTTCTTCTTAGTCATTCATGCAAAAAATACAAACGTTTATTTTTACCTCAAATTCCTAGTAATTCTACTGGAAAGCGGGCGGGGGAGCAAGCATTTTACTTGCTCCTTACACAGGTTCTTACCTATCGTTTTTAATACCAAATTCTCCCTCAACAAACAAACATCAAACACTTACTTCAACTTCTATGCAATTGTGCTGGAAAGTGGGCGGAGGAGCAAGCACTTAACTTGCTCGTTATGCAGGTTCTTACCTCCCGTTTTTAATTCCCAATTCTTTCCCAGTAGCAAATATCAAACATACACCACTCTTTATGAAATGGAAACACTCTCCCTGGAAACAACACTAAAAAGTTGGGTGCTAATAGGTGTCTTTTAAAACTCCTAATTGCCTCACATTAATTATCAACCTGGGTAAGTCTTTTTGTTTCAAGAGTGTACACAATATGTGCAAGCTATGAATCCAGAGAGTAATTCTTTTTAAGTTGAACTATAAAAGTTGATAAAAGAGTAAACAAATGCATTTATAAAACTCAAAGTTCAACTATTAATGGAAATATTACATCTAAGAATCAAGACTTAATCCTCAACTGAAGTCGTAAAATCTCAAACAAGAAATTCAATTGACAATAGCATCAACCGAGAGCATAGTAGCATTAACCAATCTCTTCTAGCTGATTCTATCTAAATCACACTCAATCTCAATTAAGAAATTCAAATGGAAATGATGTCAACCGAGAGTTTAGTAGCTTTAATCAATCTCTTTCAATTGATTCTATAATAACCACACTCTTATCGTAATTACCAAGATTCAATTCATTAACTGATAATCAATTTAATCTACAGTAAGCATAAATGGAATCAAATGACAAAGCTACGAAGTACATAAGGTCAGAATAAAAGAAAGTAAACTAACTGCAATACAAGAAATCGGAAAATAGCAAACAAGATAAACTAGCAGAGAATGGAAAAACATCAAACCAATTAAACTTGCATGAATTAGAAAGATATAACACAAAGGATAGCAGTTTGATCCACCAGAGGTCGGGCCCTTAGCCACCAGCGAATACTGCTGAGCTACTTCAGAGAATATGAATGAATAGCAACGTAAATTATGTATTAACCATTGAACTCAATCCTCATTACAATACGGTCGTGTTCCTCAAAAGCACGAGTCTGTAAATTAAAATTACAATTTGAAATAAACAGAGATCGATCCCCTTTCTTCCTACAGTTTTCACTTTTATAGTCGAAAGGTAAAAGATAAATGTGATCCCTTAGGATCGGAAGATCCTGAGGGATTCACAACTAAATGCTATCTTCTGACATTCTTCTTATTTAGCGTTGATCCTCCTGATTCGTTCTCCGGCCTGACCGCACCCGATGCGCCTCATTCCCTTTTGTTGGTTTATGTTGTTCCGTCTCTAGGGGACAACAATTGTTCCTTTCATCGTTTTCTTGCATAAAAAGGAATAAGAGTTGGTTAGGATGGCTAAATCTTAATCGAGATTAGTTCATCCATTTCCTATCACAATCCATCAATGTGTTAGCGTATCAAGTTATAAAAGAGATAAGAAAATAGGAAAAAGGCAATGTAATTGAGAGTAAATACATACCCATTGCATAACTCAACAACGACTTCTAAACCAAATGACAGTCTTTTATTTTTAAATTAGTATTGATGGAATCTGTGAAACATGTAACTCTCACTTTCATTTTCACTGGATGCGAGAAGTATTTTCAAAGGTTTTTGCTTATGATTGGTCTTGTTTTTGGTTTGTTGGTCATAATTGACAATATATATTGAAATGGATAAGTCAAGGACAATCACTTATCAAGTGATTGATATTTGGAAAAATTTTTCCATGTTGTTACCATTGAAATGTTACTCACGAGGACCTCTCTCATTGTACTCAGATTAAATTACTCCTAATGACAGTGAAGGATTTTAACACCAAGACTGGGGATGTTGCTTATACAATGGGAATAATTGACTTGTTTCTTGAGTGTGTAGAGTTGTCGTATAGATCAGGTTAGTTATAATTTGCAAATCATCTTTGACATTTATTTGCCAGTCTGTTATGTTTAACTCCAGGAGAGAAATGAATGATTTCTTGAAAAGTCCAAGATGTAGAAAGAAAGGGTGTATTCGTTGAATCAGTACATACAATTGGTATAGCTTGTAATAACGGATTCAATAAAAAATGATTTTATCATGGGAAATATTTTCATTCTCCTTTACGCTTTTGTATCTGCATTATTCATTTGAATTCTCTATTTTGCAGAAGTTGGGGGAGTGAGGCTAAGGGATGATATACAAAATTCCCATGGCTATCATTTTCTCATTCATTTTGGGTTGACACTATCTAGCTCTCAGCAAAATCAGATTAAACAATCAATCTTAGTTGATTCATGGAGTCACATAAATACATCATCATTAGACTTTAATGTTTTACATGATATGACAAGGAATCAAGATGCTACTAGGCAGGATGAATCACATCCAAACCTTTCGCCATCATTATCCCGATTGCTTGATGTCCTTGTAAATTCGGCTCTTACAGGTCCTGAAGAAAATGTTGCATCACTGGTGGGAAGAGCCTCAAAAGTTGTTAATAGAAATCCTAAAGGGCATAGTAGGTGTCTATTTACCTTTTCTAAGGTTGGAGTAAGTGAAGAGAGAAGGGACAAAAAGATTAATAGTAAAGTGAAATATCTAGAAGCAGTGCAGGTCAGGGTATTTTTCTTAAAGTAGATGATGTAGGATTGCAACTAGAAGTGTTGGAAGGGATATCAAGGATATTTTCCAGTCATATTGAGAACCATAAATTGTGTCAACAATTGACGACTTTACCTCTATTGATTTTAAACATGACAACATTTCCTCAAATATTACAGGAAAATATTGTAAAGATCTTAGAGTATGCTATTACTGTTGTCAATTGTGTGCCGAAATAGAAGTTTCTTTCTCTTTGTTTCTTGTTGAACAACCAATAACAACACCTTTAAAACACAATATTGTTTATTTTTTGTAAAGCTTATATCATTTGGTCAACATTATGAAAAGGTCCTCAGAGAGGTGGGGGTTTTGGATGTTCTTTTAGATGATATCAAGCAACGCAAATGTATCTCTGATATTGAGAAAAAAATCAAGAGTCCTTATCACATGGAAGAGCTATGAATTTTAGCAGTTCGGATAAGAATTAACACTATAGTGAGGCATGTGCACGCAAAATTGTAAGAACTAGTTCTCGAAAACTCTCAATTTTTGAAGATGAGGGTACAATTTTGGTTGCATGGGATTGTCTATTTTCTTTAGTCAAAAAGGTTGAGGGAAATCAAACAACATTCCGAAAATTAAATGGAGTTATGCTCATCTTACCATTAATGGTATCTACGACCCATCGATCAGGTGTTCTACGCTTGCTATCATGCTTACTCTTGGAGGAAACTAGCTAGGTTTGAGATTGTTCTTCAATGTTTCTTCAATTTGATACTATGATAAATCCTTCCCTTGGAAAATGAATGCCTGCAAATTACTCCTATGCGAAGTGAGGAAGAAGGTGTTAAAGTTACATAATAGTCCTTTTATTTATTTATTATTATTACTAGTTGTACGTTAGAGTCCCATTGACCTATTTTGGTCATTAGTGGGCTTCAATATATATATATATATATATATATATATATATATATATATATATATATATATATATTTTGTTTATTACTGTTGTAGAATTTCCATATTAGTAGATAAAGAAATGTACTTTGGTAATTTCTAGCTTTATGACGATGTCTATGGTGGATAACAAGCTCATCTTGAAGAACTAGGTGCACTTATTGAAGTTTTAAAAAGTAGCATGGTGACAAGCATTTCTGGAACTCAATATAAACTACAAGATGATGCTAAGTGTGATGTGTTGTGGGCACTATGGCGGATTCTAGGTGCTAACATTTCAGGGGATAGGGTTTTGGGGAAGCTATAGGATTCTCTCTCCTGCTTGGATTCTTCATAGCTTTCAAAGTGAACATGATATTGTTGGAAATCAATCTTTGATGGCATTACCCATGAATATTTTTAGTGCAATACTACATGTTGTGACTGTTGGGGTTTCTGGCAATGCAGTCAATAGATTGAAACTTCATGCAATCATTTTTTCCCAGACATTCTATGAACTTTTGCGTGAGTCAGTTTTATTTGTCCTAGATTATGAAAAGCATGTGGTGCAACTTATGTTAAAGCTTGCTCTGGAGATAATAGTTCCACCTTCATGGAGCACAACTGAAAATCTTTTAGTTTCTCAATGCATTGAGACCAAAGGAACTGATGACAATGAACAAATTGGTTTTCTTTTTCTTTCTTCATCAGATTCTAGCAACATAGTATCATTTGACAAAGAGAGAGTTTTAAATGCTGGTGCTATTGGAATGTTGATTTGTTCCTTGCTGCAGTTTCCCCAAAGTTGCACTTTGAAGTATTAAATCTTGTAGAAAAGATTGCACATCTCGGTCCTTACAATCAAGATAGTCTTACATCTATCAGTGAGTTATGATTTTCCATATTGCAGATAGTACTATATGTTTTCTTGACACTATATTCTTATTTATGATTTACATTGTAGGTTGTGTGGGGCTTCTTTTGGAAACTATACATCCATTTCCTGACTGCTCTCCTCCTTTACTCCTACATTTACCGAGGATTGTGGAAGTTCTGGGGGCTTACAAGTATACATCGTTATGTTTACTATATTTTAATCTAGTTAAAGATGATTGAGAAAAAATTCATTTTAGTATATGTTCTCTTTTTGAATAAAAACAGATAGCCTAAGTTCACTTGATTGGTACCAAATTATCCCTAGCAGAGCTTTGCATTCTTTCAAAATACATTTTGCAAACTAAATACAATGTTTTAGGTTAGAGATTAATTGAAACTATGGAAAGGATGATTCATACAAAGGGAATTAGCTATGGAGATATTTCATTGGCCCCTTTTGTTGAAATGAACATGAATAAATCTAGATATGCTTGCTTGCAAATTTCTATGGGGTAACAGAGTTGGTCACCTGCTGCAGGATATTCATTTGTGTTAATTTTAGATAACAATAGTATGTTCTATGCTTGCAACAATTACTTCAATGTTCTTTTATTAGCCCAATGATAATTTCCACTTAATTTCCAATAGAAATCAACCATTAATCACATTGACACTAATTGTAGATAGAACATAAACAATAAATCCAAAAGACAAGCCAAGACAAGAGAACACAAGAATTTGGCTCAAGTCAGGGAAAAACCCCAAGATGGGGAAAACCCTTGACCAATTCTTCTCATTATAAATATCAAACGTTTAATAGAGAGAGAGTACAGTAATACAAAGTCAAAGTCAAAATTGACTTGCCAATTTGATGATCCAATACAACTGTCCAAAACAACCGTGTCAAATCTGCAATTTCTGTTCCCAGTCAACAACAATTAAACAACCCTAACCAAAAAGTCAATGGTGGTCAACACAGTAGAAAAATAGATCCTTGGGAGCTCGGTCAACCATGGTCAAATTCGATCTTCCCTCCTGGTCAAAGCCAGCCCAAAACAGTTAGCTTTGGAGTGGTCAAAATCGGTCAAACAAAAGTCAGCCCTACGGTCAAATCAAATTGCCCAGAAGTCCTCAGTTTTTGTGCCAATAAATGCGTCCTGGTTAAACAAAAAGTGTACTCAAAAAATCACAGTCAAATCTGGTCAAAATAACATCGGTCAACGTTGGTCAAACTTAGCTAAAATAGAAAGTCAATTCCCATTGACATATGCCTCCAAAAATCCGCATGTATGAGAGAAATAAGTTGCTTGCAACTTGTATGACCCAATCGCATGAGGAGAGAGAAGATTTGTTGAGTATTGATGATGCCAAATGAGGTTTGAGTTCTCTCTTATTTATATGAATCAATGTGGGTCAAAAGACATGTCTCTTGGGCTTCATGAGCCTACATGATGGTGAGGTTGACCTTGACAAATTGCACATGTGAGGGCTTCACTTTGAAAACATATTTATCCTTGTTTGATTTCAGTGAACATCAGGTCAATTTTGGTCCTCTCAAAAAGATGAATTCAATGAAATAATCATCTCCTTCAAACGAGTTGTCCACTTGAATTTGGCCCTAGTTGCACAATTTAACACTCCCTCTCAACTAGGGAGAATTCCGTCTGCCAATATCCATCCATCATCATGCCATCCTGATCATCATGTACTATCTCTGCATCTCATCTCGTCTCTATTGAATATTGATATAGATTGATATAGATAATAAGAAGGATCATTCGAGAGAGAGTCACAATACTTTACCACTCTCCACTGACAATAGTCAGTCCACATAACTAGGGGTAAAACCCCAATCAGACTTGGTCCCGGGAGATCAAATTGTTGAACACCATGCAACCTAGAAATAGGGAGTATGGCAATACACAATGCATCCATATGTAGTGTTATTGTCCCTAACGACTTTTCCCAACTCATTGGCCAAATGAGATGTACTTCGCAAGAGTCCTAGACTACAAGGGTAGGATGTATGTTGGGGCATCCGCAAGAGAAGGTGAACCACTCACCCTATGCTCACATAGATCATCATGGAGTATCACAGGGGAAGGTGAACCACTCACCCTATACATAGCATACCTATAGGGGAGGGTGAACCACTCACCCAATGGTCACATATAGATCCAATAAGTACCCCAGGCCCCCATGAGCTCCCCAGATCTCAATGTCCAACTCAAGAGGGACCCTCATGGGAGGGTCCTTCCATGACTCTAAGTCTCTCTCAGAAGGCAAAGAAATTGACCCTCCCCAAGGGCTTCATGAGGATGTCAACAATCTATTCATTAGTCCCAATGTGTTGGAGCCTTATTGCTCCCCATTATACCATATCCCAGATAAAGTGGTACCTGATATTTATATGCTTGGAGAGGTTGTGGAACACAAAATTATTTGAAAGGCAAATCCCACTTTGATTGTTGCAGTAGATAATGGTGGTATCTAACACATGCTCAAATAGCTCATTGAAGAGCTTCCTCAACCAAATAGCTTCACAACAGGCCATACTAGCTGCAATATATTCGTCTTCGGTGGTTCTTAGAGCAACCGATTTATGTTTCCTACTCATCCAAGAAATTGAAGTAGATCCTAAAGAGAAGCAACATCTAGTTGTGTTTTTTCTATCCACCACACTGCCAACCTAGTCAGCATTAGAATATCAATGTAGCCTCAAATTCTCAGCAGTGTATCTTAGTACATAGTTGATAGTGCCACAAATATATCTTACGAGATTCTTTGCAAAAATCCAATGTACGTGATGGGGCTCAACCATAAATTGACTCAAAGTATTTACAATGAAGCATATGTCGAGTCAAGAGTTTACCAAGAACATCAACCCCCCCCCACAAGTTGTTTGTACTCAGAAGGATTTTCCAATTCTGGACCAACAACACTTCCACATAGCTTCTTGAAGTTTAGTTCCATTAGAGTAGACATAGACTGCTAAAATCTAAAAGTTCTATGCATAATTTTTTTTTTTGGCAGAAATTTGAAAGTTCTATGTAGAAAACTAAATGTACTTTGCAGAAAATTGAATGGAACTGAATGTACTTTGCAGAAAACTGAATGTACTTTGCAGAAAACTGAATTTACTTTGTAGAAAATTGAATTTTCTATGTTGTTGTAATTACTTAGAATGCAAATTTCTTCTTCAAAACTTTTCAGATCATCAATTGTAGATAGAACATAAACTTAAGGATCATATGAAGAAAACCAAGCACAAATATAAGACACAGAGAGTTAGGTCCAATAACCAGGGAAAAACCCACAAGGGGAAAACCTAAAGGATTCTTCTTTTATTAGATTTCTTCAATTGTTTGTCAGAGTACAAAGAGATAGAGAGAGAATGAGAATGAATAAAGTCACAAATTTCTAATCAACTTGCAACTGAAGTGCTCTTACTATTTGCTTGAAGATCTCCTTCTCTTGATCATATCTTGTCCTTCACACTTTCTCTAGCTCTTCCCTTACTCTTACTTTTAACTTTCTCTCACACTTCTCTTGCACACACTTAACACTAGCTCTCCTTCTTCACAATGAACATGCTACTCTCAACTCTCACTTGCTCTTGCTTAAATAAATGAGAAAGGAGAGGAGTTACAAAATGAATTCATGCCTTGAGCCAATAATAGGAGAATCAAATTCCATGAGGGAGAAGTTACTTGAGGATAAGTGTAACTCATCCCAAGAATAGAGAGAGATGTACACTTGTCTTTAGGAGTTACAATTCAAATTAGGGAGAGAGAGAGAGTTATACTTAGAGATGAGAGATTATTTGGTGAGAGTTACAAATCAAATTGAATGAGAGAGTTACAAGTGCATTTAATGAGGATGAGTTCCACTTTTGTCATACATTGAATTAGTGAGGGAGAGTTACATTCTCTGAAGTGTGGAGTTACTGTTTTATTCCAAGAGAGAGGTTTGATTTTCCATGTATGAGATTCTCAATTAAATTTACTTATTCCATGAGAGATTTTTTTTTATTAATCCATTAAAGGTGAATGAATTTAGATTATTTTATAAATAATAGTATAATAACAATAATAATACTAGTAAGGATAAAAATATTAATTCGACTTGTATAATCATGATTGATTTGATTTTAAAGTGGATTCCATATGTCAAGATCAACCTTAATCATTTAGACATGACTTTCTATTTTTGAAAAGTCACTTCCAAATTGAGATGTGACTTACTATTTTTGGGAAGTCATATTAGAATTATTAGAAATGAAATTTTATTATAGGTGGTTCAAACAAAACTGAAAGATGTGATTTATTCTAGCATAAATTCATCCCTGAGCTGTCAAATTTTAACACTCCCTCTCAGCTAGGGAGGAATTTCTTTCTGCATCAAAGATCTCTGCTTCCTCTGATCTCTTTTATTTATCTAAGTTCAACTCTGCTCTGTAACATTTGTAACAATAAATTCACAATCTAAAGAAGAATCATCCACTTGAAACGATCATCACATGTCACATAGACAAGGATTACGTTCATACCAATTTTCATCTAAAAAATTAGGTGATAGAAAACAGGCATCGCATAGACAAGACTCAAACGAGTCATAGAGACAAGAATAAAACACAACCAGGTGTCAAGTTGTGGAACACTTACATCCTAGACAAGTCACACATACAAGTCTCACTACACCTATTGGCCAGATAAGTGGCTCTTCCCACATCCTAGACTGTGGGTCAGATGCATAATGAGGCCTAATCTTGTGGCACACAGTACACAAGAGACCCCTCATCCATAGGAGCTTTCTGGCATCATTCCCTAATCCTATGAGCTTGACAGGGGTGAAAGACAACTCAATGTTCTCGTACAACTATGACCACTTTCCAGAAGGGTCACGTCCCTAAGTCCAAGTTTCTCTCTAAAAAATAAGAACTTTCCTTTCGGTAAAGGCTTGGTAACAATGTCAGTTATCTGATCATCAATGGAGATGTGATGGAGCCTCACTACTCTTCTCTGCACCATATCCCAGATATAATGATACTTGATCTCAATATGATTAGACTTGTCACTAAACACATGATTTTATGCAAGACAAATCCCACTCCTATTGTCACAATATACAACCGTTGTGTATGGAACTTGCTCAAGTAGTTCCCCAAAAATATTTCTCATCCAAAGTGCCTCAAAGCTAGCCATGCTAGCAGCAATGTACTCAGTGCTACAGATTTATGCTTTCTACTTATCCAAGAGATCATGGTAGATCCCAAGCTAAAGCAACACCCAAAAGTGTTCTTTCTATCAAAAGAGTTACCTGCCGAATTAGCATCAGTATATCCATAAAGTCTTACATTTTTAGCAGTATATTTCAATCCTATATTGATAGTTCCATGCAAGTATATGAGTACATGTTTTGCAGCAATCAGTGGGCATGAAAGGGATCAATCATATGTTGAATTAAAGTGTTTACAACAATCATATGTGAAGCCTAGTGTTTGCCAAAAGCATCCAAGCACCAATGAGTTGTCTATACTCTGCGGGATTTGCTAGACTGGGTCTTGCAACTTTTCCACATAATTTCTTAAAGTTCATTCCATAGGAGTATGCATGGACTTACATTCTACCATAGCAAATCTTTCAAGAAACTTAACAACATATTTTCCTTGAGAAAGATAAATTTCACCAGGTCCTTTCCAAACCTCTAGACTCAGAAAATAATGCATCAAACCAAGGTCTTTCATTTCAAATTCAGAAGCAAAGTCCCTTTTACACTGGAGAATAAGAGGTTTTCCTCCTGTCAAGAATAAACCATCAACATACATTACCAAAATCAAAGGTATACCTTGGACTGTCTTGAAGTAGAGGTTTGGGTTTGCACTGCTTCTTGTGAAACCAAGCTTTATCAGGTAGCTATCAATGTTAGCATACCAAGATCTTGGAGCTTGGTTCAACTCATATAAAGATTTATTCATTTTGCATACATGAGTTTCCCTGTCATGCTCTTAAAATCCTTGTCGTTGTTCCATAAATACCTCTTCCATGAGGAAGCCATGCAAGAAAGAAAATTTCACATCCATTTGGTGAAGATTCCATCCCTGGCTTGCAACTAAGGCAAAAACAGATCGAATAGTAGTATATCAAGCTATAGGTGAAAAAATATCATCATAATCTATTCCCTCTTTCTGAGAGAAACCTCTAGCTACAAATCTAGCCTTACATTTTTCAATACTACCATCTGCACCATGTTTAATCTTAAACAAACATTTGGAAGTGACAAAATATTTACCTTGAGGTCTAGGAACCACTTCCCAGATATCATTATGGATGAAGGACTCGTATTCTTCAGTCATGACATCTTTCCAGAGTTTTTCTTTTGAAACTTCTCCAAAGGTGCATGGTTCTTCCTGAATGATGTTGATCATGGTAGCAACATACCCTTAAAATCGACTTGGCTTCTTACTTTCTCTGATGTTCCTCTCGGGGCAGCGTGTTGTTCAACATCTTGCAAGGTATCTTGTAGTCATAGTGGTCTCTTTCTGGTAGGAGAATCATGTGGTGGAGGATCTAGAGGATCCATGGAACCCATTGGATTATCAGGAAGTTGATTCTTAGGTTTCGGTTCATACTTAGATGCAACCTTTTTTCATTAATATCTTGTCTTTAAGCAATGGTAGGAGGAGGAGAGTCTCTTTCTTTTCTAAGAGCTACACCTTCATCAAATGTTACGTCTCTGCTAAAATCTGTAGTTCTTTGACCATGCACATAAATTCTATAAGATTTTGAGTTATCACAATAACCAACAAACATATTGTTCTTACCTAAAGCTTCCAGCTTGTTCCTTTTCTCTTTTGGCACATGGAAGTATACAAAACAACTGAATATTCTCAAATGACTCACCTTAGGCCTTTAACCAGTGAAGACTTCTTTGGGAGTCTTACTGTTTACTGCCTGATGAGGATTTCTATTTTGCACATAAACAACGATATTTGCAGTTTCTCCTCACAGGAACTTTGGTAGCTTTTGATCATGCAACATGGCTTTGACCGCTTCCATAATGGTTCTATTATTCCTCTCAGCCACACCATTTTGTTGTGGATTGTATGACGCAATGGTTTCTTTCTTTATTCTGGCGTCTATGAAAATATCATTAAAATCATTGGAGGTGAACTCTCCTCCATTATTAGATCTGAAAGCTTTGATTAGCAAAAATAAAAACTTTGACAATATAAAAGGTAAAGTCAACCTCCCTTATATACAAGGGTCTACAGACAAAATCTCCCGCATTTTGAAAAACAATGGAATTCTAACCACTTTCAAACCCTTAAACACAATCCGCAATTGCCTTAATCCTGTAAAAGACAAAATTGACCCTAAATGCCATAAAGGTGTCTACTTAATTCCCTGCTCATGCGGCAAACCCTATGTAGGCGAGACAGGAAGATCATTTAACACAAGGATCCAGGAACACTCAACAGACATTAAACACAACCGATCCAAATCCTCAGCCCTAGCTGAACATTCTAATAAAACTAAGCACCAAATATGTATAGAGGACACCCGAATCTTAGCCAGGAGCGATCACTACTTCATAAGGAAATTCAGGGAAGCCATAGAAATTAGCAAACACCCCAATAACCTTAACAGAGACGATGGATGGACCATAAGCAAAAACTGGGTTCCAATCCTATCATCCAAATCTACCCCTAACCAGAATCCTCCAGATCAGAATGAATAATAATAATAATTAAAACCAAAATTACAATTAATAAATAAACTATAGCCTATATAATTATAACAATTAACAATTAAAAAAAAATTAAAAATTTAATAATTAATTAGAATAATAATTAAAATAAATAAATAATCAATATAAATATAATCAATACAATTACTATTAATTAAAATAGCAATTAAAATAAACTAATAATTAAAAATATTTTGCATAAAATAATTATGAAATCAATATAATTATAAACCATTAAAAATTAATAACTAAAAAATTATAATAATTAATAATTAATAATAAAAATAGTTATAATCACTGAAATTAAAATCAATCAAAATAAATAACAATTAATATTAAGATTATTAATTAAAAGAATTATAATTAAAATAAGAAATAATTATAATTAAAATAAGAAATAATTAAAATTTAATTACAATTAAAATAATTATAATTAAAATAAGAAATAGTTAAAATTAATATAAGGAATAATTATAATTAAAATAAAGAATAATTAAAATTAAATTTCAATTAATAATAATAATTAAAACTAAAAATTACAATTAATAAATAAACTAGAACCAATATGATTATAACAATTAACAATTAAAAATTAAAAATTAATAATTAATGAGAATAATAATTAAAATAAATAAATAATCATAATAAATACCATCAATACAATTATAATTAATTAAAATAGCAATTAAAATAAACAAATAATTAAAATTTGCATAAAACAATTATGAAATCTATATAATTATAACAATTAAAAATTAATAACTAAAATAATTATATAATCAAAATTAAAATTAATAATTATAATAACTAAAATTAAAACTAATTTAAATAGATAACAATTAATATTAAGATTAAAAAATAAAAAATAAAAATTGAAAACAAATGAAGAAAAATTAATTGAATAGATTAAATAAATAATAATTATTATTAAATTAATCATATCTGTCGGCTAAGCATCTCTATATATATAGAAAAAATAAGACCAGTCTTTCAATAATTTCTCACATCCTGAAGATGAACCATCGTTGCTGGTTCGAAACGTCGATGGAAAAGAATCCTTATGCGATGGATCCGGAAGAGAATCTAAATAAAGCTTTGATTAGCTTTCTAGTTTGATTTTCAATAAGAGCCTTGAAATCTCTGAACATGTCAAATGCTTCCCCTTTCTTTCTAAAAAAATAAAAACTTTGACAATATAAAAGGTAAAGTCAACCTCCCTTATATACAAGGGTCTACAGACAAAATCTCCCGCATTTTGAAAAACAATGGAATTCTAACCACTTTCAAACCCTTAAACACAATCCGCAATTGCCTTAATCCTGTAAAAGACAAAATTGACCCTAAATGCCATAAAGGTGTCTACTTAATTCCCTGCTCATGCGACAAACTCTATGTAGGCGAGACAGGAAGATCATTTAACACAAGGATCCAGGAACACTCAGCAGACATTAAACACAACCGATCCAAATCCTCAGCCCTAGCTGAACATTCTAATAAAACTAAGCACCAAATATGTATAGAGGACACCCGAATCTTAGCCAGGAGCGATCACTACTTCATAAGGAAATTCAGGGAAGCCATAGAAATTAGCAAACACCCCAATAACTTTAACGGAGACGATGGATGGACCATAAACAAAAACTGGGTTCCAATCCTATCATCCAAATCTACCCCTAACCAGAATCCTCCAAATCGGAATGAATAATAATAATAATTAAAACCAAAATTACAATTAATAAATAAACTATAGCCTATATAATTATAACAATTAACAATTAAAAAAAAATTTGTAAATTTAATAATTAATTAGAATAATAATTAAAATAAATAAATAATCAATATAAATATAATCAATACAATTACTATTAATTAAAATAGAAATTATAATAAACTAATAATTAAAAATATTTTGCATAAAACAATTATGAAATCAATATAATTATAAACCATTAAAAATTAATAACTAAAAAATTATAATATTTAATAATTAATAATTAAAATAGTTATAATAACTGAAATTAAAATCAATCAAAATAAATAACAATTAATATTAAGATTATTAATTAAAAGAATTATAATTAAAATAAGAAATAATTATAATTAAAATAAGAAATAATTAAAATTTAATTACAATTAATAATTAAAAATAATTATAATTAAAATAAGAAATAGTTAAAATTAATATAAGGAATAATTATAATTAAAATAAAGAATAATTAAAATTAAATTTCAATTAATAATAATAATTAAAACTAAAAATTACAATTAATAAATAAACTAGAACCAATATAATTATAACAATTAACAATTAAAAATTAAAAATTAAAAATTAATGAGAATAATAATTAAAATAAATAAATAATCATAATAAATACAATCAATACAATTATAATTAATTAAAATAGCAATTAAAATAAACAAATAATTAAAATTTGCATAAAACAATTATGAAATCTATATAATTATAACAATTAAAAATTAATAACTAAAATAATTATATAATCAAAATTAAAATTAATAATTATAATAACTAAAATTAAAACTAATTAAAATAGATAACAATTAATATTAAGATTAAAAAATAAAAAATAAAAATTGAAAACAAATATAATGAAAAAAAATTAATTGAATAGATTAAATAAATAATAATAATTATTAAATTAATCATATATGTTGGCTAAGCATCTCTATATATATGATGCAGCCCAGGCCACTCCCAAGCCACTCCTACCAGGATCTTTCTCCCATCAAGCATATAAAGCTTGATTCATGGCTTGTAATCTCATGATAAAAAAACCCCATGCTTGGAATCAATCCAATTCATAATTTATCATCCCATAAACAATCTCAATATATATATTGGCTGCGCTCAATTAAAGAGTACGCCCTTATGGTTCTATCTCACCAGAGTTCAAATGCCATTCAACACAATATTATAAACATAACCTTACTATGGACGCAGCCATATAAATATATGGCAACCGGGAATGGACATATATACCCACGCTTCCCCTCAATTATAAACCGCTACCTATGCAAAGGCGCAGCTTTTCAATGCTACCAGCTACCTGGTGCTCGCCTTATGTGCTTATCAACAAGGCTCGTATCCTCCGCTCTTTCCCCATAAGTCAATTATATAAACCGGTGCTGTTCTTCTTATTACTTCTGGACAGTTTACAAACATACAGCGTGTATATATATATATATGCTTGCTGTAATTTAAAATCAATGTATAGAAATCATATTTTTATTACCTCGCTTCCAAGATTCGTTAGTCGGCTGAACTCATATATTGTGAACCAATGCTATGCACGTTTCCCCACTCTCCATGCAGGTTCGGTTCACTGTGTATGTGCTTACTGCGTTAACTGAACCACTTTATATCATTCGGCTTCCAATTTCAGAGTTCACTCTTTTACCGTATCTCTGTTCGCTTGTAAAGCGCCTTCCATATGGTTTCAACTGTATTCTGGACGCCGATAAGGTCTCTGACCGGTAATGTTCAGCACTTCATTATGAATCTTTAACGCTGCTACAGCTACAACGCTTCACGCCATAATCAGAATATATATCCACAATCATAAAACGATGTACCCAGAATACATATACGCCACAATAAATTAAGGTTCAAAGCATTATAAACGAGCATGAAAGGGAAGAGCCTTAATGATCAATATACAGGATCATAGCGCATAGGAAAATAAGAGCCATCAACACCTCATTCAAATGTAAGCTGTATAACATCAATTTTTTACCATCAAGCACACTCATTTCAGAATTCATTAAGGCAACCAAGTTCATTCATGACTGAATTCACATATTCATATTTACATAAACAAGTATACACACATATGGCCTTCTTACAAACAGCCCGAAGGCTCCCAAGGAGAACCTTCCTCCTTCTCACACTCACTCCTCACACACTTCCTCTCTGCCTTCAATGCCTTTGAGCTCCTTAATTTATTAACTCAACATGATCTAAAAATCACTCAACTAAAGATCTAACTCTACATGCAATGCATACACATGGAAAAGCATCTTTTTAGCTTTATTCTGTCTTTTTCCTATTCCAAAATAGAAAAGCTATCCTTATCCTTTATTGATCCACATCCATCACTTTTATGCCTAAAAGCTCTCCTAATCTTATTTGAGAATATCTAATAAAAGCCTAAATGCATGACCCCTATGTCTATTATTTACAATAATTCCCTTTTGAGCTAGATGCTCCCGCATCATACTCCCAAGGTAGAAAAATTTCATGATCTCCTGATCATGTGTTCAGCTCTATGTTTGCCTGGATCCCATATCTTGTATTGCAATTTTGCAATTGCCGTTGCTTCTGTCTGTTGTTCTTCTCCAGGTCTCCACACTTTATGCTGCTTTGCTCCACTAGCCGCACTCTTGCATTCTCCTGCTGTCTTCCTCTTGCTGCTTCTGCTACTTCTCTTCTTTGCTGCTGTCTTTTTCTGAGATACTTTCAGCATGATTCTTCTGATGAATTCAATTTCCTTGTCCAATAAATCTTCAAGCTGCTGATTTCTTACTTCTATGCTCGTCTCTGTTCTGACTTTCTCGTTTCTTACTGCCACCCGATCATCCACCCCCTCTTGTTTTCTGGAACAGAGAACTTCTTTTCCCTTCAATTCACTGTTCAGCTGAGTCAAATGTCTCTCAGCACCGTCAACAATTCCTGCATTCACAGAACACATGTTAAAACAAAAATCACAAGGCATCAGTGCCTTACTTCCCTCTGCCAGTATCTCAGTATGTTGTTTCATCCCAATTAGCACATCAGTATGCTGATTTGCCTTCACCATGAGACTGTCAGCTACTCTCGCCTTCTTACCATCTATCTCCAGGATATCCTTCTGCTCTCGTGCACTGTACTGAACTCTTTTATCTGCTGCAATCTCCTTGTCATAATTTGGATTCTCCAACCAATATTCCAAGAATGCAATTTCTCTGTAGCATTGCTGAAGCATCTCATCATCACTTGCATTCATACGAACTTCCTCTTGTTCTGTAACAGTTGCACAAGGTTGTACATCCTCCTTAGTAAAACCTCCACTACTGTTTGGCCAATCATCAGCTGGTCCTTCTCTTTCTGCATCAACATCCTGATTAGGCTCATTCTTCCCCATCTGCTTCTGAACAGCCTTCAGGTCCAACTCTTTTTGCACAAACTCTAAAGCTTGTTTATCTTCCTGTTCTATACCTGCAAACATGCGCAACTCATTAGTTTTTAAATTATGAGACTTTTCAGTCTTGACTGCTTCCTTTAACATTTTTCTCTTAATATATCTGCATGCGGGAATTTCAAACTCCAACTCTGGCGCAAGAACTCTAAGTCCCTTTTTCAACAAGGCAATCATAATTTGCTTCAACCTCCTCTGCAACTGTCGCCAAATCACTCTCTTTCCCTTCAGTGGAAAGATCCATTTTCTATTTTGATCTTTCTGCTCTTGTAGCCATTCTTCCATTAACTGCAATTGCACCTTCATTACTGCAATCTCTCTTTCTCGAACTCCTGTAGTCATCCCATCAGCTAATTGTCTTTCACTTGCAAACATCCACAACTTGTCAGATTTAAAATCATATGACCCTTTGGTCTTACTTGAAGTTTCAGTCTTCAAGCCTTCATCTTCACTATCTCCCAGAAATTCTCCTTGTTCTGGTTCACAAATGTATTCTTCCATTTCAACTTCCTTTGGACTTGTCTTCTTGCCATTTACCTTGGCATCCTCTTTCTTCTG
The DNA here is from genome assembly GCA_031772625.1 of Pinus tabuliformis. NCBI lineage: Eukaryota > Viridiplantae > Streptophyta > Pinopsida > Pinales > Pinaceae > Pinus > Pinus tabuliformis. The sequence goes on along the minus strand of CM062820.1, from coordinate 12,708,386 downwards.
TCCTCTACCGTGGCTTTTTCCTGAACCTCTGCTATGACTATCAGTAGTCATCTTCTCCTTTGCCATGAGTTCCTCACCTATGCGTTGCATGAAGCCTCTGCCACAGCAAGCTCTCTTGCTGCCACTTACCTCACCAATCCTTCCCTCCGGATCTGGTCTTTTGGTAACCATTGGTCCTCTGCTGGAACCTTTCGAGCATCCTCTACTGCTCTTTCAGGCTTCTCTCATCTGCAACTTTATTCAACCTCTGTTGAATCTTCTTTGCAACAAGCCTCTGCAACAACTAGTCCTCCTAGCTACAATCTTACCTCACTAAGCTCTCCTTACTTAGTCTTTTGGTAAGCACGGTCCTTTGTCTGGAACCTTCTCGTGAGCAACACCTTTGCTCCCTCTAGGCTTCTGCAATCTCCTTCTCTCTCCTGAGAACACTTCAGTTGTCCTCCTTATCCAATTCCTTATTGGATTCTTCAGGTTCACTGCCACTTTTCTGCAACCATAAACTTCAATTCATAAATTTCAAATCAGAAAATTATCTCACCTCTTAAGACCTTGCATGATCTTGTCCTCCCTCTTCTGCAGTCCTGTTCAATTGTGGAGTTTGCATATCAAATTTAAAAACCATTCAACACACTTCAGTTCTAAAAAAAACAAATATCTTCAGCTGAGCATTCTAGCTCTGATACCACCTGATGCAGCCCAGCCTCTCCAGGCCACTCCTACCAGGATCTTTCTCCCATCAAGCATATAAAGCTTGATTCATGGCTTGTAATCTCATGATAAAAAAACCCCATGCTTGGAATCAATCCAATTCATAATTTATCATCCCATAAACAATCTCAATATATATATTGGCTGCGCTCAATTAAAGAGTGCGCCCTTATGGTTCTATCTCGCCAGAGTTCAAATGCCATTCAACACAATATTATAAACATAACCTTACTATGGACGCAGGCATATAAATATATGGCAACTGGGAATGGATATATATACCCACGCTTCCCCTCAATTATAAACCGCTACCTATGCAAAGGCGCAGCTTTTCAACGCTACCAGCTACCTGGTGCTCGCCTTATGTGCTTATCAACAAGGCTCGTATCCTCCGCTCTTTCCCCATAAGTCAATTATATAAACCGGCGCTGTTCTTCTTATTACTTCCGGACAGTTTACAAACATACAGCGTATATATATATATATATATATATATATATATATATATCTATATATATATATATATATATATATATATATATATATATATATATATGCTTGCTATAATTTAAAATCGATGTATAGAAATCGTATTTTTATTACCTCGCTTCCAAGATTCGTTAGTCGGCTGAACTCATATATTGTGAACCGATGCTATGCGCGTTTCCCCACTCTCCATGCAGGTTCGGCTCACCGTGTATGTGCTTACTGCGTTAACTGAACCACTTTATATCATTCGGCTTCCAATTCCAGAGTTCACTCTTTTACCGTATCTCTGTTCGCTTGTAAAGCGCCTTCCATATGGTTTCAATGGTATTATGGATGCCGATAAGGTCGCCGACCGGTAATGTTCAACACTTCATTATGAATCTTTAACGCTACTACTGCTACAACGCTTCACGCCATAATCAGAATATATATCCACAATCATAAAACGTTGTACCCAGAATACATATACGCCACAATAAATTAAGGTTCAAAGCATTATAAACGAGCATGGAAGGGAAGAGCCTTAATGATCAATATACAGGATCATAGCGCATAGGAAAATAAGAGCCATCAACACCTCATTCAAATTTAAGCTGTATAACATCAATTTTTACCATCAAGCACACTCATCTCAGAATTCATTAAGGCAACCAAGTTCATTCATGACTGAATTCACATATTCATATTTACATAAACAAGTATACACACATATGGCCTTCTTACAAACAGCCCGAAGGCTCCCAAGGAGAACCTTCCTCCTTCTCACACTCACTCCTCACACACTTCCTCTCTGCCTTCAATGCCTTTGAGCTCCTTAATTTATTAACTCAACATGATCTAAAAATCACTCAACTAAAGCTCTAACTCTACATGCAATGCATACACATGGAAAAGCATCTTTTTAGCTTTATTCTGTCTTTTTCCTATTCCAAAATAGAAAAGCTATCCTTATCCTTTATTGATCCACATCCATCACTTTTATGCCTAAAAGCTCTCCTAATCTTATTTGAGAATATCTAATAAAAGCCTAAATGCATGACCCCTATGTCTATTATTTACAATAATTCCCTTTTGAGCTAGATGCTCCCGCATCAATATATAGAAAAAATAAGACCAGTCTTTCAATAATTTCTCACATCCTGAAGATGAACCATCGTTGCTGGTTCGAAACGTCGATGGAAAAGAATCCTTATGCGATGGATCCGGAAGAGAATCTAAACAAAGCTTTGATTAGCTTTCTAGTTTGATTTTCAATAAGAGCCTTGAAATCTCTGAACATGTCAAATGCTTCCCCTTTCTTTCTAAAAAAATAAAAACTTTGACAATATAAAAGGTAAAGTCAACCTCCCTTATATACAAGGGTCTACAGACAAAATCTCCCGCATTTTGAAAAACAATGGAATTCTAACCACTTTCAAACCCTTAAACACAATCCGCAATTGCCTTAATCTTGTAAAAGACAAAATTGACCCTAAATGCCATAAAGGTGTCTACTTAATTCCCTGCTCATGCGACAAACTCTATGTAGGCGAGACAGGAAGATCATTTAACACAAGGATCCAGGAACACTCAGCAGACATTAAACACAACCGATCCAAATCCTCAGCCCTAGCTGAACATTCTAATAAAACTAAGCACCAAATATGTATAGAGGACACTCGAATCTTAGCCAGGAGCGATCACTACTTCATAAGGAAATTCAGGGAAGCCATAGAAATTAGCAAACACCCCAATAACCTTAACGGAGACGATGGATGGACCATAAACAAAAACTGGGTTCCAATCCTATCATCCAAATCTACCCCTAACCAGAATCCTCCAGATCGGAATGAATAATAATAATAATTAAAACCAAAATTACAATTAATAAATAAACTATAGCCTATATAATTATAACAATTAACAATTAATTTTTTTTTTTGTAAATTTAATAATTAATTAGAATAATAATTAAAATAAATAAATAATCAATATAAATATAATCAATACAATTACTATTAATTAAAATAGAAGTTAAAATAAACTAATAATTAAAAATATTTTGCATAAAACAATTATGAAATCAATATAATTATAAACCATTAAAAATTAATAACTAAAAAATTATAATATTTAATAATTAATAATTAAAATAGTTATAATAATTGAAATTAAAATCAATCAAAATAAATAACAATTAATATTAAGAATATTAATTAAAAGAATTATAATTAAAATAAGAAATAATTAAAATTTAATTACAATTAATAATTAAAAATAATTATAATTAAAATAAGAAATAGTTAAAATTAATATAAGGAATAATTATAATTAAAATAAAGAATAATTAAAATTAAATTTCAATTAATAATAATAATTAAAACTAAAAATTACAATTAATAAATAAACTAGAACCAATATGATTATAACAATTAACAATTAAAAATTAAAAATTAAAAATTAATGAGAATAATAATTAAAATAAATAAATAATCATAATAAATACAATCAATACAATTATAATTAATTAAAATAGCAATTAAAATAAACAAATAATTAAAATTTGCATAAAACAATTATGAAATCTATATAATTATAACAATTAAAAATTAATAACTAAAATAATTATATAATCAAAATTAAAATTAATAATTATAATAACTAAAATTAAAACTAATTAAAATAGATAACAATTAATATTAAGATTAAAAAATAAAAAATAAAAATTGAAAACAAATATAATGAAGAAAAATTAATTTAATAGATTAAATAAATAATAATAATTATTAAATTAATCATATCTGTCGGCTAAGCATCTCTATATATATAGAAAAAATAAGACCAGTCTTTCAATAATTTCTCACATCCTGAAGATGAACCATCGTTGCTGGTTCGAAACGTCGATGGAAAAGAATCCTTATGCGATGGATCCGGAAGAGAATCTAAACAAAGCTTTGATTAGCTTTCTAGTTTGATTTTCAATAAGAGCCTTGAAATCTCTGAACATGTCAAATGCTTCCCCTTTCTTTCTAAAAAAATAAAAACTTTGACAATATAAAAGGTAAAGTCAACCTCCCTTATATACAAGGGTCTACAGACAAAATCTCCCGCATTTTGAAAAACAATGTAATTCTAACCACTTTCAAACCCTTAAACACAATCCACAATTGCCTTAATCCTGTAAAAGACAAAATTGACCCTAAATGCCATAAAGGTGTCTACTTAATTCCCTGCTCATGCGACAAACTCTATGTAGGAGAGACAGGAAGATCATTTAACACAAGGATCCAGGAACACTCAGCAGACATTAAACACAACCGATCCAAATCCTCAGCCCTAGCTGAACATTCTAATAAAACTAAGCACCAAATATGTATAGAGGACACCCGAATCTTAGCCAGGAGCGATCACTACTTCATAAGGGAATTCAGGGAAGCCATAGAAATTAGCAAACACCCCAATAACCTTAACGGAGACGATGGATGGACCATAAACAAAAACTGGGTTCCAATCCTATCATCCAAATCTACCCCTAACCAGAATCCTCCAGATCGGAATGAATAATAATAATAATTAAAACCAAAATTACAATTAATAAATAAACTATAGCCTATATAATTATAACAATTAACAATTAAAAAAAAAATTAAAAATTTAATAATTAATTAGAATAATAATTAAAATAAATAAATAATCAATATAAATATAATCAATACAATTACTATTAATTAAAATAGAAATTAAAATAAACTAATAATTAAAAATATTTTGCATAAAACAATTATGAAATCAATATAATTATAAACCATTAAAAATTAATAACTAAAAAATTATAATATTTAATAATTAATAATTAAAATAGTTATAATAACTGAAATTAAAATCAATCAAAATAAATAACCATTAATATTAAGATTATTAATTAAAAGAATTATAATTAAAATAAGAAATAATTATAATTAAAATAAGAAATAATTAAAATTTAATTACAAATAATAATTAAAAATAATTATAATTAAAATAAGAAATAGTTAAAATTAATATAAGGAATAATTATAATTAAAATAAAGAATAATTAAAATTAAATTTCAATTAATAATAATAATTAAAACTAAAAATTACAATTAATAAATAAACTAGAACCAATATTATTATAACAATTAACAATTAAAAATTAAAAATTAATGAGAATAATAATTAAAATAAATAAATAATCATAATAAATACAATCAATACAATTATAATTAATTAAAATAGCAATTAAAATAAACAAATAATTAAAATTTGCATAAAACAATTATGAAATCTATATAATTATAACAATTAAAAATTAATAACTAAAATAATTATATAATCAAAATTAAAATTAATAATTATAATAAATAAAATTAAAACTAATTAAAATAGATAACAATTAATATTAAGATTAAAAAATAAAAAATAAAAATTGAAAACAAATATAATGAAGAAAAATTAATTGAATAGATTAAATAAATAATAATAATTATTAAATTAATCATATCTATCGGCTAAGCATCTCTATATATAGAAAAAATAAGACCAGTCTTTCAATAATTTCTCACATCCTGAAGATGAACCATCGTTGCTGGTTCGAAACGTCGATGGAAAAGAATCCTTATGCGATGGATCCGGAAGAGAATCTAAACAAAGCTTTGATTAGCTTTCTAGTTTGATTTTCAATAAGAGCCTTGAAATCTCTGAACATGTCAAATGTTTCCCCTTTCTTTCTAAAAAAATAAAAACTTTGACAATATAAAAGGTAAAGTCAACCTCCCTTATATACAAGGGTCTACAGACAAAATCTCTCGCATTTTGAAAAACAATGGAATTCTAACCACTTTCAAACCCTTAAACACAATCCGCAATTGCCTTAATCCTGTAAAAGACAAAATTGACCCTAAATGCCATAAAGGTGTCTACTTAATTCCCTGCTCATGCGACAAACTCTATGTAGGCGAGACAGGAAGATCATTTAACACAAGGATCCAGGAACACTCAGCAGACATTAAACACAACCGATCCAAATCCTCAGCCCTAGCTGAACATTCTAATAAAACTAAGCACTAAATATGTATAGAGGACACCCGAATCTTAGCCATGAGCGATCACTACTTCATAAGGAAATTCAGGGAAGCCATAGAAATTAGCAAACACCCCAATAACCTTAACGGAGATGGATGGACCATAAACAAAAACTGGGTTCCAATCCTATCATCCAAATCTACCCCTAACCAGAATCCTCCAGATCGAAATGAATAATAATAATAATTAAAACCAAAATTACAATTAATAAATAAACTATAGCCTATATAATTATAACAATTAACAATTAAAAAAAAAATTAAAAAATTAATAATTAATTAGAATAATAATTAAAATAAATAAATAATCAATATAAATATAATCAATACAATTACTATTAATTAAAATAGAAATTAAAATAAACTAATAATTAAAAATATTTTGCATAAAACAATTATGAAATCAATATAATTATAAACCATTAAAAATTAATAACTAAAAAATTATAATATTTAATAATTAATAATTAAAATAGTTATAATAACTGAAATTAAAATCAATCAAAATAAATAACAATTAATATTAAGATTATTAATTAAAAGAATTATAATTAAAATAAGAAATAATTATAATTAAAATTAGAAATAATTAAAATTTAATTACAATTAATAATTAAAAATAATTATAATTAAAATAAGAAATAGTTAAAATTAATATAAGGAATAATTATAATTAAAATAAAAAATAATTAAAATTAAATTTCAATTAATAATAATAATTAAAACTAAAAATTACAATTAATAAATAAACTAGAACCAATATGATTATAACAATTAACAATTAAAAATTAAAAATTAATAATTAATGAGAATAATAATTAAAATAAATAAATAATCATAATAAATACAATCAATACAATTATAATTAATTAAAATAGTAATTAAAATAAACAAATAATTAAAATTTGCATAAAACAATTATGAAATCTATATAATTATAACAATTAAAAATTAATAACTAAAATAATTATATAATCAAAATTAAAATTAATAATTATAATAACTAAAATTAAAACTAATTAAAATAGATAACAATTAATATTAAGATTAAAAAAAAAAAAAATTGAAAACAAATATAATGAAGAAAAATTAATTGAATAGATTAAATAAATAAATAATAATTATTATTAAATTAATCATATCTGTCGGCTAAGCATCTCTATATATATAGAAAAAAATAAAACGAGTCTTTCAATAATTTCTCACATCCTGAAGATGAACCATCGTTGCTGGTTCGAAACGTCGATGGAAAAGAATCCTTATGCGATGGATCCGGAAGAGAATCTAAACAAAGCTTTGATTAGCTTTCTAGTTTGGTTTTCAATAAGAGCCTTGAAATCTCTGAACATGTCAAATGCTTCCCCTTTCTTTCTAAAAAAAAAATATCCATGTCTTGCGAGAAAAATCATCAACAAAGATCATGAAATACAATTAGCCACCAAGAGAATTAACAAGTATAGGTGCACACAAATTAGAATGTATGAGCTGAAGTACCTGACTAGTTTTTATTCTGCTTGAAGGGAATGGTCCCTTTATATGCTTCCCACTTGCACATCGTGGGAAAACTCCTTCATGATCCATTCTAATCTCATGCTCTCTAGAAACCATCTTCCTTACATGAGGTAAGGCTTTGTAGTGTAGGTGAGCTAATTTCCTATGCCATAGTTCACACTGAAGATCGATATCATGGACTACTGCATGAATGAGTTTACCATTGCATTTGTAAAGCCCTTCTCTCATACTCGAGTTCAAAGGCCACATTCGAACCTTTCCATTAATAAAAGCAACTTTCATTCCTTTATCTTATAGAGTAGATATGGATACACGATTATTTTTCAAACTAGATACATACACAAATTCTTGCAGAAAAATAGATTTTCCATCATCTAACTGAAATGAAACTGAACCATAACCTTTAACTTGGTGAGTAGAATTATCTCCAAGGATAACATTTAAATTAGTTTCCCTCTCAACTAGATTAGAGAGTGCTTATTTGTAACCAGTAAAATGTTTTGAAGCACCACTATCAACTCACCAGCTATCAAATGAATTTGCAGAAGAAGAACTAGAAAGAGCAGAAACAACAAAAATATTACGATTGAGTTTTTGCTGCATTATTTCTATATCTTGGATTTATTGTTTTCTTATGATGCCATTTTTATTTTTTATTTTTAGAAGAGTCTTTTCTATAATCAATTTTGTTTTTAAATCTAGGTGTTCTTCTTCTTTCTTTATAATCACAAGTAAAGTGGCCATGCTTCTGACAGCTACAACATTTAACTCTTGACATGTCTAGATTCCATTTATTTGATTTGAAAGCATATTTCTTTTATTACCTTTATTTCTCTTGTCATAGGCTGTAAAAGTAGTAGGTTCTCCTTCATGATGTGAAATTCTCCATCTGGAGATCATTTTGGCTTCCTCTTGAATACACTTTCTGTTAGGTAATCTTGACTCAGGATAGAGTCAAAGTTGACCAGGCTAAATAGTGATGGTTTTAGGGCACATGGTTTTGTGCACCCATAGTATTCTACCCGTGGTATTATATGTAATGGAGCTTATAAAATGCTGGAAGGACTTCATTGCAATGTAAGACCTGGAGGTGAGCGGTGAAGGCTCACTTGGTCGGATTGGCTAGGGTTTTGGCCAATGCTAATAAGATCTTATTAGTAAATTTCTTAACAACTGGTATCAGAGCCAGATATTGGTTTCAAAGGGATTCTTTGATGCCAGGGGTTTATAGTGCCTGATGAGATCAATGCAGTAGCTTTTTTTACAAATCTAGGTCTGGAAAATAATGGCGGAACAATCGTATGGGGAAGAACCTCAAGGAAGAATGTGCGGAAGATAGTTCCGTAACTGCCATGGATTGCAGTGCATTTGCCATATTTACCGGTTTGGAACATGCTGACAAATTGTTCAGGATTCATGCGGCTTCGAAAATAGTTCGTTTTTTGTTACATGAGGCCACCGATGCTGGAATCTACGAGGTTCTCGGGCTCGCAGTTGGAGTGGTTTGATAGAAGTTTTTGATCAAATCAAATTGAGAGAGGATTGCATGTAAATGGGCATACTACTGTAAGACCTGGTAAGGCATGTGTACCCCTCGGTGATCACCAGTAAAGTCTGGGTTAGACCTAGGTGATAGGGGGATGTTGGGTTAACAATACCCCGAGTAAAAACTCTAAGGGGGGTAAGAGCTAGAGTGAGTGGGATTGTCTCACTTAACAGGTTTGGCTGGAGTTAGTCAAGGAACCTCAAGTCAAGTTTAAGGGGGGAATTGTTAGGTAAACTTGACTTAGGATAGAGTCAAAGTTGACCAGGTTAAACAATGATGGTTTTGGGGCACATGGTATTGTACACCCATAGTATTCTGCCCGTGGTATTATATGTAATAGAGCTTATAAAAGGCTGGAAGGACTTCATTGTAATGTAAGACCTGGAGGTGAGTGGTGAAGGCTCACTTGGTTGGATTGGCCAAGGTTTTGGCCAATGCTAATGAGATCTTATTAGGTTGGGTTTTTCCCCGGATTTGGGGTTTTCCCGGATAAACATTTGTGTTTATGTGTTTATGGTTGTTGCTGGTTATTTTTTATATTTATTCCTCTCAGTAATTATTTATGTTATGCAGTAAATTTCTTAACACTTTCCCAAGAGCTCAACAAACATGGGAATAGTGTAGATATTGTTGATGGTGGTGATAAAAGTCTCCCAAATAGGAGAAAGGCCTCTAAGTGAAATCAACACCATTTCTTTATCGGGCACAACTTCACCAATTGTTGATAGTTAATTTGTGATTTTAATAATTCTTAGGAAGTATACTTCAACCCTCTCTCCTCTATTCATCTTGAAGTTCTTCAGTTGATTCTTCAATGCAATAATTTGGTTCAAGTTACTAATTGTAAACATGCTAATTAGTTTGTCATACATTTTTTTAATTTTCTTCAAACCGGAAATATAAGTAATGAGATGATCACTAAGAGAATCAAGGATAATTTTCCTAGCTTTCATTTCACCTTTTCTATGTTTGGATTTGATAGCAATACTTGAATTCTCCGGTGGATCATCTATATTGCCTTCAACATACTCCAAAATTTCGTGTTCTTCAAGAGTGATATCTAGCCTTGCTTTCCATGGACCAAAGTTTGAAGCATCATTCAACTTCTCCTCTATCTTGAAGTATAACGAAGTCATCTGGATAAAAATAAAAAATAAAAAATGCAACAAGTGGGGTCTATTTAGGTGATCTCTTGTCTCCTTGGACTTGTCTTCACCAAGGCTTTGATACCATGTTAAAATATAAAAGTTCTATGCAGAAATTTAAAAATTCTTCTTAGAAAATTGAAAGTTTTATGCAAAAAACTAAATTTACTTTGCAGAAAAATGAATGTACTCTACAAAAAATTGAATGGAATTGAATCTACTTTGCAAAAAACTGAATTTACTTTGCAGAAAATTGAATTTACTTCACAAAAAATTGAATTTTCTATGCTGTTGCAATTAATTAGAATGCAAATTTCAATAATTGTAGATAAAACATAAACTTAAGGATCATATGAAGACAACCAAGCAAAAATATAATACACACAAAGTTAGGTCCAATGACCAGGGAAAAACCCACAAGGGGAAAACTGAAATGATTTTTCTTCTATTAGATTTCTTCAATTATTCAGTAGGGTACAAGAGAGATTGAGAGAATGAGAATGAATAAAGTTGCTAATGCGTAATCAACTTGCAGTTGAAGTGCTCTTGTTCTTTGTTTGAATATTTCCTTCTCTTGATTAGATCTCATCCTTCACACTTACTCTAGCTCTTCCTTTGCTCTTACTCTTCAATTTCTCTCACATTCTCTTACACACACTCAACACTAGCTCTCCTTCTTTATAATGAACATGCTGCTCTCAACTTTCACTTACTCTTGCTTAAATTATGAGAAAGGAGAGGAGTTGGAAAATGAATTCATGCGTTGAGCCAATAATAGGAGAATCAAATTCCATGAGGGAGGAGTTACTTGAGGAGAAGTGTAACTCATCCCAGGAATAGAGAGAAAGGTACACTTGTCTTGAGGAGGTACAATTCAAATTAGGGAGAGAGAGAGAGTTACACGTAGACATGAGAGAATATTTGGTGAGAGTTACAAATTGAATTGAATGAGGGAGTTACAAGTGCATTTAATGAGGAGGAGTTACACTTTTGGCATACATTGAATTAGTGATGCAAAGTTACATTCTCTTAAGTGTGGATTTACTATTTTATTCCAAGAGAGAGGTTCAATTTGCCAAGTAAGAGATTCTCAATTTAATTTACTTATTCCATGTAAAAGATTCTCAATTTAATTTACTTATTCCATGGGAGAATTTGTTTTTATTAATCCATTAAAGGTGAATGAGTTTAGATTATTTTATAAATAATATAATAATAATACTAGTAAGGATAAAAGTATTAATTCTTGACTTGCATAATCATGATTGATTTGATTTTAAAGTGGATTCCGTATGTGGAGATCATCCTTGATAATTTAGACATGACTTTCTATTTTTGGAAAGTCATATTAGAATTGCTAGAAATGAAATTTTATTGTAGGCGGTTCAAACATAACTGAAAGATATGATTTCTTCTAATAGAAATTCATCCCCGAGCTGTCAAATTTTAACATGGACTTGCATTCCACCATACCACATATTTCTAATAGCTTCACAATGTATTTCCCTTGAGAAAGGAAAATCTCACCTGGCTTTTCTCAGAATTCTAAACCTAGGAAATAATGCATTAGGCCTATGTCCTTCATCTTGAATTCAAGAGTCAACTCCCTCTTACATTGATAAATGAGAGGGTCCACACTAGTTTAAAAGAGATCATCAACATAAAGGACCAAAATAAGTGGCATGTCCTTTTCAACTTTGAAGTATAGGTTTGGATCAACATAGCTCCTTGTAAATCCCAACTTCATAAAACAACTATCAATTTTCTCGTACCAAGCCTTAGGGGCTTGCTTTAACCCATAGAGGGCTTTCTTCGACCGTCATACATGAGACCTTTGATCTTGTACTTTAAACCCCTGTGGTTGTTCCAAGTAGACTCCCTCTTTAAGTGAGCCATGCAAGAAAGCAGTCTTGACGTCCATTTGATGTATGCATCATCCTTGATTTTCAACAAGAGACATTATAGATCGAATAGTGGTGTATCAAGCCATTGGTGCAAATATATTGTCATAGTCCACTCCTTCCTTTTAAGAGAAACCACCAGCTACAAACCTTGCCTTATACTTTTCAACACTTTCATCAACTCCATGTTTTATCTTGTAGATCCATTTACAAGTGACCACATATTTGTCCTTAGGTTTAGGCACCACTTCCCACACATCACTCTTCATGATTGATTCATATTCCTCATTCATCACATCTTTCCATACTTGGTGTTTTATAGCCTCTTTAAATGTGCAAGGTTCATATGGAATAATGGTACTCATGACAACCATGTACCCTTGATACATGTTCAATTTCTTACTTTCACGAAATGTCCCTCTTGGAGCAACATGTCTTACAACATCTTCGAGAGTATCTTTGAGCCATAGTGGTATTTTCCTTCAGGTAGAGGGATCACCAGGATGTGGATCAATAGGATCCATCAGGCCATTAACATCAAGCATAGGGTCATCCATCATAGGTTCTTCTTGTTTTTTGGTAGCATCGTCATCGTCCTTCCTTGAGATGGGGAGATCTCCGACTTTCCCGAGCGCAGTGTATTCATCAAAGGTGACATCTCTACTTACTTCCACATCTCTTTTACCAAGTACATAAATTCTATATGACTTTGAATTTTCACTGTAACCAATGAATATACCTTTCTTCTCGAAAGCTTCCAACTTATTCCTTTTCTCTTTAGGCACATGAAAATACACAGGACAACCAAAGATTATAAAATGAGAAACATCAAGTTTCTTACCACATAAAACTTCTTTGGGTGTCTTGAAATCCAAAACTTGATGAGGGCTTCTATTTTGAACATATCCACAAGTGTTGGAAACTTCTCCCCACAAGAATTTCGGTAGACCTTGATCATAGATCATGGCACGGGTGGCTTCCATAATTGTTCAATTCTTTCTTTCAGCAACACCATTTTGCTCTGGAGTGTATGGAACAATTGTCTCCCTCTTAATGCCAACCTCTCTGCAAAAGTCATTGAATTCATTGGATTCATATTCGGTCCCATTGTCAATCCTTAATGTCTTGATCTTCTTCCTTGTTTGATTCTCCACTAATGCTTTGAAAGAATGTAACCATTTGAACACTTCATCCTTCTTTTTCAAGAAATAAATCCATGTTTTGCATGAGAAGTCATCCACAAATATTGCATAATATGTGTATCCTCTCAATGAGATTACGTGAAAGGCACCAAATAGATCAGAATGGACCAATTGAAGAATATCAACTGTCTTGCTTTCACTAGAAAGGAATGGTCCCTTTTTATGTTTTCCAATTGTACATCCTTGACAGACTCCTTCATGTTTCATATTAAATTCGGGCATCCCTGTGACTATCTTCCTTATCCAAAGTAAGGCTTTGTAAGTGGGAAAATCTCCAGTGCCATAGCTCACATTGAAGAGAAGTATCACTTGCCAAATCTCCCAAAGGACTTCCACCAATTTGATAGAGACCGTCAACCCTAAATCCAAGAGTAAATGCATCTTTAGGGTTTCTATGCCAAATAGATGTCTTTCCATCAATAAATGCTACCTTGAAGCCTTTGTCTTTTATCACAGAAATAGACACCAAACTCTTCAAATAGGGCACATACAACACTTCTTGTAGATGTATGGTTTGACCATGACTCAAGTGAAGAGTGACAGTTCCTTTCACAAGGTAGGTGGAATTATCTCCAAGTATAATCTTTAGATTAGTTTTTGTCTCAATTAAATTTGAGAGGACATCCTTATATCCAGTGAAATGCCTTGAGGCTCCATTATCAATTAACCAATGATCCAAAGTATTCAGAGGAGATGCAATATATATAGCAGAAATAATATAGAACTCATCTTATTTTTCTACAACATTACTCTCATCATACCTGACATTTCTTGTCCTCTTGGGAGGTCGACTATTTCCTTCTCGAGTAGCGAGAGCATTCCTCTTTCCTTTGTTGTTATACCTATTGTTCCTTTGATTGTCATTGCCTTTGAAATTGTTGTTGCTGTTATTGTCATCCCTTGGAGGATTTTTCTTGTGAGGACACTCTCTAGCATAGTGGTTGAACTTGTTGCAATTGTAGCATCTTCCTTTGCCTCTTCCTTTGAATCCATTCTTAGATCCTTGACCCTGTCTCCTTGGACCAACATCATTCTTCCTCTTAGCATGTGCAAAGAAAGCAGTAGGTTCATTTCCATTGTTGGATTTATCTCTCTCCATCATTCTTGTTTCCTCTTGAGTGCATCTAGCCAATAGCTCATCAAAACCATGTATCTTGTCATTGTTGAGAATGGTAGTGACAAATATATCCCATGGTCTAAGTTACGGCCGAATTAGGGCAAAAATCATAGGTCTAATTTAGGGAAAAAATGGAGGTCTAAATTAGGTCTCAAATCAGGGCCAAATTTTGTCGAAATATTCTCCAAGATGTGCTCCAAAGATAGTTAAAAATAGCGTCAAAAATTCCATAACCAAAAGCAAAAAATCTTGTAAAAATAACCCTTCAATCTTGTTGGAAATAATACTGAGAGGGGGGGTGAATCAGTATTATCAGATCAATCAAACTTTTCAATTTCATACTCAGAAACATATACGCTACTTCAATTAAGTGAACCCGCGTGTACACGCCACTGTGTTTAATGAAACTCGCGTATATCCAGAGATCTTATAATTCAGTTAGCTTAATCTTCAGTAAATGCATCAGATCATTATTAAGCATATTAACAGTAAACAGGTGCAGAATAACAGAACAGAACATCACACAAGAGCCACACACATGAACACAAAGATATAAGGTGGAAACCCAATGTGGGTGAAAACCACCTGCTGCAAGTCATCTCAATCTTCTTCTTAATAAGAAAATCCTTTTACAATATTTGTACTGGTGCAGTCTTATACCAGTACGGGAGCTACAACCCCCTTTGCTCTTGTACTAGCCGATCCATTTACTAGTACGCAGGCTGCTACCTGCTACAATGCTCCAAAGATCTCCTTTAGCTTTTGTACCAGCTTAGATACTAGTACGTAGGTGCTTGCCTACAATCTTCTCACCTCCAGGTACCACGTTTCATCAATTTTCAGACTGGATACACTGAAGCACAACACATAATCTGTAAGGCCACTTTTCATCCAATTTTCATACTGGACCCATAACTATCATTGAAGCTCAAAACAATCATCAAACTCTGAATCACTGAAACCCTGTTAACAACAGTCACCAGAACACAGAGCAGACACAAAACTCTGTAATAACCATCAGATCCATCTGCAACTTCAAATATTAAGATTTACAATGTATACGCTACTTCGATGAATCAAACCCGCGTGTATACGCGCTTTTATCAAAGCCAACCCGCGTACAGATCTAAAAACAATTTCTCATAACTTGCAGCTGTACCAGACATCAGTCATACTCATAACACTTATAGAACAATACATGCGTCAGTATGTAGATCTAGAATAAGCATCATAAAGATAGTTCATTTCAAACCATTTGATCCCGATCTCTCCTTAGATCTAGTTCTCCATCAACCGGTGAGATCTCTCCTTAGCTCAGATCAAGCAATGCATCATCAACCCATAACCCTGTATACTGGATCTAATGCTTCATCAGATATTCAAGACATTTCAGATACACTTGCTTAATGATTTCCTTCTCCTTATATAGCCTTAGGCCTTGTTCAATACCAAGGGCCACAACCATAGAAATCCAATACCATCAACTTTAAAACTAGGGATCAACACGTCCACCGAGACGCCAAGGTCCAAAACCATAGGCACAACTTCCAAGGAATAACCGCCATGGACCAAAGGTACTTTTCCACATACACGCGCTTTTTCTGAAGCCAACCAGCGTGTACACGCGACTTGGGCTTAACGAACCTGCGTGTATGAACTTTCTCTTCTTCTTATAGTCTGATCATCAATTCCTTGCTGCTGACCTTCTGTACTATGATTTGTCATCAGTGAGGTTTGCCATCAAGGACAACACTTATCTCATAATGCCAACAATCTCCCCTTTGGACTTGATGGCAAAGCTAACTTGTCATACTTAGAATTAGCATCTGATTCCTTTGAGCTGTCCTCCATCAGTCACATCTGATATCTCTTCTGAAGATTCATCATCTGATTCCTTTGAGCTATCCTCCATCAGTCACATCTGATATCTCGTCTGAAGATTCATCCAGTTATACATAAGTGAGATATTCTTCCATCAGTCACATCTGATATCTCTTCTGAAGATTCATCATCTGATTCCTTTGAGCTATCATCAGTTACATCTGATATCTCGTCTGAAGATTCATCCAGTTATAAGTGAGATATTCTTCTATGAGAGGGTTGCCATCAAGTACAACACATGCATCATAATGCCAACAATCTCCCCCTTTGGACTTGATGGCAACAACACCAAATCACTCTCCCCCTTTGACATCAAGGGCAAAGGGTGGACCAAGATATTCTCTTCCTTTGCTGAATCATTCCACTGTCCATACTCCCCCTGAGTACCTGCTGAAATCTCTGAATAATCTCCCCCTTTGTATATGCCAAGGTGTACCAATCTGTCCATGCTCCCTCTGAGTACATGCTGAATCTCTGTGCCGCTGAAGTGTGCTGTTCATGCTCTTCCTGCTAGGCAAGATCTACAAAAGATGTTCTTGAAGAAGAACATGACTCTATACATCATAAAAGACCTTCCTATCACCAAAGACTCATACATACATCCATCTCTCAACTAAGTGAGGATATACAAACATTGACTCATCCACCCAACCAAGTGGGAATACATCAAAAGTTTACATATGACAACCAATCATATTGCATCAATCATCCCAGGCATAGTGGGGAAACCAAGATAGGCCGTTACATGACCTTGACACCATGAAAGAGATACCACAAAAGAGATATATGACATAGAGACGTAAGAACTAGACCAAGACTTATGAAAGTCACCAGCAGCATCTGATAATCACCATTCAGATCAGCAACCAAGAGATCCTTCTATTCTCCTTTCGCCTTTGTTCCACCTGAAACCAACAACAAATGTGAACCAGAACCAAAAGCTTTAAGATAATGCCAACAATGCATCATTGGAAGATTATCTGCTCCCCCTCAACCAGTGCCATTTGTTAGATCTGATCATGCATATATCAGCAGTAAGCATCAAAACATCTTCATCCTCAAGTTAGGATCAAAACACTTCTGGACATCATACAAGTAACAAAGCATTTCCACACATCCTCAGCAGACTGTAGCTATTAACCAATAGAGCAGATAATGGACTGAATCATATCAGATCCCTTTTCTGAGCCTGTCCCCACTGCTTTTCCTCAAACTGACATATACGCGACTTTGCAGTGTCGAACTCGCATATATACGCGACTTCCCTTTAAGGAACTTGCGTATGAGATTCAGGACACTGAAGGTTTACACTTTCAGCTCCCCCTGAGTCTGATATGTCTGTGCTGTGCTGTGTCTCAGTACATTGTGCTGACTGTACTTCCTTCTTCCTCCATATCTTCAAGTGTGATGAGGTTTTCTCCTTTCGGTGTGATGTCCATCCTTTGTTCCTGCATTCCTTTGCTATATGTCCAAGCTTGTTACATGCATAACATCTAACATGTTTCATGTTCCTTCTGTAGCAATCAGCAGCTTTGTGACCATACATATTGCAAGCAAAGCAATATCCATTAAAGTACCTTGATTGAGATGACCTGTCCGCATAATAGTCTTGAACTCTTCTTCTTCTACATCTAGCTTTCATCTCCTTGTTGATCATTTTGGATTTCTCTTTAGAGTTCCTTGCCTCACCTTGTGAACTAGATTCACCTTCAACAGATTCATGGAAACCAAGACCAGTCTTTATAGCAGGAGACCTTTGACTACTAAGAATATCATCCAAGGCTTTAGTACTATCTTGAAATCTCAAAAGTTTATCCTTTTCTTCTAATTTACCTTTCAAGATATTTACCTCAACTTGAAGTTGTTCCTCCTTTTCTAGACATTGCTTCTTCATGTCTTCTCCATCTTTCCTTCCTTCTTCCAACTGATGCCTTAATTTGAGAATCTCCTTTTCTTGTTCTTCATTCAGATCCTGCTGCATTTCACGAACTCGGAAGGCACATTCTAGTTGAGATTTTAAGCTGGTGACTTCGTTTTCTTGTTTTGCAATAGCTTGAAGTAGATCTGTATTCTGCTTCTTTGATTCTTCAAGATCTCCTTTTAGTGAGGGGATTGTAGCTTCAAGATTTTCATAGTAGCTGGATCTATCTTTGAGTTTCTTGATGGTTGTGCTTCTTTCGTTGACTTCTTTTCTTAATGATGTCACTTCATGCTGCAATTTTTGACATTGGTCTTCCTTGTCCTTGAGTAGCTTTCTTACCTTGTTTCCTTCTTCTATTTGGGCCTTTAGTTTGGTAACTTCTTCTTTGAAAGCACATTCCCTTTTGTTCAATAGATCTTGTTGATCTTTAACTTTGTCTGCAAGCCTTCTAAACACTGCCTCTATTTGACACTTTTCTTGCTCACCCATAAAAGCATGTTCAGTAGTTTCACTATCACTTCCATCACTTTCACAAGGAAATATAGCAGGAACATCAGAGGATAACACATTCATACCTGATAATGATTCTGAATTTGATTCTGAATCTGAAGAGCTTCTTATACCTAATCCCCAATCGACTCTCCCACTGTCATAGTCCTTCTGAGATGTCTTCTTCTTCTTATGAGCTTTCTTCTTAAGCTTCTTTCCCATTGTTCCACGGATCTCCTTCAAGCGATCAAGCTTCTACCAAAGCACTTGGCTCTGATACCAATTGTTGGAAATAATACTGAGAGGGGGGGTGAATCAGTATTATCAGATCAATCAAACTTTTCAATTTCATACTCAGAAACATATACGCTACTTCAATTAAGTGAACCCGCGTGTACACGCCACTGTGTCTAATGAAACTCGCGTATATCCAGAGATCTTATAATTCAGTTAGCTTAATCTTCAGTAAATGCATCAGATCATTATTAAGCATATTAACAGTAAACAGGTGCAGAATAACATAACAGAACATCACACAAGAGCCACACACATGAACACAAAGATATAAGGTGGAAACCCAATGTGGGTGAAAACCACCTGCTGCAAGTCATCTCAATCTTCTTCTTAATAAGAAAATCCTTTTACAATATTTGTACTGGTGCAGTCTTATACCAGTACGGGAGCTACAACCCCCTTTGCTCTTGTACTAGCCGATCCATTTACTAGTACGCAGGCTGCTACCTGCTACAATGCTCCAAAGATCTCCTTTAGCTTTTGTACCAGCTTAGATACTAGTACGTAGGTGCTTGCCTACAATCTTCTCACCTCCAGGTACCACGTTTCATCAATTTTCAGACTGGATACACTGAAGCACAACACATAATCTGTAAGGCCACTTTTCATCCAATTTTCATACTGGACCCATAACTATCATTGAAGCTCAAAACAATCATCAAACTCTGAATCACTGAAACCCTGTTAACAACAGTCACCAGAACACAGAGCAGACACAAAACTCTGTAATAACCATCAGATCCATCTACAACTTCAAATATTAAGATTTACAATGTATACGCTACTTCGATGAATCAAACCCGCGTGTATACGCGCTTTTATCAAAGCCAACCCGCGTACAGATCTAAAAACAATTTCTCATAACTTGCAGCTGTACCAGACATCAGTCATACTCATAACACTTATAGAACAATACATGCGTCAGTATGTAGATCTAGAATAAGCATCATAAAGATAGTTCATTTCAAACCATTTGATCCCGATCTCTCCTTAGATCTAGTTCTCCATCAACCGGTGAGATCTCTCCTTAGCTCAGATCAAGCAATGCATCATCAACCCATAACCCTGTATACTGGATCTAATGCTTCATCAGATATTCAAGACATTTCAGATACACTTGCTTAATGATTTCCTTCTCCTTATATAGCCTTAGGCCTTGTTCAATACCAAGGGCCACAACCATAGAAATCCAATACCATCAACTTTAAAACTAGGGATCAACACGTCCACCGAGACGCCAAGGTCCAAAACCATAGGCACAACTTCCAAGGAATAATCGCCATGGACCAAAGGTACTTTTCCACATACACGCGCTTTTTCTGAAGCCAACCAGCGTGTACACGCGACTTGGGCTTAACGAACCTGCGTGTATGAACTTTCTCTTCTTCTTATAGTCTGATCATCAATTCCTTGCTGCTGACCTTCTGTACTATGATTTGTCATCAGTGAGGTTTGCCATCAAGGACAACACTTATCTCATAATGCCAACAATCTCCCCCTTTGGACTTGATGGCAAAGTTAACTTGTCATACTTAGAATTAGCATCTGATTCCTTTGAGCTGTCCTCCATCAGTCACATCTGATATCTCTTCTGAAGATTCATCATCTGATTCCTTTGAGCTATCCTCCATCAGTCACATCTGATATCTCGTCTGAAGATTCATCCAGTTATACATAAGTGAGATATTCTTCCATCAGTCACATCTGATATCTCTTCTGAAGATTCATCATCTGATTCCTTTGAGCTATCATCAGTTACATCTGATATCTCGTCTGAAGATTCATCCAGTTATAAGTGAGATATTCTTCTATGAGAGGGTTGCCATCAAGTACAACACATGCATCATAATGCCAACAAATCTTGCTTCACACTCCATGGTTCATGAGATATAAACCTCTATGAACTGCTTCCTCAATAGGTCTGAATTCTTCTTTTTGCTTCACCGAGTTGTTTCTACAAAATGAGTGAGGAGACAACCTATTTATAGACCTTTTTTTACCCCCAAACCAAGTCGAGTTGACATCTAGTAGGAGCTACCTAAGCTCTGACAGGAAGATCAACATATGTATTTCAAAAATTCATATCTCTTTAACCATGAAGACTTAGGAGGCATGCCACCTATTGTTGCAAAGGACTCGAACAGAACTATGAGATGGTGTGCATTCTTGTGTTTTCCTTGATTCTATCCACAAATGTCTTGATTTACTTCAAGGGATTCTTTTGTCTTTCATTTGAACATTAATGGCTTCAAGTCAGTTGGACTAACAACTTCTCTTGTTTTGACATTAATGACAAACTTCTCAACATCTCGTCCATGCTTAACCATTTCTTTGACATCAATGAACATAACTCAAAAATATCCCCCTTTGTCATTGATGTTAATACTTCTCCCATTTGTCTCCCTTTCTGTATTCTCGATCCCTTTGACATCAATGGAAAATGGGGTGCTCCTTCTATCTGCATCTTCTCCATCACCCACCAGCTACTCCCCCTATCTTTTCTGTCACTAAAGATTGCTCCCCCAAAGCTTGTGCTTCCCAATTTGCATCTTCATATCGAGGATTTTCTCAAAATGTTACTTACAATTGATGGAATTCCTTGTACTCTTCTTCACTTCATCATACAAATGAGATGTTTCCTTTCATTACCAAAACATCCAAGTGCCTTGTTACTCTATTCTTATGGAAACCATTATAGCTTAAGCACTTTGGACAAGACAAATTCATTTCTTGAGTTCTTCAAGCTTATGATTATCTTCACCATGCTATTGCATCTCTTCTGCAAACAACTTCCTCATTTATTCTAGTCTTAAATCAAACAAGTCCTTCAAAATCTCAATCATCTTTTCATTTTTTGGTTATGGAACAAAATATTCTATATATTTTCCAAGGGCACCTACACTAAGTCGAAATATAAAAAGATAGGCCCATGCAAAATTATCAGATTTTTTTTTTTTTTGAAAATGCACACAAGTTAGATTTGCTTGAAAATTTGGATATCTCGTTGATATTCAATGTTGGTAATTTGTATGAATTCCATGAAGAGGAAGATAATAAGGAGACAGGTATACTAATGGAACGAAAAGAACAACTACCAGTCAAACCTGTTGAAATAGTTGAGGAAATTTTAGCCACAAGGGTTGGAAAGAAGGCTTATCAAAGGGAGTATATGGAGCATTTAGTCAAATTGAAAAACATGGGATTTGAAGATGCATCGTGGGTGACTAAAAAAGAGCTAGCACACCTACGTGGTACTTCAACCTCTGAAAGAATTACCACATCAGATGGTAGCTCATATTTTCTTACAAAGTGTGTCTGATGCAGGAGCATCCTTGACCTCATGCAATCCTCATAAATATATATATATGTTTGAGTTTATAATGTAGGAAAATAAGTGCTGCAAATCCCATGCATTTTTGAGTTGTTGACACTCCTATTATGTAACATCCTAGTGGGTGTCACTTCGGTTTATTAATGGCTAAGGAAATTAGCAAAGGAAAAGAGACATTACTTGGCATTTATTTATGAAAATAAAGGAAAATAGGAGAAAAGAGATAAGAAGGGTCACAAATTTGCATGAGAGGAAGTTGAAGGAAAAATAGAGGAAAATGAAGAAAATAGAGGCCTCAATGATAAAAAGGCTTCTATGGATCAATCCAAAGCTTTTTTTCAGTTTGGATTTGGAATTAGTTTTAGAGAGAGAAGAGCACCAAGAGGAGAAAGCAAGAAAGCACGCAAAGGAAAGAACATGAAGGACAAGGAAAGCAAAGAACAAGCAAGGAATGTCGGATCAAGCAGCTTCAATATGAGGATTTTATAGGTAACACGTTGCCTGTGATATTTCCTAGCTGATTTGTGAATGCATGGTACATGAATTTGTTCATTTGGTACATTTGTTGTCATTGGCATGGGTTTTGTCAGGTTTGACAGTAGTTTCAACCTTGCCTTGCCATTTTGTGGATAGCTATGGTGTGAGGGGATTCTTTTTTGGCTGAGCTTTGTATTGCCGGAAGGTTTTGGAACCAGATGAGTTCATCTTAGGAAAATTACCAAGGGTTGGGGGTGGAGGCAGTTTAATCTTTAGGAAGCCACCAACAAGTGGGAGGAGACAGGAAAATTCCTCAAGTATTGGTGAAGAATCTCTGAGGCATCCAAGCTTGTTTTGGGCTTTGTGACCTCTTGACCAGTTTTGGCAAGATCATGGTAGCCTGAGGGTGGAGGTGGTTTAATCTCTGGGAAGTCCTGATTGTTTATGTCATGATATCCCACATTCATGCTTGGAATATGGCATGAGGGTGATTGAATGAAAGAAAGATTTGGTTCAGCCCAATCTATGGCCGAGTGGTTCATGGAAGTCCCTGAATTGGTTGGTTTTGGCATAATTTAATAAGATTTATTTTGCTATTGTAATCTATGAGTAATTATACTTGATATTATGGTGATTTGATGGTTGTTATGCCATGGTTAATTATCTAGCTATCTATTGGTTATAAGCATGGATTTGTAATGTACTCTAGCTATGACTTATTTAGTATAGATGAGTATTTGATAGTGAATGCATGGGCTACCAAATGTTATTGCAACTATTGTGAGAGGGAATTATACCTTCTTGGTGATTCTATGATAAGTTTCAGACTCCTATGATCAAATATGCATTGATGACCAATATTTTACATGTTCACTATATGTTTGACGAAATGACTGTCATGGTTAGGCCTGTTTAGGTCAAGTTCCTGTTCAAGTTTTGAATAATTAACACTGTCTCGATGTAATTTATGATTCAGGAAAGTCTCAGACAGTTCTAGGCAGTGGTCTGGAGGCTGGCTTGGAATTATGGCTCAAATCTTGGGACCACACCCTCTAAACTAAAAAATTTGGGCTATAATTGCATGAAAGTAGTGTCATGTGTGCGGTTGGAGCCCTATATGATGGGGAGGGTGCAGGCTTTAGAGACAATCTCCCTAATCTGCCAGCAAGCTCTTCAATATCTCGATCAATTTCCCTTGCTTTTGCTCTGGGCACATCAGTCATTAAACTGATATTTCATTTCTTTAAAAGTCCACTACTGTGCTTTATTAACAAACAATGGCTTCTTGGTGAAGTCTTAAAGCGATATCTAATTGACGGACTTACGCACAATATATATATATATATATATATATATAGATATATATATATGCCACGTTATACAACGTTTACACCTTAGCTCCTTGGCATGATGCGAGATCGCATCGCTATGGTTAATGGTGGGACCTTACCGCATACAAAGCTCAAATATATATATCGCACCGTCGCTATATATCTCTGCCCTTTATGTTGGTTTCGGTCGATATATATACAAGTCGGCGATCGCTCAACCAAAGATCTACTGTCCTCCGAATCAACGGACCCGATACACTATTACACAGCCTTTAATAAATCGGTGGTTCCGCTATTTGGTAATCGACTCAATTAAAAACTTTTCTACCTCCGAAATGACGGACCTGGTGATAGATATATGTCGCAATTTATATTAATTCGCTCCCAAATTCTGAACTCGGCCCTTTGCCACGCTATGCTCCTTTCGGCGGAAGGCTTTGTAAACTGAACACACGCCTACCATTTTAAAAGACCTCTCTATGCCGATATGGTCTCGGAACCATGAGGGTAAGAACTTACAGTTATAAATTTCCAAACCCGCTACAGTCGCTTAATAGAATTTCAAGAATTCTTGTTATAACCAGAATATATGCGCCAGGTAAAATAAGAGTTAAAGACCATATAAACGTGAATGAAATGAAAGAAGATTTCAATAGTTAATCTACAGTGCTCGCAGCGTGAGGAAATAGGAACCCAATCACCGATTCAATCATTATTAAAGCACCACACAATAATCTACATATGCAAATTACAGAGTCGTTTGATAAGAGACACTGAGAGAACAATTTTTTTTTTTTAAATAACACTATGGCACTCGCCCCTCTCCTTTGTATCTGAGATCTTCGCTGTTCCTTTATTTATAATGAAGGATAGGTCCTCTCGGTCCTTATTCGATACAAAGAAAAGCATGCTTTACAGGATGATTTAAAGCTTGAAAAGCTTTGTTACAAATAACATGATTTATTGCTAGGATTTATTCTATTTTTAACTAAGAAAGCATAGAAATTTCAGGCTAAAGGACCCCACTCCCTTGCCTGTAGATTTTTTTGGATTTTTTGGAATAATTTGGAAGATTTTTCCCCTCTGAGTCCTATGCTCCCGCATCAGACTCCCAAGGTAGAAAAATTTCATGATCTCCTGATCATGTGTTCAGATCTATGTTTCCCTGGATCCCATATCTTGTGCTGCCATTTTCCACTTGTCACTGCTTCTGTTTGTTGTTCTTCTCCAGGTCTCCACACTTTATGCTGCATCGCCGCACTGACTAAGCCTTCATAATCTTCTGCTATCTTTCTTTTGTTGCTTCTCCTTTGTTTTACTGCTGTTGGCCTCTTCCAGGATACTGCCGTCATCAGTTTTTTGATGCTTTCAATTTCTTGGTCCAATAAATCTCCCAGCTATCGATTTCTTGCTGTCTGCTGAATTAAGATAGCTTGCTCAGTTTTTACTTTCTCTATCTGTACTGTCACTTGCTGATTTCTTGCTTCTATGCTGGCCTCTGTTTTGACTGCCACCCGATCATCCACACCCTCTTGTCTTCTGGAACAGAGAACTTCTTTTCCCTTCATTTGACTGCTCAACTCAGTCAAATGTTCCTCAGCACCGGTGACAATACCTGCATTCACAGAACAATTTTTAGAATAAAAACCATAAGGCTTCAGTGCCTCTTCTGCTGCTGTCAATGTTGTCTCAACTGGCACTATAAATGTCATCCCATATGCTGCTCTAGCTGTCACTATGGATGTTGCCGCCATTGATGTTGCTATCATTGCCACCATAGATGTTGCTGCCGCTGCTGCCATAGATGTTGCTGCCACTGCCGCCATAGATGTTGCTTCCTCCCAAACTTCCTGACCCTCTACAACATTCTTTGGCTCACCACCTTCTTCTTCCTCTTCGAAAATCTTCAGTAATTGTCCACCATCATCTTGATTGATTTTCTCAATCAAATCAAGTCCTTCAAACATTGTAACCTCATCTTCTAACATTGTAGCAGCTCCAAAATTCTGCATACCAGTCTTCTCTTGGCTATTTAGGCAAGCCAACTCTTTATTTTCACCCATAGAAACAAGTTTCTGCATATGAGACATGATTGTCTTATCTTCTTTTTGCAACAGTTCTTCTTCCCTCGAGACAATTCCAAGTGATGGATTGTCTTCTTCATCACCTGCACTCACAAAACACTTCTTAAAATTAAAAACATAAGGCTGTTGTGCCTTATCTCCTTTTGGCAATAACTCAAATGGTTGCTCTGTTTTCTCCTTCTCCTCTGTCAGCATATCAGCATGCTGATTCGAATTCTTAGCAAAATTCATAAGACTGTCCATTAGCATTTCTTCCACACCATCTGTTCTAATGATGCCTTCTTGGTCTTGTCCACTGTACTGAACTCTTTCATTTGCAATCTCCCTGTCATACTTTGGATTCTTCAACAAGTATTCCAACAATGCAATTTCTCTATGGCATTGTTGCAGCATTTCATCATCACTTATAGTCCCTGCATTCACACACAAACTGTTAGTTTGAAAATCACAGAGTTCAACAGTCTCAACTGTTGCTTCACTTATCCGTGCTACAGACTGATCTACTTCTTCTGCATCCATAAGAACTTCCTCTTGTGCTGTAGCAGCTTCACAAGATTTCACATCTTCTTTAGCCCCTGTAACCACATCAAAAGTATCAGCTACATTATCCAGCTGGTCTGGATTTATCCAGTAACTCAAGAAATCATCAATGATCTCCTATTCACAACTCAACGGTATACTTATCATCTGCTCCAGGTATTCCTTCTTTCCAAGTAACAGGGTTTTTGAATTAGTCTTCTGTCCCGACTCATCTTCTTCTTGCAGAGGCAACAATGTATGATTGATACCATCCTTTCCAAACTTGTAGGTGTTTCTTTCTCCATCATGTATGGCTCCCCTGTCATATTGCCAGGGCCTTCCAAGCAATATGTGACACACGTCCATAGGCATCACATCACAAACAATTTCATCTTTGTACTTGCCCACTTGAAATTCCACTTCACACTGTTCACTTATCAACAATTGATGTCCCTTTTGCAACCATGACACTCTATAAGGTGTTGGATGCTTCCTTATCTTCAGCTTCAATTTCTCCACTACTTCTGTAGAGACCAAATTATCAGTGCTGCCACTATCAATGATCATCTGGCAACATTTCCCTTGGACTTTGCACACTGTCCTGAATAAAGTTTTCCTTTGTGGCGGTTCAGCCACCTCTTTTACTGGTTTAAGTAAGACTTTATTAACCACCAGAGATTCTCCTCTTTCTGGTGAATTTTCTTCTTCTGCTACCGCTGCCACTGGCATCTCTCCCTCAGCTAGAGCAACAATTGCATTCCTCTGCTTTATGTCTGCATTCTCTGGACACTCAAAAGCTCTATGTCCCAGCTTGTTACATCTGTAACATCTTATTTCTCTGCCTCCTCTTCCTCTGGAAAAACTCCCTCTGCCTCTTGCATCACCTCCTGTGGGTGCATGCTGGGTTGAGCTACTGCTAGCTCCTTCTTTAGGTGCTGTAGATCCTCCTCTACCACCTTGACTTCCTTTTCCTCTGAAAGTCTCTCTCCCTCTGGCAGACTGCTTCCTCATGAGTTTTTCCTCAGCTTTCAGCGCTATCTGATAAGCTTCCTCTACTGTTTTAGGAGACAACAGACTTATCTCATCCTGAATGTCCATCCTGAGGCCATTCATATATCTAGCCACCTTCTCATCTGTGTCTTGGGCTTCTCCAGCTCTTATGCTCACTTTATAAAACTCTTCTATATATTCTTTTACTGTTAAAGCTCTCTGTCTAAGATTTTGCATTTGTCTAAACAATGTTTGCTGATAATTACTTGGCAAGAACTTACCTCTTAACTTTGCTACCATTCGGCTCCAGTTCTTGATTGGCTGCTTACCAAGTCTCTTCCTTTCCGCCTGCATGCCATCCCACCAGAGTGCTGCATGGCCTTTTAACTTGGTGACAATGAACTTTACTTTCTTCTCATCTTCTGTTTCTTCGTAATCAAAGAATTTCTCCATGCTGTTAATCCAGTCGATCAATTCTTCTGGGTTCAATCCTCCTTGGTATATCGGTACAAATTGGTTCCATGGCCTGGCTGTGGACTTCAACACTGACTGAAAGAACCTCATCTCAGGAGTAACTTGTACAGCTTCCTCCTCTGCAGCTTCAACTTTGGGCTCACTGACATCTCCATCATCTATATTTCTATCTAAAGTTAATGCATCCACTCTAGCTCGCAGCTCTTCTACGGTTGCCATTAGTTCAGCATTTGCAGCAGGTCGTCCTCTTCCACCACGTCCTCGTCCTCTTCCAACTCTGAAAGCCATCCTTCTTCTGCTCCTGAGATTCAATTCAATGTCAGTTGATGGCTCCGATACCACTAATGATGGCGAGGGTGCAGGCGTTAGAGACAATCTCCCTAATCTGCCAGCAAGCTCTTCAATATCTCGATCAAATTCCCTTGCTTCTGCTCTGGGCACATCAGTCATTAAACTGATATTTCATTTCTTTAAAAAATCCACTACTGTGCTTTATTAACAAACAATGGCTTCTTGGTGAAGTCTTAAAGCGATATCTAATTGACGGACTTACGCACAATATATATATATATATATATGCCACGTTATACAGCGTTTACACCTCAGCTCCTTGGCATGATGCGAGATCGCATCGCTATGGTTAATGGTGGGACCTTACCGCGTACAAAGCTCGAATATATATATCGCACCGTCGCTATATATCTCTGCCCTTTATGTTGGTTTCGGTCGATATATATACAAGTCGGCGATCGCTCAACCAAAGATCTGCTGTCCTCCGAATCAACGGACCCGATACACTATTACACAGCCTTTAATAAATCGGTGGTTCCGCTATTCGGTAATCGACTCAATTAAAAACTTTTCTACCTCCGAAATGACGGACCTGGCGATAGATATATGTCGCAATTTATATTAATTCGCTCCCAAATTCTGAACTCGGCCCTTTGCCACGCTATGCTTCTTTCAGCAGAAGGCTTTGTAAACTGAACACACGCCTACCATTTTAAAAGACCTCTCTATGCCGATATGGTCTCAGAACCATGAGGGTAAGAACTTACAGTTATAAATTTCCAAACCCGCTACAGTCGCTTAATAGAATTTCAAGAATTCTTGTTATAACCAGAATATATGCGCCAGGTAAAATAAGAGTTAAAGACCATATAAACGTGAATGAAATGAAAGAAAATTTCAATAGTTAATCTACAGTGCTCGCAGCGTGAGGAAATAGGAACCCAGTCACCGATTCAATCATTATTAAAGCACCACACAATAATCTACATATGCAAATTACAGAGTCGTTTGGTAAGAGACACTGAGAGAACAATTTTTTTTTTTAAATAACACTATGGCACTCGCCCCTCTCCTCTGTCTCTAAGATCTTCACTGTCCCTTTATTTATAATTAAGGATAGGCCCTCTCGGTCCTTATCCGATACAAAGAAAAGCATGCTTTACAGGATGATTTAAAGCTTGAAAAGCTTTGTTACGAATAGCATGATTTATTGCTAGGATTTATTCTATTTTTAACTAAGAAAGCATAGAAATTTCAGGCTAAAGGACCCCACTCCCTTGCCTGTTGATTTTTTTGGATTTTTTGGAATAATTTGGAAGATTTTTCCCCTCTAAGTCCTATGCTCCCACATCACTATAACCACACCCTTGGAGGCTTGTGCATGTGGTTGGGAGACTAGGTCAGTGAAAAGCTACTCATCTCAGGGTTTGGTCACCTGGGGTGGTTCTTTGGCCCCTGAGTGTCCTGTGCGCCCTATAGGATGTTAATTTGTGGTCAGTAAGTCTCAGTTGTAGACCCCACTTCTTTAAATGGAGCTAGGAGGTCGGGTCATGTCATATTGACACTTCGATTCACATTTACCCAAAGAGCTTGTTGAAGCGAGTAAATGTGGGGAGGGGGCGTTACATATTATGTTAGTTGCTGACACTCCCAGGATCGTGTTACTGATACTCATGTTGTGTGGAGTTACTAACACACCTAAGCAGATAGTTGTTGCTACTCCTATAGTTACATTTTATTAAAGCAATGGTTATTTTTGAGTTGGAAAAATGGTAGGAGGATAGATGGTTGATCATAGACTCACATGGATTATCCGAAATGACAAATGTTGCCGAGTCATCATTCGATGCAAAGAAAACGACCAAGAATTGAAACCGTTGATTAGCAAAAGAAAAAAAAACAGTAAAGGATGATACTGAGGGTGATGGCAAGGGAATCTACATGTTGGGGCTTAGAAGAATTTATTTTTAATCACAGTGTTGGGACACAAGAATTTGATTCATTGAGAAAGAGTTTTGGTCACTAGAAGTTGATTTGGTACAGAGAGGCGTGATTCCAGAAGTCATCTAGGAAGTCAAACATGCAAGTGTTTACTTTCCCTCTAAATGTTAATGTAATGTGGCCAAAACAACTTAATAAAAGTACATATTGTTGCTTTGTTTATGTGTATCCATTGCGTCTTCGTTTCCTTCATTATAGAGGGATTAGGGCTTTGGAAAAACATGGGAAGACTATTACAACACACACTTCTGCATGAGATAGTGTTCATCTCATCAAATTCATACTATTGCTTAGAGCAGTTGATTAAAGTTTCAATTTTCTAAAACATAATGGTTGCGAATATAAATCATTATAGAAATGGATGTTAATTTATAACAACTATTTATATTATATTTATTTATTTTTTATTGATATACTTAAATTTTTTTTATAAAAAAATATTTGTAATTTTATTAATAAAAATAAAATTACAATATAAAATTAATTGAGTTATTAATTTTATTAACTATTATATTTTATAATTATTATTTAAATCATTAATTGATTTATTAATTTTATTAACTATTATATTTTATAATTATTATTTTGATTTAAATAATATATCTAGTTAACCTAATACATTTTCACATCATATAAATCAATGAAGAGCCTAAGAAAGACATCTCCATAGATGGATTGGGTGATAGGAATTGAACATATATAGAGAGTGAAAGTCTGAAGTGTAAATTGCATAAAACGTTATAGACTTCAAAATTCGTGCGTGGTTGTATTGACTTGTGTATCGTTCTTTGGGTGAGTGATGCTGCTTCAAAGATTTGTTTACTTATAGGGTATAATTGCATTGCATTGCATGCGAATAACGAATTTTACGTAATTTAAGTGGTGGATCTTTGGTTTTAACTAAAATGTTTTGAAGTAATACACCATCGATGGAATAGATGAAGCACAATCATTTCATTTCAGTGAAGATAGTTATAGTCTTGAAAACCTATTTGGCATGGATGCTTTTAATCAATGAGCACACTTGGCTATGTTTTGAATTAATTTGTGATGTGTCTTCAAATTATAAAAATATTTCATATAAAAGTGGAGTGTGAAGCTCCTCACAATATTAGATATTGAAGTGAGAGCAGTAATTACATACAACTTGAAAGTGTCAAAACTAAGCTTAACATTGTACTTTGGTTAAAAAAAATTTTAAGTGAAAAATTGGGAAACAAATTCATTATAGAGCGACAATTTTATTTATTTATTTGCAAACCCTAAAACGATCTAACTGGTAAAAATTCGAGTTCATCCCGCATGGATGCCTTCAAACATTTGGTAGCCTCTTGCGGCAAGAGGAAAGCGAACTCGAATCAACATAATTTTGTAAAGAAAGCCGAATCCATCCCCTCTGTTGAACTGCCTGCGGAACGCCCATGCTGGACTGCGCTGAACCTAGCAGAACACAGGCTCATTGGTCAATTTACGGGCCTCTGGCCCTCTCCCAAAGCTATTGATGGATGGGTCCAACGAAACTGGAGGCCCCTTGTCTCTGAAGGAATCCGAAATCATCTGGTAGGCAAAGGCTATTACGTTTTTGTCTTCGATTCAGCAGAAGATCGAGACCTTATTTTCCGAAACAGTCCATATTTCATGGGCCCCCAAGGGCTCTATCTGAATAAATGGACGCCAGAATTTGATCCTTCCCAGGATATTCCTTTAGTCGTTCTTGTTTGGGTAAGGTTACCCCATCTCCCTCTTCATTGCTGGAACCCAGAATCTATGGAAACCATCGGAACAAACTAGGCAAATACATTGATAGGGCCGAAAGGAGAGAAAAATATTCGTGTGCCAGAATATGTGTTGAAGTCAACTTGGAGATAGGGTTGCTTGAGGCGATCAAGCTAACCATAGTTGGCTGGTCTCACATACAGGAACATGATTATGAATAGCTCCCCTTTAAGTGCCGACACTATCACGGCTATGGCCATTTCGCTTGAAACTGCAAGAAGAAAACTGAGGAAGAATTTGAGAAAGAGAAGGGCGAATAATGGAAACAAGCCTGAAAAGCAGGCACATCCAAGCAGACCAACAAAGCGAAAGGGAAAGGGGGGAATGCAGAGACCAGAGGACCCTCTTCTGGAAAGAGACTACCTAAAGTTCAAGCCGCAACAAATGCTGCCACTTCAACAAATCCTTTTGTTGTTCTTAACCCTCCAGAAGATCAAAACGAACTAGAACTTGAAAAGGGAGAGGTGCAGCAGTATATTGAATAGACAACAGAAGTAGAAATAAACTAAGGATCTCAGGAACAAACTGGAGTAGCCACCTTAGAAATCCCTTGTGTAGACGCAACTCCGTAGGAAAACCACAGGTCTCCAGTAGGCGCCATATCCCCACTCTCTTAAGCAGAAATGATAAAAAAGAAAAAGCTGATAGACAGCCCTGGTTCTTCTGAAAAAGACTCTTTTGAGTGATCCACCAAAAAGGCGGGAAGGAAGTCTCGTAAGGAGATCAGAGAAGAAGAGGCCGAGAGATTAAAGATGTAGGGCAGTCAGTCCACAAACAAAATTTCATATTAGGAAGAAACACAAGTTCTTGACCCACAAAGGGAGGGCCTACTCCTTCCTTCCATGGTAAATAATGTAGATTGTCTCTTGGAAATGCAGGGGTTTGGGGAACCCATTGAAAGCTGAAGCAGTGAAAGACCTATCAAGAATGGAACCCTCAGATATCCTCCTACTCCAAGAGACAAATATAGAAGAGGATACCCTTCTATCCTTAAGTCGAATCAAGTGTGTTGGCTTAATGGGGCTTGACCCAGGTTTGGAACTGTATTAGCCAAACAAATCCCGCACTACTAGCACTTTCGGCAATAGTCCGCACAGC
Organism: Pinus tabuliformis; assembly: GCA_031772625.1. Taxonomy (NCBI): domain Eukaryota; kingdom Viridiplantae; phylum Streptophyta; class Pinopsida; order Pinales; family Pinaceae; genus Pinus; species Pinus tabuliformis. Next base: position 12,674,728 of record CM062820.1, on the reverse strand, counting down.
ACAGACTGAAGTCTCACCCGAGGTAGTAGGGGAGGGTGCTGGAACCAGGTTTCTGCACCCTAGGGATGTCTTGATGAGAACTTGGAAGGTTCGTGAACCGATCTGCGCCCTCGTGCCAACCCACACTGCTATCAGGCTTCCGCCAAGATCTGCCTCTTAACCTTTATTATTAATGATCTTATTATAGATCAAATCTGATTCTTAAGGTATTTAAGTAAACATTTAACACTTATAACCAGAGAGCGCACCCATAAATGTTACAGATTTGCATAAACTCAAATCATAAACATAACATAGAAATCATAACAGTTGCATAAACCAGAATATAAACAGATTCACAACATTCCAGAACCAACTTATCTTTATTAATATCTCCGTTTCAGTACAATCCACTTCCTGCCCTGCGCACACAGCTGCGGAGCCTCTATCTCCCACTACAACCCAAGACTCAGACTTACATACTCAGAGCGAATATTACCTTCCTAAACCCATAACTGCCTTCTACTCTTAGAGCCTCGCTCTATTTATACATTCCCATGGTTCACGGACCATGGGCAGGTTGACTCACTTTCTATTTTCTTACATTAATTTCGTGCGGACAACCCTTTGACTTGACTCATTACACTTCGCGTTCTGCGCACCTCGCGGGGCCTTTACCATACTTTTACCCAAAATTGCGGGCTTTAAGCGCCAACACCCTTACACGGGGCCTTCGCTACCCAACAGGCCCCCAACACAATCATTGTGACTCATCCCGAGTCACTCAGCTGGTGCATTGATCTTTATTCGTAGTGCCTCCATTAACCTCTGCGCTACATTGACATCTGCCACACATTCTTTCGCTGTCTGCTGTATCAGTTGTGCCTAACTTTCTGATGCATTATCGGAACCACCCTCCTGCCTTAGCACATATGTGTCTTGCAACTGGGTCAGCTTCCCCTCGATCGTAGTGGTGACCGTGAACACTTCCTCAAGCCAAGGCTGGATGCGCGCTTTGAGCCCAGCTTCCCGCTGTCGTGCGGTGTCCACCTGCTCCTTCAGAGCCTGGGCCTCCCTCATCTTGGCCAAGCACTGAGTGATAGCGACCATGTGCGCAATCCCCCGAACATTGTCGTAAGCCTGCTGCAACTCCTGCACTTCTGTCTTCGCCTGCTGCAACATTGGGTCTTCTTGTAGGGATGTGAGCGTAAGAAGGGACTGATCCAACAATCCCATGTAGTCTTAGACAACGTGCTCTATCACCTCCAATCCTGCTTGAATTGCACAGTGGCGCTGCTCTCTAACTTCTGGGGGTGTAGTAGGCTGCGTGGTCATCCTTAGCTCCGCGATCTGCAAGTTCAACTCCCATTGTGCTTTCGCGGCCTCCTCTTGGGCCCTATGGAATCCTGCCACCATGTGATGAATCTTTTCGGCTGCTGGGAGTTCCGCTGGCACAGCTAGTTCAGGTATACTGCTACAGACCTCCTCCACAGCCTGTTCCAATCCTCGGTTGTGTGCAATCAAGTCGTTGCATTGTAAACTAATTTGCTCTAGATTCCCTTTTTGCTCCATTAATACTTGGATGGCGTGGACTTCCTGGCGCAGAGCTCAATGGTTACCCCATCTTGCAGTTGGTATAAGGTATCTCTAGGCAGGTCGACCAGATTCAACCCCCAACCCCTCATGTCGCCTTCTACCTCTGCTAGGACAATGCCTGTCGGTAATTCTAGGGTGTTCATAGTGGGGCCGCACACCATCTGCTTCGCTGTGAATGTGCCTTCCACAAGAGACAACATCATCCCTCCTGGGGGTCACACTTGTAATGCCTGGAACTATGCTTTGAGCTCCCCCAACACAGTTGTTTGCTCTGTCATCAACTCCTGCAAAGCATCCTTAGTGTCCTCGCGCGCTGGGCCGCTGTTGGCAAGAAGATCTTTCTCCAAGGCTTTTGACGTTTTAGTCTTTCTGTGAGCATGGGGCTGCTCCTGGGTGTGCGACCTCTTTAGTTGAGTCGATGCTATGGTCAGGTCCGTGCGTTCTTGTGTCTCCACTTCCCCCTGCATGTCTTGCTCTGTGGACAGTTCCTGAGCCTCCACAATCTCTTCGATGGGCGCAGTGATGGTCTCTGCTGCTGTTTCGACCACCTCCCACTATGTGGTCGTTTTTTGTTCTCGGCGCAATATTTTCGCCAACTTTGTGACACACAACTTGATTTCCTTCTTCTGCTGTTGTGCTGCACTCTTTTCCAATTTGGCTAGGTTCGGGGTGCGCCACTCCAGAGGTCATGCTGCCATTACCTCATAAATCACATCATCCGTTGCAATGAATGGAAGCTTTACCCATGTTCACTTTGGATATTTCCGCGCCCGGATATACATATTATGCATGTTTGCCTTGAACTCAGCCGCGCTTTGCAAACCGTTGTATACTGTCGGGGATAACCGTGGTCTGCGAGCGATCCATGTCCAGATACTCGCCTCCATGAATATCCAAAACACCTTGATCTCACGAATCCTCTTGGCATCTTTCGTAGCCCGAAGCGAGTTATACCGCATGGCTTCAGGGAGATTCTTATCAATGTCCGGAAACTGGCTGCCTTTCGGCAGCTCTCCTGCAACCAGTAGGATTGTTAGAAGTAACCATGTGTAATGGAAAGTCTTACCTTGCTCCTGGGTTTCCCGATAATTCGTCAAAAATTCGTCACAGAGAAACTGCGCCCAGTTGAACTGGACCCCTTTTGCACATTGCTCCGCGAGCGCAATCACAAAGGCTGGCACCTATTCTGTGCGGCGTTTCCTCATGAGCTTACCAGCCAGTAACTGGGTGGCAATGCGCACCCTTCAGTCTTTGATGCTTGCTATTACATACCCTTGCTTGCGCTTCTCCAGCTTATATTTACCCTTCATGGCTTCTGCAAGGCCCACGTTGCTACTTGGTCCGGCTATATCTGCGGGATCATTTCCTTTAGTCGGTAACTGGGAAATGCGATGTATCAAATCAGCTGTGATGGGAACCAGTTCCTCCAGCCAGAGATACCCATCGTGTACTAGACATAGTAATTGTCGGATAATAAAAATTGTGATGGCCGCGCGGTGATAGTGGGGTATCCACCTCAGATGGAGTAATCCTACCTTTTCCACATACCTTAACCATTTATGCTGCAGTAATTTCTCCTCGGGTTCGATGGTGACTGCTTTGCCCTTTTCTTCTATTGATAATTTACTGAATTGCAGTGATACCCGGACTGGCCCCATAGTTTGCTTGTCTTTCCGGGGTCGTGGCATGAGTGGGACTTTGTAACCTCTTGGGCAGTGACCGCCTCGCCCAACTCCTCTTAGGTCAGATAGGGCGCTTCCTCGAATCTCACTCTGGCTCTCATGGTTTCTATCCTGAATTCACTTTGTAACCTCTTGCTGCTCTGCACTGGATCGAATCTCCAATATGCAAGGGTTGTTGTGGAGTTACCCCAATGGTTTTTATAAGAACGTGAGAATTTGAATTCCACCCTTCCCTCCACTTCTGATTCATTAATCTTCTTGGCGGCATATTTTTTTCGTATCTAGCTCGGAACTCCTGTCTTAATGGCCTGCCACCCACTCCTCTCTAGCATAACTCAGACTTCTTGTCATGAATAGTGACGTCAACGGTCACCTCCCAGCCTTCCCACGCGGTAGCGCAGCCCTTTCGGCGCGACCACAATGTTGCTGACCGACTGGCCCTGCACGGAACCTTCTTTCCGTGCAGGTATCCTGCAGACTTGTTTATAGTCCCACGCCTCCTTTCATCTGCTTGGAGCGCTGGGACTGTGCTTCCCATAGCTAGTCAGGTGGTCGCACCCCAGGTGTGAGATTTCATCTTCCCTGCTAGCCCAGGTTGCAGGCACCTTTCTAGTGCCTTCATATCTGTCAGCCCATCATGCTTAGCTGTATATGGTACACTCCTCCATTGGTGCGGTCACAACCATGATAGCAGGGTCACAACTTGTTCTAGTGCCGCGGTGGAATCAACCAGGCCTGGTTCCCTTATTTGCAGAGTCGCATGGCTCGCTTATGCAACGCCAATTTTCATTTTGCCGATTTCGTCATCCAACCTCGCATTTTTCCTCCTCAGCCATGCCCATTCTTCATCGATTTCATGAAGCCTTCTGCCGCCGCGCCAAATGGCTTCCGGCAACTGTCGAATTCCTTTGCTCAGGACCCCTGCGGAGGTTGTGAGCTAGGGAGTTTCTCCTGTCCTCTTGGTTCCATCTTGTCTCACCATTGATAAGATCACCTTTGCCCTCCTCCTTTTGCTGATGGTCTTATAGGCCCATCGAACCCCTGGTACACGCAGATTCCCATTGGTTCGTCTTATCAGGCGAACGTTGTTCATGCTCCCACCTGTTTTCCTGATTGCTTTGTCACGAACAGCTGGCGGAATGTGTCGCTTCTCCTGCTGTCGTGGCGGGTTCTGATTCTTGATTCTTAGTCTGGTAGGCAGTCGCACAACATACATTTGCATCCTATGCTGCCAGGGGACGCTTAAGCCGTTTTGCGTTTGCCTTCTATATTCGCACCTTGTCGTCCTAGTCTTTAGACGTGTAGTCCATGTTAGTGCAGTTGTCGCACGCAGTGCCCTTGTTTGCACACTGTGCCGCTTCCGTTCCAGTATCATCTTTTCATAGTGGTCTACGGATTCCTCCACGTTCGCTGCGCCCTCATCGATTGGCAGTTCCCTTGCTTCAGTCGTCACACATCGCAGCGATCTAACCATCATATTACAATTTAGTGTTGTTACTTCATGCAATCAGTTCTGCCATCGCTCTATCTCTTCATCAGAATCTGACGTGCAAGAACTATCGCGTTCCCATGAGATTCTCCCATCTGCTGTCGGATTCACCCGATCCTAGTCTTGCGCTGTTATTTGGTAGATGCAGTCCAATTCATCGTCGCTATCCTCATTGCACATAGGTTTAGTGTAGTGCGTGCCTTCAGCCGGGGTCTAGAGGAACTACTACACGTAGAGACTTTTTCTCGAATATCATTTTTCATCTTTTTAGGTTAATGACTCCATTCATATCTGTCACCCAGTCTATCCCTAACAATGCGGGGTAAGGGTTACTGTCATCCACAATTTCTATTACCTCAAAATCTATTTGTGTGCTCGCGCCTTCGATGTCCACTGTGACTCCTTGCAATCTCCCCATGGGAAAGATCTTTTGTTGGTTCACCATCCATAATTGAATAGGAGACCATTGTAGTGCGGGCCTGCCCATACATTCCCAGGTCTGTTTAGGTAGCACATTCGCATCCGACCCCAAGTCCAGAATGACCTAATCCATCTCATAGTCACCAATCTGTGTAGTTAATCGCATTTCGCGCCCGGTGCGCAAAGCATGCTTGCCTAGTTTCCAGACCATGCGCGGTTCACCCGACCCTGCACACCTAGTTATCAGCTCTTGCAATCCCTTAACTGCTTTATTGTCCCGTAGTAGCTTCATGCATGTCTCTAAAAAGGTAGTTAGCATAGAAGGATCCATTTCTGGTTCAGTTTGATCCTTGCTACCTAAAGTAGAGGCCTCCGCGAAGCTCTTCTTAGCTTCCATGAATGTCTCCCTCGCATGTTCCAAATCAAACTCAGGTTGCTTTGTAGGGGCCTTGCGAACCCATGTATCCTCCTCTAGTTGTTTCCCCTTATCCTCCCCTGTGGTTGCACCACTTCTGAGCACCATGTTCATGTTGGGGTCCTCTTCGCGCGGTTCAGCCTTCATCATTTGGATATTCTGTGTTGGAGTAGACTGAAGCACCCCCTTTTCCCGCATCTGTGCAATTAGTGTGGGACAATCTACCGCTTCATGATCAAATTGGTAACCGTATGGGAAACATGTCCTGGTCGGGTTTGTACAGTCATGTGCATAGTGCCCGGGCCCTCCACAATTGTAGCAGATCAATTGTCCTCACCCTTGTCCGGGTCCCATTCCTCCCCATCCTCGTTCTCGTCCCTGGAACCCATCGTGCACTATTGCTGCAGTTGGATCCTGACCTCGCGTCTCAGTCTGCATCTTGTAAGTAGGTGTCCGATCCATCAGCAACTCATAACTTCGACAATTCTGTTCATCGTGGCCCACCGATCTACAAAACTTGCAAAATAGATGCAGGGTGGGTTGTGTAAAGTTTTGTAATAGATGGCAGTTGTCCATTGTAGGCTTTCCTCCCACCTGAAAGATCGCGCACCAGAGTACGACCGCCGTGCTTGGCCCCACCTGCGCCTCTGGTCTTAACGGCATCGGTCCCCCTCGACGAAATAGTTTGCAAATACCAAACAATGATCCTTATCGTGACCCTGGCCTTTACATTTTATGCACCATACCTCGACGCTCGCTTCTGGCTGGGGCGCCTTATCCTATTTCAGACTTTGCATCTCCAAGCATAGATGTTGTAGTTGCGCACGGATTTGCTAAACTCCTAACCCAGGATCCTGTATTGGAGTCTCATGCAACCTCATCACTATCTCTAACGCTTCAGCCTGAGTTGAGATCTTTTGCTGTGACAGAGCCGTCCTCAGATGTGGTGTCAAGATGCCATAAACCACACGCAGTGCTGTGCATTTTTCAGCATCATGTTAGCCTCATGGATCGTACTCTTCAATCTCTGATCCAGGTCCCAATGGGTTTCACCTGGCAGCATCACGATCTCCTTGAACCCGATGATCGACTGCGTCTCTAATTTCGGCTGGCTAAATTCTTTGTTCAATGCATCCTAGATCTCTGCTATTCCCACATTTGGATGATCGCTAGAGTGCTTTATATACCACGTCAACGCACGATCTTGCAGCGTGCTCACCAAAGTAGCCTTTTTAATGTTATCATTCGTAACGCCTTAGGCTTCCCAGACTGCCTTTACCACGAACCAGAACTGATGTGGTTCCTCATTTCCTATGCCTCTAAATATAGGGAACTTGATTGCACTCACCATTCCAACCCTTGGGGTGGTGGAGGTGGGGTAGGTGAAGAAGGGGTTGATGAAGGTGGAGTTGATATAGGTGAAGTGGGTGAGGGTGTGGATGGAGGTGGTAACAGTGGAATGTGCTGCTTTATCAACCAGACTGCGCTTCTCGGAGAGAACCCAGCGAGCTCCTCTTCGCTTTCTCACGACAGTGAAATCAGGGGACTATTTTCTAATCCTTCGATCCCTTGGTAGCCTCTTCCGCTCCGCGTTACCCCAGACATCAATGGATTCACATAACCAGTCTTTCACATAACAAAATTTTAATCCAGGTATTCAACGATTTGATGTACTTACCCCACGGTCCCTTGAGAAAACGCCTTTCCATTTCGCTGTAACTCATAGTTGTGTCTATTGCGAACTCAGTGATAAACCCTCCTATTATTAGATCCAGCCATTGATCTACCGCTCACGTGATTTTATCCTCAGATGCCTCTAACCTGCACACCAACTTTGGAGTCCACACTATGGGTTGATCATGTCTGCACCTTCCTAGACCGTCAGCTAGCCTCATGATCCACTCATATAGTTCTAATGAGAAGGTTGCGAAGAAGATCTCATGGATCTCTGTATATATGTAGCGATCCAACCACCTCTTCTCAGATATCTACGGGTTTTTGTTTTCCTGTACCACAAACTCATGCAGCTTTAGATCCAACCAATCTTCAATCTCTTTCTTCGTAGGGTTCCAGTGTTCCGACATCAAACATCCCTTAGGCAGATCCCGGTCCCGACAACGGAACCATTTGTTGGCTTATTGGGGCCTGACCCAGGTTCGGAAGTGTATTAGCCAAACAAATCCCGCACTACTGGCCCTTTCGGCAACAATCCGTGGAGTGCGGATTGAAGTCTCACCCGAGGTAGTAGGGGAGGGTGCTGGAACTAGGTTTCCGCACCCTAGGGATGTCTTGATAAGAACTTGAAAGGTTCACAAATCGATCTACACCCTCGCGCCAATCGCACTGCTATTAGGCTTCCGCAAAGATCCGCCTCTTAACCTTTATTATTAATGAGCTTATTATAGATCAAATCTGATTCTTAAGGTCTTTAAGCAAACATTTAACACTTATAACCAGAGAGTGCACCCATAAATCTTACAGATTTGCATAAACTCAGATCATAAACATAAACGTAGAAATTATAACAGTTGCATAAACCAGAATATAAACAGATTCACAATATTCCAGAACCAACTTATCTTTATTAATATCTTCGTTTTAGTACAATCCACTTCCTGCCCTGCGCACACAGCTGCGGACTCTACCAGGCCTCCACGCACACAACTGCGGAGCCTCTATCTCCCACTACAACCCAAGACTTAGACTTACAGACTCAGAGCGAATATTACCTTCCTAAACCCATAACATTCAAGATCAAAAACTAGAACTGCCTTCTACCCTTAGAGCCTCGCTCTATTTATACATTCCCATGGTCTGTGGACCATGGGCAGGCCGACTCACTTTCTATTTTCTTACATTACTTTCGGGTAGACAACCCTTTGACTTGACTCATTACACTTCGCACTTCGCGCACCTCGCGGGGCCTTTACCATACTTTTACCCAAAATTGCGGGCTTTAAGCCCCAACACCCTTACACGGGCCTCTGCTACCCAACAAAGTGGAATAAGAACGCAGGAAAAGCGATCAGTGCCCGAGGTACTTCAGTGGGTCTTGCAACCTTATGGTCAGAGGATATGTTTTAACTAAAATGCTCCTTCACAACCCAACACTGGATATACACAAAAATTTAACATCTTCCAAGTAAGATTTCTTTGGATCTCTTCAATTTTTATGTCCTTGTTAATTTTCTAGAAAAGAAGGATTGCTAGAATTCTATCTCAGACTTTCTAGAAATCTACACTCACCCAAACATCATAGTAGCAGGGGATATTAACATCACTTTAGATCTGAAAGAGAAAAAAGGTGGAGTTTGGGGTAAAGATCCCTTCCATGTCTCGGTGGAGTCTCTGATTCTTGCTTGGGACCTCCTTGACCTCAAACCTAAGAAAGGTCGTTATACCTGGACCAACAATAGAGTTGGTAATGCCAACATTGCTGCTCGTCTAGACTGGTTTCTAGTTCAAAGTTCTTTGATGGAGGGGAAGCATTTAATCTCTTCAAAAATTCTGCCCAAGATAACATCTGACCATAACCCCATCTCACTGCTGCTAGAAAAAGAGGAAGACTTAGGCCCTATTCCCTTTAGATTCAGTCCTCTTTGGGTAGCGAGAGAGGGCTTTATGGACATAGTGGCTCAAGCTTGGTCGCAACCAGTTGAAGGATCCCCCAGCTTTGTGTGGGAGAAAAAACTTAAGTACACTAAGTATGCCTTAAAAACCTGGGCAAAAAAAAAAAACCCTCTCCACTCCAACGAGCAATAGACAAAATATTATGTAGGCTTTAGCCGAGATTCAGCTAGGCATGGAAGAAACTGAAACCACCAAAGCTCAGCTGCTCATCGAACAGAATGCCCAGTTCAACTCTTTTCTCTCCTTTCGCCAGGAAGAGGAGTACTGGCACCTCAAGTCTTGCAGCCTCTGGCTGCAAGCTGGAGATAGAAACACATCATTCTTTCACAGACAATGCAGAGCTCGTCTCTCTTGGAATCACATCTCAGAAATATCCAACAGGGGGGGGAAGTCATCAAAGGAAAACCTCTTTTAAAACAGGCCGCCACATCTCATTTTCACCAACTGTTTCAGGAGGATGGTTCTTTTGATGATGATCTAGCTACTGACTTTTGCCAAAAATCCCTTCACTTGTCACTGCAGATATAAACACTGGGTTATTGAAGCTTTTTACTGAAAAAGAGATAGTGGAAGTCATATGGTCAATGGAACCGAATAAAGCCCCTAGGCTGGATGGCTTCACCATCCATTTTTACAGAGCTTGCTGGAATGTAATAAAACTCGATCTCCTTTGAATGATAAAAGCCTTCCAAAAGAAATCCAAAGTGGGAGGGTGCACCAACTCCACCTTCCTTGCTTTAATCTTGAAAGAAGTTAACCCAAAGACTTTCGACAGGTTCCGATCTATCTCACTCTATAATGCCTCATAAAAGATTCTCGCCAAACTCTTAGCTAATAGAATCAATCCTCTGTTAGGGAATATGATATCCCCTCTTCAAGGCAGTTTTGTCAAAGGAAGGCACCTCATAGAAAATGTGATCCAAGTGCAAGAAGCCCTCCACTCCAGCCACATTTGGGGAAAAGGGCATGCTCATCAAGTTGGATATGTCAAATTCTTTTGACTGGGTTAAACTCTCATTCCTCTATAAAATCCTTCTCTCTTTTAGTTTTAGTCCTGAGTTTGTCAACTTGACAAAAGCCTGCACATATAGACCCTGGATAGCACCCTTGGTCAATGGCAGACCTGCTGATTTCTTCCAAGCTACAAGAGGGCTCCGCCAAGGGTGCCCATTGTCACCCTTTCTTTATATCTTGTTGGCAGAATCCCTAAGCAAAAAGCTAACAATTGAAAGGGAAGTAGGCTCTATCCCAGGCATTAAGGCAGCAAGAGGTGTGGATCCTATAAATCATACCCTCTTTGCGGATGAGTCTCTCCTCTTGGGAGGGGCCTCGATTAAGATAGCAAGGGATTTCAATGAAATTCTTCAACACTTCTGCTTAATTATAGGAGCCTTGATCAACAAAAGAAAAAGTGCTGTCTACGGTTGGAATGTAGATCATCCAACTATCCTTCGAATTGCTTGCTCCTTGGGATTCCCTGGGTATGACAAATGGGAAAAGATCAAATACCTAGGCCTTCCCTTAACCTTGGGACCAAGCCCTCCCTCCCTCTAGATCGAAGTAATTAGCAAGATAAAAGCAAAAATAACATATTGGGGAGGCCAATGGCTAACAAAGGCTGGGAAGCTGGTTTTGAAAAAGGGAGTCCTCTCTGCCCTCCCCATCTTCTAGTCTTCCCTCTTGCTAGCGCCTAAGTCTACCACGGAATATATCTCCAAGCTCCTTCAGGACTTTCTATGGAATGGGGGTAAGGGAAACCAGAGCAAGTTACATCTGGTAAGATGGGATATCCTTAAAAGACCACTCCAGGAAGGTGGGTTACAGATTCGGGATCCAGGCCTGGAAAATTTGGCTCTTGGTGGAAAAATCATATGGTAGTTGTATGCAGACAAAAAACATCCTGTCAACAAGATCCTCTAGATGAAATACCTAAAGGGAGGCTCCTTGAGAAACCTTACAACAACATCTACTCCAATAGGAACAACAATTTGGAATTTAAGTAGAAGATGCATCGATCACTTACAACAACATTTATACAGAATCCCGGGAAATGGTATGAGAACCTTATTGTGGGAGGATACTATTCAAGGGAATGCCCCTTTGGCCTCCCTAAATTCCTGCAACGAGTTAAAGATGTGGCTAGTGAACAAAGGTATCCTTCGGCTTGTAGGCATTTGCTCTTGGGACAACAAAGGGAATTGGGCAGGATGGACTTTTCCAGGGGTCCCAGAACCTCTTCACACTAAAAAAAACTTGTTGTATACAGCTCTCTCTGGCCTCGCCCTTGTCCACCGCTCATCCAAGGACAAATGGGGGTGGGGAAGAACAAGAATTTACACAACAACTCAAGGTTTCTCCTCTTTACAATCTACTCATGCCCCTTCACTGACACCGAAGCTCTAGAAATCAGTTTGGTCCCCCTTTAGCCTACCAAAGGTGAATTTCTTCACATGGTTACTCATGCATAGAAAGGCACTAACAGGTGAAAATATGAACAAAAGAGGGTTCCACGACCCCTTTAGATGCTGCTTATGCAACTCTGTTGTTGAAACCTCTAATCATTTACTGGTTGACTGGGATTTCACACAAGCAATTTGGAATTTGGTCCTTCACGTTCTTAGTGTTCCCTCCCCCTCCTAAACATCTGTCGTTTCTCTTTACATCTCTTGGATAGACCAAAATCCAGAGAAAAAAGCTAAAAACACAGTCTGGAACAACATCTGGCAAGCTATTCCAAAATGCCTTTGGTGGAAAGTGTGGTTGGCTAGAAACGACTGCGTTTTCAACAACAGGCTTCCGAATTCAGTGGTAGTGGCGGCCAAAGTGAAAGCCCTCTTGCTGGAAATTGCAAGTAAATCAACTCCTGCCTCCTCTTTACCTTCAGAAGCTTCTGCGTGGCTAGGATCCTGCTTGACAAGAGAGAGGAATGATTTAGTCAGCAAACCATTGAATGCTCCTTCTTGGTGCTTGCGACTCACTGAAGGTGACTTTCACACGTGGTGGCAGGGGACCTCAAAAGCCATGATCTTCTTTGATGGAGCGTCCAAGGGGAACCCAGGAACTGCAGGTGCAGGGGGTTTGATTCTTTCCCCGGATAGATCGAGTGAAACCGGCTTTAGTTGGGGCCTAGGCACTAGCTCGAACAATCAAGCAGAGAGTTACAGTCTCTTAAAAGCTTGTCAGATTGCGAAGGAGCTAGGTTATAAAATAATTCAAATTTTCGGAGACTCGGAGCTTCTAATTAAACTTTTAAACTCCGAAGATCATTTTTGTAATCTTGCATTAAACAAAACTCTGCAGAGAATCCGAAACACTTTGAAAGATTTTGACAGAGTTGACTCTTAGCACATTTTGCTGGATTTAAATAAGCAAGTAGAATCTCTGGCAAATAAAGGCTATCTGCTGCCTCAAGGAAACCTTAGTCTCAATGGAGGACCTTGCTTGCTTCATCCTTTGCCTTAACCAAGCTACAACAGGCAGATCTGCATTCATTGGCCTCAACTCTCAGATTGAGCGTTGTACTCAGAATTTTGAAATAAAACCTAAACATGGAGGAGATCTTCATTTTAGGGCTCTCTGGAGAGACGTCAAGCTTCCAACCACCCGTGCTGTGCAAACCTCTAGCCACCAACCTCTCTCCCCCTTTAGCGACCATTTCCACCTCTTTACCTCCCCCCCATCAGCGCCACTCCTCCCTGTCAGTCACACTCATGAATGTCAAGCAGCAAGCAGAAGGAACAACAAGCAACCGTAGCCAATAGAAGGAACAACACAATAATAGAAGGAACAACACAACAACATAAGGAACAACAAGCAGAATGAACAACAAGCAAAAGGAACAACTGCAACCAACAGAAAGAACAACAAGCAGAAGGAACAACACAACAATAGAAGGAACAACAAACAGAATGAACAACACAACAACAGAAGGAACAACAAGCAGAATGAACAACACAACAACAGAAGGAACAACAAACAAAAGGAACAGCCGTAGCCAACAGAGGGAACAACACAACAACAGAAGGAACAATAAGCAGAAGGAACAGCACAACAACATAATTAACAAGAAGCAGCCCAAGGGGAAAAAGAAGGAAACAAACCAACCATGAAAAAAATACCAGAAAATCAATGTTATGTAAATTTGCTTTACTAGTAGGACAATATGTTAGACAGTATTCAAGAATAGCTACATAAATTTATGAATTTTTGAATATAAGCATAGGAGAAGGGACTGCATTCCCAACACATTCTCACGGCTTAGTTTCCACTTATGCTAAAATTGATTGTAATAGGAGCTTGCCCCATCACAACTTTTGGTAATATATCCACTATCCGATCTTGTTTAAAAAAAAGAAGATTTTTTAAGTATTTAAAGGAAGCAATATATTAAGCAACTCGAAAGAGGTAATATATCATGGTCATTTTGTACTAATTTGCCAAATAAAAAAATATATAGAAAATTTCAAAAGTTGTCTTTTATATGGAAACCAAAATGGTAGTAGTTTTACCATTGTATTGCCCACCCTCTAAAATAAAAACATAATCAATAAAAAAATATTACTAGCAGGGATTGCATTATTGTCACTAGAATAAAAATGCTAAGCTAGCTTGATTATGTTATTAGGAAGAATAGTCCCGTGAATTAGTAAATGCTAATCATTATTTTCATTAAAAAGGAGTGAATGCTAATCATTATTTTTATTAAAAAAAAAAAAGTGATACCTGTCATATTCTTGACCAACACTGAAACTTTGTTATCCAACTTCTTCAATTTACCCATAAATATCTAACACAAATCTTAGTAACAAACACCCACAATATGTAATTTTCTTACTTAAACATGGCCCAACACAACTTTACAAACAATTTGATACTCCCATGTTAATTTTCTTACTTAAACATGGCCCAACACAACTTTACAAACAATTTGATACTCCCATGTTGATCGGACTAGTGGTAGTGATCGTAGAAGTATCCGGTTTTTGAGTTTGTCAGTGGTTTGGTAAGTAGGGAAAACAAAAAAAACCACTTAGTTAGCAAAGAAGGCCGTTTCACTGATATAATTATTGTTATTATTTGTATGGTATTTGACAAATTACATATGAATTTGAGAAAATAAATAATAATTCTAAAAACATATGATATAGTTCATAGGGTTTTAGATAATAGGGTTTTAGATAGATGGTGATTAGGTATACATTTCTTGATGTAAAATCACTGATTCAATTCCAAATCAAAATAATATATTAAATTTGATAAATGTAATTCCACCAAATTTAAAAAAGCACTTCACATACAAATAAATCATAATAAATTGGTTATAAATAACATTTAATATTCAATTTTTACTCTCATATGGCATTTGACTAATTACATACAAATATGAAAAAATAAATAATAATTATAAAAACATATATAATATAATTATGATAGATAGATGATGATTAGGTACACATTTCTTGATGTAAAATTACGGATCCAATTGCAAATCAAAATAATTATGATAGGGTTTTGGATATATGATTATCAAGTACACATTTCTTGATATAAAATTACTGCTCCAATTCCAAATCAAAATATTATATTAAATTTGATAAAATGTAATCGCACCCGACTTAAAAAAAAAACACCTCACATAAAAATAAATCATAATACATTTTATTTCCGATTATAAATAACATTTAATACTCAATTTCTAACCCATCTCTCCTGTACTATATTGTAAAACCCCTCTGTCAACTTAAAAACATATAATATATAAAATCATCACATAAAAATAAAAATAATTATAACAATGCTGTAGTTTTCCTCTCAAATTTTTCCTCGGTGAGAAAGCCTGCAATAATTTCATTTTGGGTAGCCGTAATAACCATTATCTTGCTTGTTGTTTCTGAAGGCACAGCAAGCAATGGAGTAAACAACGATAAGGACGACGAGCGCCATAACATTGAGAATGGCTATCTTTCGCCAATCGTGTTTCAACGTTGCCAAAACACCGGCTTTGCATGCAGTGCAGTTATGGCAGAGCTGGTTCTGATTATTGCTCCAAAGCCCACAGTCAGGGTTGGTGGTGTTTGCAGAAGGAGAATATCAGCAATCCAAGTGGTGGCAGTGACAAACGTGAAATTGCAACACGTCGCCGGCTTACAACATCCCAACTGCACACACAGAGACCACAACGGGGTGGGTCGATCATAAGTTTCTTACTTACTTAAGAAAGTAGGGTCATTTTAAGGTCTGTATTTGTTGGAAAAAATCAACCGTTGAATGAATTTTTCTAATCTGACGGATTAGATAATTTCAGAATCTAGGTTTTTGTGATTCATGATTAATATCTAGTGTATTTTGATGATGAATTACTTAATTTTTTTTATAGAATTTAGTCACTAAAATATTTGAGAAATTTCAATTTTAGTTTGAGGATTAATAAAATTGAGGATTATATATTAGTAGACATAGATTTAATATTTTAATATTAATCTATTGTTTTTATAAATTTATAATTAAACATTATTTTTTAATTAAAAAAAGAGAGCTAGCCAAAAAATTTGTTGAGTTAAAAGACTGAGAAGATTAATAGTGTGACAAATATTTTGTGTGATTCAATGTAAGTATAAGATATACAATTTAAAAGAAAGTGCTTTTTATGTTCAACCCTCTTGGGATATAGGTGACAAACTCTTTCATTTCATGGCCTTTTGGGAATTAACATAAATAAAACTCTTTTGTTTCATGGTCTTTTGGGAATTTGCATATATAAATTTGAACTTTGATTTGGATATGAGTATGTTAAAAGGTTTCCAGATGGATTTAGTTAAATGTATATTTTATTTTTTGCTTTTTTGTCTTTTTGGTTTTGTTATTTATATATACGAAGCTAGATATTAATGGTTAATTATGGTTTTTTTTTTGTTTATTTTAACTAATTTATTAGATCCATCAATAGGGATTAAATCTCTTTTCATTCTAAAAAATGTTTGCATGTCAAGAGATTTGATCTCTTTGAGTGCTTAAAAGATTATAATTTTATTTTATTTTTTGCAAAAAATACCCTTGACATTTATTAATTAAAATAATGATTACACTTGATTGTATGTAGTAATATCACCAAAAAGACAAACATTAAATTACATTTTGCAAATATAAAAACGAACAAGCTTACTATAAAATGAAAAAAAAAATAGTAAAAAATAAAAAATTATAAATGATTAATAATACTGATTTTTTCTTTTTCTTTCCATCTTTTACCATTTACCATCCTTTTGGATCTGGATCGATCAGAACTATAGCAAGTTCTTGGCCCTCATTTGGAGGAGAAGACTCTTGTTCGAATATGATGCTTTTGAACTATGAGTTAGTTTAGTGCCTCCTAGCCCAGCGGAAGGCTGCTAGTTCTGTGCCTCTTGGATCTCCTCATCATCTGAGAGGTGGGCTAATAAACTGTATTTTTTTTGGCCGAGAGTGCTTAGAAGGTGACTTGTTTGAAAATATAAGTGACATTTAAATCTAGAATCTGATTCTGCTTAGTAGATTATAAGTGAAGATGGATATGGTTTAATTATTAATTAATTATAATTATAATTTTATATTTATATTTTAATAATTATAATGATTAATTATTTTATTTTAGTTTTAAATTTATTTTATTTTATTTTGATTAATTCAAAATGTTAAACATTGCAACAACTCTATTATACTAGGTTGGAGAGCGCCAATAACCATTCTAGATCAATCTTAACTCATGATTTACTAAGATCTTTTGAGGTGAAACTTATTTTAGAGTGAAAATAGATTGATCCTTCTTGGTCTTGTGGTAGATCTAGATTTAAGGTCAATATAGGTTGGTTTAATTATTAGCCATTAAATAAGCTACATTAGAGAAAATGTTAAACAACACATTACAACAAATTCTGCTAAATAATTTTATGTTATGTTATTTAATTTTAATTTTAATTTTAATCTTAATCTGTTTTATTTTGACTGAGCCAAAATTTTGAACATTACAACATCTTTACCATACTGGAATAATGCGGTGATCTACGGCTTTCAGATCTGCCATGATATGATCTGCGGCTCTGCGACACATTTAATATACATTCCTGGTCTTGCTTCCCTTGCCTGCTAAGGTGTTCTGCTGGTGATCTGCGGCTTTCAGATCTGCCATGATATGATCTGCGGCTCTGCGGCACATTTAATATACATTCCCGGTCTTGCTTCCCTCGCCTGCTAAGGAGAACATTCTCTAGATGGCTCCCAGCATCGCAAAAATAGCTGCTGGCTCGGTTTCGTCTCTCTGGGGGGCAAGCTCCTGCCCATATCGTCAGTGAAGCCCCAACTCCCACTGTCCAGGTGGTCCAGGCTTCACTCGATGAGGCTTTGAAGTTCTCTGAAAGTGCCCTAATATGCCGATTCAATGGTTTTTGGCTGCGGTTGACAGCTCTCCACAGTTAGATCTCGGAGGTATGGAAGCCTCTAATTCTTGGTGCAATTAATATCTACCCATGTGCTAGGGGTTTCTTTATAGTAGATTTTGAAAACCGTGAAAGCAGACAATATATTCTAGATTTCGACCCTTGGTTTTGGGATAAATCAAGCCTATTCATGAGGCCATGGAACCCATGATTCGATCCCTCAACAACAGTCATAACCTCAGCACCAGTTTGGGTGAGATTGCCAAACCTACCCTTGCATCTCTGGAATTTCTCTTCGCTAGAAGCCATTGGAAATGCAATTGGGAAATTTTACTGCAGGTGCCCAGAAACAGAGGAATATGCCAGAACCACGTATGCACGCATTTGTGTGGAAATGGACTTCAGCGCCGGATTCCCAGCTGAAATACACCTAATAAGTAAAGACTATGTGTGGAACTAGAAACTCGATTACAAAAGTATCCTCTTCAGATGTCGATCCTACTTTGAGACAGGCCACCTAGCCAAAAATTGCCCAAAAGCCTCCCAAAAAAATTCTGCTAGAAAAAATCACCACAGATCTACATGGTGGGAAGGAGCACAAAAGGAACACTACATTGTCATCCAAGAAGAATACTCTTGAGAAAACTTTGAATTACAAGAAATCGGGCAAGATAGAAACAACTCTGAAGACAAGCAGGGGGAAAGCCCCGCCCAACAACAAAATAGTGAACTCAACAACCCGTCAAGCATCGACAGTTATGAGGTTTCGAATAACGTGCAAAATAAATCTTCATTTAACAGCAAAGCAGATCTCCTACACCAAAATTCTTCTCTGACTATCTCGAAAAGGACGAACACAATAGATCATGAAGCTAAGACACCAATGTCCAAAGAACCAGAAGAGATGAATGAGATGCAAGATAAAGAAAGTTGGAAGACCGTAGAGAAGAAAAAGAAAGCTACATCACCAATCTCGCCAAGAAAGACGAGGAGCCAGACAATTAGAAATTAAGAAATTATAGGTCAGATAGACCAATTTGGTCTTAGTGGACATTAACCACCACCACCAGTACCACCACCACCACCATCATCATCATCATCATCATCATCATCAAAAATAATAATTATTTAAATTTAATTTAAAATTATAATTTAATCAAATATTAAATTGTTGTATGAGATCTTATTATTTATAAAATAATATTTTCATTTGTATATTGATTTGAATACTAGTTATTCAACTATTCTAGTGTGAGTAGTTGGGAGTACAATTTGTTTTCCTTTCCACTTCTATTTAATTTCCATAAAAAATATATATATTCGCAAATTATAATAAATCTAAAATCTAACCAAATGAACTTATTAAAATACACATATTTTTATAACATAATATCTTTTTACCACATACATACATATTAAAATATGTTTTAATAATTTATATTGCAGTTCTTAAAAATATTAAATTTAATCTAACTAGAAAGGAAGATAAAGTTAATAAAATCTAACTAGAAAGGAAGATAAAGTTATTCATTCATAAATAGTGTTAATTTTTTTTTGGGAAGGTATCTTCTCCAAGGAGTGAGGGTTTTTTAAAAGTCTAGAAATTCCTTTTTTAAAAGTCTATTAATTAAAAAATAGTGTTATTTTTTTTGGGAAGGTATCTTCTCCACCGGAGTGAGGGTTTTTTAAAAGTCTACAAATTCCCCTCTTTTTTTTTATAGAATAAAAAGAGTGTTTTTGTGAAATTCTACAAACCCCTCTTCTTAGAAACGTTTAAAAAAGAGTTTTTTTTGAAAGTCTACAATTTTTTTTAGAGATATTAAAATTATATTTAAATAATTTTAAAAGTAAGTGTTTTTGGAATTTCACATATTTTGACGAAGTATATGAAGTTAAAATTATAAAATTTTTAATTGAAATCTTGATTTCCCTATATTTATATTAAAATATATTTGGTGGTATTAGAATTGTTATTTTCTAATGCTTCTAATTATATTGAGTTGTAAGTTTATATAAAGATTTATATTTGTTTATAGTTATTTTTGGTTCACAAAGGGCATTGTTTATTATTAAATAAATATCTTTAGTTTACAATGAGTTTGATCTATTATTATATAATGAAGATTTTTTATATACTTTTAGAGTTGTAACTAATACTAAAGTAATCAGAGTTTTAATAAAGAGGCTTTGGAACTAGTATGCTTAAGTATCATCTTTATTTGGTGCATTGTAAGAGTTATCTTCTAGATATCATTAAGTATCATCTTTATTTGGTGCATTGTAAGAGTTATCTTCTAGATATCATTAGAAGCTTCCATCGAACCTATAAATTAGATTGTTGCAAATACTTTTGAGTGTTTCATTCTTCTTTTGTCAATTCTCATTGGTCTCTTTGGTGGAAATTTTTTCGTTTTTGTAGTGTAGTCCTTGGATCAACCTTCAAATAAACAATGAGGCCTGTAACTATGAAAAATTCAACTCAAACAGAGTACATCAACAAGATGTCTCACCTCAAATAGGGTTCATCAACAAGATGTCTCACCTCAAACAGGGTTCATCAATAAGATGTCTTAGCACTCAGATCTTTCTTTGTTTGGAGAGGAGTTGTTTTTCTCCTCTAATGCTTCTCTTCCTTTTCTTTGTTTTGAGAGTTTGTATCTAGGTACTTTATTAAATCTAGTTGAGAAGATCAAGCTTTTTTTTGTTTTTTTGTTTTTCCTTCTGTTTACTCCCTATATTTAATTTTAGAAAATGTTAAAATAGCTTTCTTTTCTTCTTTTGTTTACTCTCTATATTTAGCTTTAAAAAGTGTTAGAGTTTGTCAATTCTAACTTATAATTTGTATATAATCAATGGTCATAATTATATTTAATTCATATTAAACCTCCTCCATTAAAACATTTCTTAATATATCTTTACAAATTATTATTAACCTACAGATTTAAATATTAATTACGGGAAAAATGACTTCAAAAGCCAACCTCAAATGCCAATTCATTTTGATCAGAGTTAAAGACCATACTCAAACCCATTTTGATCGAACTTAATTGGATTGTGCGTTTAGATTTTCTACGTGTTAGATACATAATCGGATATTTTAATTTGGATTATATATTTAGATTTTTGAAAATATATTAGTGTACTTTATTTTAGAATTTATTGATTTAATTTTGTAATTATTTTGTTATTTAAATTATATTTTTGAATATATAAATAAATTTAATTATGTAATATTAAAATGTTTAAATTTTACGATTTAAATTTATAATTTTAAATTAAAAAATAAATATAAAAACATTAAAATATATTAACTTTAATAATAATAATAATAATCTAATTTTAAGGTTATACATTATTATTATTATTATTTTTTTAAAATTTTTAATTTATTTATTTTTATTTTTAATTTTGAATTTATTACATTTTATAAAGAAATATATGCTCTTAACTATTAGGCCTAATCAAACTGTATAATTAATACAAATTTAATTCAAAATGTTATAATTGAATTGAATAACCAAAATCCACACTATATATTTGAAAATCACTAATTCATACATAAAAAGAAAAACAAAAGATGAAAAGCAAGGTTATTTTAATCTTCTAAGTACATATATGTTCATTAAGATGAGTGGATGCTCATTGAGATTTTAATAACAAATGCACATTTTGTGAATTTAACAAGTTATGTAAATTAATGAAAAAATAATAAAAAATATTAATGGAAAAATAATAAAAACAGTATTGTTAGATTTAAGACTTTTGTGATTTATAATGTAGATAAATGTCTTTAAAATTAATCATATTATTAGGATTTGGTTGATATTTCGAACCAACTAATGCGGCCTTGGAAAATATTTTGAAATTAAATGATGAATGACATACAAAATGTCTTTAAAATTAATCATATTATTAGGATTTGGTTGATATTTCGAACCAACTAATGTGACTTTGGAAAATATTTTGAAATTAAATGATGAATGACATACAAATTTTTTTAGACCTATATTTTTTAATTCCATTCTATATTCTAAATTATTTTTGGAGACATTTGATCCTTATATAGTACAAACGAGAAGAACAGATAGACCCACAGCAGCAATGAGACCTCGTAGCAAGCACCATAGAATCCCGCCATGGACAACAACAGCAGGAACACACCAATGCATATCACTGGCCACTGTAGGAACTTGTTGCAGACTGAGTTGCCCTTTGTGGCCAGCCATATTCCTCCTCCCAGAGTGACACTGGAGACTACTAATGTAACGCCATTAATGATCCCAATGATTCCATTGCTAAAACGGGCCATCTCCTATCCTCTCCTCTGCAACAAAACAACAGAAAACGTTGTGGATTATATTCAAATTAAATGCAAACTACTCTCCACATATTAGAATCCAACAAGCTTCATGACAAGCTTTAAACAATTGGAGGGTTGAGTTCCATTGAAGGATGGACTCTGTCAATTTTGGTTACTTGTGGTGAACTGACATGAATTTTATAACATTAAGATTGCTCAGCAAAACACAAATGTGTGACAAGCATGATGCTTACTGCTTACCCAGCATGGAAAATCCATAAAACATACTTTCTATATATATATAGAAAAACCAGCCTGGAAAAGCCATAAAACATACATATAGAGAGAGAATTTGTATGGTTGAAATTTATATTATATATATTTAAATTGGGAATTTTTTAGGTTGAAATTTGGTCAATTAGTTATATATGTATGTTTAATGTAAATAAATTTGATAAAAAAATTTTGTTTTAATTTTGCCTTAGTTTTATAAAAATTGGATTTGGGTAGAGAGGATTCTAATCATCAAAATAAATCTTATATATAGTGATACTATTCTCTAAAAAATATTATTTTTAATAGTAAATTATATATTTTTCTTTAGTCTATAGGGTCTTGGATAGACGATAAGGGTGTTTTGTTAAGGCACTCCTTGATGTGAAGTCACTGGTTCAATTCATG
Organism: Pinus tabuliformis; assembly: GCA_031772625.1. Lineage (NCBI taxonomy): Eukaryota > Viridiplantae > Streptophyta > Pinopsida > Pinales > Pinaceae > Pinus > Pinus tabuliformis. The sequence continues at coordinate 12,652,125 of CM062820.1, read as the reverse complement.
ATTGGGTGCTCTGTTAACGCCTCCCTGATGTGAAGTCACTGGTTCAATTCTCGATAGGGATGATATATTGGACATGATGAAGATGTAGTCATGCCAAGGTTACAAAAAAAACATATTTTTTCCCTAAATATTATCTTGGATATGTATGATTTTTCAATAAGAATAGTCACTTATATAATTATACATAGTAATAAGAATTGAAGTTTAAAAAATAGCAATGAAATTAAATTTAAAAAGGTGAATAACAATGGCTTCCCGATCACCCAAAATAAATCTAATTTATAGTTAATTAATTTACAACCCTCACAATTCTATAGCCCTTGAAACTATTTATATATTATCCATTCAAGTAAATATGGATTGTGAAAGGCTTCATGTCTGTTTCTTCATGTCTCAGAGAAGTCTGAATTGAGATTTTGAGTCCAAGGGTGGTCTGAGGGCCTTTGTTAGCAAAGTTTGCATTTTGTTGTGGGTTAAGTCTGGTAAACGGTCTTTGGTGTTTTGAGTGTTGCAGTCTCTTGGTCCTGGGGTATTGTCTGGTGTACTTAATGGTAAAAGGGGCTGAGTCTCTGGTTGATAAGGAGTTGTAAATCTCCTTGCTCGATCACTTTTCATTGGAAGTCAATTCTTGTGTCTAGTGTTTTTGTGACAAAGTTATTTGGTGTTACCCAGGTCTTGTCAAGGTCAAGTCTAGTCGAATCTTTTGTCCCTTTGCAGGTAGAGGCAACCCTTCCAAGAAAAGTGAAGAACCCTCCTGTGATCCTATGATGCCACCCTGGGAGAGTGGGAGGAGTAGGAGGGCAGGAGGTGGCAGAGTTCATCCAGACCAATGGAGTGCTAAGCTTTCCGTTCATGACTCTGTGGTGACTTATTTTAATGCAATTGCTCTTGAGACTCGTCAAGAGGTCCGTGAGTTGGAGATTAAAGTAGTCAAAGAGAGACAATCTCTCTCAAACTCAGAATTGTTGGAAGACATGTCATGTTGGGTACCCGACCCTGGAAATACTAGGGGGAGGTGCAAGTAGTACCTGAATTTAGTGGTGCTCCACTAGAATTGAAAACATTTACGGGGTTGGTTTTACGAGACAAACATGTGTAAAAGTATAACATATTCACCTCTATTGAAGATGTGAAAAGAATGTTGAGGAACCTGAGGTTATGCGTTGACAATATATCGACCCACTTGATGCATGTGGAAAGCCACATACTTTGTGGTTTAGCAGGGGGGTTGGGGGAAATTAGATCCCCCGGGTTCTAATGCATAGGCTCAAACCAACATCTCTTCCTCAAAGAATGATTAGCAAGGGTAAAAGGCAGTGGATGAATTTTTGGTCTCTCAAATTAGTTTTGATGAGGTATGTGAAAATCTTCTTATGTACAGATGACAAAACTTAGAAGGTTTGTGTTCATGTGTTTTAAATTTTTGCTTCTGGTCTCAAGTATCAGTCTCTAAGGCTAATTTTTGTCTCCAAAGCGATATAAGGATGATCCTCAACAACTGGTGTGAGGCTTTGAGTAAAGGAGGGTCGCTCCTTTTACTAGTGTTCAGTGCATAATGTCCCAAACTAGGAAAAATAGTGAATATCAAATACATGCATGAAGCTACATCAAAATCTTTACACACACAAACATAGAATTCACACATGAAAATATAGATCAGTGAATCATAGAATAACATCCATAAATTTGAGCCATTTTATTAAATTTCCAGTTGGAAATGAGTATAATGGAGTGGAATGATAGAACATGGGCTTGCTAATGCAAGTATGCAATACCTAGGTGAGGATCTAATCAAAATCCACTAAAATGGCTCAATTTGTCCCAACGCACTGCCCAAAAAATTCCGCAGCTGCTCCTAGAGGTGAACTGTGATTTATGCCATCAAATTTGCTCCAAAAAATATGCACAATTAACTAGAGGCTTCTGTCACCCAAATCTACCAAACTGAGAAAAATATTGGGCTAATTCCAGCTGACCCTGAAAGCCCCAAAAAGTGCAAATTACCTTTTACTTGAATTTATTAAACTTTTCAAATGACTCACATTGATTAAATTCAGGTTTGTCTTACTTCTATGTGCCTTGACAATGTATTCAATTCCTTCTTTAAAGAGATGATACTTGTTCTCCCTTTTATGAAAAATAACATGTTTATCATAAAGATACTGACTACCCAACACAACTCCACATATATCTAGAGGAATCACATCTAGCTCAACTTCATCAACAAAATTAGTTGTAATTGCAAACCTTAAACGAAATTGTTTTGTGACATGCATTTGAGTGTTTTCTTTCAACCATCCTAAAAGGTATGGTTTTGGATGATTTTTAGTTTCCAATTTCCTTACTAGTTCCTCAGATATTAAGTTTGCTTGTGACCTGCTGTCAAATAATGTGTCTATCTTAGTGTGCTTGGAAATAATCCTTATGTGAAAAAGCTCAACCCTCTTCTTTTCATCAATCACATTATTAGTTTTTGAAGATGATGCAGAGTAAGTAGAACTAGAACTAGCTTCACCTGTTAGACTCATTATGGTAATCTTTTGTTCTTCACCGGAGTTAGATCCAAAATCTTATTGGACTGCAACATTCACTTTCATTTCACCCTTTTCTTTAAGGAACTTCTTTGGATTAAGTTCTGGATGAAGCTTCCAACACTTGGACTCATCATGTCCGACCCTTTGATAATGAGTACATGTAGGCTTTTCCCCTTCTTTGATGTGTCGCCGATTTCTTTCCTTTCAACTTACCCTTTCCTTTTCCTTCTTTGGAGTCTTTGTGTTCTGATTGCTTGAGTGGTTTCCACTGAAAAGGTCTGCCACGTGATTCAATATGAATGGCTTGCAAACATACTTCTTCAAAGTCAGTTGGATTAAACATAAGAAATGTATGTTGCAAATAAGAATGCAAACTTCCAATATATTTTAACAAAGTTTATTGTGTGTTTAATTGACAGTTAATTGCTAAAGCCTTTTTCTTGAATTCCTGTGTAAACCCTTGCACACTCTGTCCTTTACCTTGCCTCAAATGCTGACAATCTATTACAGCCTGTTGCATATATCCTAAAGGATAGAATTGATTTCTAAGAGATTTAATAAACTTATACCATGAAGAGATAGTTTTACCTTTATGCTTCAAATCTGATTGAGTTTAATTTCCCACCAAATAAAAGCTATTCCCCCCATTCTAAGTGTAGCTAACAGAATTTTCACAGAATCATCAACAATATTCTGAATTACACAATACTTCAAGTTGTTTAATCCAATTATCTAACTTTTCAAGATTCATTTCACCATCATATATGGGCAGTTCAATTTTAACATCAAGCTTCAGGAAATGATATTTATTATGTTTCTTCTTTGATTCGGAATCTGAATCTGAACTTGAATGATTAGAAGACAAAGAAGAAGATGATGAATATGGAGGAGAAGGAGGCTCATTACCATCAACTTTTTCCTTGCCCTTTTTCACTTTCGTGCCTTTAGAAGACGAAGTTGCATCTCTAGTCTTCTTGTCTTCATAAAGTTCTGTAATCATCCTTTGCATATTAAGGAACATCTGCTAAAATTTCTCCTTGCTCTTTGTTTCAGGAGCTTCTCCTTCATTTGAACCTGCCATATTTTGCGAGAATTTCTTCTTTCCAATCTCTGGATTTAACTCTTCAAGTTTCCTTTCTCCACGTTGCGACCTGGATCTAGTCAACATTCACATTGGCAAATATCCTGCTTAAACACGATCAACCTCGCTCTGATATAAATATGATCTGAAATCTACACTATTGATTATTTGCGCAATTTCACAAACATTAACTAAGGTTGCATATGTGTGAATGAAAGAGGGAAATTAAGCTGTTAATATGCCTTAAACATCAAACTTTGAGAACTAAAATGAAGAATAAATAGTAGCAATAAAAGACGTAAACACAACAAACATTGTTGACGGAGTTCGTCCCTCTTGGATTATGTCTCCAGGTCTGCTTCCAATGGCCGTCTGTTATATTAGGAATGCTCCAAAAACATTATTTACATGGAAATTCACCAACTAAACTATGCACGCAGGAGCTGCTGGTTACTGTAAAAAAGAAGCACTCTATCTCAACTTTCCAACCCCTATCTTCGGTCTCAAAATGTCTCAATTATGGCCAAGATATGCTTACATGAAGAAAAAGAATCACATACAACACCCTGATTTGAAACTCACTGTTCACTCCTCACAACACTAGTGCAATGGCTAATTTTATTATAAGGCCTCGTGCAAGTTCCAGGGTCGAACCTCCCAGGCTATACATACATACAATTTTGGTTAGGTGAACAATTTTATATGTGGTGCAATAGTATTAAAACACATATGGTATAGTGGATATGATGGTTTATAATAAAGTTTTTGGTACAGTACTTCGTGCATTTGATATTAGTGCATATCCATAAAAACCTTATAACATTAATAACCTATCTTCTTTGGCGCTTAAATATTTGTTACATTTACAACGTTTAAACTTTATACATATTTCAATTGGACTGTGTAACATATGCCAACCACTCTGACTCATGACATGGCAAGTGGTGAACGACGGTCATCAAAATTCCGCCCTGTGGCAGCTAACCCCCGACGGTCTCGACCTGCTCCATGCCACCTCCGTGCTGTTTTCTTGTTGGCTTCGACGGTGATGTGCTGACTAGACCATATGACACTGGCTTTGGTGAATGTTATAGGTTTCATTAATCTTTGCCATATCAATACTTTCCACCATACCATTTTTATAACTCCACCTTATGATTGTAGCATAGGTTTATATTAATTCCTTTCCACCATTTAATATTTGCTATGCCATATGGTATGAAACCATAGTTTTTGAACCATATCACATTAGCACCCACCATTTACCATATGGTTTGAACTCAGGTATTTATGTTTTGACATTTTAAAAATGCGCTACCATTCTATTTGAAAACCACAACCATAAAACTTTGACACCATAGATCTGCAACCAATTTATATGCACCTACACTTGTTCATCATAAAATTTGAAGGACGGTTTTTCCTTCATTTGAAGGCCAAATGAGAAACTAAAGGCACTGCCAGATTCAGAACAATGGGTTCTACTGCTTGGCATTATTTCCGGGAACAACTGATACCTTTGAACTTGGAGCAAATAGAGGATCCTCCTGGATCATTCCTTTCCACTAGAAGCTTTGGACCACCAAAAGTTTGGTTTTAAGCAGACATGAGGTGAGGGTACAACTCCCTCACCCTTCTGATCTCCATCCACCTTGCTTTTTCTAGATTCATGCCTTTGAGTCCCACCCGAAGATACTCAAGATCCCCTCACCTAGCAGTGCAGACCTTCCTTTTACCTTTACCTTTCATCCTTACTTTGCTTAAGTAAATCCATACTTGATCACTGACCTGAAAATGATGATCGATCCGATGCTTATCATGGCACATTTTGAACCTGCGAATTGTTTCATTCATCTGAGGCAAATAGAAAAACCTTTGTAGCTGTGCCACTGTCTTTCCTACACCAACATGCCATGAAACATGAGCAGCAAGTGTTTCCATGATCACATGCATTCTTTCTCCCTATGTATGCACAACTTTCCAAGATGGTAAAATAACCTGTTATGAACATGGTAATTTAGTTCTTCCACCCGAGCGCCATGAGTTAGTGATTCACAAATATCTTTGAAAACAATATTTGCATCATATTGTTCTATATAATTTTCACGTGCTAAATAACTATTTTGCAGAATGGCTGAAACATTCAAAGAATATCTTGTCAACATATTAACTACTTTGTTTGTTGTACCTTCCTCATACTTGACTACTAATTGGACCTGCTACAAAAAAACCATCCATCCAGAATGTCGAGGTTGCTGCAACTTAGTTTGAGTTTTAAGGTATTGAAGTGGTTGATGATCTATTTGAATCACTGTTTCTTTTCCCATTAAATAATGTTTCCATTGTTTAGCACTTTCCGTTATTGCATATAATTCTTTTTCATAAGTTGGATAATTTGCAACTGCTTTAGAAAATGCTTCAGAATGCAAATAAATAGGCTTCCATTTTTGTAATAAAACTGCACTCATTGCATACCTACAAGCATCGGTTTCTTTTTCAAATGGCTATGGAAGGTCTGGTGGAGCTGTTACAATTTTCCAGCTTTAAAGTATCACATGCTTTTTTTCGTTTTCTTCCCCACTACAGAAGGCTTTAAAACTTATTAAAACATGAAGTGGTGATGCAATAAAAGAGAAATGAAAAATAAACTTTTTCCAATATTGATATGCACCCACGAAACTTCTAACTTCCCAACTTGAACTGAAAATAAGAATATCATCTAGATAGACTATGACAAACTTATCAAGAAAAGAACAAAACACATCATCCATCACTCTCATTAAATTTTCCAAAGCATCACATAAATCAAACGACATAACTAACCATTCATAAAGCCCCTGTCTAGTCTTACATGCAGTTTTCCAAACATCACTCTTTGCAATACACATCTCATGATAACCATTTCTTAAATCTAGTTTAATAACTGATATACGATACATGCCAATATTCAGAAGAGTTGCAATAGATAATAATTGAATCTCATGTTGTATTTCTCATTTTGGAAGGAGACTTTTTGGTTCTTTAAACAATTCTTCATAAGAATATACTATTTCAACCAATTTGTCCTTAAACTGAGAATCACACCTTTGAAAAACATCATACTTGTCTTTAGGTTGTTTTTTAACAATCACGAGAAAATACCTTTTACTTGAATTTATTAACCTTTTCAAATGACTAACATTGATTAAATCCAAGTTTGTCTTACTTCTATGTGCCATGACAACGTATTCAATCCTTCTTTAAAGAGATGATACTTGTTCTCCCTTCTATGAAAAATAACATGTCTATCATAAAGATATAGACTACCCAACACAACTCCACATACATCTAAAGGAATCACATCTAGCTCAACTTCATCAACAAAATTAGCTGTAATTACAAACCTTAAACGACACTGTTTTGTGACATGCATCTGAGTGTTTTCTTTTAACCATCCTAAAGGGTATGGTTTTGGATGATTTTTAGTTTCCAATTCCAATTTCCTTAATAGCTCCTCAGATATTAAGTTTTCTTGTGACCCAATGTCAAATAATGTGTCTATATTAGTGTGCTTGGAAATAATCTATTGTGAAAAAATTCAACCCTCTTCTTTTCATCAATCACATTATTATCTCTTGAAGATGATGTAGAGTAAGTAGTACTAGAACTAGCTTCAGAAAGTATACCTATTAGACTCATTGCAATAATCTTCTGTTCGTCACCAGAGTTAGATCCCAAATCTCGTTGGACTGCAACATTCACTTTCATTTCACCCTTCTCTTTAAGGAACTTATTTGGCTTAAGTTTTGGATGAAGCTTCCAACACTTGGACTCATCAGGTCCGACCCTCTGATAATGAGTACATGTAGGCCTTTCCTCTTATTTCTTTGTTGTCGCTGATTTATTTCCTTTCAATTTACCCTTTCCTTTTCCTTCTTTGGAGTCTTTGTGTTTTGATTGCTTGAATGGTTTCCAATGAAAAGGTCTGCCACCTGATTCAATATGAATGGCTTGCATACATAATTCATTAAAGTCATTTGGATTAAACAGAAGCAATGTATGTTGCAAATAAGAATTCAAACTTATAATATACTTTAACAAAGTTTCCTGTGTGTTTAATGGAACGTTAAGTGCTAAAGCCTTTTTCCTGAATTCCTGTGTAAACTCTTGCACACTCTGTCCTTTACCTTGCCTCAAATGCTACCAATATATTACAGTCTGTTGCATATATCTTAAAAGATAGAATTGCTTTCTAAGAGCTTTAATAAACTTTGACCATGAAGAGATAATTTTACCTTTATGCTTCAAATCTGATTGAGTTTTACTTTCCCACCAAATCAAAGCTTTTCTCCCCACTCTAAGTGTAGCTAACTGAATTTTCGTAGAATCATCAACAATATTCTGAATTCTACAATACACTTCAAGTTGTTTAATCTAGTTATCTAACTTTTCAAGATTCATTTCACCATCATATATGGGGAGTTCAAATTTAACATCAAGCTTCAGGAAAGGAGATTTCTTATGTTTCTTCTTTGATTCAGAATCAGAATCTGAACTTGAATGATCAAAAGAAGAAGAAGATGAAGATGAAGATGGAGGAGAAGGAGGTTCATTACCATCAACTTTTTCCTTGATCTTTTTCACTTTCGTGCCTTTAGAAGGAGAAGCTGCATCTCTAGTATTCTTGTCTTCATAAAGTTATACAATTGTCCTTTGCATATTAAGGAACATCTGCTGAAATTTCTCCTTGATCTTTGTCTCAGGAGCTTCTCCTTCATTTGAACTTGCCATCTTTTGCGAGACTTTCTTCTTTACAATCTCTAGATTTAACTATTCAAGTTTCACTTCTCCACTTTGTGACCTAGATCTAGTCAACATTCACATTGGCAAATATCCTTCTTAAACATGATGAACATCACTATAATAGAAAAATATGATCAAAATCTACAAGATTGATTATTTGCGCAATTTCACCAACATTAACTAAGGTTTCATATGTGTGAATGAAAGAGGGAAATTAAGTTGTTAATATGCCTTAAACATCAAAATTTGAGAATTGAAATGAATAATAAATAGCAGCAATAAAAGACACAAACGTAGTAAACATTGCTGATGGAGTTCGTCCCTCCTAGACTACGTCTCCGAGTCTGCGTCCAATGTTCGTCCGTTATATTAGGAATTCTCCAAAAATGTTATTTACATGGAAATTAACCAACTAAACTGTGCACGTAGGCACTACTGGTTACTGTAAAAAAGAAGCCCTCTGTCTCAGCTTTCCAACGCCGGTATTCGTTCTCAAAATGGCTCAAGGATGGCCAAGATATGCTTACATGAAGAAAAACAGTCACATACAACACCTTGTTCTGAAACTCACTGTTCACTCCTCATTGCATTGGTGCAATGGATAAGTTTTTTATAAGGCCTTGGGCAAGTTCCAGGGTTGAACCTCCCGGGCTATACATAGCATATAATTTTGGTTAGGTGAACAATTTTATATGTGGTGCAATAGTATTAAAACACATATGGTATAGTGGATATGATGGTTTATAATAAAGTTTTTGGTGCAGTATTTGGCGCATTTGACCTTAGTGCATATCCACAAAAACCTTATAACATTAATAACCTATCTTCTTTGGCGCTTAAACTTTTGTTACATTTACAACTTTTAAAATTTATAAGTATTTCAATTGGACCGTGTAACATTTGCCAACCACTCCGACTCGTGACATGGAAAGTGGTGAATGACGGTCATCAAAATTTGGCCCCATGGCACCTAACCCCCGATGGTCTCAACCTACTTCGTGCCACCTTCACGCTGTTTGCTCATTGGCTTCGACGACGACGTGCTGACTAGACCATATGCCACGGACTTTGGTGAATGTTATATGTTTAATTAATCTCTGCCATATCAATAATTGCTACCATACCATTGTTATAACTCCGCCTTAGGAATGTAGCATAGGTTTATATTTCGTTACACCATTTAATATTTCCTATGCCATATAGTATGAACCATATTTTTTGAACCATATCACATTTGCACCCAACATTTACCATATGGTTTGAACTTAGGTATTTATGTTTTGAAATTTTAAAGACACGCCACCATTATATTTGAAAACTACAACCATATAACTTTGACACCATAGATCTGCAACCAATTTATATGCACCTGCACCTGTTCATCAGAAAATTTGATGGATGATTTCTCCTTCATCTAAAGGCCAAATGAGAAACTGAAGGTACTTGCAGATTTAGAACGACAGGATCTACCACTTGGCGTTATTTCTAGGAACAACTCAAATATTTGAACGTGGAGGAGCTAGACGATCCTCCTGGATCAACTTGAAATTATAAAAAAAAAATCCTCTTTTATAACCCAATAATGCCTAGAAAAGGTTTGGCCTAACTCTAAGCCAAAATCAAACCCACAATGTGATGCAACTTCTTAGCTAACCAACAATACGCACTACTATAAGAATGTATGATTCTGGTTTGAATACTTCTTGACAAATTCTATAAAATTAGCTATAGGCTCCTCACACCCCAACCAACAAATCCCAGAAATCGTTTGGGCTAATTCTAGTTGATCTAATATATTTTACTTACAGATGCATCAGAATGAAATATAATAGAGTTAATTAACCATGGAACTTCAAAGCACATAAAGAATGCAGAAATAATCAGAAGAACACAAAAACCATGACATAATGATTTGATTATGGAGTTCGTCCAGTTTGGACTACGTCTTTGGGCCCTTCTCAATAGTGGGGAGGCCTTTTTTTTATTAGTGGCATAAAAGAGATAAAAGTAAAACAACAAGCAATTTCAACCCTTATACCTCCAAGATGAAAGATGGGCAAAGAATGGAGAGCCTAGCTTTGAAAACAGACAGAACCACTGAACTCCTGGTGAAAAATAGTGCAAAAACGCATATCCAAACTCTCAATTTGGATAATTGGGCCTTCTGCAACCTTCTTGGAAAGCAGCAAGGTTCCAACCTGCTGCGAGGGTTAGGGTCTGCTGTATGTGGTAAAATCTGTGTATTCGGCCAGTCCTCTCCTACCTTTCTCCCAACAAAAATAGTCGTATATATAATCATGGCGGCATCCCTCAAAATCAGGGAAGTTCTAACATAAGAACCCAAGTTAGTAGGCGAAATCGGGCCAAAAGGATTCACGACAACAATCTTACTGCAATAGTGAAGCCCCTTTCCAATAGGGCAACCCATTTCAACTACGCATGAGTCTCGATGACAGGTTTATCAGCGCTTCCATCTTATCAATGGATATTCGAAGCCAATGACACAAGCATCCTGCGATAACCATGGACCCGACAGGAGTGTTAACCATAGAACATAATATTTCGCGTTAAATAACCCCATCAAAATTTCAATCAACGTGAAACCATCGGTGTACTGGTCTAGCGTTCTGAAAAATCTGCGGACCCGCCATTTTATTAATCACAATATATAAAACTTCATGTTTGACTTCCCATCACAATATCGCAATCGGCGCCTATCGCGAAATCGCAATCGAAAATTTTCGTCGAGGCCTTTCGTAACACCGCCCTTGTTCATGCGATTTGCGATATGCGATAAAGTTGCATCGTAACCGAGTCCTTGCCGAGGTTGATATCCCCTTTGTTGTTCCTCGTCTAGCCTGCAATATGCGATATCACAATCACAGCTGGTAACGCTAGGGGCTGGTTCTCCTTAAGCTGCTCCTTTTCACGGATATACGGTATGCGAGGCCCTGTGGAAACCTATTATGAAACTAGCTCACAAAAAGATAGAAAAGAAAGATAAACACCTTAGAATTCAGCCTCTTCGAGGGGGCAACCTCCTTTACATTACACAAATGAACAATTATTGGATGATACAAATGACAAAACCTCCTTTCTATATATAGGAGTCTAAGGGGTCACAATATAACCAAAGTTGACCTAACAATAATAATATAAGGGCACAAAAATAACAATAATGGGCTTCTATGGGGCACAATAATAACAATATGGGGACAAGAGGGGCACAACAATAATAATAAAGGACACAATATAGTAATGGGGGAATCACTAGTATTGTAGGGATATAACATGCCCCTCTCCTTCAAAAAAGTGTTTTCCTCAATGCTTGAGTAGTTCTAGGTGCTTCTGTATAAAGTTCTCATCCTCCCATGTGGAATATTCAACAAGTAAGTTCTTCCACTTGATGAGATACTCTGAAATTGATCGATTTCGTAGCTATTGAGTTCTTGTTTCTTTGACTGCTTCAGGTTCCAATATGATTTTTCCTTCCTCATCAAGTTCTGGCAATATTGTTTGAACTGGGAGCTTGTCACCTATAACCTTCTTTAAGCATGAAACATGGAAAATTGGGTGCGCTCAGGAAGTTGCAGGAAGCTCCAATTTGTATTCCACAGTACCTATCTTTTGCAACACCTTGTATGGACCATAATACTTTGGTGATAATTTATTATCCTTCTTAGCTTGCTTGAGGAACATTTGTTTATATGGTTGTAGCCGTAGGAATACCCAATCACCTACATTAAAACTTTTTTCACTGCGATGTTGATATTCCTACTGTTTCATTCTATTATGTGCCAAGGTGAGGTTATCATTTAAGAGTTGGAGAACTTGTTGTTGATGCTCGATGTGATCTTCCACTGCTTGAACCTTAGAGCTTTCTCTTAAATATGATGTGATGGATGGTGGATGATATCCATAAAGTGCCATAAATGGGGTCATTTTTGCTGCAGTATGGAAGGAAGTGTTATACCACCATTCAACCAGAGGCAACCATTTGACCTATTGTGTTTGTTTAACAGATACAAAGCAACAAAGATATCCTTCCAAATGTTTGTTTACTATCTCAGTTTGCCCATCAGATTGAGGATGATAAGATGAGCTATGAGCTAACTGAGTACCAAGACAAGTAAATAGTTCTGTCCAAAAATTTCTAGTGAAAATGGGATCTCTGTCGCTTACAATAATCTTTGGGTTTCCATGTAGCTTTTGAATTGTTTCCATAAATGCAGTAGAAACTGTACTCGCTTTAAATGGATGAGATAATGCACAAAAGTGTGCATACTTGGTAAGTTTGTCAACTACCACCATGATAACACTCTTTCCTTCGGACTTGGGTAAACCTGTGATAAAATCCATTGAAACCTCCTCCCAACATTGGCTTGGAATGGATAAAGGTTGTAATAGACCTGGGGTCTTAATTGTTTCAAGTTTATTTTGTTGGCAAACCAAATATTCCGCCACAAACTTTGGAATATCCGATTTAAGGTCATCCCAAAAAAATTCCTTCTTAACCCCGTGGTAAGTTTTTAGAAATCCCAAGTGCCCTCCTAAGGGAGAGGTGTACAATTCCCTAAGAATATTTTGTTTGAGTTGGGAATTCTTACATAGGTATAACCGATCTTTGTACCATAACGAATCATTTTTCCAGCTAAATGTATCAGATGTACTGGGATATTGTTGTAACTTTTGAATGAGTGCCCACACTTCTTCGTCATTCTTCCATTCATCACTTGCTTCGTTTATCCAATCTGGTTGTATAATAGAAATGGCGCAAAGAAATGATTCCACATCCTCATCCTTTCTTGAGAGTGCATCTGCCACAATATTTTGCTTCCCTTTTTTTGTAGATGATTTCAAAGTCATAATCCAACATCTTTGTGACCCATTTTTTCTGCTTTTCTGAAGATAATCTTTGTTCTAAAAAGTATTTAAGACTATCATGATCTGTTTTTACCTTGAAGTGTCTTCCCATTAGGTAGGGTCACCATTTCTCAAGTGCATTTAGTATTTCCAACATTTCCTTCTCATAAATAGCTTTGTGTAAATACTTTCCTTTGATTGGATGACTTTCGAAAGCAATGGGTCTTTCTTCTTGCATTAAAACAACACGAATTCCATTTCCTGAGGCATCACATTCCACAATAAAGGTTTTTGTGAAGTCCGGTGTAGCTAAGACTGGTGCTTGGCACATTGCCTATTTAAGATGTTCAAAGGCCTTTGTTGCTTTTGGAGTCCATGAAAATGCATCTTTCTTCAATAATGTTGTTAGAGGTGCTGCTATTCTCCCATAATTCTTAACAAACTTGCGATAATACCCTGTCAACCCGAGAAATCCTTGTAGATTCTTTATGGATGTGGGGATTTTCCATTCCTTAATGGTTTTAATTTTGCTAGCGTATACCTTAACACCTTCATGAGATACAATATGACCCAGATATTCCACCTCTTGTACTCCAAAGAAACATTTGGAGATTTTCGCATATAATTGTTTCTCCTCCAATAGTTTGAGCACCCTGTCAACATGTTGAACATGATCCTTCCAAGACTTGCTATAGATTAGTATATCATCAAAAAATACTAACACAAATTTTCTAAGGAAGGGTTTGAAAATGGAATTCATCAAACTTTGAAATGTAGAAGGTGCATTGGTAAGGCTAAAAGGCATGACCAAAAATTCATAATGACCCTCATGAGTTCTAAATGCTGTTTTTGGAATGTCTTCAATCTTCATTCTGATTTGATGATATCCTGAACAAAGATCCAACTTGGTGAAGTAAATTGATCCATGCAATTCATCAATGATAGGAATGTGAAATTTATCTTTAATAGTGAGCTTGTTGAGCTCACTATAATCTGGACACATGCACCATGATCCATCCTTCTTGTGAATGAATACTACTGGAGCAGAGAAAGAACTTTGACTAGGTTGAATTATACCAACCTCTAGCATTTCTGCAACCATACGTTCAATTTCACTCTTTTGGGCATAGGGATATCTGTAAGGCCTGATGTTTGGAGGAACACTTCCTGGAATCAAATGAATATCATGATCATGATCATGAATAGGTGGGAGGCCTTTGGGAGTCTCTAATACCTTGGAATGATTGTCCAAGAATTTTTGGAGATCTTGAGAAATAGACGATTTCGATGTGGGAACCTTTAGTGAACATAATTGTGCAATTATGCCTCGTTGTTCTTTCTTTAGAAGCTTTGTTGTTCCGTTAGAGCTAATTACCTTTCCCAGTTTCCCTACGATACCCCTTAATTCAACTTCCTTTCCTTGTGAAGAAAATTTCATGAAAAGTTCTTGAAAATTAAAAGCTATTGTACCCAAGGATTGTAGCCATTGGACTCATAGTACAACATCAACACCACCCATTGGAATCATAATCATTGGGCTATTCAATACATATTCTACCATGGATAGCTTGATATTATGGCACTTTCTTGAGCAATTTATGGTTCCTCCACTTGCAACCATCACTTGACACTCTGGTGCTGGATATAGGAAGAAATTCAATTCCTTGGCTATCTTACAATGAATGAAATTATGGGTATTGCCCGAATCAATCAACACTATTACCTTTTTCTTCTTGATATGCCCTTCTATCTTGATATTTTGAGGAGTGGTAATTCCAGCCAATGCATTACAAGATATGACCAGATTCATTTCTTCTTTCTCTAGGGTTTGTTCCTGGTGTATATCCTTTTCTTTTGATGTTTCTTGTTCCTTTTCTTCCTCCTCTTAACAATCTATGTAAAATAATTTCTTCTCATCACACTTATGACCTTTAGTGTATTTTCTATCACAACTGTAACAAAGCCCTTTTTCTCTTTTTTCTTCCAATTGTTGTGGTGTCAACCTTGTAGGTTATGGATGGCTAGGGGCAACAACACTTCCATCTTTATGATTGTGAGCGGTAGGCTTCCTCGTTGCCATAATTTTTCTTTCCATTTTTCTTGCCAACCATAATGCCTTCTCCAATGAATTAGGTTCCCAAATGTGAACCTCATGTTGGATGTTATCCTTTAAATTCCATATGAAGACATCAATCCTATGCTCCTCTAGAATATCTTTTAACCTTATATTCAATTTTTGGAAGTCCTCAATGTGCTCCATCATTGAACCCTTTTGTTTGAGATTTATCAATTGGCTAAAAAACATGTTGCTTTTTGTATCCTCGTAATGTGCTATCATTTCATACATAAAACTAGCCCAAGTGACAATTTGTTTACGAGAGGAAAGCCATCAATACCATACAAATTGATTTGGTTCCAAATATAAAGTTGCAATGCGTACCTTTTGTGTGTTTTGCACATTATGGAGGTTGAAAAATTGCTCCATTTGTAGTATCCATGATACGAGATCCTTGCCATCAAACTTCCTCATATCGATCTTTGGAACATGGTGGTTCTTCGATCCAATGTTATATTCTATGAAGTCATGATTAACATTTATTTTGTTCTCATCATGAGTTTCCTTTACTACCTTTTCACCATTAGTGAGCATTTATTGTAGAAAATTTGTCAAATCTGTCTTCAAATCTTCCATCTTAGCTTCCACGCCTTTCTTTAAATCATCCATCTTAGATTGCATACCATCCATCTTAGATTCCACTCCATCCATCTTAGCTTCCATGTCATTCATCTTAGCTTCTATGCCTTTATTTAAACCATCCATCTTAGCTTCCATGCCATACATATTAGCTTCTACGTCTTTCTTTAAACCATCCATCTTAGCTTCCACACCATACATCTTAGCTTCTACGTCTTTCTTTAAACCATCCATATTAGCTTCTGTTACTTTTTGTGCTAGTGAAATTTGTTGCACTTGGTCTCGTAATTTTGATATATCATGTTGCATTTCTTCCTCTTCTTCATGAGTCATGCTAGAGCTTTCAGGTTGCTTACTAGGTGTTTCCATTTTCTTTATCCAGGGCATCGATTACTGATAATAATGCTTCACTATGCCCTTTGAATTCCTGCAAACTAATTTTTCAAACTAAAATTATGCCAAATAAAAAACTATACACATTTTTTCACTTTGTAGGAGCTCGATATTGAATCTGCTGTATCTCAGTAATTTTGGATCTCCAAGGTTTGAAATTGCTTCATGTAATAACCCTCTGAGAAATCTTTCTAACCTCGCAAGTCTGATCAATATTGGATTCTCCAATGAAGAGTTATGCCAAATCTCCCACGATGACCTGATTATAGACTAGTTCTGTTAGAGTGAGCTTGTACGAAGTGCCACGTGTCACTTTTTTGACCTTAGGATCTGAAATTGATACACATAAAACTATAGTCCGTTATTTTTCTGTAACTTCTTATAAAAGTTAAATTTGATGCTTAGAAAAAATGTTATGACGATTTTCCCCAGGTCACCTGTTTGAGATATAATTCGGGATCTTATAAAACCCTACCTTCCTTGGATCATATCTCCAAAAATATAGTGAGACAAGATCTGAAATTCAGACTCGAGGTTTAGAGAGATTTCAACTCAAATGCGTTTTTTTCGCTTCTGAAATTTCGCAGAAAAAGAGTTATTGTGAAAATGCCATGATGACCTGTTTGGAGCGGCGAAACCCTAGAATCCAAGCTCTGATACCAAATGTTATGAAACCAGCTCACAAAAAGATAGAAAAGAAAGATAAACGTTTTATAATTCAGCCTCTTCGAGGGGGAAACCTCCTTTACATTACACAAATGAAAAATTCTTGGATGATACAAATGACAAAACCTCCTTTCTATATATAGGAGTCTAAGGGGTCACAATATAACCAAAGCCGACCTAACAATAATAATATAAGGGCACAAAAATAACAATAGTGGGCTTCTATGGGGCACAATAATAAAAATATGGGGACAATAGGGGCACAAAAATAACAATAAGGGATACAATGACATTGGTAATGGGGGAATCACTAGTATTATAGGGACCTAACAAAACCTACACGTGGCGCTCCCTCATTTGCAGAAACTTTTCCATGCCATCTTCTCCCTGCTACCTAGACAAGTCAAACTCAAACTTTGACTTGCTCTAACTTTGTCACCTGGACTCGGATTTGAGTGCTGTTTGCACCGATGGAATCAAGATGATGAGCACTTCGATCTGATGTTGAGTTTATCTAGATTCTATGACTTTAAGTTTTGATCCTCTTACCATGCCACTGGTACTTTTCTGAAGATCCACCTGGATCAATCCTCCCTACTAAGATATTTTGGACCACCAAAAGAATTTTCAGTCAATTGGTAAGTGAGGAAATTACTCCCTCACTTTTTCCTTCTCCATCCATCGATCTTTGCTTGGATGCATTCCTTTGAATCCAACACGGATGTACTCCACATCTCCCTATTGTGAAGTTCTGGTCCTCCGGTCGAGTATGATATCTTCGGGTAACTTATCTAGATAATCGGGTACAAAATCATCCGCTGTAGGAATCTGTGCAACCTCCTCGGTATCCATAATCAATGGAGGTTCATAAAGCTTTAGATTTTCCACATTTACCACAGAGTACATTTGCATATAAGCAGGCAAGTCAAGACAAAAAACAATGTCTCCAATATTTTCCAATATGGTGAAGGGACCATCTATAATGGGTATTAGTTTCTTCCCTTCCCCCTTCATCCTATATTTGCTGATACAGATCCATACCTTGTCGCCAACTTGAAACTGATGGTCAACTCGGTGCTTATCATATCGAGCTTTATATCGAGCTTGACTCTTCTCCAACTGCTCCTGCACTGCCTGATGAATTACTTGTATCTGCTGAATGAACTTCCGTGTTTTGTCCCCATCATCTCATCCATTTCGATCCTCCTCTTTCCCAAAGACCATGTCCAAGGGATCTCTGGGTAGATAGCCAAAACATGTCTCAAATAATGAGCTCTGTGAAGATGAATGTGCTGATCGATTGTATGTATGTTGCACATAAGGAAGATGTTCATCCCACAACTTGGGATGTTTCTGAGAATAACCTTGCAACAAGTGTACCACGGTGTGGTTGACAACCTCTGTCTGTCCACCAGTGTGTGGATGAAATGCCATACTTCTTTTCAGCTTGGTGTCCGTCATTCTCTACAAGATGTTCCAAAAATCCCCAAGAAAGGGAGATTCTCGAAAATGGACCCAAATATGCTCAAAGAAAAGAAAAGTGGTATGCTTAGCAGTGACTTGCTTTTTACAAGGCATTAAAATACACATTTTACTAAACCTATCCACAAAAACATACAAATAGTCGTGACCTTTCATAGACATTGGTAAACCTCCTACAAAGTCCATGGACACACTTTCCCATGGTTGACTCGGAATAGGGAGTGGTGTGTAGAGCCCAAGTTTTCTATTAGAGGGCTTTGAAACAAAACACAACACACAACCCTTTACAAAGTGAGTCACAATGTTTTTCATATGAGGCCAAAAACAAAACCTCTACAAATGACATAAAGTTTCTCAATGCCAAAATGACCAGACACTAGAGAGGTATGAGCCTCTTGTATTACATGAACCCTTTCATTACTGGGTATACATAGTTTTCCAAGGTGGTACAATTCCTTGTAAGTAATAATTGTCCACCTGCGATCCACAAGTCAGTTTTGCATAGATTTAGTTAAAATCATTATCGTTAGCATAACTTTCTAATGACAAAGAAACATTTTGCAAAACTACAGATGCATAAATAGGAGGGTGAGAAAGCATATTTGCTACTTTGTTGCTGGCGCCCTTCTTATATTTTATTACCAAATGAAACTATTGGAGGAATCCCATCCATTTGAAGTGATGGGCTTGCTGAAGCTTGGTCTGTGACTGAAGATACTGCAAGGGCTAATGATCCGTGTGGATGATGGTCTCCTTGCCAATCAGATAGTGTTTCCACTTCTTTACACTCTGGACCAAGGCATACAACTCCTGGTCATACGTAGGATAATTCACAATAGCCTGGGAGAATGTCTCCGAGTGGTAACAAACATGTTTTCTTTATTGCATCAATACAACACCTATGGCATATCCGCTGGCATCCGTTTCAATTTCGAAAGGCTGCTGAAGGTCTGGTAAGGTAAGCATCGGGGCCATGCCGATCTTCTCTTTCAGTGGGTCAAAGGATTTCTGCTATTTTCCTCCCCACTTAAAGGTCTGCTTCACACTATTCAAGGCGTGCAAGGGGGTTGCGACAATGGAAAAGTTCGCTATGAACCTTCTCCAATATTGCACTGCACCCAGAAAACTTTGGGATTCTGTGACATTTGTGGGCTTAGGCTGCTTCATTATCACCTCCACTTAGAGGGATCTATTCTTAATTGCCCATTACCGACAATATGGACTAAATAAATCAAATAAGTCTTTCCAAATTCACATTTTGACAGTTTCAAATATAATTTCTTTTTATTCAGAATACCAAGAACTTTATTTATGTGACACATATGTTCCTCCCATGTCCTACTGTACACAAGAATATCGTCCAGATACACAAGAACAAAATGATCAAGAAATGGCCAAAATAAATCACTCATTACCCTCATGAATGTGGTTGGAGTGTTACACAGTCTGAATGGCATCAACATCCATTCGAACAATCACTGGTTGGTTTTGAATGCAGTTTTCCAAACGTCCTGCCCTACAATTCTCACCTGGTGGTAACCACTAGGCAAATCCAGCTTGGTAAAATAAACAACATTTTCTAATTGAATTAACAATTCATCAATGCGAGGGAGAGGGTATTGATTCTTCACCATGATCTTGTTCAGTGCCCTGTAATCCATGCACATTCTCCACGTGCCATCTTTCTTGGGCACAAAAATGATTGGTGAGCCACAAGGAGAAGAACTTGGTCTGATGACTCCCTGATTTAATAGTTCCTGCACCTATTTCTTGATCTCTGCCATCGCGATAGAAGCCATCCTGTACATACCAATATTTGGTAATGGTGCATCCTGTTGCAAATGGATCTCATGTTGGATTTCCCTTTTAGGGGGCAATCCTCTCAGTTCTTGAAACAATTCATCATACTCAGAAACAATTTCAAATAATTCCTTCTTATGATTAGGATCACAACCTCTGAAAGCGTTAGCTGTTTCGGCTTCTTTCGCCCTCACTACCATGAACATGCACCCTTTACTAGAACTAACTAGTCTTTTATTCTGTCTTGCACTGAAAAGGTTAGCACTAACTTTTGTGTGATGAGCTCTGACTATATACTCTACCCCGTCCTTGGTGAGGTGGTATTTGTTTTCATGCCAAAAGAAAATGACCTTTCTATCATATAAATATGGGCTTCCCAAGATGATTCCATAGATGTCTAAAGGTACTACATCTGACTCTACCTCATCAACTAATTTAGAAGTGATTACAAATTTGGCCCTACACTGCTTGGTGACCTGCAATTTAGATTTATCGCTTACCCAACCAAGTGGGTATGGACTCGGATGAGGTTTAGTTTCAAGGCCTAGCCTTTTCACTAAGGATTGTGAGATTAAGTTTGCTGGGGAACCTGAATCAAACAAGGTTTCCACCTTTGTGTGCTTTATGACAACTCTAATGTGGAACAAATCAATTCTCTTTCACTCACGACTCATAGGGTCATTCAAATAACTAGTGCTTGCAACCGAATTAGAACTATCATTAATAGAAAGAGTACCTCTAGCACCCATGGTTGTGATCAATGTTTCATCATCGGAATACGATCTAAGGTCCTGTGTTGTTGCCACTGTCTTGCTTCCCCTTTCCACCAAATTTATTTGGTCTCAATTCCGAATGCAGCTTCTAGCAGTGGTCCTCATCATGCCCATCCTTCTTGTAGTGAGTGCATAACAGTGTTGCTCCGTCCCCCTTCTTGGTAGTGACGGTCTTCTTATCCTTCCCTTTTCCTTTCTTCTGGAATTTTCCATGTTGAGGTTTGAATGACATCTTCTTGGTTTGGTCATCTCGATCATTATTGCCTCGAATTTCAAGATGTATAGCTTTAACATTGGTCGTATCAATTGAAGTAGGCTCGAACAGTAATAACAAGTGTCTGATGTAACTATGTAGCACACCTATGTACTTAGTTACAATTTCAGGTGCATCTAATGAGATGCCCAGATTCAGTGTTTGTTTTCGAAATTCCTCCATGAAGCTTTGTACATTCTGGCCCTTACCTTGCCTTAAGTATTTCCAGTTGATAAGTGCCTTTTTCTTGTAACCCAGAGGGTAGAATTGGTCCTTTAATGAAAAAATAAAGCTATACCAAGAGGACAAAAGGTTACCTAAATTCGTGCTGCCCTTTTGTAACTTGATCTCCCACCAAGCAAGGGCAGTGTCGCTCAACCAAAGAGATTATAACTGGACTTTCACCTCATCTTCTTGGATCTGCTGGATTCGGCAGTAAACCTCTATTTGTCTGGTCCAATTATTGAGATTTTCTGCACTACATTCTCCATTGTACATGGGCAGGTCGAACTTTACGTCTAACTTGAAGAACTATTTCTTAGAGGTCTTCTTGGAATTTCACTGAGAGTGATGAGAACTATCACTAGAAGAAGGAGAGGGAGGAGGATCTCCTAATTTCCTAATCCATGATCATCGAAATCCTTCTTCTCATTCCAAAGTTCCTTCTCATACTTTGCGAACATCTGGTCCACTTTTCCTGCCATGTTGTAGAAGACCTTTCAGAAATTCTGTTCCTCTTCCCAATGAGCTTCTTCATTGGCCATGTTTCTTCTTCGCTGTGCACGTCCTACTTCAGGATCAAAGGAGTCAAGCATTCCTTCGCCTTTTCACAACTTGTTACGGGTTAGCATAAACTCATGCAATTTGCATCTATAAAGACCTTCTCTGATACCAAACTTGATCCAAAATATTTTACTTACAGATGCATCAGAATTACATATAACAAAGTTTATTGACCATGGAACTTAAAAGCACATAAACAATGCAGAAATAATAAAAAGAACACAAAAACCATGACACAATTATTTGATTATGGAGTTCGTCCAGTTTGAACTACGTCTTTGGGCCCCACTTAATAGTGGGGAGGCCTTCTTTTTATTAGTGGCATAAAAGAGATAAAAGTACAACAACAAGCAATTTCAACCCTTATACCTCCAAGCTGATAGATGGGTAGAGAATGGAGAGCCCAAATTTGAAAACATATAGAAACATTGAACTCCTGGTGAGAAATAGTGCAAAAATGCCTATCCAAACTCTCAATTTGGATAATCGGGCCTTCTACAACCTTCTTGGAACCTCCTTGCTACTCAAGGCAAAGGTTCCAGCCTGCTGCCAGGGTTAGGGTCTGCTATATGCAGTAAAATATGTGTATTCGGCCAGTCCTCCCCTACCTCTTTCTCGGCAAAAATAATCGTATATATAAGCATGGTGACATCCCTCAAAATCGAGGTAGTTCTAACATAAGAACCCAAGTTAGCAGGTGGAATCAGGCCGGAAGGATTCACGACAACAACCTTACCACAATAGTGAAGCCCCTTTCCAACAAGGCAACCCATTTCAACTGCGCATGAGTCTTGGTGACTGGTTTATCGGTGCTTCCAGCTTATCGATGGATAGTCCAAGCCAAGGACACAGGCATCCTACGATAACCATGGACCCGATAAGAGTGTTAACCATAGAACATAATATTTCACGTTTGACAACCCCATCGAAATTGCAATTAGCATGAAACTATCGACGTTGGTCTAGCGTTTTGCAACATCTACGGACCCATTATGTTTATTAATCACAATATATAACATTTCGGGTCCGACCTCCCATCGCAATATCATAATTGACGCCTATCGTGAAATCGCAATCGACACTTTCCGCTAGGGCCTTTCGTAACACCATCCTCATTCTTGCGATTTGAGATATGCGATAAAGTCACATCGCAATCGGGTCTTCGCCGATGACGATATCCCCTTTGTTGTTCCTCCTCCAGCCTGTGATATGCGATATCACAATCGCAGTCGGCAACGCTAGGGGCCGATTCTCCTTAAACCGCTCCTTTTCGTCGATATGCGATATGCGGGGCATCGTGGAAACCTTCCACATGGAGCTCCCTCATTCGCTGAAACTTTTCCATGTCATCTTCTTCCTGTTACCTGGACAAGTCAAACTCAAACTTTGACTTGCTCTAACTTTGTCATTTGGACTCGGATTTGAGTGTCGTTCACACCGTTGGAATTAGGATGACGAGCACTTCCATTCGATGCTAAGTTTATCTAGGTTTTGGCACTTTGATTTTTGAGCCTCTTACCATGCCTCTAGTACTTTTCTGAAGATCCACCTGGATCAGTAGTTGACCCGGAATGCTCAAAATAGAGTGAATCTCCTAGCTGCACAGTTTTGTGCCCAACCAAAGAGAAACTGCTGAGAAATGATAAAACTCTCCTGCAAATGGCCGAGAAATTGTGAACAAATATCCTCTGGACAAATCACTCCCAACTAAAAACTCCTGGGAAATATCAACATCAAACAACAACAAAAAATCTATTATCCAACCCCTATGCAAGCTCTATAAGAGAAAATTCATCCCAACTAAAATCTACAGGAACATCTCTAAAAAATGGTGCAAAACTCGTCCTCTAAGTTGTAGAAAATCTCTTGCAAATACCTAGAACCTACAATAGAAAGATGATGTTCCAAATAACCTCTGGGGTTTTTCTTCTGTGCCTAGAAATAATGAATTTATGAGTGAATACTCTACAATAAACTTTGATGGAAGTCCTGAAATAGACTCCTCCAAAGCCTCACTAGCGAGACACTCGAAATTCTCTAAAATGAGGGAGAGTTTTTCTTGAAACTCTTGAGCTAGACAACTCTACTTCTCTTATGTTGAAAAACCTCCAAGAGAGAGTTTGATCTTCATAAAATAATGAGAAAAATATGCACCAAAAAATGAGTCCATCCTCCTTTTATAATTTCTCCCCATGCTTGTAGACTCCCTTTTTAATTATTATTTTAATGGTGGGATCCATTTTCCACTAAGTGACTTTTTCCTCCATTTTAAAGAGTAATAATTTTCCACCAATCTTCAGTAATACTTCCACTCTTCTCCAAAATAATATTTGTACCTTTTATTAATATTACCAAATTTGGGCAAAAGTCTCATGCTCACAAAATTGGGGATATTGCAGTTGTAATTTTCCTTTTTCCTCCTAAGTCCCCAATGCCGAAAATGTCTCCTCTTTCCAAAATTGTATCGAATATGGAAAATCAAAATTGGGGACATGACAACTTCCGTACCAAAAATTGCTTGTCCTCAAGCAATATCACCTTATGATGCTGATCCAAAGGTTGGTTGAGCTAATGCCAAGGTCCCAAATTCTAAAATTATGGACATGACACAATGCTTGCCATGCGTTGACTGATGACTCTCTTAGCGCGACACATGAGCTACCTCCCTATGGTCTTTTTGTGATGGAGGTCTCGGGTTTCAGGCTCTTATCTTTGTCCTGGACTTTGTTTATAGTCTTGGAGTGTTTGAGGAGTTCTCCTTATCTATGTCGGTATGTTGGAATATGTGTCGAGTTCAGTTTATGGTCTCAGTATTCATATTGCGGTAGAGGTCAAGATGCTCTTCCTCCCTCTATCCGACCAAATTCTTATAATGTATTCTTGTTTTTCTAAAGGAATAGAAACATTTTAATTTAAAAAATAAATCTTTTCAATTTTATGAAATTTGAATTAATAAATTTGATGGGAGAAAATCCTTTTCAATTTAAATGATTTACATTTTCTGGTTTATTTTTTAATAGTTATTTTTGGTAATTATTCTAATAATTTGAATTTATATGGAAACATATTTTAAATTATTTTTGATAAATTATTTAAACTTAGTTTTAATTTATATGATTTTTTGAAAACTTATAATAAAAAATTAATACTAATTATTTTAACTTAATTTTAATTTGTATGTAATTTTTTAAGGAAGTTTAATGGTAAAAATATTCCAAAGTTAACTAAATTGATAATGTTTGAAAGGAGAATTTGATAAGTTATTTTTAGCTAGTTTTAGTTTTTTTCAAAGAGAGGAAGAATATATATATATATATATATATATATTTATTTAATAAAAATAATTTATTTATATATATTAGATGGGGTGAAATGTGAATTTATGTTTAGTTTGAGTGAAAAGCAAATATATAAATAAATTTAGTGAGTGTATATATATATATATATATATATATATATATATATATATATATATTGTTTCAAAACGGAGTATAATATCTAACTACACAATGCTTTATCATAGTACTTTATAGGTTGCTTCAAATCTGCCCAGAAGGGAAACTAGGTATCTTAATCACATACTCATTAACAATAGTCTAAAAACATAAACAATCTTATTATATCTTGATAGTCCAAAACATAACATTAATACAAAATAGTCATCAAACATTCTAGTCAATTAGGAGTCCGAGGAAAACATGCATTGGGTCCTTTGCATTAGAACCAGAAGGACCATGAGGATTGAATTTGCAATGAAGATGTCCTTCCAAGTATTCCAACCTTGCAACCATTTTGTCCAAACATAAACACTAATTTCTTAAATCTCTGTTGATGTATTCCAAAGAAACAAATAGATTGTATCTTCCACTTATTTTTCTTTTAGCACCATGCCTAACAATGCTTTCATTTGCAAATGCAAAGCTATAAAATTGAGATACCGTTTCCTTCATCTCCTGGTGTGACCAGGGTTAGGAACCTAGTTGGATACCTCTTCCAAGGTCTCTGAATCAGATAAGGCTTTACGCTTAGTATTTACCATGGATTTCAGGTTTCATATCTCCTAACGAGTCTCAAGAGGAACAACTAAAAAAAAGTATCAGCAACATCCCATGGATTTAATTGAGCCCTATTCTGGCCCTAAGGGCCCCTACCGTCACCTACCCTCCTACTATGCATACACTATTTGGGTGACATATTGCACAAGAGTGACACTCTCTCTGTTTTATCACACAAATGTTCAGAGACAAAGGGAGGAGGATTATCCCAATCTCAACCAAAGCCACTCCCCAAACACTGACAATCACCCACAAAATTATGACACCAATCCGAAGAAAGAAAAAAGAAGGGAGAATTGGACAGTTCACAGAGTTGAGAAAAAATCAAGATGTGATATGTAACTCTCAAAGCGTGGAGCCAAAGGCAACCCTAGACCTAGGAAATAACCCTGCCAAAGTTAAAACCACCTTCACTAAACAAATTTCTCAGACTGAAATCAACATACATGAGAATCAAGACTAAGGTGGCTGTAGCAAACTCAATAATTTCAAAACTAGAACACTATCAAACTCCCACAAAGCTACAACACAGTATGATATGAGAATAAATCAAGGAAAAGAAGGCGCACAACTGGGATGAAAATGGTTTAGGCTGCAACTCTCAATTCCCAAAACAAGGAGACAAGTTTACACCCAACCCAGGAAGTTACCCTACCAAGGTTGGAACCATTATTACTATGCAAGTTTCCTAGCCCAACAATGCATAGAAGAGTCAAAACCAATGCAACCTTAGGATACTAAACACATTCAACCCAATTATAAAGTAGGGCTTTTGAACACCCTTCCAAGTAAAATATCGACACAACAAAAACCAATTCTTTAGAAATATACCACTTAACATTATACTAATTGACATAAACAAGGAAGAAACATAGAGATACCATGAGCATGATGACCAAACATAATGTGGCTAGGAGAACCTACATCCACCCCCTGTTGCTAGCATTTCCTCACCTCTACACCTTCACCAAAATCCACTGCGCCTTGGTTGACATTAATTCCATGTAGCTTGTTATTGTCCTGTAACTACACGATAACACTTTTTTCCTTTCATCAACAGCCACTGGAAAAATTTTCTCAGCTCCCAAAATAAACATTCGATAGTTAGAAAAAAATCTAGACTTTCCTCCTTACAGTAGGGGCTTCAACACCCCCCCTGCTCAAGTGCACTAGCTCATTCTCCACAATGGCACTTAGACTTTCCAATCCCTCCACATGTCATATATTTAATCTTGCATGCTTTTGCATGCATGGGGTGAGCCATGCCCCCTGATCATAAATTTTGCTCTCTTCAACAGGGTGGTAGGTTCGCTCCCGAAGCCCCTTGTTTGCCTCTATTCTCATCCCCATCATGGAATGTTATAATAAATTTTAATTTACAGATAAAAATATTATAAATTATTATAAATATTTTGGTAATGTAATATTAAAATATTAAATAATGTTTTTTAAGGATTTGGTTATGGATATTAAAGGAAAATTCAAAAGATACATGTTATTGCATTATGATATAATATTTAAGTTATATATATATATATATATATATGCTATAAATTTTATTAATTAAAAGTAGTTATAACATTTCATAAGATTAATATATTTTTAATCGAACTTTCATTACTTAAAATCTAATTAAAAAAAATGTACTTTGGTATGTTTTGCGTTGTTATTAGGAAACTAGATCATTAGTAGAACATAAGTTCTTTTGGCATCCAAAAATTGAGCATGTTTTGAGATATTAAAACTAAAAAGAAGCTAGTTTGAGGCCCAAGACCTTATAAACCATTAAAAACATCTCTAGAAATGAAGCTAAAAAACCAAAAATGAAAAAAGCAATTGAAAAGTGTACTAATGTAATCATCCCGTCTTGGGGGAGTTTGATTCTTCCATAACTGTCGACTTTTTGTTGCTTGTTAGTGAACATCTTGGATTAAATAGAAAACCAATATGTTCCTCGTTGTGTCACATTTGATTATCCATTCCTTTCACCATGAGATAAAGGTCATTAGGCATCAACAATATTTCATCCCAGGCTGCATTCTGGTCCACCTATACTCGTCCCAAAATCATCTTGAGGTGCCAATATATGTCAATGGTGTGCACATACTAGTTAAACCTCCCTCTATTGTGGTCAACATCTAGGACCCAGTTAGAAATTTCACTAGCCATCTCTATATCTGAGAGGCATCCTCTCTCTCCAACTATTTCCCTTTCAACGTTGCAAATTTCCTCATGTACCTATTGTGGCATGTTGGCCTTATGGTGGCTATCTGGGTTTTCAACCATTTGTCGGGTTCAAAATCCTTCCATTTTTCTATAATAAGCTACATTGCAATGATCATGTGCTCATTGCCTAGGCATGCTGACCAATGCATTGTTATTGTCTCTTGTATCCTATGTTAAATAAGGGATTTCAAGCAAAAGGGTGGTTGGAAAGTGAGGTAAAATTAGAGATGGTGGGGATATGGAGTCAAGAGAGTTGTTCCCAAAGACTAGAGAGAGGTAGCCAAATATTTAAGGGACCAAGCCAAGAAGAGAGTTAAGTAGTTAACATAGAGAGTAGTAGAAAAAACAGGATTTGGAATGCTTTAAAGGGAAACAAAGGAGATGATCCAACATGAGTACTAGAAGAAAATATAGGTGACAAATTCTACTATTGATTCGTCATATCCACCACATGCACAAGACCAAGGCCATGAGTGGCCATAACTCTCCATATTTTCGAGCTTCGTTATGTAGTTTTCCCTCTCTCTCATGCATAATCACTTTGGTACTTGAGCCTAACATTCCCTAGCTCATATAATGAGCACTGAACTTTAAACTTGATGCCTGTAATGAATTCACATAGTGTGTTTGCAAGCCTCCACTCTTCCCATTAGCCATTGAAATGATAATCCATCATGGTGACAGTAAACACCACTTGTGCCTTCATTATGTTGGGATCAAATGTGAGATGGATATTAAAGCTACATGGGGCACCGTGTCATGTCTACCAATAATTTTCCTTCATGGGTAGTGGCCATGTGCCCTTGGCCTCTAACCCCTTCATCTTATCCAGGGAATTTAAGAATATTAATAATTAATTGGGATCATGTAGATTACTAATTTTATCAATTAATGATAATCTCTTAATAAGTAAATTGATGGTTATACAAAAAAAAGGTAAATTGAAAGTGATTTAATCGGTTGGAAACATTATATATTTGTTAAATATGAAATTTGATAAAATTAATAATGAAGAAGGTTAAAAGGTTTATCAATTTGATTTTTTCAATTAGATAGTTATGTCAAATTATGATTATAATTTGATGAAAACATTGCTTTAATAAAATAATACATTGTGAATTGTGTAAAGTTAACCTCTTATATTTACAATATTTGAAAAATGCAAGTAAATATGGAAATAGAATTATGTAATGACTATAATATTAAAAGTATTAAGAGGTGTACAATTTATAATAATAAATAAAGTTGAGAAAAATGTTAAGGTTTATTAAAATATTTACTTAGTAATTTTGGAATTAAATTATATATGTTTTTCATGAGAAAAAAGACTTATTAAATTTATAGGGAGTGAATATACATATTTTTTTTTTTCCACTGGAAAAATCCGTAATTTTCATTAGTATTAAGAAAATTACATAGTGTAGATGCTGTTAGCATATGCTATATTGTTCAAACAATAATCCACCACACAGGGTGTTAACATGAGAGACAGAAAGTAAGTGTTAAGTCGCTTATACAGCTGGCAGAGTACCATATTCAAGATCACGCAGGATCTTTTCAATATGTAGTATCATATCTATATACAGTATCAAAAATTCACTGATATTACTGACGGTCATCGGGACTGTTGTCCCGCTGTTCTCTCTGGTCTATATATGGCCTGTGGTAATATCGAAACTCCTCAGCCCCCTGCTTCTCCACAATCAGCCATTCTCCCCTGGGTAGTAACGCGGCCTCCTTGGATAATTTGTCAGCCTCGCTGTTATATTCCCTGTATATGTGGAGACAGGAAATATGATTAAATGCTGACTTGAGAGTTTGTGCATCAAATAATATATTGCTGAGAGAGTGAGAATGACAGATAGATGTATTATTAATCCAATTTATAACAGTCATGGAGTCCCCGAAAATATTGAGATTTGTATGCTGATGATCCAAGGAGAAATGCATAAGATTGCGAAGAGCTGAAAGCTCAGCGAAGTTGTTTGAGCCACTGCCGAATCCCATTTTAACAGAGTAACTATGATGATCGTTTATATGGAGAACAAAACCTCCCCCACATCCCGATAGGTTTGCGGCCCCGTCAAAGAAGGCCCAAGGGGAATTATAATCAATATTCGGGGGCGGCTGTAGCGATCTAGGTCGAGATGGAGGGGGATTAGGCAATTCTTGGTAAGCGGCAATGATGTTAGCCTCTATACGAGGCCAGCACACAGCGGTGTCCTCAAAGATATATCTGTTCCGGGCCAACCAAATATACCAGGATGCCACAAGGGGAAGGTTGAGCAGTTTGCTGCCCAGATGGTGACGATTCCAGTCCGACCATGAACTAGTGATATCCTCCCCACTCCAATGCCCAAATATTCCCAGATGAGTGGTGATGTTTTTCCATAGTGCTTCGATGGCTGGAAATTTAAGAAAGAGATGCACAGTAGTCTCAGATGCCGCTTTACAAAAAGAACACCAGGATGGCCCATAAAAGGCTCTGCGAGTCAGATATTCACCCGAAGGGATGATGTCTTTGAGAATACACCAGAAGAATATTCTGGTACGAGGGGGTGCCTTTAGCTTTCATAGGTCTTTCCACCATGTCGGAGAGATATCCGGTTTTCTGTGCGATATGAGCGAGGTATATCCGAATTTGGGTGCATATATACCATTATCCGCCATACACCACACCAACTCATCCGGTCCCTGCTTGATTCTGATATGAGATTCTGATAAAGCAAGCACATACTCACGCCATTCCTGATGCCAATGAGGAGGTAATTCGAGTTGTTGAGGCGATTTCCATGCTTGTGAAAGGATATCTGAGCGCTGCTGGTCAGCTATGTGCGCAAAATTCCGGATGCCATGTTCATTAAGATATGATATAAGATCTCTATTGAGGGTGTGTCTGCCCCCGCTGCCAGACCAAGGATCCAATCCAATCCTACCCGACAGTCCATCGTTTATTCTCCATGCAAGATGATCGCGGATGAGGGGAAGAGAGTGGATCAGCGCTTTCCAAATCGATGAGCATCCCTTCGATGTCCAAGAAGGTAATCTAGCCCAATCCAAAATACTTTGAGGCCAGATATATTTGTGGTAAGATACCTGTGCCCAGAGGTTTTGGCTGGTAAGTAATGACCATCCCATCTTAGCAGCAAGAGCCTTGGCAAATTCGGGAAGATCTTTGAGGCCCCATTCGCCCCATTTTTTGGGTAAGGTGATCTTCTTCCAGCTTATCCATGCAAAAATTCTTTTATCCTGGCTTCCGTTCAAGAGGTATCGATTGCACAACTGCTTTAATCGACTCAAGATGTTCCTTGGTATCCATGCCAAGGCCATCCAAAATACTGGAGTAGCTTCGAGAACTGACTTAATGAGGACCAATCTACCGGTCCTTGATAAATATCTGAAGCTCCATCCAGTGAGTCTTTTTTCCAATTTGGTAACTAGCCACACCCAATCGGCAATTCTTTGGCAGGTGGGTTTTAACCGGAATCCCAAGTATTTTAGTCCTCTGTCCAGGGGGAGGACATTATATGGAAAAAATTGTTGAGCCAGCTATGATTCCTAAATCGAAGTGCGAGTTCATGTAATAGTGGATTTCCTCTGATTGGGAAGCATTCCAGTGGCTGCCGAAAATAATAGAAGGATCTTTGAAAAAGTCCTGGAGTCTCGAATACTGCCGTCCAGTAATATAAGAACATCGTCCACAAAGAGGAGATGAGTAAGATAACAGATATCAGATATGCGAAGGCCCCTTATATCTCCCGATCTCTTTGCAGATTCAATGAGCCTACTTAGTCCTTCCATGACTAGCAGGAATAGTAGAGGGGAGAGGGGGCATCCCTGTCTCAGACCTCTTTCAGAGTGGAAGAAAGGTGTGGCTGCCCCATTGATGAGAATACTGAAAGTAGGGGAAGTGATACAGGCCATAATCCAAGATATGACGGGGTGGGGGAAACCCAGGTGAATAAGGATCATTTTGAGGTAGAGCCAGCTGACCCTATCGAAGGCTTTGGAGAGATCGATCTTGAGGAGAATACCTTTGAGATGTTTGGACCAGATAGAGTGGATAGCTTCCTGTGCCAGTCCAATGGCCTCATGTATCTGTCTGGATTCTAGGAAGGCAAATTGCTGCGGTGCAATATGCCTAGAGAGGATAGGTCTGATCCGATTTGCAATGGTCTTAGATATAATCTTGTAGAGGCAGTTGCACAAGGATATAGGCCTGTAATCGTCAAATGATTCGGGGGCATCGACTTTAGGAATGAGAGCGATGAAGGTAGAATTGATAGCGTGGTAGATGGACCTCGAGGTTCTGCTCTCCTCTACCACCCTCAATAGATCCTGCCCCAGTACATCATAGAATGCAATGTAAAATTCAATGGTCCATCCATTCGGACCCGGGCTCTTATCTTTTTTGAACCATTTCAGTACTCCTTCAAGCTCCCCTGACGAAACAGGTTCATTAAGAGCTTCCCTATCATCTTCCCCAACAAATCGCGGGAAGTGATTTGCCACATTGATGATATCAGGTAAATTAACCTCATGTGGACTCTTGTACAGCTCTCTGAAATGTGAGATGCCCAGGTGTGCAAGCTTGTTGAAAGAATCCGCCATGCCTCCATCAGGAGTGGGAAGCTTCCAGATAGTGTTAGACACTTTCCGGCCCTTGGCAAAGCTATGGAAAAACTTTGAGTTATCATCCCCCGCTTGGATCCATAATGCCCTTCTCCTTAATCTTATGGATTCCTCTCTCTCTTTGAGAATTTTAGCTTTTTGATTCTCTAACTCGATCAGTCTGCTCTTATCTTCAGCCGAGAAGAACCCCTGCCCCCTCTCATCGGTGAGGGATCTTAGATCTGCTTCGATCTGTGATAGATGTAATGTGTCACGAGCCTGTTTCTCCTTTGCCCAGACAATAGAAAGGTGTTTGATATCGGAGAGATTCCTGCAGAATCCTTTGGCAAGAGGTTCCGGTCCATTGATAGGGTGAGAGAGCCAGTAGTCGGAAATCAACTTGATGTATAATGGGTCCTTCAGCCAAGTATGATTAAATTTGAAGGGGGCTTTTGGTTTTTTGAAGGGACCCTGGATTTCCAGATAAATGGGCATGTGATCTGACAGACCACCTGAGCCAACCCATTGTTTATAATGCTGCAGATTCTGAAGAAGAGCATCCTTCGTTAGGAATCTTTCAAGACAACGGGCTAAAGCAGCATTACCCACCCTTCTGTTCCTCCATGTGGGTTGAACTTTCTGCATGGGAATATCCACAAAATTTGTCTGTTCCAATAGGTTGTTCATGAAATCAGTAATGGGGTCAATTTGAGCCGCCGAACCCCAGGATTCTCTGAATCCTAATGAGAAATTGAGATCTCCTCCCAGAACGATCCGATCATCGTTCAGCATGGTGAGGTGGAGGAGATGTTGCCAGAAAGCTTCCCTATGGGAGCAGGGGGCATACACATTGACGATACGAAGATTCATACCTAATTCAACAGAGAATATATCAAGCCCCAGATACCCCTGTCCTCCCCAAGACGATTCCAATTTAATGGAGCGAGGGTTTATCCCAATTGCCAATCCTCCAGAACGACCCACAACATCAAGGGCATAAAAAGTCCAGCCAGGAGTCATGGCTTGCATGACTCTCGTGGCCTGGTCTGCAGAACAGAGGGTTTCTTGTAGCATAATAATATCTATGTGCTCGGACTCCAAAAGTCACTTCATGGCTAGTTTCTTGGAGGAACTAGCCAGTCCTCTGCAATTGAAAGAAAGACACTTCATGAGGGAACACCTCTCGGGGTGTGTCCTGCTCTAAGGACCCCGACAATGGTGGATTGTCATCCAGAAACAACCTCGGCCCCAGCCTTCTTAATAGCTTTGGATAGGTGGGATTTTCTCCCCCTGGTAGATATGGTGCCAGAGTCTGGTACCACAATACCTAGTCCCGACGGTATGCAGGGCGGCTCTTTGGCGTGCGATCTGGATCGAAGATTATATGGATGAGTGGGAGAGGATTCCGGGGGAGATCGGGGGGAATTGACCAGCGTGGAAGGGGGGGCAATGGAAGGGCCCGCCGAGCAAAAATGAGGGGATAGAGGGATAGAACATTGAACCATGGAGGTCTGAACATGAGAGCTGCAATCATTCATAAAATCAAAAGAAGAGAGAATGGGAAGGGAAGGAGAACCCGAGACCGAACCAGCTTCAGCTGCCGAGCGAGCCCTGGTCTTTGGCGGAGATGGCAGCCGAAGTCCAGGTTCGACCGCAGGTGAAGTTGCCGCTGGGGACAGTCCCGTCGAGGCCGGGCGAGATATATTTGGAGAAGCCGTTATGGAAGGCGCCGGTGTGTGCCGCGAAGATTCCTCAGAGATTTTGATGAGAGGGCATTCCTTGATGAGGTGCCCAACTTTATGACATCGCCTGCAACGAAAAGGAACGCCTTCATAGTCAAGGATCTGTACCCTGATACATCTGCCCCATTGCAATGTGATCTGTTCTTCCAGCCCATCTTTGGTATCCAAGTATACCAGAATACGCGCTAGGGTTCGGCTCCGTGATTCTATAAAAGTGCGATCGTGATCCAGGTAAGTACCCAGCGCGTTGCCGATCCTAATGAAGACTTCTTCGGCCTAGAACTGTAGTGGAAGACCCGACAGGCGAATCCAAATTGGTCCGGCTCCGATCTGCTCATGTTCAGGATCAAATAGAGGGATCCATCTTTTGAGCAGAACCGGAGCCATCTCGATATGCCAGTACCTGGCCAGAACCAGGTTCGTGTGACATTCCTTGGAAAAATGCAGAGAGAACCAGCCCCTGGGAAGAACATGAACCTCAGGTAGATCAAACAGGACACCGCCCCAAACCTCCTTCACCCACTGAGAAAGCCGCTTTGCCGAGTATGCCCTGCCTCGGACATGCCCTACCAGAACAGTATTTTCCATGTCCATGAGGTCACACAGAGTCGCGGATTCGTCGAATCTGATGGTAATTTCCTTGGACGTGGCCTTGATGCACTTTGATTTCTTCTTGCTCGTATGTGGAGCGGACGGGTGATCAACCAGTGGATTTGAGATACCCTCCAGGGGGGAGGGTTTTGTTGCCCTAACCTTGACCGCGGGGGTTTCATAACAGCCGGTCGGACGAGCACCGGATGACGATGGTACGGAAGCAGGTGGAAACGGCGGGATAGATGAGGGCTCAGATAAAGGCAGAGGTGAGCTACAGCTAGGCGGCGAGACAATAGGCGGTTGCTGAGGCGGTTCCGGTACAGTCACTGAAAGTGAAGATGCGGTCAGTGAAGATGCTGCGAAGCTAGGGTTACCGAATATAACCCTGTCCGGAAACGGTTCATCCGAGAAATCCACCGCCTCGCAATCCATGTTGTCAGCCATAACTGTCACCAGATAACGATAAACAAAAACGACAGGTGTAATATCCAACGGTGGAGTTGCCGCAGATAGATAAGGGTGTTAACCGCAACGGAGTTACAGTAATTCGGTTCCTGAAAAAACCCTAACCGCGCAGATGCGAGCTGCAGTGAAACCCTAACCTAATCCCGTCCGAGCGCGCTCCATCGAAACTCTTCCTCACCCCCTTATTTTTGTAAAAATAAGTGAATATACATATTACTAAAGTGTCTAAAGGTTTTTTTAATCACCATCTAATCCAAAAAGTGGGCACTACAACAATATTTCAATAAAATTTTCTTGGATTTTTTGGAAAAATATCATGTTGTTGGTATTTTTCTTTCACGAGTATTTGCAAAAAGTGGTTGTAATATGTATTAAATAGTTGAAAATTTCTAGATACTCTGTTGGAACTGTTTGTCCAGTTCTTCCTGTGTGGCACATACACATTTTTTAATTTTTCATATGAAAAGCAACTTGTAGTAAGTATCTGCAATGGAAAGAAAAAAAGACTAGCATATTTGAAGCAGATTTTAGGAGCATTCAAGAAGCTTAAATTTCTCATAGAGTATCTATGAAATTATAGAAAGCCAAGGTTTGGAATTTTAACCACAAGTACATGAATATATTCTATTTGTATCCTCCAAGTTTCACGGTATGAAACATCCTAGAAGAATTGTTACAATGAAAATGAAAAGCTGACTTGTTTGAAGCAGATTTTAGGAGCATTCAAGAAGCCTAACTTCCTTATAGAATATCTCCAAAATTATAGAAAACCAAGGTCTGAAATTTCAACCATAGGTACATGGGCTTCTCCTTGTATCCTCCAAGCTGCATGTTCTAAAACATCCCAAAATAAATTTTATAGTGAAAATTTCAAGGCGACAAGTTCACTCCATAAATCACAATTTTGCTTACACCTTTAACTCCAAAAATCATCCCAAAAATATTCTTCATATTCTCTTGTGAATCTTAAACATCTTTGGATACACATGAAATTAAATCATCTATCCTTTATTTATAATGTTTCTACATTCACTTATGGGGCCAATTTGAAAAAGTGGTTGGGTTGGCCTGCTTGTACTTTGGTTGGGTCATTTTGATGAAATCCTTCATATCTCCTCATTTCTATGGAGTTAGAGGGAGTGCCATATACCATTGGAAAGGTATCAGAATAATATTTCCAACCATAAATCATATTCTCCAATTTTAACTATTAAATTTGAGTAAAATTCCTTTAAAGATAGGGTACCCAAATTGGGCATCAAAAAACCAAAGGCAATATTTCCAACAATCTTCATTTTCCAATATTTACCTTCGAAATATTTAGTCTCCCCCCATATTTGACATCAATGGCAACAATATTTCCAATGACTTGTTATTGATTCATGTAAATTACTAGTTATAGCCTAACTTGCCATATTGATTCCTATGATTTAAAATGAAATACAAATCAATATGCAAACACAATAATGAAATTGATATACAAACTTGTATATCAATCAATGACACAAAAGTTGATACCAAATACAATAGAGAGATAAATATGCATGTACATATCTAAATTCAAAGCATAAATGAAATAGAATTCATAAAAACATTAACATTGATATAGGAAGAGAGCTTGTTATATAGATAAATGAAAAACAAGATAAAATACAACCTGATATGATGCAGGAGCATTCAGCTCAAGGAAAATTATTGTATTTTAGTAGACATAGGGGGTCATGTGTTTTCAAGGAAGTTGGTTTCCTAAGAGTGAATTAAATGTAATTATTAATGTTTTGAGTGATTTTAATGAGAGAAGCTAGAATAGGGAATTAATTGAATATTGTGAGGCATATTTGTAAATGTTCTCGAATGTAGGAGAACATGAGAGAATTAGGATAGTTGAGAGATTGAGGGATTGAGAATTGATTGTAAAACTCAGATTAGGAGTCAGTTCATGAATTTATGGATTAGAGAGGAGTTTTAGGAATGAGGAAGAGATTTAGGAATTTTGTTAAGGAATTTATGGATCTAAACCAGAATTGGTTTTAGAATCCCTTTGTATAAATGTAAGCCTAAAAGGCAAAGACAGAGGGTTAGAAAGTTAGAAGCTAGATAGATAGGTGTGACAGGTTTGATTGTAAGCCTACGGGCAGAGTGTGCAACAGAGGCCACTGACATTGAAGATCAGGCCAAAGAGAGTATTTTATGTAAATATTTGGTAATTAATACAAACAACTCAATTATGAGTTCGAATGCGTATTTTGAGTGTTGAATGAATTAGAATTCAATATAAATATATGTGCGGGCAGAGTTGAGGTGAATACATAGAGGAGGAGAAGAGACAGAGGATCTTAATGGGCATTGAACAATTGCAGAACCAAAGTAATGGTTGAATCGTTCATGAGTGAAGAACTCATAGAGTTAAGCCAGGAGGAGTGCGCAGCGGAATAGCGAGGACGAGAAACCTTTGAAGAAAACCCAAAACCCCAAAAGAACATTGAAGAAAGGCGGATTTATAAAACCACAAGTGGATATCGGGCGGAAGAAAGGCCGTAAGTGGTAATTTCCCCATTGGCTCCGATTCCATACACCATTTGACACATAGCACTCGGGAGGAGAGAGGAAACCACTTTATTGGGTGGTTATCCTCCGTGCTTGTGTCTCACCTGAATTTGCTGTCAGCCATTGGATCTGCTAAGTGCAGATCTACGGTGGAAGATCATCGGGCGACTTTTGGATTGGGAAAGGAGATTGACCGTTGGATCGGAACCAGATCAACGGTTACGATCTAATCGCAAATCAGAGATTGCAAGGGCAAGCGACAACGGACAATAGAAATGCGATGTTGCGATGGACTGATACGTTGATCGCCAACGAAGCGCTGATCGGAGGTATCGGGCATTGGTGATAGCGATGAGGAGATGAGATGATAAGCAATAAGTGATTGCGATAAAGTGCAGAGCCGAAGGAGTTATAGATGCGGGTGGAATCTATTTGAGATCCAGCCTTGGATTTCGGTCAGGTTTCCACACATTCTTGTGTATTTTGATAAAGGGTTGTTGTTCGGGTTTTTATTACAAAATCGTAGTTAATGCTTTCGATAGAAGCGATGAAGCGATGAAGGGAGTGGACCCGAGAAGGTTATAAGCACAATTATATAATATTGGAATTTGATATTGTGTTATTGCATATCGGATGCGACAGAGAATGTGTTAACGAAACCCCACGGAGGAGCGATTAGCGATAGCGATAAAGGGACATCTCGAGAACTGTGCAAAGGCTAAGGAATAAGCGGAAAAGGTATGTTACGCATGGGTTATGTGATTTCTATTATAAAAGAATTATAATAGAATTAAAGCGATATGAAGGGTTGGTGGTTTAAGTCATATATAACCAATGTTAAAGAGTGGGGAGAATTATACATGCGGGCATAAAGTTAATGAAGGTTTAGAAGGGTTAATGATTCCCGATATTAACCTTACTGAAGGTTATGAGGAGTTTTAAAGTTTCTATAGTAATGAAAGGATGGATTAAAGGTTAGACTTTGTTAGCCTATAAATCATTTCGGACAGTTAGATAAAGGGGCCTAAACCATTGATGGTTGAAGATTTGACTCCTTAGAGAGTTAAAATTCCTGGGACAAACAACTATATGCATAAACATATGCATACTGTGGGTAAAGCAGGGGTAACCCTACGTTATGATCCTAAATCGTAGGCACCAAATGCAACTATTTTCCAAATTCCTCTACCCCAAGCCACTGAAGACTAAATTCAACAATCCTTGTCTTTAATATAGGGGACAATGCCACCAAGTGATGGAGAAAATAAATGAGGATGGAAGTAGGGGTTTCCTGAGTAGGAGAATTCTTAAAGGTAGGGATGGCAGACTTGGATCTCAGAAATTTTTCCCAGAGCGAGGATTGTATCAAATTTTCTTAGGTTGAGCTTACCCAAGGCATTGTTTTATACCACAAAACATTCGGTTAGGTGGTTAAGAGATGGGATGTAGAGGGTGGCTTCTAGTCTATTTCGTAAAATCGGTCTAAAAACTTGTGAATTTAATATATTTTCAAGTTTTTTATTGACATATGTGACATACAGTATAGTTAAATCACGTATTTACATAGCATGTCAAAAGAAGTACCTGCGTATGGAGAGGAAAAATATATTTTTAAGAAGATTTCCAAGGGACATTTGGTCTATCAAGAGGGAGAGGAATGCCATATATGCCATTTAGAACATCTCAAGATACATAATGACAAAAGATGTTATGACAGGAATGGTATCACATTGCTTAAAACTAAAACCTAGACTAGAGTGCCACTTTCGATCTGTTTAATTACCATCTCATACAATTCAATATTAGAAACCAAGTTGTCAACCATCTTGAGATCCAAATAATGGGACTACTTTATGTGAGTCCTCATCTTATTGCTCTTGCTATGAGAAGTATGTATTCACCACTGTTTTGCAAAGTGAGTACCCAAATCAATAGTTTCCACGAGTGTGTAGTTATGAGCCTCCTACATCTAGGTGGGTTGAATATACCAACACTTGATTCTTATTCCTGTCACCTGATGCCATGTCCAGGTACCATGTGCCATTAAATTAGAGAATGGGGATGTATGATACCCAATTGTTAATAACCAAGACCTCTCCCTCCCATTGAGTTTCATAGTTCACTAAGGTTTTTGCCTCAATATTATTTATCTTAAGAACATGCTTAACAATGGATACTAGCCCATTGCTCAAGCCATGATAAATTTGGTTGAGAATGGCCTTGAGTTTCAAATTATAGGGTTTAGAATCACCCACTATAATCAATTTAGCAATATGTAAGGATATTGCTTGTAGAAATTCTTGAAACAATGTATATGGCTCCACCTGATTATTAGTATTGCTACTCAGACATGAGAAATGAGATGATTCTATATATCTAATAGGGTTCCATAACACCCCTAGCTCCTACCACCCCTAAAATGACCAATTATTTCTATATAAATAAATCTATAAGTAATTCCTAATGATATTTTAAATAAACTTGAAGAATCAAATGGAAAGATGCTTTGGATGTATAGTACTTTTCATGGTTGAATGAAAAAACAAAACATGGAGTTTAATCATACTTAATTAGAGAATACAAATACTGTATTATAAAGAAGGATGTTAAATTTTTAACGTTTTGATATTTTTTTTTATTTGTCATCATCAATTTTGCAATATTAATGATTGATATTTGCAATTTCATTGATATCAATTTTGTAATTTTATCAATTCAAAATGATTATTACCAAATTTCAAATTAAAAATATAGTGTTAATCAAGCAAAAAATTCATACTAAATAGAGGAGTTCTTGGATGACCATCAATATATAACAAGTTCATCTTGTGAAAGTTTCGGAAGCGTAATTTCTTATGCACATAATATACATGGAAATGCTAGGCTAATTGTATTAATCAAGTAATCAAACCAAACCAATAGAAACATAAAATGACATAAATGTTATTTACTTGTTGGAAGGAACAAATGCATGTATAAGAATAAACAATCTAATATATTCAATATCTATTTTAGAATTGGAAATCATGTAATTATCATCACAAAGGTAGAATTTGGTCCCAACTTTGGGCATGGATATATAATATGACTTAGCACTATACAAAGCATGATTGTGATATGTTTGGTATTTGATTTGCATTTGGAAAATAAAATAGAAGTCCTCACAACCCTTTAATAGCCAAATCGACCTTTTCTTGTACGTGGACATTGTTTCTCTAAACTTGAACAATGTTTTGAACCTCTTAGAAGAAATATTTTGGGTAATATTAATATCTTAGATTTTAGGCTTCTGTGGAAGTTTTTTGCATTGGTATGATCCGGATTATCCACAGTTTTGTGTTCATTCTGTCGACGTTTCAAACCCCAAAGAGGGTCCATCATCAGGACTAATAGAATATGAATAAAAGCTTATTGAGAGAAGAGTCAAACGACTTGGGAATAAATAAACCTAGATCCCTAATTTTTTAAAGAAGCCGACACTCATATGTATGATTTCTTATTTATTTTATTTTAATTTATTATTATTTTATTCAAAGATTAATTTATTAGTTTATAATTTAATTTATTAGTTTATCGTTTGATTAATTAGTTTAATCTTATTCATAATTTTTATTTATTTATTTATTGTTATTTACCATATTTATTATTTATTATTTAGCCCAAGATTTCTAATTAATCAATCAATCAATTAATTAATTAATTTATATTTCATAATCTTTAATTTATTTGTTTTATTAATAATTATTTTAGTTTAATTAATTGACTAATTATTTTATATTAAATTTTTATTAGAATCTAATTAATTAATTAAAATGGAAGTAATTAAATTAAATTAAATTAATTAGATTAAATTATTTCTGGGTAAAGGCTACTTCTATATTAAGAAAGAAAAATATTTACATAAATTACATCATCCAAGGGGGACGAGGCCACCCTCTAACAAAGACACCTGAGACAACTGAAACAGACTTTCAGACCACTGAGCTGGCATTACAAAAATGTCCAAATGAGTTTCTTGGATCCCATATGGTTTCGGATAGCCAAAAATAGACATTTTAAGCTTATTGACTCTGACTTTTAACAAACTGCCTCTATAGGGCTTATAACAGAAACTGAACAAAGGGAAAGTTTAACCAACACAGACATGAACAAGGGAGCAAAAACCTTGAGAAACACCTCCGAACAGGTTCAGGTAAGGTGACTGGGCGATACAGGTGGCTGCCTCTGCTCCGGACTTGGCGGATCAAGCCAAATGACCGACTCCTCATCATCCTGTTGCTGGCCCTCCGAACCCGGATGAACCAAATCATGTCCTTCAATTCTATTCTGATCTCGGTTCCGCAGAGGCAAGATCTCCTGCACAGAAACATCACGGAGTGCGTTGTCCTGTTCCGGAGCCGGCTGAGGCGGGTCTACTTGATCTGCGGCTGCCAACGGATGGGGCATACGATATACTCTGCCCTGCATATCCCCCATAAGAATTTCGCTGCCCTGGAGGCTAGCAGAAGCAGGGGAAGACCATGAGGGGCTGACCGAGGGCGCTTCAGAGAGATACACAGAAAAATTAACGATTACGTCCGACTGAAGGATCCTTCGAGGAATTCGGAAGCGAAAAGTCTGGTAAGAGTCCGACAAGAACAGGAATTCCTCCTCTGAACTGGATGACGAGGGGGGTCTCGCCGCTATGGGAGCTATGGGATGCGGCGCCTCCTCATCCCTCACAATGCGCACCCCAGAACGACCGCCTCGACGAGGCACTCCTCTCCGACGCATGACAGTATCCAAATGGAGCGTCTGGAGCCTTTGCTCCGTTTCTTTGATTAACTCTTGCAGCAAAGCATCCTGCCCATCGCGCGCATCAAACGACATTCTCTGAGCCTTGGAGGTCTGGGCAATGTGGTTAAATAACCAGGCCCCTGCCAATACCATATTCCTCGTACCAAAATCCATAACTCCCGAACTCCTCGAGACCGGAGCAGACTCGTTCGGCTTCAATGCAGTAGCTACCATGCTCTGCCTCTCCTTACCATCGTTTGCCCTCAGCATTAAATAAAAACTGGTTGTCATCACTGTCTTGTACCTGCGATCCTCCTCGGCCTTGTCAACAGGTGTTGAGGCTCGGGATGGCCTTAATGGCATGTCAATACACCCGCATCCGAGTTAATTAGATTAAATTAAATTAATAAGCTTTGATTTAATTAATTTAATAATTCTAATTTTTATTTTAAAATTAATCAAGTAATCATTTTATAATTCTTTCAATTGCTTTTATCTATTTAATTGATTAATTAATTTAAATTTAATTGAATAATTAATTCTAATTCTTCCTATTGATTTTTATTTTATTATTATTATTATTTAATTAATCAATTTTAAAATTTTTTCCATTGATTTAATTAATTATTATTATTATTATTTTATTTTTTTAATTTTTTAATTTTATTATTATTATTATTTTTTAATCATTTAATCATTTTTCAAGATTTAACCTATTAAGCTATAATTGTCCAACTAATTAATAAATAAATTAATTTTTATTTTATTTTATTTAATTTTTATTTAATTTAATTAAAATATTTTTTTTTTATTAATTAAAATATTTTTTTATTAATTAATTAATTTTAATTAATTTTGATTAATTTTATTTTATTATTGTTTTGATTTATTTTATATTAATTTTATAATTATTATTAATCATTTCTCCAACTAATTAATAAATTAATTTTAATTTATTTAATTTCTATTTTAATTTATTTAATTATTATTTTTTAATTAAAATTAATTAATTAATTAAAATGAAAACCCTGATACTATGCTTCCAAAGGACTGGAGGGGTTTATTTGTCTGATCAGGGGAAGCCAATTTCCACTAATTTCACTCCCATTGTCCCTGTTGAGGTTATGAGGAAATTTCATAATTTCAATGGCCTCTCTGATTTTTCTTTTATGATAATTCTCCTCTCTTGCAATTATTTTAGCTTCCTCTAAACACATATGATGCTTTGTTTTGGACAAGTGTTCTGCAAGGGCTGATGTACGGGATCTCCCATTCTTTCTATCAGCCGCATGCTCTTTTAGTCTTATTTTCAGAGATCGACCGGTTTCCCCAATATAACTCTTGCCACAAGAGCAGTCAATCTTGTACACACCCTGGAGTTGTTGACGATCAATGTTATCTTTTACTGACCTCATCATTTGTCTTATAGTTCCACATGTTGTAAATTGAGTGTTTATGTTATTCTTCCTTAAAATTTTTGCAATCTTATGTGTAACCCCTTGGATGAATGGAAGGTAAACCTTTCCATAACTTTCTTTCTTGTCTTTAGGAGGACGCTTGGAGAGAACCTTATCCCGAGCTCTTCTTATAGCTTTCTTGATACTCCACTCTCTGTATCCAAGGTTTTTGAAGACATAGGTTAAGTGTTCAATCTCTTCTTTTAGGTGATCAGGGTCAGAAATCCTGAAAGCCCTAACAGCTAGAGTGTTTAAGACGCCAGATTTCTGGGAAGGATGATGGTAAGAGTTAGCATGAAGATAGCTATCAGTATGGGTCTTCTTCCTATAGTCCTGGT
Organism: Pinus tabuliformis; assembly: GCA_031772625.1. Classification (NCBI taxonomy): domain Eukaryota; kingdom Viridiplantae; phylum Streptophyta; class Pinopsida; order Pinales; family Pinaceae; genus Pinus; species Pinus tabuliformis. The sequence continues at coordinate 12,607,209 of CM062820.1, read as the reverse complement.
GTCCCAAAGTGCCATCCTCCTTTCTACTGATCAGAACATCAAGAAAGGGGATCTTACCGTTCTCTTCAAGCTCCATAGTAAATTTGATTTCGGAAGGTATAGAGTTAAGATGATTGAAGAACTTCTCCAGTTCCACCTTACCATGAGTCCAATTCAGGTTAGTGTCGTTAACAAATCTTTTCCACCATGCTGGCTTCAGAGGGTATGAGTCCAGGGCTTTCCTTTCAAAGTACTCCATGTATAAGTTGGCGACAATGGGTGAGAGTGGGGAACCCATGGCGACTCCAGATATTTGTTCATAATAGTGATCTTGAAAACTGAAAAAAGTGGACCGAAAACAAATTTATGCAAGCTTTGCTGTTTCAGGATCGGTGGCCATCTTTATAACATAAACCGCTTCATCCAGAGGAATCTTTGTAAACAAAGAAACCACATCGAAACTAACTAGAATATCATCTTTATCCACCCTTTTATTCTTGATAAGCTTTGCAAAATCGTTTGAGTCTTTTATAAAAGAGTCTGTGTTACCAACTAGAGGTTTTAGAATCTTAGCTACATAATTAGCCAATTCATAGGTGGGGGAACCAATGGTGTTAACAATTGGTCTAAGAGGGACCCCTTCCTTATGGATTTTTGGTAATCCATAGATTCTAGGAATAACCTCACAGGAGGGAATCAACTTCTTTTTTATTTTATCATCCAGGTTTGTTTCCATGATGGCTTTCTTGACCTGTTTTATCACCTTGGGAATAGGGTTGGAGCTGACTCTTCTATAACTCCCACAATTTAAATGCTCATTCATTTTATGAATGTAATCTTCCTTATTTAACACAATAGTGGCCCCTCCTTTATCAACTTTAAGAACAACTATCTTATCATTATTTCGGAGAGATCTAAGAGCCTCTCGTCCCTCTTTATTTAGGTTACTCTTTGGGCATTTAGACTTCAACATAGCTAGGGAACATTCCTGTCTCAATATCTCTAGAAAGGAGGATGGTACTTTGGGACATCAGGTCTATAGGAAGAAGACCCATACTGATAGCTATCTTCATGCTGACTCTTACCATCATCCTTCCCAAAAATCTGGCGTCTTAAACACTCTAGCTATTAGGGCTTTCAGGATTTCTGACCCTGATCACCTAAAAGAAGAGATTGAACACTTAACCTTTGTCTTCAAAAACCTTGGATACAGAGAGTGGAGTATCAAGAAAGCTATAAGAAGAGCTCAGGATAAGGTTCTCTCCAGGCGTCCTCCTAAAGACAAGAAAGAAAGTTATGGAAAGGTTTACCTTCCATTCATCCAAGGGGTTACAGATAAGATTGCAAAATTTTTAAGGAAGAATAACATAAACACTCAATTTACAACATGTGGAACTATAAGACAAATGATGAGGTCAGTAAAAGATAACATTGATTGTCAAAAACTCAAGGGTGTGTACAAGATTGACTGCTCTTGTGGCAAGAGTTATATTGGGGAAACTGGTCGATCTCTGAAAATAAGACTAAAAGAGCACGCGGCTGATATAAAGAATGAGAGATCCCGTACATCAGCCCTTGCAGAACACTCGTCCAAAACAAAGCATCATATGTGTTTAGAGGACGCTAAAATAATTGCAAGAGAGGAGAATTATCATAAAAGAAAAATCAGAGAGGCCATTGAAATTATGAAATTTCCTCAGAACCTCAACAGGGACAATGGGAGTGAAATTAGTGGAAATTGGCTTCCCCTGATCAGACAAATAAACCCCTCCAGTCCTTTGGAAGCATAGTATCAGGGTTTTCATTTTAATTAATTAATTAATTTTAAGGAATTAAGACTTCTGTGATCCATAACATTGTTTAGATAATCTTCGGAAAAATCACATAACCAATCTTTTGTCGACGTGTTTCGAACCAACCAGTGTGGTTCATCGTTTTTAGTTAAATAAATAAAAGTAGAAATTAAATAAATTAAAATTAATTTATTAATTAGTTGGACAAAGGATTAATAACAATTATAAAATTAATATAAAATAAATTAAAACAATAATAAAATAAAATAAATCAAAATTAATTAATATATATATATATATATATATATATATATATATATATATATATATATATATATATATATATATATATATATATATATATTTTAATTAAAAGTATCTCTCTATTAAAAGTATTCGACCTGTTTATATTAAAAGTATCTCTCTATTTTAACTAGCTCAAAGAAGAAAATTAATATAGCAAAGATTAGAACGAATTCTCATGAGCTCCATAGTGAAACAGGTCGTTGGGCAGTTCCTAAAACGCCATGGACGGAAAGGATCTACCATATATGTGAGAATAGGAACATCGAGGATGAAAACCACTTCCTCTTAGAGTGCCCCGCGTATAACCACATTAGATCTCAGTTTCACAATCTTTGCTACAATACTGACCTTCCTAGCCTTTTACAATGTCAAAATTATAGTGAGCTCGGGAGGCTTCTCTCCAAGCTTTTTGAGCATAGGAATAAAATCTTAAATCAAAATAGATAATTTGTTTCTTTAGGTCCGATAGACCATTATTTGGTCTCAGTGGACGTTAACCATCATCATCATCATATATATATTTTTTAATTAATTAATTAATTATTTTTAATTTTTAATTTTTTTTTTTTTTTTAATTAAATAAAATAGGAATAAAATAAAAATTAATTAATTTATTAATTAGTTGGACAATTATAGCTTAATAGGTTAAATCTTGAAAAATAATAAAATGATTAATAACAATTAAAAAAAATAAATAATAATAATAATAATAATAATAATAAATTAATTAATTAAATCAATGATTTTTTTTAATTGATTAATTAAATAAAAAATTTTAATTGATTAATTAAATAATAATAAAAATAAAATAAAAATCAACAGGAAGAATTAGAATTAATTATTCAATTAAATTTAAATTAATTAATCAATTAAATAGATAAAAGCAATTGAAAGAATTATAAAATGATTACTTGATTAATTTTAAAATAAAAAATAGAATTATTAAATTAATTAAATCAAAGCTTATTAATTTAATTTAATCTAATTAATTTAATTTAATTTAATTTAATTACATCCATTTTAATTAATTAATTAGATTCTAATAAAAATTTAATATAAAATAATTAGTCAATTAATTAAACTAAAATAATTAAAGATTATGAAATATAAATAAATAAATAAATAAATTAATTGATTAATTAGAAAACTAGGGCTAAATAATAAATAATAAATATGGTAAATAACAATAAATAAATAAATAAAAATTATGAATCAGATTAAACTAATTAATCAAACTATAAACTAATAAATTAAATTATAAACTAATAAATTAATCTTTGAATAAAATAATAATAAATTAAAATAAAATAAATAAGAAATCATACATATGAGTGTCGACTTCTTTAAAAAATTAGGGATCTAGGTTTATTTATTCCCAGGTCGTTTGACTCTTCTCTCAATAAGCTTTCATTCATATTCTATTAGTCCTGATGATGGACCCTCTTTGGGGTTTGAAACGTCGACAGAATGAACACAAAACTGTGGATAATCCGGATCATACCACTGCAATATTAATATCTTCTTTTGACTCACTAAACCTCTTATTTGACTCAACACGAAGAGATGAGATGGTCAATTTTGAAGAAAAGACAATTGATTTGGATTCCCACTCGTAAAAAAAACAGTATATGAAAATGGTTCTCCATGTTTTTTTCCATATCATCTATTGAATCCTTAACGAGAATATGAGGTATCAATGGGATAGTTGGTCATTAACATATCTAGATAATGAGATAAGGTGACACATTGAGGGTTTAACTTTAATCCTTTACACTTTGAAGAGCGGTATAGTAATGGGGTTTCATAAAAGAGTTATAGTTCATGATAAAGTACCATTAGCCTTTAAGATGGTATGCTATAGTTGGCAAGGTAATTTGGTTTTCCATTTTTATTTAACATTTTCTCAAGATATCCTAATTTGGATAATACCTTCATGTTTGACTTGGTGGAATACCTTATGCATCTAAATTGGATATTGAATTAGAATCTTGCAAAAGCTAATGCACATCCAAATCATGTACATTCAATGACATGACCATACTATAAAGGAAATCTAACATATAACAAAGAACAAAGAATAACTTAGTGAATATGGAATGATATAAAATGAGAAATTTAAAGAATTATCCATTTGACATATTTCTTTCTTCTCATTGTTTAAAATAAAACCACATGTATTGATTATTAAAACCAAGCTTGGAAAACATAGAATATTAATTTAACTGATTAATGCAACTTATTAAAAACCTTTGCAACATATGATTCCAAAGGTTTAAACAAACCTTCAATATTAATTGAAATATGTCATTTTGGTGTATTTATATTAAACAATATTGTTACATTTAATAGTAAAAAATGATCATATACTGAAAAATGCTATATATATTTTTATTTTATTTAAAACTAATATATTTTCATCAATAACTAAAAAACAGATTTTCATTTTGTAAAAACCAAATGAAAAATTAAGCTAAACATATAACATTCAATTTTTTTGGTTAATTTAAAATTTTATATAATTTTGATTTATTCCATCTATATAATTCTTTTTTTTTTTAGGTAAGCACCCACGGGGGATTTGAAAGGAGTGCCTTAACATTGTACCCATTCACTGTCAATCCAGAGTGCCTTAACATTGTACCCATTCACTGTCAATCCATCTATCTATATAATTCATTTTAACAAAAACATTAAATTAAAACTCTTTTATAATATTCTTATTATTTTTTAAAACTACTTTTATTTGAAATACTTCAATTTCTAATTTCTAAATATCATAAAGTTTATATAATTTCTAATAACAACATCATAAAAGTCCCAATGACCACATCACCTACCAATGCTAATGTGATTAAGTCATTGATTACGATATTGTGTTTTTTTTGATAAGTTGAAAATTTTATGAAAGATTTATTATGAAAATTAGTTATTTTAATAGTAGTGTTTATTAATATTATTCGCTGGTTGATTGCTAGCTTAATTTTTGGTTTGAGAAATTGTTTAAAATGATTTTATTTTTAATTTTTGTTTTGAGAAATCACAATCTAGAGACATCTAAGCTATCAAAATTGCTGGACCATCACCATCTATTTTATAACTTGTAAACATTTATTAATTATTTTTATAAGACGAAAATGCCAAACTCCCCCTTTTGGAGTTGATTTCATGACTATTCATAAATCCTAACTTCCACATGGTATATTGTTGGGCTTATAACAAACCAATGAATGAAATTTTTATCACATGTACCCAAAGATCTTTCCTTTGTCTCCTCAATATTTCATAGCAAGTTGTGGTGAAAATGCCAAACAAACTTGCTTGAAGCACATTTCAAGTGCATTCAGAACCCCTAAATTCCTTAGAGCATTCGAAATTAAAGAGAACCAATGTATATAATTTTTATCACATGTACAAAAATATCTTTCCTCTATCTCCTCAAAATTTCATAGTCTAAAACATCCCAAAAGAAGTGTTACATTGAAAATGTCAAGATGACTCGTTCACTTCACAAATCACATTTTTTCTCTACCCTTAAAACCCCAAGTGTATTTCCCAACTTATCTTGCACACCTTAGGTCTATTCTTGCTTGGATTATCTTCAAATGCACTCATATATCCTTTATTTATAATATTTATATGTTCACTTATGACATTGACTTGGAAAACTAGTTGGGTTGAGTTGTACTTTTTGGCTAGTTTGATTTGACAAAATATTTCATGTGAGCCTCATTCCTATTATTACACAAGATAATGCAATTGTTCTCAGGAAAGAAAAACCTCATAAGAGCTACATAAGAAAATATGAGTTCCTTTCCCTTAAAGCCTTAAATGACAGCCCAAAATTTTTCATTCTAAAGGCTGATAAATATCAGGCTGTTGTAATTTAAAACAAAATCGACTATGTGAGAAAAATTATGGAGCACCTCTATAATAGTGGAAATTACAAAAAGACCAATAAGAATCTCATTAAAAAAGTCTCAAAAGAGGTCACTTGTGCTATAAAATATAGTAATTCCCTTAACCCCCTTAACAAAAAGCTTATTGGAGCGCAACCATCTCACCCCCAAAATATATGAGTTTCCTAAGATTCATAAGGATCACCCCCTGCTAAGACCCATTTTCAACATAATAGGTGGGACCACTTATCTTCTAGCTAAATACTTATTACAGAAACTCAAGCCTCTTGTTGGTTGCACATAATTCTTCGTTAAGGACTCCACAACCTACGTTAATGAGTTAAAAGATATGAGGTTAGATCCTTGGGATATTTTAGTAAGCTTTGACGTTGTCTTTCTTTATACAAAAATCCATATTAATGAGGCTATAAATGTTATCAATCACATCATTGATCTTGTCACTACCAAAGTGGTTGGTATATGCCATACATCTACCTTTTTCAGCTTCCAAGGTGAATTATATGAACAAACTTGTGGAGTGGCCATGGGTTCTTTGCTCTCCCTTGTTGTTTCCAACTTGTACATAGAAGAATTTAAGACCAAGGATTTGGCTTCTGCTCAATTCTATCCTAAGTTTTGGAAGAGGTTTGTAGATGATACCTGTGTCATTTGGCCCCATGGTCGTGAGAAGTTAAATTTGTTCCTTCAACATATTAATTCTCAATCTAACTCCATCAAATTCACAAGGGACGTTGAGGTAGATAGCAATCTTCCTTTCCCTGATGTTCTCCTCTCTATAATGGAAGATGGTTCCTTATTGCACTAGGTATTTCATAAAAGATTCACACAGAACAAGATCTTCATGCTAGTTCTCATCATTTTCCGATGTAAAAATTCAAAGTCATTAACACACTAGTTATTCATGCTCTAAGGATTTCTAATAATGATCACTTGGAAGATGATAAAACCCATCTCTTGAAAGTTTTTGAAAATAATGGCTATTACAAAGAGTTAGTAAAAGACCTAAGATTAAAAACATTCTCGATGATCAAGTTAGAAATGTGTAACTTCCCATCATTCATGGGACCACTTATAATATTACCTGTATTATTAAGAAGAATAAAGTCTCTACCACCTTCAAGCCCCTTAATACCATACAAATCACCCTTAGATCCATCAAAGACTTGGTAAACCATCTAGACATGAAAAGAGTTTTCTCAATCCCTTGTAGGAATTTACGGTAAGATCCTCAGACAAAACACCAAAGGACACCACTCACAAACAGATCACAGATCAATACACTAGTATTGTTGACGTGGTTAAAACTCTCAAAGAGGGAAACAATCCACGGCTTGAGCCAATGCGACCACTTCAGGCAATTTATTAATAAAAGAATGAAAATTTACATAAGCTTCTCTCATGAATGGTTCCCCTACAAATGACACTCCATGCTCTTTAAATAGAGATAATGGACCAATCGGGTGTTAAGCCACAGATCAAGTGTCTGTAATACCGAGGAGAGAATTAGCCGTCGGGTCACTACATATTGTGACCCTCAGATTGTAAGTTACAAAAGTACATAGTAAAGAAACACACTTTACCTAACTCTACACTAGACCAAGTTATACTTAACTATTTCCTATGTGTCGGAATATCCTAACATCCCTTACTCTTGTCTGATTCCTTACATTGGGGAGGCTAGCCACTCCATTAATCAAATAATTATAGAGCACACAATAAAAATCATATACAATCAATCGAGCTCCTCAACTATAGCCAAACATGTTGAGAAAACTAAACACCATGTCCGCATTGAGGATTCCCAAGTCATTGCAAGGATTGATCACTTCCATCATAGGAAGTTAAGGGAGGCCATCAAAATTGCGAAGTAGGCGAATAATGTGAACATGGACGATGGTTGGAAATTAAGTAAAATTTGGATTCCTACTATTTCTTCATGAATCCCTTAAGTTCCCCTTCTTCTTCTTTCTTTCTCCCCTTTTTAATCATAACTTAATTCTTATTCCTATGCATTATATAAATATTACACTTTAATACATGATTAAGATATCATTAACCTAGAATTAAATTTTGATATTTAATTTAATTTTTCATATATATATATATATATAAATTTATTCTTTTATTAATAATTCTTCATTATGTTATGTATTATAATATATAATAATAATATTATATTAGTACAGTATTATATTATATATTACTATAATTCTTCATTATGTTATGTATTATAATATATAATAATATTATATTATATACTATTATATTAGTACAGTATTATATTATATATTACTATATTAGTTATATGGTTATTCAATAAAATAATAATAATATTTTGTTTTAATTAATTATTTGACTATTTTAAAATTTATTATATAGTATATTAAAAAATGGTATTAAAAATTATTATTATAGATATTTGTGTTGATTTTTTTTTTTATTAGTTTTTAAATATTTTTTGATTCCATAACGATAAATTTTCTATTTTATTTTTCTTAATAACTAATTATATGTAATTAAATATTATTTTTCAAAATAGAATTAGTATTTTCTTGGTAAAAATGTACCAAATATTTTATAACCTAACGGTCATATATTAATCAAATATTAAATCACATTAATTTTATTCGACTTTCTCCAATGTTTAGATTTGGAACATGATGCATCTAAACTATTTATACCCGTGGATAGATCAGGTTTTTCATCTTTGTTTATACCCGTGGATAGATCAAATTTTTCATCTTTGTCCTGAGGATGAACGATAGTAGTTGGTTCAAAACGTTGATAAAAAAAACTAGTTATGTGATTACTTTGAAAAAACAATCTAAAAAACAAGATGGATCACATAAGTTTGAAATCTGAAACTTTTGTAACTCTTTGATGAAGTAACAAAAATATGAGATTTTTCCAAATTAACACAAAAGAGTGGTTCTTCACCATCATCTCCACCAAAATTTTGTTCATTACTCTGTCATATTAATGTACTTGTCTCTTATTTTCTAAGTGTTGAGAAGAAGCTCTCACGAGTTGATTGAGCTAATGTGGACTATACATTTATATGGTTCTTCCCACTTTTCTTAATTTTTCTCTTTCCTCTTAAGTTGGTATCGACTTATGTGGCTAAATAATTATTCTATGTAACTTTGTCTTTTTCTTTTTATCTCAAGTTTTCCACTTCATTATATCTAGTTCCCTATGTTATCCTCCACAATATCCCAAGGATGAGAAAGGATATCGAAGGAGGTAACCTCAAACCACTTAGGGTTCAACAGCTAGCCCTGCTAAACCAGAGAGGGATCTCTTTATAAAGCTCACAACCAAATATGACTGAAGTGGGAGAAAGATATTAGGCTAGGTATGTTCAGCTCTAGGGTTTTGAAATTTTAGAGTTTTGTTGGATCAAGAGTGAAAATTAGGGAACTAGGTCAAAAGATCAAAGGTTTTAGTCGCAAGAGGTATAGAGGAGCAGGGTAGGTATGCTTTTGTGATACTTTGGGGTTTTTTCGATGTAGTGTAGGGTGGAAAAGAAAAGATTCAAAATCAGAATGGCAAGCATGAATTCATTTATCAGAAGACTAGGTACACAAAATGATATTGCTAACCAAAACAGAGCTTAAGTTTAAGAACTCTATTTAAAACCTCTTAGGAAAATCACTGAAGAGCATAGATATGGAAATGAGATGAAATTATAATTCACATAAAAATATAACAGAGAGAAAACATTATCACAAACTCACAACACAAGAATTCCTGAATAATAGCTGTAACTGTCCTTTGATTTCCTGTAAAAAGTGGTGGAGTACAAGCTACAAGAGTTCCACTCTCTGATGTTCAACCCCTAATACTTCAAAATTTGAAGTATTTATACAATGGTTTACAGAAAAATATCTTGAAACAGATTTCAAGATTTGTTAAAAAAATTCATAAAAATAGATCAAAACTACTAAAAAAATCATTTCACTGAGTTCTGGTGTCGTTCTGGGCATTCTGGTGTAACTAAGGCCTTGAACAAACACTTTTGTTAGTCTCGTTGACTGATGAACTATGTTACTGTTCCATTTTTTTTTGCATTCTGTTTTGAAATCTGTTGTAATGAATGTGCAATGCTAGCTCCCTTTTTCTGCCAGTTTTTCTATTAAAAATGAGCTAAGGGGACCGATTCTTCCTCTACCGTTGATCCTTATCACAATCACATCCGGGACGGGTCTGTGTCGTATCGCAGTCACAATAGAAAGGGACATAATTCATTATTACATGGCGATTTTATATTAAACATATCTGAATAAATCTTTAAATCCATTATAATATATATCACATCTGGCCAGAGTGTTTACCACAAACCCAGACCTGAAATTTTTCAAAATCCAATTACATTTCCTGGCAGGTCTAGAAAGAGGCATTTCACCATATCATAATCACAACCAATAGTAGGGTCTTGCAGGGGAGGAATTTTAGAATGGTGTGATTATCGGGGGCTGGGATTATCGCAATCAGGGGAAAGACCATGCGGGGGGAGAGACTTAAGTTTAATGCGATCGTCGGGGGTCGAGACTCATAGCCGGGGGATATTGCTATGGGACTTATTGGCGCGGGGTTTTATTGGCGAGCGAGAGTGATTGTTGGATGGGGGTGTAGGATGCGGATATTGTTGTGGGACTTAATGATGGGACTTATTGATGGGTGGGGCCGATTGCGGGATGAGACTCAATGCAGGATGGAATTGACAATCGAGTGTTGGGACTCATTGTCGGGGGCCGGGACTCATCGCCAGGGGAATTAATCGCAATCGGTGGATGAGAAGGGGTGAGGAGTGTTCTTTTATAGTTTCATGTGATATATGCCGATTAAGAGCTCTAGGACTGTTAAAGGGATTTCAATATAGTTTAAGTGGGTGTGGCTAGAGTTAAAACAAATGGAATTTTAGCTAGAGTTTTGGAATTTAAAAGAGATTTTGGCTAAGTTTCAATGTATATCAATGGAAATGCGGCTAAAGGAATATACAAAGGATTTTTTGGATATGGCTAGAGTTTGGGAATTTATGAGTGTTTCCAAGGGAAAAATGGGTTTTGATTAGGATTTAAGGATTTTACCAAGGAAAAAGGGATTTAAGGGGAATGAGGGGATTTATGAGGGAAGTTGAGGGAGATAAATGAAATATGAATGAGGATATTGAAACAAGATGAGGTCTCCTTGAACATCATTTTCCCCTATTAATACTCCCATGATGATGACATAAGGTGATGACATGACCCCTATATGACTCATCGATGATATGACCAAGACACTCTTTATTGACAAGGAGTGATTACAAGACCAAGATAGCATTGATTGACATTGAGAATGGAGAGAGTAGTAATGACGTAGAACTGACCAATGATCAAATTTTATTTGAAAATATAAAATTTTTACCTAATAACCCTATCAACAACTTTGAAAGAGTACATTTGATCACTGGTGACTGGCAGGACTGATAGACACTAACACCCTATACAGTCTTAGTAAACAGAATATAATATTTGACTGATGATAGATGTTGAAAAAATTATCCCTCAGGATCAAAATATTTGAGAGGCTTAGCCTCTTTTAAATTGAAGGATTTCATTGTTAAGATAACTCTGCTAACTGTGAAGAAGTCTTCACCACAACTTCTCCAATCTTAATGGTAATGAAATAAACTTCTTCTTATTTTTCTTGACAAATAGAATCAAGCAAGAACAATACTTCCTACATACTTCTGCAACAAATCATAAATAAAAATAAGGATTAATAAGGGACTATCTTAGTACCCATAAAGCCTTATATATGTATGATTGTCTTTTTTTACCCATACTCCTTTTCCCTTCACGAAATATTGTGCTTCTTGATTCAAACTCTATCGTGTAACTCTAGTTAATATATATCTAAGCTCCCTAAAAAATTTATCTTAGACAAGGAAACAATGAGAAGGTGCTTTATGTCTTTATAAAATAGGATACTAGAATTGCACTAGTTCTATTTTAGAATTCATATTACATTTAATATGTAGGCCATTGAACAAATTATAGTAAACTATTGATATCACTAGAAAAGCTATCATGAAGAATATTCGAGTCTTCAAATAATTATTTAACTGAAATGAAATCACATTGGAAATTACCTTAGCCCAATCGAAGAAAATATTCTTCTTGAAAGAATAATATAAGATGTATAGGACTAACTTGTGTATATGAGATGTTGAGTCACATCCTATTTATGACAAATAAAACAAGAGAAATCTTTGTAGGGATTTTCTAGCACTGAGATATCAATAAATGAAAAATTGATTAGAATATGCGCTAATTGAACCATGACTTATCTAATAACATTCACTCCCCCATCTTGAGAATCGAGGAAAACATTCTGCTAAGGTAGTTTAACTTTCCTATTTGGGGTTGATAACTTCGATATTTTCCTAAAGGATTTTGAAGACAGAAGGTGTAATAGCCCTAAGTTGGTTTTCCATGTAAATAAATTAAACCAAGCTCATGGGACATGTATTCCAAGTTGAATAGAGGGGAAATTACTATAGTGGGCATCACTTATGGTTTATTATTGGCTATGGAAATTGGCATTGGAAAAGGAAAAAGGCAATAAATGGCAATTTAATATGAGAAATAAAGGAAAATGGGAGAAAAGGAAGATGAAGAAACAAGAAAATGCATGCAAGGAAATTGAAGGAAATTGAAGTAAATTGAAGGAAATTGAAGGAAAATAAAAGGAAAGGGAAACAAAAGGAGAGGGAGAACATTCTATTCCTCTCTTAGCTACTCTTAGTCACTCTTGATAATTTTTGGTTACTCTGGGACATTCAAGCATTCACTTGGACATTGGAGCATTCCAGCATTCACTTGGATACAAGCAAGTAAAGGAGTTTGTTGTAGTGAAGAATAAGGTTAGAAAAACAACTAAAACATGAGGACATTGCAGATAATAGGTTGCATGTGTGACTTCATTGCTGAGATTTGAATGCATGGTGTATGCATTTGGTTATTTGGTTACTTTACCATCATTAGCATGGGATTTTCCTGGAATGACAGTGGTTACAACCTTGCCTTTTCTATTTCCTATATAGCCATGATGTACTGGGTTCCCTGTTTTGTTTAAGCTTTGGATGGTCGATGGATTTTGGATCCTGGTTGAGGTGGTATTAGGAAAATTCCCAAGGGTAGAGGGTGGAGATGTGATTTCTCCTAGAACTCTTGACAAGTGGGCGGAGACATGAAAATTCCTCTAGGTATGGTGAAGAAAGTCTGAGGAAGCCAAGCTTGTTTTGGTATTAGTGATTTCTGTACCGATTGAAGTGAAATCATTGTGGTTGAGGGTGAGGTGGTTTAGCCTTTGGATTCCCTGATTGATTTTGTTTTGGTTTATCCCACGTGATCCCACATTCATGCTTGGAATATGGCATGGGGGTGATTGGATGAAAGAAAGATTGGTTCAACCCAATTTATGGTCGTGTGGTTTATAGAAGTCTCTGACTTAGTTATGCATATGTTATTATGTGTTAATTATTATTGTGTTCTATAAGCATATGTATTGGTTATTGTGTTGATTTTATGACTAGTTTGTCATGGACTCATTTGGTTAGATGTTGGTTATAAGCATGGAATATTCTTGTTGTATAATGTGCTCTTGTTATGGATCTTGCTTATGAATTGATAACTTATTGAATGGTTATGTGAATTCATGGGCTAACTAGTGTTTGATGCAACTATATTGAGAGGGAAGTAAACCTTCTTGATGATTCTATGATGAAGCTAAGAAGGGAGTGAACAAATATGAATTTATGACTTGTAGTTACTACGTTTACCACGTGTTTAACGAAATGTTTATCATGTGTTTGGAAAGTTTGGGAAAACTATAAGCTTTAGTATTTATTATATAGACTTATTATCATCTTAGATTGAATTCTGGAAAGTTCTGGGTTGTTCTGGATAGCTGGACTATAGCTAGCCCTGAAAATATGGAACAGGGTTGCTAGCTGCACCCTCTGAATTGAGAAATCTCGGTTGTAGCCACATGGAGGAAGGCCTATGCGTGCGGCTAGAGGATTCTAGCTGCATGCACAACTTGGCATGTGTGCGAATGGGTTTATGAACTCAGGAAAAAAAGATGGTTCTAACTCAGGGTGAGATCATCAGTGGGTGTTTCTTGACATCTGGGTGATCTGGTGTCTCTTGGAGGTTGCAGTAAGTTTCAGGATGGTAAACCCCACTTCCATAACTGGAACTTGGATGTTCGGTCATGTATAGTAACTCTCATCTCATGTTTACCCTGGTAATCTCATAAAAGTAGGTAAATGTGGGGTGGGGTGGGGTGTTACAGGATGGTATTATAGTGAGGTTGTAATACTGGACCTTAGGGTAAATCTAGATTGTTATGCATGGATGTCAATAGTATATATGTTTATCATGAATGAATGTTAACTATTTATTGATATGATTTTGATATCCATGTATGAGATGGTATGCTGTGATGTTGTATCGTTCTAATATGGATTGGCTTGTGTAGATGCAATAGCCTCCCTTGAGATACATTGAGGTATGATTTTGATTATGTTTTTACTTAGTTAACAATGGCATACTGCAGGAAATTGAAGGCCAAGAGATAAAGGCCATAAGAGACATTGGTGGGCTGGGAGAGATCAGTTGAGAAACAAGGAGAAGGATATTCTCCTGGTTTAGTATATACATTAAGAAGTTTGATGGCAAAGATTGTAAGTTGCAAGGAAAAAATGAGCGGTTGATTGAAGCTCTAGAAAGGATTTATAAAGCTCAAGAAAAGAAATCCAAGGTTAATGCAGTCATCGTCCAGAGCCTTTAAGATTTGCAGAAGCAGGGACAACTAGGGATTAGTCATGGGGATAGACACGAAGAAAAGACTAATGGTGCAGATGAAAGAAGGTATCATAAAGGGCATAAGATGGATAAAGATGATATAATAAGGGGTGAAAAATCCTTGGATACACTTGAGAGGAGGGATAACAGTCATGTATTTTATTCTAGCTTTGGTTCCAAGAGATATCATCACCATCACTGCTAGCATCCTTATAGGAGAAGTGAGAAGGGACAATTTTGAGAGTATTCAAGAAAGCTAAATCTCCTACTTTTGATGGGGAAATGAAGAAATTCGACGAGTCAAAAACATGACTACTTCGGATGAGGACATTCTTCAGATTGCATGATTATCTGGAGAAGATGAAAGCCAATATAGATACTTCTAGTCTCAAAGGAAAAAAAAAACATTTGGTGGGAAGATGTTAAGAATGTTAGAGGCATTAGGGAAGAGGAGATGATTTTGGATGAGTTTGAAAGACTCTTCAAGAAGAATTACATATCTGAGAGATATTATGATGGGAAGGGCAAGGAATTCTATGAGCTCAAGATGGGTTCCATGACAGATCAAGAGTATACAACCAAATTTCTAGAGATGTTGAGGTATGTGCCCTACCTCAAGGATGACAAAGCAAATATTCAAAGGTTCATTAGTGGAATTCCATTATCATTCAAAGACCGGATCAAGTTTGATGAGCCTCAATCATTTTAGAGGAAGTCATCAGAAAGCTTAAGCATTGTTACGAGAAGTCAAAGTGCAAGCCTAAGTTCAAGCGTGACTAGAAATGTAATGAGAAAACAAAAAAAAATGGCCCAAGAAATGAGGAAGATCTCAAGATGCAAGTGAGAAGGAAAATGTGGCACCTCATAAGTTCATTGTAACTAAGAGAGGACATGGGTCTCATCTCGAGGAGAAACAAAATAAAGGCGATGATAAGAAACCTTTGAGTTGTTGGACTTGTGGTGGAGACCATCACAGGAGGGATTGTCCATTGCAGCAGGGCAACAGGCCTTAGATCTATAGTTCTTAGGAGGCGCATAAGGTTGGGGATGTAGGTAAGAGCATTCCCAGAATATATGCAACAATGGATAATAGGCAGACAGATCATCATGCATCCTTGATCAAGATGGAAGGTAAGCTTTGTGATCAAGATGTTTCCATTTTGATTAATCTTGGATCTAATTATAGCTATATTAGTCCTAACCTGGTGGATCAATGCTGATTGAATACATAAGTGCATGCATAATCTTGGTTGGTGTAGTTAGCTACAGGGACAAAGATAAGAGTTCATCATTAGGTGAAGTATTATGCATTTAAGCTTAATGGTATGCATACATTAGCACACCTAAATGTGCTTCCTTTGGGATAATATAGTATGATTTTGGGCATGTATTGACTATTTATTCATAGGACCAAGGTGGATTGCTATGACAAGGTCACTGAGTGCATGGAGGATGATGGATAACAGATAGTCATGTAGGGAAAGAAGAATCCTAGTGAGGATGGTTACAAATATGAAAGCTAAGTGCAACCACATGAAAGGATGTTTATTGTTTGTAGTACATGTTTTCAATGGCAAAGGGAAGGAACATGAGGATGATGAAGTCTTAAGGAAGTATCCCATCTTGCAGTAGTTTTAGAATGTGTTTCTTTTAGAGATTATAGAGATGCTTCCCCATAGAGAGGTGGATTTCTCTATTGAGTTGGCACCAAGAGTAGCACCAACATCTAAGGTACCTTATAGGATGAGAACTCTAGAGTTGGTGGGATTGAATTTGCAGCTTAAAAATACGCTTGATAAGGGGCACATAAGGCCAAGTGTGTCTCCTTGGGGTGCACCAATGTTGTTTGTAAGGAAGAAGGATGATACTCTTATATTGTGCATTGACTACATGAATCTGAACAAGGTGGCTATCAAGAACATGTATCCATTTGCTCACATTGATGATTTGTTTGATCAATTGAAGGGAGTAGCAATAATTTAAAAGATTGATATGAGATCAGGATATCATTAGGTGTACATCAAAGAAGAAGACATCTACGAGACTGCATTCCGTACAAGGTATAGGCACTATGAGTTTGTGGTGGTTCCTTTTGGTCTTACTAATGCTCCAACCACCTTCATGTGTTTGATGAACAATGTGTTGCACCCTTACCAGATAAGTTTGTGATAGTATTTGTTGATGCCATATTGGTATATTCAAAGAATGAGGAGGAACTTGTAGAGCATCTGACAACGGTGTTGATATTTTTGAGATACCATAAGTTGTATGCCAAGCTCAACAAGTTCAATTTATTTCTTTCTCAAATTCATTACTTGGGACATGCTATTTACAAGGAAGGGATAACATTGGATCTGAAAAATATTAAAGCTATCATGGAATGACCAACTCCAAGGAATGTGGATGAAGTCAGATCATTCATGGGACTAGTATATTATTACAAGAGGTTCATTAGGAACTTCTCCAAGATTGACTATCTTATCACATATTTGCAAAGGAAAGGAAAGAAGTTTGAATGGACTGTTGAGTGTGCAACTAGTTTTGATCATTTGAAGAATTTTCTTACTAATGTTCTAGTTTTGAAGATTGTAGATCCTAATATGGAGTTTTAGGTTTGTACCAATGATTGAAAGGAAGGAATTAGCGGAGTTCTGATGCAGGAAGGGTAAGTGGTTTGCTATGAATCAAGGAAGCTAAATGAGCATGAGCATAACTATGTGACTCATGATCTTGAGTTGGTAGCTATCATTCATGCATTGAATATGTGGAGACATTATCTCCTTTGCAGGAGGCTTGTTCTGATGAGTGATCACAATAGATTGAGGTACTTTTTTTACCAACCTAATTTGAATGTCAGGCAAGCTAGATGGTTGGCTACCCTCAGTGAGTTTGGTTTTGAGATCAAATACAATAAGGGAAAAGAGAACATGGTTTCATATTCTCTAAGTAGGAGAATGCATGTGAATCATATGTTAGTTGTGAGCTCTTATCGAACAAATATACAAGGGTAGATATTACATGTAGGGAAGCATGATAAGAGGTACCAATAGCTAAAGTAGAGATTGCAACAAGGTGAAGGTGATAAGGATGCGAAATATCACCTCACAACGGATAGCTTGGTAAGATTCAGGAGTAGGATCTATGTGTCTGACAATAGTGATATGAAGAAGATTACCTTCAGAGAGTTTCATGTCAAGCTGTATACAGGACACCCAGGATATGAGAAGACTTTGACAACCATTAAGAAGTTTTACTATTGGGAGAAATTGAAGAAAGAGTGTTGGGTGTGTGTTATATTCTTTCCATGCGCGGGGGGGGGGAATATTCCCCACTATTCATTGCGTTGGCTGTAGTAGGGGGGTCATGGGGGGTCAACGACCCCCCTTGTTAGGGGGTTTACAGGGGGTGGTATCCCCCCTGCATGGGGTCCAGGACAACGCCTCAAGATTTTTTTTTCCTATATATATGCGGACCCAAAGATGGTGGATGAACCTACCCATGGTTTTGTGCATGGGTTTTGCATATGGTTTTGGGCATGATGGTTTTCTTCTCATTATATTTTGTAGATCCGATTAAGGGAAATATGATTATGTTCAAATCCAAGGCTAATGGATTGGGGTTTATGAATGCTTCAACATGTATATATATGTATTGTAACATTGGAAGGAACATAATGAAAAATCAATCTGGTAGTCCCGATTTTTGGATCTAGGGGAAAATCTCTATGTATATTTTTTTTATGTTCTCACTATTTTATATTTTCTGTTTTGAAGAATTCATTTGTAGGTAATTTTCATACAATGTTAAAACCTTCAAAGAAGTGGCCAAGTTTGTTGCAAGATGTTTGGACTATCAATAGGTGAAATCATAATGTAAGCATCCAACTGGTTTGTTGTAGCCTATTCCGATTTCAAAATGGAAATGGTAGGTCATTTCAATGGATTTCATTACAATATTACTTAGGACATCGATGCAACATGATTCCATCATGGTTGTGGTTGACATGTTGGGCAATGTAGCTCACCTTAATTGCGGTGAAGTCTACTAATTAAATTAGTTAAGTGGCTTAGATATTCGTTAGGGAGATAGTGAGGTTGCATGGAGTTCCCAAGATGATTATATCAAATAGAGATGCCAAGTTCACTTCTAGTTTTTGAAAGGAATTGTTTGCAGGGTTGAGTATAGATTTAGATTTTAGTACAACTTATCATCTGCAAAAATATTGGCAGACAAAGAGGTTTAACAAGATCCTTGAGGATATGTTGAGGATGTATATCATGCATAAATAGAGGAAGTGAGAGGAGTATCTTCCACTAGAAGAGTTTTCTTATAATAATGGGCGTCGAAAATCCTTGAATATTAGTCCATTTAAGGCTATCTATGGGCAGAGTTGTAATACACCTATAAACTGGAGTGATCTAGTGAACATGGTGTTGATTGGACCTAATATGTTGGCAGAGATGGAGCAAGAGATGCAGGTTATTAAAAGGAATTTAAAGGCAACACATGACAAAAAAGTTATGCAGATCAACATAGAGAATTAAAAGATTTTCAGGTTTGGGAGCATGTGTACTTGCGCATAAATACCAAGAGGAGCTCTTTGGATTGGGTCATGTTTCAAGTTGGTACCTCGATATTGTGGACCTTTAAAGATCCTTGAGAGAATTGGACTAGTGGCATACTGACTTGCACTTCCTCCATCAATGAAAGTCGATGATGTTTTCCATGTTTCATTGCTTAAAAGATATGTATAAGATGCTTATCATGTGATTGATTGGTCTATATTGTAGGTGGAACTAGAGGGAGAGTTCTAACCAGAGCCACAATTCATATTGCAGTGGAAATAGCTCATGCTCTGGAATGAGCAATAAAGCAAGTTAAAGTGTAGTGGATTCACTTTGGGCCCGATGAAGCTACATGGGATATGGCTAATCAAATGTGGGCATTATATCCTTCTTTATTTTTTGGTTGAAGCAAATTCATTTTTGGTTTATTATATATATATATATATATATATATATATATATATATATATATATATATATATATATATATATATATATATATATATATATATAATATATATATATATATATATACATATACATATATATACATATATATATATATATATATATACACACACATATATATATATATACACATACATATACATATACATACATATAATATATATACATATACATATACATATACATATACATATATATATATATACACATACACATACACATACATATACATATACACACACACACACACACACACACACACACACACACACATATATATATATGTGTGTGTGTGTGTGTGTGTATGTGTGTGAGAGAGAGAGAGAGAGAGTGTGTGTGTGTATGTGAGAGAGAGAGAGAGAGTGTGTGTGTGTGTGTGTTTGTCATTGTAAATACTGCACCAAGTCGTGTTTATAAAGATCCATAAACAATATGTTTTTCTAGTCATAAGTGTCATAGAACATTGAAGATGGTGTTCCCTCAAGGGGGAGGGGTTTGTAACAACCCCAGGTTGATTTTCCATGTAAATAAATTAAACCAAGGTCATGGGACACATATCCCAACATGAATGGAGGGGAAAACACTATAATGGGCATCACTTATGGTTTATTATTGACTATGGAAATTAGCATTGGTGTTGGATAAAGAAAAAGGCAATAAATGGAAATTTTATATGATAAGTAAAGGAAAATGAGAGAAAAGGTAGATGACGAGAAAAGAATATGCATGTAAGTAAAATGAAGGAAATTGAAGGAAAAGAAAAGGAAAGGGAAAAAAAGGACAGGGAGAACATTCTATGCATCTCTTAGCTACTCTTAGTTACTCTTGAGCATTTTTGGTTACTCTGGGACACTCAAGCATTCACTTGGACATTGGAGCATTCTAGCATTCATTTGTACATAAGCAAGAAATAAGCAAGCAAAGGAATTGGTGGCTATGAAGAAGAAGGTTGGAAAAGAAGATACAACAAGAGGACATTATAGATAACAAGTTGCATGTGTTATTTCCTTGGTGATATTTGAATGCATGGTACATCCATTTGGTTATTTGGTTACTTTGCTATCATTGGCATGGGATTTTCTTAGAATGACAGTGGTTACAACCTTTCCTTTTCCATTTCCTTGATAGCCATGATGTAGTGGGTTTCTTTTTTTGGTTAAGCTTTGGATGACCGGTGGATTTTGGATCCTGGTTAAGGTGGTCTCAGGAAAATTCCCAAAGGTCGAGGGTGGAGATGGACTTTCTCCTAGAAATCTTGACAAGTGGGTGGAGATAAGAAAATTCCTCTAGGTATGGTAAAGAAAGTCTAAGGAATCTAAGCTTGTTTTGGTATTAGTGATTTATGTACCGATTGAGGTGAAATCACTATGGTTGAGGGTAGAGGTGGTTTAGCCTTTGTATTCCCTGGTTGGTTTTGTTTTGGTTTGGTTTATCCCATGTGATCCCACATTCGTGCTTGGAATATGGCACGAGGGTGATTGGTTGAAAAAAATATTTGGTTTAGCCCAATCTATGGTTGGGTGGTCCATGGAAGTCGTTGCCTTGGTTGACTTTATGCATATTTTTTTATGTATTATTTCTTATTGAGTTCTATGAGCATATGTATTGGTTATTGTGTTGATTTTATGACTAGTTTTCCATGGATCCATTTGGTTAAATGTTAGTTATAAGCATGGCATATTCTTGTTGTATAATGTGATCTTGTTATGGATATTGCTTATGACTTGATAAGTTATTGAATGGTTATGTGAATGCATGAGCTAACTAGTGTTTGATGCAACTAGCTTGAGAGGGCATTAAGCCTTCTTGATGATTCTCTGATGACGCTAAGAAGACAATGAAAAAATATGCATTCATGACATGTAGTTACTATTTAGATAATCTTCGGCAAAATCACATAACCAATCTTATGTCGACGCGTTTTGAACCAACCAGTGTGGTTCATCGTCAGGACAAGTTGAAGAACCAATCCGGCTAAGCTGAATAAATAGAGTGTGCAGAGACTCCAACGGCTATATTGCCAACTGCTAATTTTGACCTAAGGATCCTAGTCAAACCCCTAACAATACTATAAATAGCTACAACAGGTAAATTTGTTAATTTATATCTAAAATTAAAATCGATTTGATTTTTTTTTTTTTTTTTTAGTATATAATATAATATCATATTTACTATAATGGTCATATGTCTATAATTATTATTATTCTAATATTATTTAAATATTATGTCATTCTTAAATTTAGTTATATTAGGTAATTTTTCTATAAAATATACTATTCTACATTATATAATGGTCCATTCGAATAATATAAGTTTATTAATAAATCTATATTTACTAAAAAATTCTTAATTCAATATTAATAAAAACAAACAAATAAAATCCCTATTATCATTCTTAGACTAATATATATGAACATTATTAATTATAAAATTAGTTATATATTTATATTTAATACATATTAAATAAATAATATACACATAAACTATATTGAATTTATATTATATAAAACAAATAAACAAATATATTAATTTTATATAAATTAATTATATTATTATAATATAACAAATATATTAAATCTGCCATATATTTATATTTAATATATATTAAATAGATTAATATACAAATAAATTTGTATTATATATAACAAATAAATTAATCTTGAATTTATATTCTATATAACAAAAATATATTAAATTAATATAAAATAAATTTATATTATTATAACATAACAAATATATTAACTTTATATAAATTATGTTAAACTTATATTATATATAACAAATAAATTTATATTTAAATTAATGATTTATATTCACTCTACATTCAAAGGACAAACTTGCCAAAAGAGAAATTAAAGGAGGAGGAAGACAGAAACCCTAAGACCTAACCCAAAGAGGAATGAGGAGGCTAGGAAGATAGGGCTGGGACCTAGCAACGGCTAATCTTCCAACCATCATCCCTATTAAGATTGTTCGGCCTTTTCTCAATCTCCAGGGCCTCTCTAAATTTGCGATGGTGAAACTGCGCAATTTTGGCAATGACTTGAGCATCCTCTATGCATACATGATGCATAGTCTTCCTCGCATGCTCAGCCAGGGCCGAGGACTTGGTCCTACCATGTCTTAAGTCAGCCGAATGCTCGCTGATCCGCTGATTGATAGACCGACCAGTTTCACCAATATAAGGGGTCCCACAGGAACAGGGAATGACATAGACACCCTTCATGCTCTTAGGGTCAACCGGGTCTTTTACAGACCTGAGGGAGCCACAGATAGTATTGAGAGGTCTAAAAGTGGCGGATACATCATACTTCCTTAGAATCCTCGCAATCCTGTCCGTGGTCCCTTGGATGTAAGGAAGGTTCACACCCAGGACATGATCTTTAGGAACCCTTCGGGTTGAAGGCTCCTTCTTGGCCTTGAGGAAGGCTTTTTGACCGAGGTGCCTATTGTAACCATTCTTCTCAAAAACTTCTAGGAGGTGAGCCTTCTCCGTTTCCAGGCTCTCCTTATCCGAAATTCTCATAGCACGGGTGGCAAGAGTGCTCAGAACCCCTAACTTCTGAGCGGGGAAATGATGCGACGAAGCAGGCAAGTATTGCTCAGTATGCGTCTTCTTTCTAAACACCTGATGAGAAAAGGAACCATCCACCTTCTTCGAGATGAGAACATCCAAGAACGGAAGACAACCATTCTCTTCTTTTTCCATCGTGAATTTAAAGGCGGCGGATTGGTTATTGAGGTGACAAAAGAAACGATCCAGCTCGTCCAGACCATGAGACCAGACAACACCAGTATCATCGACGAATCTTTTCCACAGCTTTGGTAAGAGACGAGAGGAGGCCAAAGCCTTAGACTCAAAATCCTCCATGAAGAGATTAGCGACCACAGGGGTTTCTGTCTTCCTCCTCCTTTAATTTCTCTTTTGGCAAGTTTGTCCTTTAAATGTAGAGTGAATATAAATCATTAATTTAAATATAAATTTATTTGTTATATATAATATAAGTTTAACATAATTTATATAAAGTTAATATATTTGTTATATTATAATAATATAAATTTATTTTATATTAATTTAATATATTTTTGTTATATAGAATATAAATTCAAGATTAATTTATTTGTTATATATAATACAAATTTATTTGTATATTAATCTATTTAATATATATTAAATATAAATATATGGCAGATTTAATATATTTGTTATATTATAATAATATAATTAATTTATATAAAATTAATATATTTGTTTATTTGTTTTATATAATATAAATTCAATATAGTTTATGTGTATATTATTTATTTAATATGTATTAAAAATATAAATATATAACTAATTTTATAATTAATAATGTTCATATATATTAGTCTAAGAATGATAATAGGGATTTTATTTGTTGTTTTTTTATTATATTGAATTAAGAATTTTTTAGTAAATATAGATTTATTAATAAACTTATATTATTCGAATGGACCATTATATAATGTAGAATAGTATATTTTATAGAAAAATTACCTAATATAACTAAATTTAAGAATGACATAATATTTAAATAATATTAGAATAATAATAATTATAGACATATGACCATTATAGTAAATATGATATTATATTATATACTAAAAAAATAAAAAATATATCAAATCGATTTTAATTTTAGATATAAATTAACAAATTTACCTGTTGTAGCTATTTATAGTATTGTTAGGGGTTTGACTAGGATCCTTAGGTCAAAATTAGCAGTTGGCAATATAGCCGTTGGAGTCTCTGCACACTCTATTTATTCAGCTTAGCCGGATTGGTTTTCAACTTGTCCTGACGATGAACCACACTGGTTGGTTCGAAACGCGTCGACATAAGATTGGTTATGTGATTTTGCCGAAGATTATCTAAATAATGTAGTTACTATGTTTACCATGTGTTTGATGAAATTCTTATTATGTGTTTGCCAAGTTTGGGCAATATTTTAACCTTACTATTTATTATACAGGCTTATTATCATCTTATATTGAATTCTGGAAAGTTATGGGTTGTTCTAGGTAGTTCGTGTGTAGCTAGCCCTGAAAAATCAGAACAGGGTTGCTAGCTGCTCCCCATGAACTAAGAAATCTTGACTGTAGCTACATGGAGGAAGGTTTGTGCATGCGGTTGGAGCCTTCTAGCCACATGCATAGCTTAGCATGCATTCAATTGGGTTGTGAAGTCAGGAAAAATATAGTTCCAACGCAAGGTGAGATCATAAGTGGATGTTGCCTGGGGGTGATTTGGCGTCCCTGAGAGGTTGCAGTAAGTTTCAAAATGGTAGACTCCACTTCAATAATTGGAACTTGGATTTTGGGTCATGTTTAGTAACTCTTGTCTCATGTTTACCCTGGTGAGATTGTAAAAGCAGGTAAATGTGGGGTGGGGTGTTACAGAAGGATTGAATTCTTCCCTTGTATATCAATTTTAATAGTTTTGGTTTTAGAATCAAAGAAAAATTGTACCAGGAAACACATTATCTAAAATCAAAGACCTTAGGAACATATTTATCATTAGTAAGATCTAGAGTCCAAATTTTCCTATTAAACTTTTGCTTAGGTGTTAAATTAAGATACCACTAAATTGCCTTCAAACAATGTAAATTTTTATCTTATTGAGTGAGTGAATTAGTTGTATCCCCACAAAATAACTCGTTTCATTTGCTCACCATATTGCTTTATTTTTCCAAGGAACTTTGATACATGTGACATGTCAAATATTGTATTACAGAGCTCTTAGTTTTTTACAAAATTAGGATACAAATTACTAATAAACCCCTTCATCACATACCACCTTCATTGAAACATGCGAGAATCAAAATTGGGAGTTAATACACTAGGGCATGTCTTTCATGGAATAATACGAAATTTGATTTGCATAATACCATATCGCCACCTTTTTATTATGAAGATGGGGCTTCTTAAATAAGCTTTGAATTAACCTCGGAAGGAGAAAATCAATGTATTTTGATGAATTTCATAAAGTATGGTTTGCAAGTAGAAAGAATGCTTTAATAAGATTATATGGTGTCATTATGTGGAACTTCCATATGTACGGATAGACAAGAGTGCATAGAAATGTGATGTGCAAGAGACAAGTCTATGGAAAAATAGTTACGCAAAAGAAAAGATATGTGGAGGAATGGATGTGCAGACCAATGTCATGAACTTTCTTCTGCAAACTAGAAAAAAATGGATAAGTACTAGAGTAACATGGGACCATATATGTGCAGAAGTGAAAAGTGTGGAACTCTTGTTTAGGGTGAAATTTTTTTCACAAGGCTTTGAAAATACAACTTAAGTAAGGAATTTTTAATGGAGAAATAACTATTAAGAATAATTAATGAAGAAAGATAATGGGTTAATCCTACTTGAAGTAATGCATAAAAACATGACAACAAACATGCTTCCTTCAAAACACAACTTGTTCTTTACAATGAATGATCCATTAAATCCTTCAGATTATAGGAACATGTCTCAATATCTTATGAGAAGGACCATCTTTACCCATGTCTTTAAATTTCTAGTGTTTATCATGCCCATATTTTGGACATATTGATTTGTTTATGTATTCATCTATGTAAAGAGTATAAACATTTAGACAAACATAATATGATACATACTCAACACCCAAACTTTTTAGTAGTTGTTTTTCTTATTCACAAATAAAAAGATGAATATTATCAAATACAAGTACCTTATATTTTAATATCGACAAGTAGTGAGCAATTAAAATATACATATTCATTAAAAGCACATAAAACCTCTTATCATTTCTAATTATGTTACACAAATCATCAAAATATTAGGGAATTAATGTTTCATTACCTTAATGGTGACACCTAACATGTTAAACACTCCTTTAAGCTGTATAGTAACATGGCTGTCTCTAGATGGATATCCCTTGACCCATGTCCAAATTGAAGGATGCTAAGTAGATTTTAGGCTTTTGAACAAAGTATCAATGATAAACAAACCATTTTTAAGCTCATCTTGCAAGAATGTATTTAACAAGACTTCCTCCAAGGCATGGTTTTCTCATGAGTAATAATCTGTATCAACTTTTGCGTCATTGTTTTCATTCCCAACATATGTGGTTGATCCAACCATGCTTTATATGATTCCTCTCCCTGTTATTCTATTTAAGCATCCTCTTCAAGTTTACATTGTAGTTTGGTGCATTAGTAGATGACAAATAGGCGCCCATAATTTAGATCTTAATTGAAAAACTATAAAAAATAATCCAGTGCTATGGGTACACATAGTATATTTAGTATGTTTGTACATTAAAACAAATATTTATTAAAAGAAATGTTTTCTTTTAATACTCATGCAATCAACCAATTTAGAAAACAAATGTCAAATTTAGAAAAAAATCTACATTAATTCCATTGAAAATAACAAAAGATAATTAATTAATGATATTTTTCTTGTGTCCTAAGGGGATGTGTAGTTTTATTTCCAAACACCTTTGATAAGCACTTAGTGGTCTACGAAATTTATAGTTTTTTAATAAGTCACTGCGGAGGGACATACATTGTATTTTATACACAACAACAAATTTTAATCCTCCTAATTCTTTATCATCTTAGTGTTCTTTGAATAAACAATTCACACTAAACAATGAATAGTGCTTGGATGGCAATGGATATATAAGAAGCTTTTCCAATAATTTTTTTGGAAGCATACTTTTCCATGCACATATTATATATGGAAATACCACATTAATTGTATTAAATAATTATTAAATAATCAAATTCAATATAAATAATACTATAAAATGACATAAGTATTATTGACTAGTTGGGGAGAAACAAATTCATGTATAAGGATAAACAACTTAATATTTTCAATATCTATTTTAAACTTGGCAATCACGTATATCACCACAAAATGAAATTTTAGTCCCAACTTGAGTACCATAAAAAGAATGATTGTGATAGATTTGGTATTTTCTTTGCTTTTGAAGGAGAAAATAGAAGTCCTCATTGCCTTTTAACCACTAAGCTTACCTTTGCCTGTATTGGAAATTTTTAATCTAAGTTTGCACAACGTTTTGAATTTTTAATAGAGATATTTTGGGTAATATTACTATCATATTTTGGCTCACTAGATCTCTTGGTTGACTCAACCAGAGGAGATGGATTGGTCAATTTTTAAGAAAAGACGATTGATTTTGTTTCCCACTTGTGAAAATAAGCTTATATGGAAGTGTTTCTACATGTTTTTTCTATTTCAACAATTGAATCCTTAACAACAATGTGAGGTATCAATGGGGTAGTTTGTCATTAACATAATGATATAGTGTAACACATTGATGGTTCACCTTCAACCCTTTACACTTTAAACAACTACATACTACTAGGGTTTCATAAAAGAGATATAATCCATGATGAGACACTAGTGGCCTTTAAAATGGTATGTTATAATTGGCAACATAAAGTGGATCTCCATTTTCATTTTTCATTTACTCACAATATACTAATTTGGATAATAGCTTAAGGTTTAGATAAATAGAATTGGATCTTGATTAGGTTTCTCAAAAAAATTAATATACAATTATTCAAGTGCACATCCAAATTAAGTACATTCAATCACATGATCATATTATAAATAAAATCTAAACTTATAAAAAAACAAGAGAAACCTCAATAAATATGGAACAATATAAAAGAGAATTTTAAAAAATTATTGATATGATATATTTCTTTCTTCTCTACATTTAAACCAAAACCGCAATAAATGTGTATTCATTATTAAAATAAACTGTAAAACACATGTGACATTCATTTAAAATAATTTATGCTGTAAAACCTTTAAGTCATATAGTTCCAAAGATTCATACTTCTATTTTAGTTGAAATATGACACTTTAGTGTATTTTGGAAAAATCTAATGAAAAATCACAAAAACACCACAATTCACATTCAAATATTTTTCCTTTATTGATTTATATGTAATTTTGATTTATTTCTATACATTTATTTCTCCTATACAGACCACCTTGTTACGCTTAGGATCATTGCAGAGGAATGTCGTAATGATAAATCCAATTTATTTTGTTGCTTTGTAGACTTTAGAAAGGCTTTCGATACGGTCCCTAGATACAACCTTTGGAATAGGTTAGAAGAGCTAAAGGTTCCTCTTGAGTTGAGAGCTGCTGCTATAAGGCTATACGAGAATGTAATTGCCAAGCTAAAGAACAATGAGGGGTGGTCGAAAGATATTAAGTGTAACATCGGAGTTAAACAAGGTTGTCCCCTCTCCCCTACCCTATTTGGCATTTACATCGATAAGCTCGAAGGTTATTTAGAAGAAGCAGGATGTGATGGCACGATCTTAGCTGGGATAGTCGTTATCCTTCTTCTCTATGCTGATGATATTGTTCTTTTGGCAAGATGCCCTTCTGATCTTGATAAGCAACTCAAGCTTCTTAAGGATTTCTACTCTACCATGGGTATGACTGTTAACACTGACAAAACAAAAGTTATGATTATCAAATCCAAGAAGGACACTTGCGCTAATTTTATGTATGACAATAATAACTTGGAGGAAGTGTATTCTTACAAGTACCTAGGAATTGATATCCATCACAAGCTCAACTGGAACCATAGCTTTCAGAAAAGGATCAATGGGGGGTGGAAAGCTTATTTTGGTCTTGAAAATAATTGTAAAACAACAAACCTCGTAATGTGGGATAAAAAGAAGTTCCTCTTTGAAACTTTAGTCACTCCTGTTATCTTATATGGCTGTGAAGTTTGGGGCTGCATCATCTCCAGAGAATCATGGAGAAAGATTGAGCAAATCCAGAAGCGTTTTATAACTTATAACCTGAAAATTAAAAGTAATACACCCTATCTTATTCTCCTTATAGAAGCAGGTCTTTCCCCTATTGAGAGCCTAGCTATGCGCAGGTTTTGTTGTACAAGTACAAACTCAATAACATAGACGATCATAGACTTCCTAAGCTAGCTTTAAATTCCAGCCAAAACCACCTAAGGCTTAACCGAGGATGGCATAAAGACAGAAGGGCCTGGTTAAACTATTGGGAGATCAATGAGAATGATGCTTTGCAAAACATAAATAACATTAAAGATATTGTTACTTCTAAGTTCAAAGAAAAATTGTGGTGTGAGAAAGATTTAGCGTCTAAAAGAAAATTAAGCTATTATAAGAAGGTCATCAACCCCACCCTTGAAGATCAAAAGTATCTCTCTATTTTAACTAGCTCAAAGAAGAAAATTAATATAGCAAAGATTAGAACGAATTCTCATGAGCTCCATAGTGAAACAGGTCGTTGGGCAGTTCCTAAAACACCATGGACGGAAAGGATCTGCCATATTTGTGAGAATAGGAGCATCGAGGATGAAAACCACTTCCTCTTAGAGTGCCCTGCATACAACCACATTAGATCTCAATTTCACAATCTTTGTTACAATACTGACCTTCCTAGCCTTTTACAATGCCAAAATTATAGTGAACTCGGGAGGCTTCTCTCCAAGCTTTTTGAGCATAGGAATAAATTCTTAAATCAAAATAAATAATTTGTCTATTTAGGTCCGATAGATCATTATTTGGTCTCAGCGGACGTTAACCATCATCATCATCATCGTCATCATCATCATATATTTATAATTCATTTAAAAAAATTAAACTTATTTTCATTATTATTATTATTTAAATTAAAATATTTAAATTTCTAATTTCTAAATATTATCTTTAAATATAAAATTTATATAATTGTTAATAATAATAATGTAGAAAACTAAATTTTCAATTATTTTTAATTAAAATATTTCATTTTCTAATTTTTAAATATCTTATCTATCTATGTTTTAGAAGCCATGAAGTACATGGATGTGTGAGTATAATTGCTAATATCTATGTTTTACCAGCCATTAACTACATGAATGTGTGAGTATAATTGCTAATAACAACATCATAAAATTAATAGTTATTGTGTGATTAAGTCACTAATTAGGTTAATGTACTATTTTTTATTGCTGTGTTGTACGTTGAAAATGTTATGAAATGATTTATCATGAATGTCTGTAAAATGTAAATGTTGACAAACGCTTCTTAAGTTCAAACAACTGTTGTGCATGAAGTGAGTTAAATGCTTGCATGTCCACCAAAGAAACATGGAGAGTACTAACTAATGCTGATCAAGTGATGTGCATGAAGTGAGATAAATGCTTGCATGTCCACCAAAAAAACATGGAGAGCACTAACTAATGCTGCCCAAGTGATAGTGTTAAAATATTAACTCCACATCATTCATGAATTCTATAATCTATTTAATTTTAATAAAACTAGGATTAGCTCAAATCTGTTGTGACAGAGTTCAAATCAGACAAATCCAGTTTTTCCTAAATTACTTAACAGTTTTAGCAGTTGAATACCACACAATTTCAGCAGATGCATTTACCATTCCAAAATGTTACAAGAAGGCAGCCTGCTTACGCAACATTAGAATTCAAAGGAAGGAATCAATCAATTTAATATATATATAGCCTGCTTACGCAACATTAGAATTCAAAGGAAGGAATCAATCAATTTAATATATATATAGCCTGCTTACGCAACATTAGAATTCAAAGGAAGGAATCAATCAATTTAATATATATATAGCCTGCTTACGCAACATTAGAATTCAAAGGAAGGAATCAATCAATTTAATATATATATATAATATATTTGTGGGGGTGTATTACGTGTTTTTTTGGCAGAGGATCTCTTGTGTATTCAACGCTCCTTTTCTGAGAGCTTAATGGACCTGTTCATGCTACCCCACCACCAAGAAATATGTTATTGCTTCTGCTGTCTTTTGTTTCTGTCTTTTCAGCACCAAGATTCCTCTTATTTCTCCTTCTGTCCTTTCTTTCTGTAAAGATAAACACGTTCATATAAATAATAAATAAAGTAATGAAAAAATGCAAATGTAGAAACCTGCAGCAAAACCATTTATTTTTGTCCAGAGTGCTCACGAAATAATAATTGAGTGGGTGTCTCGCCTGATGTTTAAACACGCGAAGCAAGCAACGAAGAAGACAATAAGGAGGGCAGCGAGCAGTATTATGACAAGAACGGCCACCTTCTTCCAATCGTGCTTCAACGTTGCCAACACACCAGCTTTGCATGCACTACAGCCATAGCAAAGTTGGTCCTGATCGTTGCTCCAGAGCCCACAGTCGGGATTCGTATTGTTTGAATAAGAAGAGGAATTAACCATCCACACTGTGGCATTAACAAACGTGAAACCACATGACGTCGGCGGCTCGCAACATCCGGACTGCGCACACAAAACACAAACCCTAGCGCTTCAATTTACCATCTTTGCCATTGTTTTTTTATTTTTATTTTTCCTTTCTTGTGGAGGAATATACCTATTTCATTACTCAAGAAACAAGACTATTATATTGGTAGATGAATTGGATGGACAACAACTTGGTTAAACCAATTGACCTCATCCTAGTAGAATTCCAAATTTCAACATATTTCTAGAATTTGTAATAAATAAGTATGGAGAAATGGTGGGTAAATTTGAAACTATTACAACAAAGTTTATCAGATTAATTAATAGAATTAAATTAAGAGGATGAAGATAACACTCATACTTCTGGAACCACTTAAAATAAACCCAGTTTCAATAAACAATAATCTCTGCTATTAATAATTATATCTTATGGTTTTTATATATTTTAAGTATATATTAATTTGATTTAAATGTTAGAAATTAGAATTATGTAGTTTAGTATATTTTGAATTGATTTAAATGATGTTCATAATTGAATATAATAATATATATATAGATATAGAGTTTACAATTTTATTAATTATAAAATTTTAATCATAATTATAGGTGTATCTATTATAGAATATTTTAGAGTATACATAATATATATAAATCAAAGATTGAAGTTTATCTTTAAAGTAGTTATGTCATTTTTAAAAAAATTAAATTGATTAATTAAAAAATGTCATATGAACCACCGTCTTATAAAATAAGTTATGGTTTTTTAGACATGTAGCATTGAGAAATCATGGTATTGTAACACAACCTATTTATAAATTAAGGAATCTTCATAGTATAATCAAAATAAATCTTATAGTTAAAAATCTTATTTCATGTTTTTTTTAAATGTATTTATATATTAATTATTTTTATACTTGTTAATAATAATAATTTAATTAATTTTTATAAATTTTTTACGATGTATATTTTTAGGTTTATTATTTATTGATAATATTACTACTATAACTATGCTAGTAAATTAATATACCCATAATTATAATAAAAGTAATAACACAAATAACTAAATTCCATTAAAATTTAAAATAAATTCTTACTAAATATAATAATTATGATAATCATGAGAAAGTATAGAAGAATATTAATAAGAAAAGGTTGCAAATTAATACAAATAATTCGACATCAAAGCATAAATATCACCATATTAAAAATAGGTTGATATAAATAGGTAAACCTCACTAAAAATTAACATTGACCTTAATGAATATAATAACCATGAAAAAGTATTGAGCGATATACAGCTTGAGTGGGCCTAATGGTTAAGAGCATGTGTTTCCTCTTAGGAGGTCATAGGTCCAAACCAGAGGGGGGTCGAGTATGTATGCCTTTGTAGACTGAGCAGTCAAATTCCTGTGCGGAGGTGGGTCCGTTGTCCCACAAACAAGATTGTCTCATACACCAATTTGGTGTCTAACTTGATTGTAACATTAAAAATAGATATTATTATTATTATTATTATAGTAAAAGCGCTGTAAATTAATACAACTAATTCAGCAGCAAATTAATATATAAATCACATATATAAATACCTACTGAAAATAGGTTGTCTTTACTGAAAATAACTTACACCTCAGTTACTTTGCACATAGCGGAATGTGTTCTTTGATACAGTAGGGACTGCGTGTGATACCAGAATTGTGATACACTCATGGAGAATCGAAGTAGCAATCTGAATTCAACTGCACTGCGTTGTTATAATTAATACATAGCAAATTAATAAACAGCTAATACGATCATAACAAGGAGGAGGTGACCAGGTAAGGTTAAGATTGGCATTATAAGTGCATCCATTTTATAAGTCTTTCGTTTTATTTGTTAAATCTGAGGAATAGTAATTTCATTTTTTATTATTAGATAAGTAAAATGGTAAATAAGTTGTGTAATAATAAATTGTATCAATAAGTTTTTTCTTGGGTAAATATACAAATTTCACAAATATCTATGGGTAAAATTAGTTGGAAGGGTCAAAAGCTCAGAGAGTTTTACAATCTCAAAGTTTACTTGGCAAACCCTTTTGCTAAGGCCATTTGGGACCATGTGGAGGTTTTGTTGAGCATGAATATTGACGGGATTAGTCTTCCATTTTGGAATATTTAATGTATTTGTTTATGTTTAATGTATTTATTTATGAATCATAAGACTTTTTCTTGATCTCTTCTGATATGTTTTCTGGCGATCTGGTGTTTCATAAATGCCTTTGTCTTTGAGAACTGCTCCTTAGATTGCCATTCTACTAATGTCAAAATGGTGGGCTATTTCCTTGAAATTGGCCCAGGATCTCTAGATCCCCTTGACTTACAACTCATTTTAGGGATCCTTTCGGTTTTTTTATGGAGCCTCATGAACTGATGGTTAGTGTGGATGTGGAGTTCTTTTTAAATAGAGAATTTAGCTTTTATTAGAATGGAAGTGGTAGCACAAATTGTCAAGTTGAGATTGTGGGGTTCTGGGGATTACTTCATTGTGTTGTTTGGCTAGCCATTGACTACATTAAGATTGTTGGAGACTTTTAGGTTGTTATTATTTGATTGCGGGTTGGAACTTCCTTGAAGTTCATTTCCATCATTAGATGGTTAACATAGCTTCCCTTGGCTCCTCCTTCAATGGCATTTCTTTTGGATGGTTAACATAGCTTCCCTCTTAGAAAGTTCCTTTCCACCGTTAGATAGTTAACATAGCTTCTCTTGGCTCCTCTTTCAATGGCATTTCTTTTGGATGGTTAATATAGCTTCCCTCTTAGGTTGTTATTATTTGATTGCAAGAACGGAACTTCCTTGAAATTCCTTTCCAGCATTGGATGGTTAACATAGCTTCCTTGGCTGCTCCTTCATTGGCATTTCCTTTTTTGATATGTACAAAGAGCAACACATGGACACAATGCTCTCCCCAAGTGTGGGATGCCATTTTTGAACTTTTCATTGATGGTTCTTTATATGATTCGGGCTCTTTTGAGTTTTGAAAGTCCTATTGGACACTCTCCGGTATGTTTTGGTTTCAACGACAATTTCTTTATGTACTACTGTTTAGGTTAGGCCTGGTTTCCTGGTCTTGTTTTAGCTATTTCAATGATCTATCATATTATTTTATTTTTCTATTTTTCTCGGATAATTTAAGTTTTGTCGTTTTTCAGTAAAATGTGATAATTTTTTTATTCAAATTTCATAATTAGTAAATTTTTATATATTTTTAATAATTTAAATTTTATATATTTTTGATAGAATAAACAATTATAATTATTATTATCTAATTTTAAGGTCACAACCAAACCAGACACTACATTGGTGGTCTACTAAGTCATACATACTCTACCTCCATTTGGTTTGGAACTTGTGACCTCTTAAGAAAAAAGATATGTTCTTAAACACTGAACCTACTCACACTGTATAGTATTTAATTCTTAATATCTCATCATTTTTGATTCTAACCACAAAGACCAAGATTTCTAATTAAAAAACAAAGACCAAAATTTCTAATTAAAAAATAAAAAAATTATTCTACGATGTTTTAATTTGAGTTGATGGGTATCCAAAAAAAAAGCCAAACATAACATCCCTTATATTTGGTTGGATTGTGGGATTTATTTTATTCAAATTCACAGTCACAATCTATTTGTTTTGGGTAACATTGTTAGGAGTTAACATATGGGTAACATTGGTTAGGAGTTAACAGATCTGCATTCTTGAGACATGCGGTTTGAAATTTTGAAGTAAAATCATGAGCTGAGAATTCAATAGGCAAGCTTTCAATTGTTTACCGCTAATTACAGCCCAATTCCAGGGAAAAAAAATAAAAATCCAAGACACTCTTACAGATAGAGAAGATATAAACAGGTCTTTATCAAAGTATCCGTTATCTTCGATAATGTCGATCATTCCATTAGTTTATTACTGCTTAATTGCACAACGAGAAATGGAATATTAGTATAACGCAGTGGGACTGTGAATCCAGAATTATTCCCTTTGTTTAAGAGTGTTTTTGGGTCGGTTTGAAATGGATGTATGTTAGAAAAATAGAGAAATTGTAGAGTGAATTTCTGGAAAAAACGGTTGTGTTTGCTTAGCTAGATCAAACGTGCGTACGATCCTTGATAATATTAAAAATTTCTTAATATAAAGCAAAAAGTTATAATATCTCATCATGTTTGATTCTCACCACAAAGACCAAGATTTCTGATTAAAAAATAACCAAATTATTCTACAATGTTTTAATTTGAATTGATGGGTATCCAAAAATTCCAAACCTCTGTTTAACATAACATCCCTTACATTTGTTTTGGGAAACATTATCTAGGAGTTAATAAACCTGCATTCTTGAGACATGCGGTTTGAAATTTTAAGGTAACATCATGCGCTGAGAATTCAATATGGAAGCTTTCTATTGTTTACTGCTAAATCACAGCCCAATTAAGAAAACAAAAAGAATCCAATCCACTCTTAGACATAGATATAACCAGGTATTTATCAAAGTATTCATTATCTTCAATAATGTAGATCATTCCATTAGCTTATTACTGTTTAATTTCACAGCAAGAAGTGAAATATTAGTATAACCCAGTGGACTGTGAATCCATAATTATTCCCTTTGATTAGGAGTTTTTTTTTGGGTTGGTTTGAAATAGATTTAGGTCAGGAAAATAGTGAGATTGTAGAATGAATTTTTGGAGAAGAGTTGTGTTTGTGAATTTAGTTTGAATAGTTAGAAGTGAAATATTAATTTAATTCAGTGGAACTGTGAATTCAAAAATAGTGAAATTGTAGAATGAATTTTTGGAAAAGAGCTATGTTTGCTCATTTAGTTTGAATAGCTAGAAGTGAAATATTAGTATAACTCAGTGAAACTATGAATCCAATTTTTTTTGATGGGTTGAAATAGATTTATGTTAGGAAATTTTTTTTTGATGGGTTGAAAAAGATTTATGTTAGGAAAATATTGAGATGGTAAAATGAATTTTTGGAAAAGAATTATATTTATTAATTTAGTTGGTAGAATGTTTCCTCAGACACTCACCCATAATCAAGGACATACAGTAAACTTTGAATAAATTAAATTTGTCCAAAATTGGCTAACTAATAATTTACAGAATTGAAAACCAATTAAAACCAGAGGGGATAAAAAAGGCACCTCAATAGCAGATAAATTCTTGTTATAAAACTCTGGTGCGGTCTCGTTTATACTGTGATCTGCGAGGTTCTTGCAGATCTTGGCATCTTGAATGCAGATTTTGATCCTCTGCCAGTTGCCAGAATTGTCAACGGCCCTCTGCAGCCAGTTGGAATAGTCCTCGAGTTGATATTCTTTGAAGCCCTGGTTCGACACTACCTCTCCCGCGCCCTTGCTGGTCACCGCGTAGGCAATGACCGTGAAGCAGAAGAGCGCAATTATGAATAAAAACATGAAGAACAGGTACCCCACCAGCAGCCATGTGAACTTCAAGCATGCTCCCAGGAATCCTGCTATGGACAACACCATGAAGAACAGGCCTGTGAAAATGACAGGCCATTTTAGGAGCTCTGCACAGACTGAGTTCCCCTTTGCGGCCAGCCATACCCCTTCTCCCAGGATGACAATCGAGGCTGCGAAAGTAAGGACATTGATGATCCCAATAAAGTTATTGCTCCAGCGAGCCATCTCCCCTCCTCTGCAACATACCAATATCACCACAAAATGAAATCTGATTGAAATAAATGCGAAACCGCTGACATCATCAAACTACCATAATAAAAATAATCCATTCTGGACTCATAAATATTCTGGACTCCTAGATTAAAATCCATCTTCACCAGTATTGACGTACGCAAACAGTTCTTAATAGATATTTAAATGCAGACATGGATGTCTTTGTCAATTAAGGGTTGGCAGTGGGGTTGACAAAATTTTTCTAGAATGAATGATCGGCCAAGTAAACCCTGACATGTGCGATAGCTCAGGGTTATTCTGTATTATCAACTTTGTTAACTTTTTCTATTAGTTTGTTAGTTTCAACGGTGAGAATGAGGTGGTGAGCTTGTTGCTTGTTTCGTTAGATTTACAATTTAATATAATTGAATTGGTAGTATGTGAGTAATGTTTATATTATTTTGTTAAGTCTTTCCGTGAGTGTGTTGGTTTCCAATGTGAGAATGAGGTGGTAAGCTGCTTGTTTATTTAGCTAGATTTACAATTAATATAATAGAATGGTAATATATCTATATATATCGGGTTAAGGATTTAAATTTGAATGGGACAAAAATAATTATTTTACTCAATTATCTAAAATTAATTATATATATATATATATATATATATGGGGTTAATTTGTCATCTATTTGGTATCTTATAGGTGGATGAATTTAAGGAATTGGTTTGCATCGCTTATTTTCGGTTTGGATTTATGTTTGCTGAATTTTACTCAATTATCTAAAATATATATATATATATATATATATATATATATATGGGGTTAATTTGTCATCTATTTGGTATTTTATAGGTGGACGAATTTAAGGAATTGGTTTGCATGGCTTATTTTAGGTTTAGGTTTATGTTTGGTGATTTGGGATCCAAACTCTTGTAGAAATGGTTTAAGGTATTAAATGACACTTTTGGGAATCAAAACTTTGCAACCATACGTGACAACCTTTTCATGTTGTTCTAGACAACAACGGGTTTCTAATATCGTGAAAATACCTCAATCAAAGTTTATATGTGGAAGTTATGTCTCTCACAAGTTGCCCTACTTTATTGACAACCACAATACTAAGTGGGTGTCACACCATCCCTAGTAAGTTTCACATGTAGGGCTAGACATGTGTGGAATTTCATGAAGATTCTAGAATGTCGAAAACCATAATACTAGTTTATGATCGATGCATGCAAAAACCCTAACCCCAACAATACAATGCTACTAGGATATGCTAAATGTTGGGTTTTTTAATTAATGGAAAAACCTGTGAGCAATTTGCTAAATGTTGGGTTGCTAGGGAAATAAGGGGCTCCACTCTTTTGGTATAGTTATTGTTCCATAGTTGAGCAAAGCATCTAGGAGTGGAATATTAAAGTGTTGGATTCACACTTATATAGAGGTGGGGTGGAATTAGTGTAAGTACTCGATGAACTACCCTTTATTTTGTCCAAGTTTCATGGTCTAAAACATCTCTGAATAAAAGTTATAGGGAAAATATCACACTGACCTATTTGAAGTAGATTTCAAGAGCATTCAAGTACACTAAATTCCTTAGCAAATATATCTGAAACTATAGAGAATCAAAGTCTAAAATTTCTATTGTAGGTACAAGACGATCTGCCCTCTATCCCCTCCAAGTTTCACAATATGAAACATCATAGAATAAAAGTTATAGCAAAAATCCAAGTTGACCTATTTGAAGCAAATTTCAAGACTGTTCAAGAACCCTAACTTTCTCAAAGCATGTCTCCAAAATTACAATGAAACAAAGTATGAAATTTTTACCATAGGTATATGAATATCTCCCCTCTATTTCTTCCACGTTTCACAGTCTAAAACATCCTAGAAAAAGGTTATAATGAAAATGTCAAGATGACTTGTTGACTCCACACATCACATTTTTCCTCCACTTTTAAGACCTTAAGAGTATTCCATAGCTTCTATTATGCACCTCATATATTTTGTTGATTGGATGGTCTTCAAATGCACTCATCTATCTTTAGTTATAATATTCCTATGTTCAATTATGGAGCCGACTTATACAACTGGTTGGGACAACCTGCTAGAATCTTTCATATCTCTTGATTATTATGGAGTTAGAGGGAGTGCCACATACCGTTGGAAAGGTCTCAGAAAAATATTTTAAACCATATATACTTTAATCCCACTTGGGCTAGGTATTTAAAGTAAAAATTCCTTCAAAGATAGGGTATCCAGACTAGTCATCAAGAAACATTTGGGTATTCGAGAAATATTTCCAAAAATATTCATCTTGCAATCTTTATTTTGGACATTTGTCGTCATCCCATGTCTTTGACATCAATGAAAAAAATATTAAAAAAATATTCCCTTTGTAATTGATGGAAACCCCATACATTTGTGCACTACTACTGTAGAACTCTCCTTGTTTGCAACTTCTCCCCTTGTCTGCAATCTCTCCCCTTTTGTCATTAATGGAAAAGGGATACTCCCCCTGAGTTGGTGCTTTTATTTACTGATGATTTGGGAGAGATGTCATTCTCAAATTCTGTCTGATATATTCAAATGTTTCTCTGGGAAGAGGTTTAATAAAGATATTTGCAACTTGTTCCTTTGTAGCAACGTATTCTAGCTTAAAACTTTGTTTAACTACCTACTCTCTTAGAAAGTGATTCTTGATGGCAATGTGTTCTGTCTTTGAATGCATCATAAGGTTCTTTGAAATATTGATTTCACTTATATTATCACATAAAAATGATATTGGTTTATCATATTCTACTTTTATAGTTTTAAGAGTTTACTTCATTCAGAGAACTTGAGAATAACAGGTTGATGCTACTATGTATTTAGCTTCGGCTATGGATAGGGAGATTAAGCTTTGCTTCTTTCTCAACCATGATATATTATACAATTTCCCAGAAATATTTCTCCTCTACTTGTACTTTTATTGTCATCTACACTTCTTTCCCACTATATATATATATATATATATATACTATTAAAACAAAGTCTTTGCTTATTAGATGCCATAGGAAAAAGTCTAGAGTTCCCTTCAAATGTATGAATATTCTCTTAATTTCCACCACATTTGTATCCTTTGGTGTAGATTGTAATCTTGAAACCAACCCTACTACATGCATCATATGTAGTCTTTATATTGTCAAATATAGTAATCTACAAATCATTTACCTATACATAGTTTGATTTTCATTAGGGGATTCATCCTCTTTTCTCAACTTGCATTAGGTGACCATAGGCGTGGTAGCAAGTGCACAATTTTACATCTCAATTTTTTTCAACATTTCCTTAATGTATTTAGTTTTGAAGATAAATATTCCTTTACTAGAATTAACATTCTATAGACCTAGAAAGAATGGAAATTCTACCAACATGGACATTTCAAGTTCTTTCTACATTTCTCTTGCAAACCTTTCCTCATTGTGTCAACATCACTTTCAAAAATAATACCATCTAATTATACCACGATGATTAATAAATTTTCATTATATATTTTGATATAAAGGTTGTTATTTGCTACTCCTTTTTTGAATTCCTGTTGTCATAAATACTTGTCAAGTCTTGAGTTCCAAGCCTCAGGAGCTTGCTTTAGACCATATGATGCTTTCTTCAATATGCACAAATTATTTTCTTTTTTCATAGTTGAAATCCTTTTAGTTTTTCAACATACACCTCTTATTATAAATTTCCATTAAGAGAAGTTGACTTGACATGCATTTGATAGACTATGAAGTTTTTGAAGCATTCAAATTCCAAAAACATTATGATCATTTATACCCTTGCAATTGGAGAAAAGGTTTCTTTGAAGTCAACACCATCAACTTGAGCATATATTTTATACACCAGTTTATCCTTAATCCCCACTACTTGTACATCCTCATTCAACTTGTCCATGAAGGACCATTTGATGCAAATCACATTCTCTTCTTTTGGTCAAGGAACAAGTTTCCATGTCTCATTTTTCTCAAAATATTTCAACTCTTCTTCCATAACACTAACCCAATGCTTATCCTCACTAGTTTGAGCAAAGTTTTTGGGTTCTTTTTGGACCGAAAAAATGGCTGTTAGAGGAAATTTAAGCCCAAAGATGACCTCCCAAGGAAAAATAAAAAAGCAATAAAATAATAAAATAATAAAATAATAAAATAATAAAATAAGAGATGAATTTTGGAGGGAAATTAAGAAAACTTTTTTTTTTTTTAATTGTATTTTTGGCTGATCTCCTTATAGGTTTACTCAAATTTCAAGTGTAGACACTTGTTGGATGCGGA
Organism: Pinus tabuliformis; assembly: GCA_031772625.1. Classification (NCBI taxonomy): domain Eukaryota; kingdom Viridiplantae; phylum Streptophyta; class Pinopsida; order Pinales; family Pinaceae; genus Pinus; species Pinus tabuliformis. The sequence goes on along the minus strand of CM062820.1, from coordinate 12,565,060 downwards.
ATTAAATTTCACATCCAGTGAGTAACTATTATGCATATTTTTGAGAAGACCAACATTGATAAAAATTGAAAATACATTAATGTTAGTGCTTGTAGCATTGATGTAGTCTTTTGTTGTAACATTTGTAGTGCTTGGTTCAAGATGCATATCCAAGGAATATTCCTCATCTATTTTGGAATAAAACTTGCCTAAATTGTCTTCATTTATCTTTATGTAGCACTTGCTTCCAAATACTTTGAAATATTTGATTATATCTAGTCTCCCTTCCATTTTTCATAAGTAGTTTTATTATCATTCACTATGATTTGAGCTCTATTCAAAATGTATAACATTATACTAACTGCTTCTCCTTGAAATATGTTTGGTATATTTGCTTCATTGAGCATTGTTCTTGCCATTTATTTCACTATCATGTTCTTCCTTCCTACAAGTCCATTTTATTGTGGAGTCATTGCCACTAAGAAATTTCTCTTAATCCCATGGTTTTCACAAGATTCATTGAATTAATTGGAAATAAATTCACCTAATTTGTTTGATATTAAACATTTGATTATTAGATCAATCTCATTCTCAACAAGAGATTTGAAAGCTTTAAACTTCTCAAATGCTTTAGATTATTTTTGAATAAAGTGACCCATGCCATTCTTGTGAAATCATCAATAATTAACATAGGCTAACTGTCACCTTTCAGGTTTTGTGTTATTGTTGGCCTACAAATATCCATATGAACAAGTTCCAATGGAATTGAAGATGAGTACTCATTTGTCTTGAAGTTGAATGGGTTCTACTTCCTACCATGACATGGCTTATAAACAATGTCATCCAGTTTTGATATCTTTGTCCTATCTCTCACTACTTATGTTTTGTTAAGTTTTACTATATTTTCATATCTAATATAACCCATCCTTCTATGTCATAACCATATTTCATCCAATTGTACCAAACAACATTTTCCTCATATAACTTCATTTAGGACATACACATTACTTGAGATCCTAGTTACATTTTCTATTAATGTTCCAAAGCTTGCCTTTGCTATCTCACATCCTTTAAAATGAAATTTCAAATCATACCCTTGATCACCCATTTGATTTTACCTTAGGAGATTGTGTTTTAAACCATCAACATATAAAGCATTTTGAGTTTTAGTCCTTCCACTATCAAAAATGACTATCTCCCTTTCGACTGCCCTTTCTCATGCATTATCTCAAAAAGTAACATTGCCTCCTTTTTCTTTTTTTAGAGTAAAAAAAATTACTCTTATCTTGTAAAACACCCAACACCCTTAGAATGCTATATTAGTGATATGGGGTGTAATTAGACCCAAACTTCAAGGTTTATTATGAATATTGGGTTATCAAATATCCTCTTTCTTTCATCACCTCAAATCACATTTTTGTTACTTCCATCATCTTTATCTTGTCAAGATATTTCCAACAATATAAACTTCATCTCAATTTGAGCTCTAGGATCAAAGTTATGACCTTTTGAAGATCCACCCTTTAAAGGGCCATGCCATCATTTTTATAACCATGTGGCTTTCACATGGCAAATCTTACCCACGTTTCTTCCTCGCATGGGTCTGCATCTACTAGCTATCCACTATATCAAAGTTTTATATTAGTGCAATAACCAAAATTCCCCAATGAGTGGCTTGACTTGTTGATATGTTGATATGGGGACAAAACTTTGATATGCCAATATAACATTAAATCCACTGAATGCTGATATAGCTTTACTCCAACACATTTTAATGGAAATCCAACAAATTTCTTTATAATTTAAAAACTTTGCAAAACATTGATAAGTTGATAGGCCAATAACCAACTTTGCATGCCACCTCATAAATTTGACACTCAATCATAGCTTTCCATGTGGTGAAGGCTGAAGTGTCTGACACATGACATTGATGACATGTCTATAAAAATATCAAGATATCGATGATATCCAAGATGCAACCCTCCCGAACTCCTCATATATTGATATGCCATTATGATAGCTCAATGTTCCATGCCCAAGGAAAAGTTTAGGGGATAATATTTGTAGGAGGGCTAATTTTCCATGCTTTTGCCAAAATAAATATTCACTACTTTCCATTTTTTTCTAAAATTTTTTCACCCAAATTTTATAGGATAAAATTATTTTACCCTAAAAGTTGCTAAAGTTTTATAGAAGACTATATAAAATCATTCAAAATTTGAGTATCTTTACAATAATATCACCAAACAATTTACAATTTTCATATTAAGGATTAGTAAGATTCATCAAGGTTTCTAAACTTTAAGATAGATTTCTATCCTTAAAAATTTCCCTAGCTATGTGAATCACTAACAAGAAATCACCTCTTGAGTTGTGATAGGTGTTGATGTGTTCCCTACTAGTTAACACTGATAACTTATGCCATGTGTCACTCATATGCATATGGTTGGAACGTTAAAAATTGATCTAAAAATGAAGATCTTGGACTAATCTTAAGGTATTACAGACTCATGTGCATGGATTTGCCTATGTTACTTTGTGCAATGGATCGATAAGATTGCGAAATACATAGACAATGAAGCAGTTAAAGAACATAATAGACAAACACACATAAACACAACAAGTTTAATAAGGAGTTCACCCAACACTCCTGGGCTACGTCTCCTGGTCCAACCTTCAGTGGTGACCTCTCTATTATGTCTTCAGAAGCAGAGTTTTTACAAAAGTGAGCTCAATTTGAGTCTCACACAACAGATACAAAACAACAAGGCTTTACTTGGATCCCCCAAGTCTTTCTGAGTACACAGACTCTCCTCACTGACTCTCTGTCTCAGCACTGCTTGTCTCTGTCTTCTGTCTTCTGTGGCTTTAAAGCCAATCAACATTGTCTGTTCGATTCCCTTCCCGGGCTCTTTGGATCCCGACCTCTGTCTGCTCGAATCCTCCTCTGAGTGTTAGAAATCATTGCATAACGTCTTCAGACAAGGTGGCCACCTATTCTGCAACGGAAGGGACCATTGGGCCTTTGAAATCCCCGAAATAGCCATTCTCTATTTACACAGAGAAATACATTCAAACAAGGGAAAAATCTGCCAAAACACATTTCATCGGACTTCAAATATTCATAAATTCGCTTTATACTTCTATCGGGTTCACCTTTATATTGCTTATCGCATCTCCACCGTTGATCTGAGAGATCTTGATCCAACAACCGAGGTTCATTTCGGGCGGCTCATGTGTATAGGTGTTAACCGCCCGAAAAGGGTGGTTTTCTCTCTTTGGCGCCTGGACACATGGCAGCCAGTGTATGGGCTTGGGTGGAGCTCGACCAAAACCACTTACCGCCTATGGCCTGCCCGAAATCCCACTTGTTTTGTGATTTCCCTTTGCATTTTAAAAATACATGAAAACATTGAAAAACCATGAAAAATGGCTTTAGACGGACTTGAATATTATATATCTTCATTCATAGACCCTTTCATGTCTAGTTTCATCGCATCGGCACATTTCCTTCGTATTTCATTTATTTAACGAAAAACACAAATACAAAGGAAAATGTCATTTTCCGGATCTCAAATATATGAAATATCGCGTATACCTTCATCGGGTTCGGCTATCCCGAGTTATGTTTATATCGACCCCACTCCATTGTAATGCTCCGATGCGATGTTGCAACGCGATTGATCGCAATATCATATCGTACAGACCCCCAGGCTGTTTGTAAGTGTTCCTTTGTGGTTTTCGACGTGATATTGCGATTCAACTTGGGCCATCAATCTGTGAACTTGATCGATGGTCCTCGTTGACCCCGCTGATCCCTGTCGCATATTCCACGTGGTCTCCGCTGATAGCCTCCGCTTGCACTACTGATTGCGATTTTCTGATCGGATCTGGATCGTTGATCGGCCAAATACTACAGCTCTTGTGCATTGCTCCATTGACCTCTGATAGGCTTCATTTCACTGGTTTCTTCATGTTTTTGCCTCCCGATAGTGTTATCTGACTTTTCTAAAAGTTCTTCTCGTGCAATAGTTTTGATCTTTAGAAGGCTTAGAGGGTTTTCTAGGATCCATTTGGATCATGCCTTCCCACTGAAAAAGCTTTTGGACCACCAAAAGTTGGTTTTTAAGAATCAATCAAGTGATGATACAACTTCCCCACTTGTCCAATATCTATCCATCTTGCACTGCTTGGTTTTGAACCCTTAAGTTTGATTCTAAGGTACTCAACATCCCCTCTGCGTGTAGTTCTCACCTTCCTGTCCAGAACTGTATCTTCCTGCAACTCATTGAGATATTCAGGCAGCAGATCATCAATAGAAGGCAACTAACTTTGCTCTTCGGGATCTTCAATCATTGAAGGTTCATATAGTCTCAAGCTCTCTGCATCAATGATTGAATAGATATGCATATAAGCTGGCAAATCAAGGTGAAAAATGTTCTCACCAATTTTCTCAAGTATCTTGAAAGGCCCATACCTTATTGGCTTCAACTTCTTTCCTTCACCTTGCATTTTGTCTTTGCTGATGTACAACTAGAATTGATCACCAACTTGGAAGCTATGCTCAATTCGATGCTTGTCATGCCTTGCCTTGTACTTGGCCTGGCTTTGTTCTAGCTGTTCTAGCTGTTCCTGCACTGCCTGGTGAATTTCTTGGATCTGTTCAATGAACTTGGTTGCTTTGTCCACATCACTGTGTCCATCAATTGCTATGTCTCTATTAAAGACAAAATATAAGGGAGACCTTGGTGTAAAACCAAAACAAGTCTCAGAAGGAGATCTTTGTGTAGAAGAGTGCTTGGCACGATTGTAAGCATGTTGCACATAACACAAATGTTCATCCCAAAGCTTGGGATGCTTGTTGCAATAGCCTCTAAGCAACTGGATCACTTTCCTATTGCCCACCTCTATTTGGCCATCTGTTTGTGGATGAAATTCTGTGCTCTTCTTCAATCTCGTGTCCATTAACTCCTATAGACTTGACCAAAACTTCCCAACAAATCGGGAATCTCGATAAGATACAATGGAAGTGGGTAACCCAAAATGAACCTGTACATGCTGAAAGAACAACTTTGTTGTTTGTTCAGTTGTAATATGCTAATTACAAGGTATTAAAATACACATTTTGATGAACCTGTCCACAATAACATATAAATAATCATGACCTTTTCTAGATTTTGGCAGTCCCCGAACAAAGTCCATGGAAACACTTTCCTAAGGACGAGAAAGAACTGAAAGTGGAGTGTACAAGCCTAATTTTCTATTACCGTGCTTGCTTGTAGCACACATGGTACACCCTTTAATATATCTAGAAACTGTTTCATGCATTCTTGGCCAATATCAGAACCTTTGCAACTGTGCAACTGCTTTACTTACACCAAAATGCCTTGATATTAGAGAAGTGTGTGCTTCTCGGATTATATTAACTCTTTCAATTTGAGGAATGCATAAATTTCCCAAATGATATAAGAGTTGGTCCTTAACATGATAATCCAATTCTTCTACTTGTTTGCCCTGACTTAAAGTTGCATATACATCTTTAAAATCTACATCTTGAGCATATTGTTCAATGTAGCTTTCATGCAATACTGAATTATGCTTAAGTATAGTGGATGCATTTATGATTGGTCTTGATAACATATCTGCAACTTTATTGTGTATGCCCTTCTTATATCTGATGACAAGATGAAACTGTTGTAGAAAACCCATCCACCTATAGTGTCTTGATTGCTGCAATTTAGTTTGTGAGTGAAAATATTGAAGTGGTTGATGATCTATATGTATACTTGTTTCCTTGCCCAGTAGGTAATGTTTCCACTTTTTCACACTCTGCACTAATGCATATAATTCTTTATCATATGTGGGATAATTAACTACTGCAGAATTAAATGTCTCATAATGATAACATATGGGTTTACCGTGTTGCATCAACATTGCTCCCATGGCATAGTCACTGGCATCTGTTTCATTCTCAAATGGTCTTTGAAGATCTGGCAATGCTAGTACTGGTGCTGTACTAATTTTTTCTTTCAAGGTGTTGAAGGCTTTCTGCTGTTTTCCTCCCCACTGAAACAACTTGTTCAATCTTGTCAAAGAATGTAAGGGAGCTGCAATCAAGGAAAAGTTAGCAATAAACTTTCTCCAATATTGTGCTGCTCCTAGGAAGCTCCTAACTTCTGTAGCAGATCTGGGTTTAGGCTAGTTCACAATGAGTTCAACCTTAGAGGGATCTATCTTCAATTCACCACCCCCTACAATATGAACCAGATAATTTAAAGATGTTTTTCCAAATTCACTTTTTGATAACTTCACATAGAGATTTTCTCTTTTCAAAACATCTAGAGTCTGCTTTACATGTTTCAAATGTTCTTCCCATGTTTTACTGAAAAAAGGAATGTCATCTAAATATACAATTACAAAATCATCAATAAAAGGTTAGAGTACATCATTCATAACTCTCATGAAAGTGGCAGGAGCATTAGTTAAGCCAAAAGGCATAACCAACCATTCATATAGCCCTTGCTTTGTTTTGAAAGTAGTCTTCCATGCATCTTGTTCTGCAACTCTGACCTGATGGTAGCCACTATGCAAGTCTAACTTGGAAAATTAAATAGCTTCTTTCAACTGATCTAATAGATCATCTATGCGAGGAAGAGGATAACGATTCTTGATCGTTATTTTATTCAGTGCTCTGTAATCAATGCACATCCTCCACGAACCATCTTTCTTTCTCACCAACACGATTGGAGATCCGCATGGTGATGTGCTTGGTCTTATGAACCCTTTGTCGAGTAGCTCCTATATCTAATTCTTGATCTCTGCATTCTCTAAAGCGGATAACCTGTACATTCCGATGTTAGGCAATGGAGCATCTTGCTGCAAATGAATATTATGTACTATTTCCCTTTTGGGTGGCAGACCTTTAGGTTCTTGAAATAGGATATCATATTTTGAAACAACTTTTTCTAAATAAGCTTTTTGTTTAGCATCACAACCTTCAAATACATTGGTTTTATCAGGGTTCTTTTCCTTTACAACCATTAGTAAAAATTGCTTGCATGAATTTATAATCCTTTTTATCTGCCCTGAGTTTATGAGAGTGTAGTTATTTTTGAGCTGATGAGCTCTTACAATATATTCTATTCCATCTTTTGTGAGTTGATACTTATTTTCATCTCTATAGAAAATGGCTTTTCTATCATACAAGTAAGGACTTCCTAAAACAATACCACATATATCCAAGGGAACTATATCTAACTCAACCTCATCTACAAAAGTTGACCCAAAAGCAAACCTAAGTTTACATTGTCTAGTCACTTGTAGCTTTGCTTTATCACATACCCAACCTAATGGATATGGCTTCTTGTGAGGTGTGGTTAGTAGTCCCAACTTCTTTACAATTGCTTCAGAAATCAAGTTTATTTGTGATCCATTCAAATAAAGTATCAATCTTTTGATGCTTGGAAATAACTCTAATATGAAAAATATCATGTCTTTTCCTCTCATTTTCTTCATTATTAATAGATTGTGCATAATTACTAGTAGATGCTTCAGAATTTTTACCTTTTATACCTGTGGCTGTGACTATTGTTTCATCACCTGAGTTTGACCCCAAATATTTCTGAATAGCAGCAACAATATTCTTCTTCTTGCCATCGAACTTCTTGGGTTTTAGCTCCGGATGCAAAGACCAACAATGTTCATCATCATGTCCATCCTTCTTGCAGTGAGTGCATGAAGGTTTGTCTTTCTATACAACGTTTTCCTTCCTCTCTTTCCATTTCTGCTTCCTCTTTTCCTTGTTCTTGCTTGCAGTGGGTTTTGATGATCCCCAATCTCTGGGTTCACGTTTTTGCCTCTACCCTCCAGATGTGTAGCGTGAATTGATACCTCATCTATGCTAGTAGGGTTAAACATGAGAATGGTGTGCCTCAAATAGCTACGCAGACCACCTATATACTTCAACAAAGTTTCAGGTGAGTCTAGAGAAATGCCTAGAATTAAAGATCTTTTCCTAAATTCCTGGGTATAGCTTTGTACACTTTGCCCCTTTAATTGGCGAAGAGTTTGCTAACTCATCATTGCTTGCTGCATGTAAGCTAGTGGATAGAATTGTTTTTGAATGGCAGAAACAAATTCACCCTAGGTAGAAAGAATTTTACCATGCTTCTTCAAATCATCTTATGTCTTGCCTTCCCACCACACCAGGGAAGTTCCTCCAAGGCGAAGGCTGGCCAGCTAAATCTTTCTCCTTTCTGAATCGATGTTCTACACCCTGCAATATACATCAATCTGTCTAATCCAGTTATCTAGCTTTTTTGCATTTAATTCTCCATCATATATTGGCAAATCAAATTTTACATCTAATTTAATCAAAGATGTTTTCTTCTTTTTATTTTTAGGGCTAGAAGGAGGTGATGATGGAGGAGGCTCTTCCCCTTTCCCTTTGCCTCCTGAAGGGGCAACTAGAAGAGGTTCCTCTACTCCTTTTCTTGTTTGAGATGCTGAAGGGTCTTCACCCCAACCTTTCTTAAATTCTTGATACATCTCTTCTACCATGGCTCTCATGGTCTTGAAACTGTACATGAACTGAGAGTCTGATTCCAAGGGAATCTCTTTTGCCATTTTCCTCCTTGTATAGACTCTTCCAATTTCTAGATTGGCCTCAACCAGTTCTCCTTCTCCTAATTTGAGCTTTGACCTAGTTAGCATTCAACAATCCAGCACAAGCTTGTCTAACCTTAGCAAACCTAAAGCTCTGATACCACTTGATCTGAAAATGAAGATCTTGGACTAATCTTAAGGTATTACAGACTCATGTGCATGGATTTTCTTATGTTACTTTGTGCAATGTATCGATAAGATTGCGAAATACATAGACAATGAAGCAGTTCAAGAACATAATAGACAAACACACATAAACACAACAAGTTTAATAAGGAGTTCACCCAACACTCCTGGGATACGTCTCTTGGTCTAGCCTTCAGTGGTGACCTCTCTATTATGTCTTCAGAAGTAGAGTTTTTACAAAAGTGAGCTCAATTTGAGTCTCACACAACAGATACAAAACAACAATGCTTTACTTGGATCTCCCAAGTCTTTCTGAGTACACAGACTCTCCTCACTGACTCTCTGTCTTTGTTTGCTCTCTGTCTCAGCACTGCTTGTCTCTGTCTTTTGTCTTCTATGGCTTTAAAGCCAATCGGCGCTGTCTATTCATTTCCCCTTCTCGGGCTCTCTGGCTCTTGACCTTTGTCCGCTCGAATCCCCCTCTGAGCGTTAGCAATCATTGCATAACGTCTTCAGGGGAGGTGGCCACCTATTCTGCAACTGAAGGGACCATCGGGCCTTTGAAATCCCCGAAATAGCCATTCTCTGTTTACACAGAGAAATACATTCAAACACGAGAAAAATCTACCAAAACACAGTTCATCGGACTTCAAATATTCATAAATCCACTTTATACTTCTATCGGGTCCACCTTTATATCACTTATCGCATCTCCACCGTTGATATGAGAGATCTTGATCCAACGACTGAGGTTCATTTCGGGCGGCTCATGCGTACGGGGGTTAACCACCCGAAAAGGGTGGTTTTCTCTCTCCATGGCCTAGACACGTGGCAGCCAGTGTATGGGCTCGGGCAGAGCCCGGCCAAAACCACTTACCGCCTACGGCCCGCCTGAAATCTCGCTTGTTTCGTGATTTCCCTTTGTATTTTAAAAATACATGAAAACATTGAAAAACCCCGAAAAATGGCTTTAGACGGACTTGAAATATTATATATTTGCATTCATAAACCCTTTCGGGTTCGGTTTCATCGCATCAGCACATTTCCTTCGTATTTTGTTTATTTAATGAAAAACACAAATACAAAGGAAAATGTCGTTTTCCGGATCTCAAAATATATGAAATATCACCTATATCTTCATCGGGTCCGGCTATCGCGAGTTATGTTTATATCGTCCCCACTCCATTGTAATGCTCCGATGTGGTGTTGCAATGTGATTGATCACAATCGCATATCCACATACCCCGGGCCGTTTGTAAGCGCTCCTTTGTGGTTTTCCAATGCGATATTTCGATTCAACTTGGGCCGTCAATCTGTGCGCTTGATTGACAATCCTCATTGACCCCGCTGATCACTGTTTCATATTCCATGCGGTCTCCACCAATAGCTTCCACTTGCCACCGCCGATTGTGATTCGCCGATTGCATCTGGACTGTTGATCGGCCAGATCCGACAGATCCTGTGCATTGCTCCGTTGACCTCCGATAGGCTTCATTTCATTGGTTTCTTCATGTTTTTGCCTCCCGATAGTGTTATCCGACTTTTATAAAAGTTCTTCTCATGCGATAGTTTTGATCTTTAGAAGACTTAGAAGGTTTTCTATGATAGCTCAGTGTTCCATGCCGAAGGAAAATTTTAGGGGATAATATTTGCAGGAGGGCTAATTTTCCATGCTTTTGCCAAAATAAATATTCACTACTTTCCATTTTTTTCACCCAAATTATATAGGATAAAATTATTTTACCCTAGAAATTGCTAAAGTTTTATAGAATACTATATAAAATCATTCAAAATTTGAGTATCTTTACAATAATATCACCAAAAAATTTACAATTTGCATATTAAGGACTAGTAAGATTCATCAAGGTTTCTAAACTTTAAGATAGATTTCCATCCTTAAAAATTTCCCTAGATATGTGAATAACTAACAAGAAATCACCTCTTGAGTTGTGAGAGGTGTTGATGTGTTCCCTACTAGTTAACACCACTAACTTATGCCATGTGTCACTCATATGCATATGGCTGGAATGTTAAAAATATTATTTCTGGGTGACATATATTGTACATGTGGCATCACCATGTCATCAAATTGTGATATCATCCCTTGAATATCCCAATGCTTTGATACTTTGGCTACTCTGATACATCAAGGTCCTAGTTCCATTATTCAACATGCAATTAATAGAACTAATGTCGTCAATTGACAACCTGTCACCCAAGGCCATGCCATACTGGGATTTTCACATATTGTGCATTTCAAACTCTTTTGGGTCTCGATACACCAATATTTTGATGACCCCCTTATGATTGGCTCTTGTTCCTATCTCTAATCAGGCTGTGTGAATGAGGCTAAGGTTGGGGCCATCCAAACCCAATATTTCCAAAGAACTTTTCAAAACAAAGGGGAATTCCATCCCCAAAATTCCAAAGAGTTTCGTGCTAAGGGGACTTGTCTCCAAATTCCCTTTATAGGTTGAAGTATATGGGTTAAACCCCAAATTTTTTCTTGGCCACTTAAGCCTGTTATTTTGACATTCCACCATCTTAAGAGTTCTATTATGAACTCTTCTACATTGAACATCAGAGGTTCTGCGAAGACTGGTCCTCTTGATTCTATGCTTACTCATCAACACTACTATCCTTACTTCTAGGTTTGATCATTAATAAGACCTTACAATCCTCACAAAAAGCATAGGGATCCTCTGGCCTAGCCATGTCAACCTAATCTTAATGATTATAATTCACAAGGAGCATAAATTTAACCAAAATCTTAACAATAATCAAGGCCATTTTTTTGTTTTTATACATTTTCGTTGCAACGAGCGTGTCATCATAGTAATGCATAATCTCACACGAACACATCGACATTGTTATTTTCAACATTATCATTACCATTGCCATAATTATTGCTAATAATTCCCACCACATAGGGAGAAATACCACACTTGTTCTTAACAAAATATAGTAAACTTGTTTCCAATATACAATGTTGGCATTATGACACAGGTTTGGCACTATGGCACAGGTGTTGTCCTTGATGGCAACTCACTCAGATGGCAGATCATAGTTCAAGCTCTCAGAATGGAAGAAAAATACATATACGCAGGTTCCTCTTAACCAGGCCACGTATACACGCGGTATTGATGATCAAAAGTCGCGTATGCGTATACACACACTTTCATGCACGGAAAAGCACGTACATGTGGGAAAGCTTATTTTTTGGGTCCATGGTATTTGGACCTTGGTATTGCGTCCGAAGTATTGAACCTAGGTATTGGGTCCCTAGTATTGGTTCTCTATGGTTTTGGACCATGGTTTGAGTAAGGCCTAAGACTATAAAAAGGAGGAGATCATTTGGCAAAGGATTGACTCAAGTATTTGAATATCTTATGAAGAGAAAGATCTGAAATACTGGTGATTGGTTTATGGTGCATAGCTAAATCTGAATCAAGGAGGAACCTAAGCACAAGAAGATGGATAAGTTCTATTGATGGGTCAAAACTCAAGACTTGAATAGTAGTATCTTTTGTGTGATTTTGATCTGTTATATTTGGCGCATGACTTGATCTATAAATCTGATAATCTGGGTGTAACTGATGTCTGAATATTTGAAAGAATGAATTATCTTTTATAGATCTGTACGCAGGTTCAACGAAGCAAAGGTGCGTATACACACTGGTTATGTAATTCAAAACAGCGTATATGCAGGTTGGCCTTAATTCATAAGCGTATGCATGCAGGTTGTACAAATTGAATTAGCGTACGTCTCTTGAAATATGTTTTAGCTACTTCTGATTATTGCTGCAGTGTTTTGGGTTCAGAATTGGTGTCTGGTCCCTGTTACTGTTTTCTGGGTATAGCGTTCAGAGAAGTGACTATTTGATTCAGTTTGTTTGGTGCAAAGGAGATTGGTTGATGCAGATATACTTGATGTTTGATTGATGTTATTCATGGATCTAGTCTGAAAATTTATGAAACGTGATCCCCGGAAGAAAAGAGAAGGTTGTAGCCTTCTGTAGGTTAACACCTACGTACTAGTACCTCAACTAGTACAAAAGCTAAGGGGGTTGTAGCTCCCTTCCAGGAGAAGCTGGAGAATGAGAGAAGGTTGTAGCCTTTTGCAGGTAGCAGCTTGCATACTGGTATAAGACTGCACCAGTACAGAATCATTGTAAAAAGAAGTTTCTACTTAAAAGAAGATAGAGATGAATTGCAGCAGGTGGTTTTCTCCCACATTGGGTTTCCACCTTATATCTTTGTGTCCACGTGTGTGATGATCTGTTCTGTTTTACTGCTCCTGTTTACTGTTCTTATGATTAATGAAGTCTTGATGCACTGATTAAAGATCTACATCTAATGAATCTTAAGTTTTCTGATATACGCTGGTTCCTTTAGACACAGTAGCGTATATACGCAGTTTCCCATAGCTGAAGTAGCGTATACAAATATGATTGTGAAATGAAAAATAATTGATTAGATAATACTGATTCACCCCCCCCTCTCAGTATTATTTCCAACATACAATTTTTTTGAGGATAATTGCATTCTAGTGGAATAATATTCATCCTAGGTTATAGAACCTAATAAGCTCACTTATGTTGTGACAATTTTTGCATTATAACCACAAAGGTTATGAGAAGCTTAGCGTAGTCATGAAGTGGTAATGTGGAAGAATGCATTAGATGGAGAATACATGACTTCATTGACGATAGAAAACAAAGAATGAGATTTTAATAACAATTCCTAAGAGAAGGAAAATAATACAAGCATGGCAAAGGACATGGTGACAGATAGCTATAAAAGTATTGATTACCATTATGTAACTATTCTTCTCATTAAATGATTTTTTATTCAAGTCTTTTTTATTTTTAGTACATTTGATGATTCTTAAAGTCATCAAATAGATGTAAAAGCTAAATTTCTCAACCCCAAACTTGAAGACAACATCTACGTTCATCAAAATTTTAAAATTAGTGCCTCCAAGAATTGAATGCTTGATATAAAAATTTTATAAAATGTTGGAGGGATGAATTAATCTTTGAGATCTTATTATCATATTGAAAAGTATTAGTGATTGCCTTGGTTTTAAGATAAATGTTGATTCAAAATTTTATGTTGAAAGGGTATATTATTCGAAGGTTATAATTGCATTGTGTCTGGATGATTGTTATGAAACTAGCTAACAAAATAGAAAAAAAGAGATATCAACGCCTTCAAAATAAGCCTCTTCAAGGGGGCAACCTCCTTTACATTACACAAATGAACAATTCTTGGATGATACAAATGACATGACCTCCTTTCTATATATAGGAGACTAAGGGGTCATAATATAATCAGATCCGACATAACAATAATAATGTAAGGGCACAACAATAACAATAGTGGGCTTCTATGGGGCATAATAATAACAATATGTGGACTGCATGGGCACAACAATATAATAAGGGGGTTGCACTAATAACAATAAGGGGTTACACTAGTAGTATAGGCACCTAACATGCCCCTCTCCTTCAAAAAGTGTTGTCCTCAATGCTTGAGTAGTTCTTGATGCTTCTGTATAAAATTCTTGTCCTCCCATGTGGAATCTTCAGCAGGTAAGTTCTTCCAGTTGATGAAATACTTTGAAATTGATCGATTTCGTAGCTGTTGGGTTCTTGTTTCCGTGACTGCTTCAAGTTCAAATAAGATTTTTCCTTCTTCTTTAAGTTTCGACAATATTGTTTGAATTGGGACCTTTTCACCTATAACCTTATTTAAGCATGAAACATGGAAAACTGGGGGCACTCGGGAAGATGCAGGAAGCTCCAATTTGTATGCCATAGTACCAATCTTTTGCAACAATTTATAAGGACCATAGTACTTTGGTGATAATTTATTATCCTTCTTAGCTTGCTTGAGGGACATTTGTTTGTATGGTTGTAGTCGTAAAATTACCCAGTCACCTATGTCAAAACTTCTTTCACTGCAATGTAGATCTGCCTATTGTTTCATTCAATTATGCACCAAAGTGGGGTTATCCTTTAAAATTTGGAGAACTTGTTGTTGATGCTCGATGTGATCTTTCACTGCTTGAACGTTTTTCTTCTTAACATGTCGTTCTATATTGAGAGTTTGAGGAGTGGTAATTCTTTCCAATGCATTACAAGATATGGTCAGATTCATTTCTTGATGCTCTATGTGATCTTTCACTTCTTGAACCTTGTTCTTCTTGATAAGTCCTTCTATCTTGAGAGTTTGAGGAGTAGTAATTCTTGCCAATGATTTACAAGATATGGTTAGATTCATTTCTTCTTTCTCTAGGGTTGGTTCCTGGTGTATATCCTCTTCTTTTGACGTTTCTTGATCCTTTTCTTCCTCCTCTTCACAGTCTATGTAAAATAATTTTTTCTCAGCACACTTATGACCTTTAGTGTATTTGCTATCACGACTATAACAAAGCCCTTTTTCTCTTTTTTCATCCAATTGTTGTGGTGTAAACCTTGTAGGTTGTGGAAGGATAGGAGCAAAAACACTTCCATATTTATAGTTTTGAGTGGTAGGATTCCTTGTTTTCATAATTTCACTTTCAATTTTTCTTGCCAACTTGAATGCCTTCTCCAATGAATCATGTTCCCAAAGAAGAACCTCATGTTGAATGCTACCCTTTAAAGTCCCTATGAAGACATAAATCTTTTGCTTCTCTGGAATATCATTTACCCTTATTGATCCAAAATGGATCCTAGAAAACCCTCTAAGTCTTCAAAGTATTCTAAAGATCAAAACTATCGCAAAAGAAGAACCTTTAAAAATGGCAGATGTCAAGGGATAAAAAGGTGTCTTTTTAACTCCTAATTACCTTCACATAAATTGTCAACCCAGGGACGACTTTTTATTTCAAGAGTGTACTCAGTCTGAGGCGGCTATTTACTCAAGAGTAATGTTTTGTAGTATAGTGCTTAAAATCCAAAAGTAAATGAAATCTGGAAATAAAGTCTACTTATAATTAAAATAAACTTATCACTCTAAAACTTAAATCATTCACTCAGAAAACTACAACAATTTATCAGTTGAGGGTACAGTAACAATAACTCTTCCCTCTGTAAACTGATGCAATTAAAAAGGAACTCAAAAGAAGGATCATCAAATTGGGAACTAGGCAACATATGTCAATGTTCACTACAGTCTCAAACCTTCTGCACACCAAAGCAATGATGATTTTCGAATGACAAGAAATGGAACATCATCTACTTCTATAAATAGGATTGAACAACAAAACTCTATCCTTGTTTAACTGATATAAATTAAATCAAGCATAAATAAGATCCACAATCTGAGAACTTAGGCAGCGATAGCCAATGTCCTTTACAGTTGTTGATCTCACACACAACACTAAATAACCAATTGGAAAGTGCAAAGAATTAAATCAATCGTATTACTACAACTTAATGAAAATGAGACAATTGTGCTAACTAGAAGAATGCTAAAAGGCAAGCTTAAATAATTGCAGAAAGTAAATGAACAACAGTGCTAAGTATTAGAAATGAGCAGCCAAACTTATATAACTGTAATGAACAGAAAACTGTTAAATTACTGGAGTGATCAGCGCAGCTTTGAAGATGAAATGAACAACACAACAACATGCTGGCAAAAAGCAGTGATCTCTGTTAAGAAGGAAATGAACAGCAACGCAATTTAAGTACAGTATATAAAACAGATCAATTCATTCAGTTTGGAAATACCAAGCAGTAAAGTAACATGATTATGATAAATACAAATAAAATCAAACCATCACACGGTAAAGATCATGAAATAATGGTACAAGAACGACAAGTGAATCCACCGGGGTTGGGCCCTTAACCACCAGTGATCACTGCCGATAGTGCTTCAGAAGATGCGAAGGAATAATAACTCTGCTTATATATTAATCATCAAATCGAACAACATTACAGTGAGTTGTGTCTTCTCAGCAGCGAGAGTCTGCAAATAAAATTACAGTTTAGAATAATACTCATTCCATCTCCCTCTCCCCCTATCCTATCCTATTCCATCATGAGTAATCCATCATCACTCTTGAATCTCTAATTCTGAGTCCTCAATTCCATCATTTTTCCATCCCCATCTCTGATCTCTGTTTTCATTTAAATAGAGAGAGATCAGAGAGAAGTTACAATAAAGATAATTACAACATGATTTCTATTACAAAATTGGATTATTTCCAACCAATTGATCAACAAGAAAATATATTTCCATTCATCTTTTAACAAGAGCAAGGCGAATTTGGCTTTGCAGCTGAGATTTGGAGGACGGCCGCAACAACAAATCTGAGAAAATCGTGCTCAAAGAACCCTGCGTTTCTCTCAGTACAAGTCGAATTTGGGAAAACCATTCATTAATAAAGTTAATTTGGTCCGTTCTGGACAAAACCCATGTTTCGGATTTTCCAGATTCCTCTTCATTTTCTCAGAATCTCAACCGCAAAACTGTCACGTCTTATTCAACGAATTTCTGAGTTGGAATATTTAATGATCAAATCTTCAATCTGGAAATTGTATTGGAGGCTAAAAATGGTGAATGGTGTTACAACCAATTTATTAAAACTATCATTGATAAAATCATGCATAATCATCAATTTATTAGAAATACAGGAGAATAAATGATATTCATTCATAAGAGCATAAATCATTATAAATTGGATTTATATAATAAATTATAATAAATGACATGATAAAGAAGAGTAAAAATGGATAAAATAAGTGTTTATAAAGTGGTCGTATTCACGTCCCAACAACAGATTACACTATAGGGGGTGAAAAACACAAGGAAACAACAGAAATAGAGCCTATCGGAGGCTTGGACAGTGATGCACAGGAGTCGTTGGATCTGGCCGATCAACGGTCCAGATCCGATCGGCATATCGCAATCGACGGAGGCCATCGGAGGCTGCCACATGAATATTGCGACAACGATCAACATGGTCAATGAGGACCGTCGATCAAGCATGCATATCGACGGCCCGGGTTAACTAACGATATCGCGTCGGAGAAACACAGGGGAGCGCTTACCAATGGCCCGGGGCTTATGCGATATGCGATTGCGACAAGTCGCATCACAATATCACGTCGGAGCAGTACAACGGAGTGAGGTAGATATACATATGACTTGTGATAGCCAGACCCGATGGAGTTATAGATGATATTTTATATATTTTGAGATTCGGAAAATGACATTTTCCTTTGTATTTCACATTTTCGTTAAATAAATGAAATGCAAAGGAAATGCGCCCGATGCGATGAAGCGAACCCGATGGAACTTATAGATGAAAATATATAGCATTTCAAGTCCGCCATAAAGCCATTTTGTGATATTTTCAGTGTTTTAATGTATTTTTCAAATACAAAGGGAAACCACGAAACAAGTGGGATTTTGGGTGGGCCGTAGGCGGTAAGTGGTTTTGGTCGGGCTCCACATGAGCCTATACACTGTATGCCATGTGGTTAGGCACCAGAGAGAGAAAACCACCCTTTTCAGGCACGTAATCTTCGTGCGTGTTAGCCACCCAAAATCAATAATAGCCGTTGGTCAATGATTACTTGCAATGGCGCCCAAAGATGGATTTGAAAGGATATAAGGCAGAATTAATGATTTTTGAAGTCCGATAGACTGCGTTTGGGAAGATTCTTACATGTTTTCTATGTATTCTCTGTGTAAATAGAGAATGACCATTTTTGGAATTTCAAAGGCACCGATGGTCCATTTCCTTACAGAACAGGTGGCCACCATCCCTGAAGGTGTTTAACAATGATTGCTAATGCTCAGAGGGGGATTCGAGCGGACAGAGGCCAGGAGCCAGAGAGCCTGAGAAGGGGAAACAAACAGACAACGCCGATTGGCTTTAAAGCCACAGACTGACAAAGACAGAGACAATCTTTGCCGAGACAGAGAGAAGACAAAGACAGAAAGCGAGAGGGAGAGTCTGTGTACTTAGTAAGACTTGACGGATTCAAGGAAACCCCTATTATTTTTTCATGTTGTGTTGAGACTAAATTTGAGCTCACTTTTGTAAAAATATGCTCTTGAAGACATAATATAGAGGTCACCACTGAAGGTTGGACCAAGAGATGTAGCCCAAGAGTTTTGGGTGAACTCCAGATTAAACTTGTTATGTTATGTGTGTTTGTCTGTTATTAATGTATATTTAACTGCTTCATTGTCTATATTATTCGCAATATTATTGATTCATTGCACTAAGTAATGTAGGAAAATTCGATGCACATGAGTCTGTAATACCTTAATATTAGTTTAAGAGCTCATTTTCAGATCAAGTGGTATCAGAGCTTTAGGTTTGCTAAGCTTAGACAAGCTTGTGTTGGATTTTTTGAATGCTAACTAGGTCAAAGCTCAAACAGAGAAAAGGAGAATTTGTTGAGGCCAATCCAGAAATTGGAAGAGTCTATCCTCGGAGGAAAATGGCAGAGAGATTCCCTTGGGATCAGAACCTCAGTTCATGGACAGTTTCATGACCATGAGAGCCATGGTGGAAGAGATGTATCGAGAATTTAAGAAGGATCGAGGTGCAAGCACCTCAACACCCGAACAAGGCAAAGGAGTAGAGGAACCTCTTCTATTTGCCCATTCAGAAGGCAAAGGGAAAGTGGAAGAGCCTCCTCCATCAACATCTCCTTCTAGCCCTAAAAAGAAAAAGAAGAAAACATCTTTGATTAAATTAGATGTAAAATTTGATTTGCCAATCTATGATGGAGAATTAAATGCAGAAAAGCTAGATAACTGGATTATACAGATTGATGTGTATTGCAGGGTGCAGAACATTGATTTAGAAAGGAGTAAAATTTAGCTGGCTAGCCTTTGCCTTGGAGGAACTACCTTAGTGTGGTGGGAAGGAAGGACACAAGCTGATTTGAAGAAGCATGGTAAAATTCTTTCTACCTGGAATGAATTTGTTTCTGCCATTAAAAACCAATTCTGTCCACTAGCTTATATGCAGCAAGAAATGATGAGTTGGCAAACTCTTTGCCAATTAAAGGGGCAAAGTGTACAAAGCTATACCCAGGAATTTAGAAAAAAAGCTTTAATTCTAGGCATTTATCTAGACTCACCTGAAACTTTGTTGAAGTATATAGGTGGTCTGCATAGCTATTTGAGGCAAACCATTCTCATGTTTAACCTTACTAGCATAGATGAGGTATCAGTTCAGGCTACACATCTAGAGGCTAGAGGCAAGAATGTGAACCCAAAGATTGGGGGATCATCAAAACCCATTGCAAGCAAGAACAAGGAAAAGAGGAAGCTAAGATGGAAAGAGAGGAAGGCAAACGCTGTACAGAAAGACAAAACTTCATGCACTCACTGCAAGAAGGATGGACATGATGATGCACATTGCTGGTCTTTGCATCCAGAGCTGAAACCAAAGAAGTTCGGTGGTAAGAAGAAGAAGACTGCTGCTACTATTCAGAAAGACTTGGGGTCAAACTCATGTGATGAAACAACAGTCACAACCACATGCATAAAAGATAAAAATTATGAAGCATCTACAAGTAATTTTGCACAATCTATTGATAATGAAGATAATGAGGGGAAAAGACATGATATTTTCATATTAGAGTTGTTTCCAAGCACCAAAAGATCGATACTTTATTTTATAGTGGTTCACAAGTAAACTTGATTTCTGAAACAATTGTAAAGAAGTTGGCTTACTAACAACACCTCACAAGAAGCCATATCCATTAGGTTGGGTATGTGATAAAGAAAAGCTACAAGTGACTAGACAATGTAAACTTAGGTTTGCTATTGGGTCAACTTTTGTAGATGAGGTTGAGTTAGATATAGTTCCCTTGGATATATGTGGCATTGTTTTAGGAAGTCCTTACTTGTATGATAGAAAAGCCATTTTCTATAGAACTGAAAATAAGTATCAAATCACAAAAGATGGAATAGAATATATTATAAGAGCTCATCAACTCAAAAATAATTACACTCTCATTAACTCAGGGCAGATGAAAAGAATTGTAAATTCATGCAAGCAATTTTTACTAATGGTTGTAAAGGAAAAGAACCCTGATAAGTCCAATATATTTGAAGGCTGTGATGCTAAACAGAAAGGTGATTTAGATAAAGTTGTTTCAGAATACGATATCCTATTTCAAGAACCTAAAGGTCTGCCACCGAAAAGGGAAATACTACGTGATATTCATTTGCAACAAGATGCTCCATTGCCTAACATCGGAGCGTACAGGTTATCTACTTTAGAGAATGCAGAGATCAAAAAGTAGTTACAAGAGATGCTTGATAAAGGGTTCATAAGACCAAGCACATTACCGTTTGGATCTCTAATTGTGTTGGTAAGAAAGAAATATGGTTCATGGAGGATGTGCATTGATTACAGAGCACTGAATAAAATAACGATCAAGAATCGTTATCCTCTTCCTTGCATTCATGATCTATTAGATCAGCTGAAAGAAGTTTTTTACTTTTCCAAGTTGGACTTGTGTAATGGCTATCATCAGGTCAGAGTAGCAGAACAAGATGCATGGAAGACTGCTTTCAAAACAAAGCAAGGGCTGTATGAATGGCTGGTTATGCCTTTTAGCTTAAGTAATTCTCCTGCCACTTTCACGAGAGTTATGAATGATGTACTCTGACCTTTTATTGATGATTTTGTAATTGTATATTTAGATGACATTCTTGTTTTTCAGTAAAACATGGGAAGAACGTTTGAAGCATGTAAAACAGACTCTAGATGTTTTGAAAAAATAAAATCTCTATGTGAAGTTATAAAAATGTGAATTTGTCAAAACATCTTTAAATTATTTCGGTCATATTGTAGGGGGTGGTGAATTAAAGATAGATCCCTCTAAGGTTGAAGTTATTGTGAACTGGCCTAAACCCAAATCTGTTATAGAAGTTAGGAGCTTCCTAGGAGCAGCACAATATTGGAGAAAGTTTATTGCTAACTTTTCCTTGACTGCAGTTCCCTTACATGCTTTGACAGGATTGAACAAGGCGTTTCAGTGGAGAGGCAAACAACAGAAAGCCTTTGACACCTTGAAAGAAAAAATTAGTACAACACCAGTACTCGCATTGCCAGATCTTCAATGACCATTTGAGATTGAAACAGATGCCAGTGACTATGCCATGGGAGTAGTGTTGATGCAACATGGTAAACCCATATGTTATCATTTTGAGACATTTAATTCTGCAGTAGTTAATTATCCCACATATGATAAAGAATTGTATGCATTAGTGCAGAGTGTGAAAAAGTGGAAACATTTCCTAATGGGCAAAGAAACAATTATACATACAGATCATCAACCACTTCAATATTTTCACTTGCAAACTAAATTGCAACAATCAAGACACTATAGGTGGATGGGTTTTCTACAACAATTTCATCTTGTCATCAGATATAAGAAGGGCATACACAATAAAGTTGCAGATATGTTATCAAGAACAATCATAAATGCTTCCACTATACTTAAGCATAATTTAGTATTGCATGAAAGCTACATTGAACAATATGCTCAAGATGTAGTTTTTAAAGATGTATATGCAACTTTAAATCAGGGAAAACAAGTAGAAGAATTGGATTATCATGTTAAGGACCAACTCTTATATCATTTGGGAAAGTTATGCATTCCTCAAACTGAAAGAGTTAACATAATCCGAGAGGCACACACTTCTCTAATATCAGGTCATTTTGGTGTAAGTAAAACAGTTGCACAGTTGCAAAGGTCTGTTATTGGCCAAGAATGCATGAAACAATTTCTAGATATATTAAAGGATGTACCATGTCTGCTACAAGCAAGCCCAGTAATAGAAAATTAGGCTTGTACACTCCACTTATAGTTCCTTCTCATCCTTGGGAAAGTGTTTCCATGGACTTTGTTGGGGGACTTCCAAAATCTAGAAAAGGTCATGATTATTTATATGTTATTGTGGACAAGTTCAACAAAATGTGTATTTTAATACCTTGTAATAAGCAGATTACAGTTGAACAAACAAAAAATTTGTTCTTTCAGCATGTATGGGTTCATTTTGGGTTACCCAATTCCATTGTATCTGATCAAGATTCTCGATTTTTTGGGAAGTTTTAGTCAAGTCTATGGGAGTTAATGAACACCAAATTGAAGAAGAGCACAATATTTCATCCACAAACAGATGGTCAAATAGAGGTGGTCAACAGGATAGTGATCCAGTTTCTTAGAGGCTATTGTAGCAATCATCCCAAGCTTTGGGATGAACATTTGTGTTATGTGCAACATGCTTACAACCGTGCCAAGAACTCTTCTACACAGAGATCTCCTTTTGAGACTTGTTTTGGTTTTATACCAAGGTATCCCTTGGATTTTGTCTTTAGTAAATACATAGTAGTTGACGAACACAGTGATGTGGATAAACCAACCAAGTTCATTGAACAGATCCAAGAAATTCACTAGGAAATGCAGGAACAACTGGAGAGAAGCCAGGCCAATTGTAAGGCAAGGCATGATAAACATCGAATTGAGCATAGCTTCCAAGTTGGTGATCAATTCTGGTTGTCCATTAGCAAAGACAGAATGCAAGGTGAAGGTAAGAAGCTGAAGCCAATAAGGTATGGGCCTTTCAATATACTTGAGAAAATTGGTGAGAACGGCTTTCGCCTTGATTTTCCAGCTTATATGCATATCTATTCAGTCATTAATGCAAAAAATTTGAGACCATTTGAACCTTCATTAATTGAAGATCCCAAAGAGCAAAGTCAGTTGCCTTCTAATGATGATCTATTGCCTGAATATCTCAATGAGTTGCAGGAAGACACAGTCTTGGACAGGAAGGTGAGAACTACGCGCAAAGGGGATGTTGAGTACCTGAGAATTGGACTCAAAGGTTCAAAACCAAGCAGTGCAAGATGGATAGAGATTGGATAAGTGAGGAAGCTATATCCTCACTTGATTGATGCTTAAAAACGAACTTTTGGTGGTCAAAAAGATTTTTCAGTGGGAAGGCATGATCCAAAATGGATCTTAGAAAACCCTCTAAGTCTTCAAAGTCTTCTAAAGATCAAAACTATAGCAAAAGAAGAACCTTTAAAAAAGGCAGATTACACTATCGGGAGTGAAAAACACAGGAAACAACGAAAATAGAGCCTATCGGAGGCTTGGAACAGTGATGCACAGGAGCTGTCAGATCTGGCCGATCAATGGTCCAGATCCGATCGGCATATCGCAATCGGCGGAGGTTATTGGAGGCTGCCACATGAATATTGTGACAACGATCAATGCAGTCAACAAGGACCGTTGATCAAGCACACAGATCGACGACCCGGGTTAACTCACGATATTGTGTCGGAGAAACACACGAGAGCGCTTACGAACAGCCCAAGGCTTATGTGATATGTGATTGCGACAAGTTGTATCGCAATATCGCGTCGGAGCAGTGCCAATATACATATGACTTGTGATAGCCGGACCCGATGGAGTTATAGATGATATTTTATATATTTTGAGATCCGAAAAGTGACATTTTCCTTTGTATTTCGCATTTTCGTTAAATAAACAAAATGCAAAGGAAATGTGCCCGATGTGATGAAGCAGACCTGATGGAACTTATAGATGAAAATATATAGCATTTCAAGTCTGCCATAAAGACATTTTGCGATATTTTCAGTGTTTTAATGTATTTTTCAAATACAAATGGAAACCATGAAACGAGTGGGATTTCGGGTGGGCCGTAGGAAGTAAGTGGTTTTGGTCAGGCCCACCCGAGCCCATACACTGGATGCCACATGGCTAGGTGCCGAAGAGAGAAAACCGCCCTTTTTGGGCAGGTAATATCTATGCTCGTTAGCCACTCGAAATCAATAATAGCCGTTGGTCAACGATTACTTGCGATGGCACCCAAGACGAATCTGAAAGGATATAAGGCGGAATTAATGATTTTTGAAGTCTGATAGACTGCGTTTGGGCGGATTTTTATAGGTTTTCTGTGTATTCTTTGTGTAAATGGAGAACGACCATTTTTGGGATTTCAAAGGCACCGATGGTCCATTCCGTTACAGAACAGGTGGCCAGCATCCCTGAAGGCGTTTAGCAATGATTGCTAACACTCAGAGGGGGATTCGAGTAGACAGAGATCAGGAGCTAGAAAGTTTGAGAAGGGGTAACAAACAGACAATGCCGATAGTCTTTAAAGCCACATACTGACAGAGACAAAGACAAGCAGTGCCGAGATAGAGAGAAGACAGAGACAGAAAGTGAGAGGGAGAGTCTGTGTACTCAGTAAGACTTGAGGGATTCAAGAAAACCCCTATTATTTGTTCCTGTTGTGTTGAGACTCAATTTGAGCTCACTTTTGTAAAACTCTGCTCTTGAAGACATAATAGAGAGGTCACCACTGAAGGCTAGACTAGGAGACGTAGCCCAAGAGTTTTGGGTGAAATCCAGATTAAACTTGCTGTGTTATGTGTGTTTGTCTGTTATGTATCTTTAACTGCTTCATTGTCTATATTATTCACAATCTTATCGATCTGTTGCACTAAGTAATGTAGGCAAATCCGATGCACATGAGTCTGTAATACCTTAATATTAGTCTAAGATCTCATTTTCAGATTACTTATATTCAATTTTTGGAAGTCCTTAACGTGCTTTGCCATTGAACCCTTTTGTTTGATATTTATCAATTGGCTAAAGAAGGTGTTGCTCTTTGTATCCTCATAATGTGTTATCATTTCCTTCGTGAAAATTGACCAGGTGACAAGTGATTTATGAGAACAAAGCCCTCTATACCATATAAAATGATTTGGTTCTAAATATAAAGATGCAATATATACCTTTTGTAACATTTGCACATCATGTAGACCAAAATATTTCTCCATCTGTAGTATCCAATTTACCAGATCCTTGCCATCAAACTTCCTCATATCATTTTTTCTTGATTTTAGGAGCCCAATCTTGAATCTGTTATATCTCTAAAATTTCTGATCTCCAAGGTCTGAAATTACAACCTGCGGTAGCCCTCTACTTACTCTTTGCAATGCCACAAGTCTGATCAAAATTGGATTTTCCAAGAAAGAGTTATGCCCAATCTCCCAAGATGACCTGATTATATACTTTTTCAGTAGAGATAACTTGTACAAAGTGCCACGTGTCACTATTTTGACCTTCGGACCTGAAACTGATAAAAAGAAAACTAAAAGCCATCCTATTTTTGTAAATTCTTACGAAATTTCAATTTGATGCTCAGAGAGAAAGTTATGAAGATTTTTCCCAGGTCACCTCTTTGTGGTATAATTCAGGATCCTGTAAAAACCCTAACTTCCTCAGATCATATCTCCAAAAATATAGCGAGACAAGATCTGAAATTTGGACCCGAGGTTCAAAACGATTTCAGATCAAATGGATTTTTGTTTTAGCTTCTGAAATGACACAGAAAAAACATTATTACGAAAATTCCACGATGATTTGTTTGGAGCAACGAAACCCTAGAATCCAAAGCTCTGATACCAAATGTTATGGAACCAACTCAGAAAATAGAAGAAACGAGAGATCAACACCTTAGAAATCAACCTCTTCAAGGGGAAAACCTCCTTTACATTACATAAATGAGCAATTCTTGGATGATACAAATGACAATACCTCCTTTCTATATATAGGAATCTAAGGGGTCATAATATAATCAGAGTCGACATAACAATAATACTGTACGGGCACAACAATAACAATAGTGGGCTTCTATGGGGCACAATAATAACAATATGGGACTACATGGGCACAACAATATAATAAGGGGGTTGCACTAATAACAATAAGGGGTTACACTAGTAGTATCGGGACCTAACAATGATCATGCAATGCATGTATTAATAACACTATTATGTTATTAACTAATACAAAGAAAATGTTGGTTTCTAAGTTTAATATGATAGATCATGGAGAAATATAATATTGCTTGGATATACATGTGGAATGCAATTTGTGTTAAATTAATTAATTTAAACTAGCATAAGTATATTGAAAACATTCTAACAAGGTTTGTCATGTATGCTTGTAGACTAGTTAGTATATGTAATGAGAATGGTATTAAATTAAGCACTGATCATGTATGTCCTAAAACAATAGAAGAGAAGAAACAATATTTATGTGATTTCGTATCATGTAATGAAAATCCCATTGATATTGTTATGGTATGTAATGGTTGGGAGAAGATCAATTTTTGTTTTCAAATTGACAAAGACTTCATAAGTAAGAAAAGCAAAAGGAATTCATCAATCACACTTTCTATTAGAGAGAATGTGTATAATTAGGCTTGGGGAAATGAGTTGAAACTACCTTCTATTATTTATTGTGTTAATTAGTCATTTTGTTTACAAATTCTAATAGAATATGGAGAAATAGATGTTGACACGTTTACTAAAGTTTTTTTGAATTTTATTAGATGCATAAGGAGGAGAAGTCAATTTCCTAAAAGGCCAATTTTTTGTTTAGAATGCATGTTACCTTGTGCTCCAATGCATCTCTAGAATTTTTCAATTTTCATTAGCCAACAATTCATCCTTTTAAAGCTCTCTTGGAGTTCCAATATCTCTTCAAAAAATTCCTCGTACTTTTGGACTTACATATTATAAAAAGTTAGAAGTAAATTTAAGCAATGTGGATCTTAGTGGCTTAATTCAATAAGTAGAATAGACCTAACCAAATCAATATTATTATCTATACTATTATACCAATGCTAAGATATTTTAGAATTAGTTCGTGGAATGAATCAATTATCAATTAATATTAGAAAGTTCCTTTGGAAAGAATTAAGAACAAACACTAAAATTTATCATTTAGTCAATTGGAATTTTATTAGAAATCCAAAGGGTAGAGGAGGATTAGGGATCAAATACCCCACTTGGAAGAACTTGGTGATGGGAGCCAAACTACTATGGAGAATTATCATTGGAAAGATAGAATGGTGGAAAGAAATTATGGAAGGAGTACTTCAGAGAACAAAAATCCAAATATATTGAGAACTACTAAGAGAAAAAACCAGATCACCTATGTTGAAGCTCCTCAAGGCTATTTAGGTTCATTGCACTTTGGAGTTCATCAAGACCTCATCAAGAATTCACTTAGGCAATCATTTGATCCTCTTTCATATATTATTAGGGGCACATATGGACACTTTTATTTCACTACTATACTTGCCCTAGTAATTGGGATCATCTTTTATTTTTAGCAAGTCTCTTTTTAGTAAAGGTTGGCACCTAGGATGACATTTGCTAGTGTTTGGGCACTAATTGGGTTATGGCATGGTAGTTTCCTCTCCATTAATGCACATTACCTTATTCCTAAGGTGACTAATTACTAATGCACGTTTCCTTTCTTATTTTGGGAGACTATCTTATCCATAAGATTATACACTCACCTACCAACATTATTTACTAACTTTCAATCTTATTTTTGGACTTTGCATGGGAAATTATTACACGTGAGAGTTATTAAATCAATTCTAATTGATTTTGGATTTCATTTAATTTATCCTTATCCTTATCATTAGATATTTTTTTAATTTATGATCTCCCACTCCATTGTTTCGTTACTAATTATTGTAGGAATGCTATACCAGTTAATTGAGTGCATGCACAAGTGAACCACAACCTAGTTTGAATTGATTTTCTCTCTTGGGGAGATTATTTATTGAGTTAATGTTCAAAAATAATATTAGATCATAATTTTATGAGTAATTTGAATTATCTCTTTAGTTTCTTAGTAATTCCATTCTCTATTCTCTCTTCTTCTGTTGTGCTTGATATACTAGGTGGTATTAGAGCATTAGTGATTTTGAGAAGAATACTAATATTTTTGTAGATTTGAAAATTTAGAACAATCCAAAGGGAATAGACTGGCTTGGAATCAATATGATTGTAACACCCTCCTCCCACATCTACCCAAGTAATTGGCCAACCAGGGTAAACGTGTGACGAGAAGTTACTGTTAGCCTTGAGATGCAGTGCTGCCATTTTTGAAGGATGAAGGAAGGACCCGGTCTACTTTGCTGTACTAAAGGGGTTCCCACGGAGACCATTACCCCACTTTCTCACTTACTCCACTCACATTTCACTTTGCTAGTTTCCTAACCCAACCCTCACATCCCGACGAAACCCTCTTTCTCCTTAGCCTTAAGCAAATTAACCCAAAACCCCCGCAAAACCTCACCTTTCCGCCATGCGCGCCATCTGCACATTTCCCGAGGACACCCCGTACCTCCGTGTCCTCCGCCGTTGATATTTCCCCGCCGATTTGACGGCCCGCATTTCACC
The DNA here is from genome assembly GCA_031772625.1 of Pinus tabuliformis. Classification (NCBI taxonomy): domain Eukaryota; kingdom Viridiplantae; phylum Streptophyta; class Pinopsida; order Pinales; family Pinaceae; genus Pinus; species Pinus tabuliformis. The sequence continues at coordinate 12,536,016 of CM062820.1, read as the reverse complement.
CGATCATTGAAACCTGCCTGATCTTTCCCCACTGTTAGATCACCCCTGCCAGATCTAACAGCTCTCACTCATATCGCACAGACAACTAGCGCGAAAAGTACCCACCCGATGAGGGCTGTTTCTCTCTCTCCTCCTCCATTACATGTCATCCATTGAATGGAATTAGGAAAGTTCTGACATTTACCACTTACCACCCGATTCCCTTCCGATAAAACCATAACCGCCCGAGCCAAACCACCCCCAGGTGTTATCATCCGCGCGCCTCTTCCACCTGATAGCCGTCATATCTGCTCACCTAAGATCTAACGGCCTAGACATTTTCCTCTCCCACCGTGAACTCGAACCTCCTACACATAATCTCCACCGTGCATTCCCCTTGATTGGATGGCCTACATTCATGACCGCTCCTGATCATCCCCACCTCTTTGTCACTTCTCTGTCCATTCAATTCGACACATCCATCCATCCATGCACTCCATACTCCACTCCCTATCTATTACCCGAAGGAGAAGATGGTCGGCTCTGTCAGCCTGGGGACAGTCTGACTGCTGAACTGAATTAATAGAAAGCATGGCCAAAGGAAGAAGGACACAACACGACTCAGCAAACAAAATTAAACAGTCATGGAGCTCCACTGCCATAATCCATCTAACCACCTAACAGGGCAGCACAATACCAGAATTAATTAATGTTTTCGTGATGGAGAGGAAATTGTGTCCTAGAACGCAACCAGACAGTTAATGACAGTAGGTGGTTGATTAAGACATCCCTAGCCCTAAACAACTAAAGATCATTGTAAAAATAAACTATAAATAGCCGAAAGCAAGATGTAATCAGGGTGGTTGTTGTTCGGTTCAACTTCTGGAGACTATAGATACTCTGTTCCTTGCAACGTCTCATTGTCATTTTCAGTAATACAAGCTTCTTTTGCTGCTATATGTTCAATGTCCATTTCCCCTCTATTCTAAACTTGCACCTGGATAGGTTTATTCATGCTTCCTCCTATATCTAATGCTAGATAACTGTCATCGTATCCCTGCATTGGTGAATTGGATAGCCTAGTGAATAGGTCATCTGTTTTTCTTCTGTATCTAACGCTAGATAACTATCATCTTATCTCTGCTTAGATAAATTAGAGTTGCAAGCTTCATTCACTGGCTGTAGTTGGAAATCATATGTTATGTATGCATCTGCTGGTGTGGTTAGTATTCTTCATTCATTCACTTAATTTGCAAACTATTGAGCATTAGTGGTCTAAAGCCTTATAGGCTGAGGGTGTTCATGCATGTTTGGAGTGACACAGAGTTGAATTGGTTATCTGTCTTGAACCAAACCATCATCCATTCCAATAGTTCCTAGAACAATATTGAAGATTATATGTTACCAGCCATCTCCGAGCTACAACCTAGGAGAGTTTCCTGGAGAGATAACATAATTGGCACCATTTCCCGGGAGAGGAGATTGAAGCTCAGATTCCCTGGGAGATGACACAGATCTAGTTTTGATGATAGACAAAGTCTGGACACATTTTTCCTTGTAATCATCTATCTGGCGACTCTACTGGGGGCTGAACCTCTTGGCGATTCCACATCATAGTTCTGGATCAATTTGTGAGGCATACTCGGAGAAATCCTCAAAAGTCACCAGCTGATCCAGTACCTGACCCTGAAAAGATCATCAAAGAAAGAAAGATATCACAAAAAGGAGCATCGGGATTAGGTAAATCTAAACAATCCTCTATATCTTTGCAAGAAAGGCTAGTAATAGAACAAGCATATGCTGAGGATATAGCCTCTGACACTAGTAGTGAAGAAAAACTTTCAGAGATTCATAAAGCTCCTTATCCTTTAGGTTCTCCTTTTGTGTTAAGCCTAAAGGAAACCTCAACCCCCACCCATCATATTCCTTTAGTCCTGTTAGTCACTCCTCAATTCCATACCTTTCAGATTGCCAGTACTCTTCTATCCACCACAGCCATGGCAGGTCCACAAGCACTCACCAAAATGGAAAGAATTATAGCTGCTAGATATGGAATTTTAGTATTGCCCACTCCTTTGAATGCAATGCCTACTGGAGAATTACATGCCTAAGTTCACTGGGACTGAAGTAGTTATAGCCAAAGAACATCTTGAGTCCTTTTATAGTTATGCTGATAATCTAGACATCAGTGAAGATGATGTGTGGATGAGGGTATTCATCCAAAGCCTAGATGGAGAGGCCAAAAAATGGTTCAGAGAATTGACCCCTAGATCTATAATTGATATTGAGGCTTTGGATGATTTATTCCTAAAGAACTGGGGGGATAAGAAAGATATGCTCTACTATCATACTGAGTTTGGGAACTTGAAAAGGGAAAATGGGGAGTCACTTTCTAATTTTAATAAAAGGTTTAACCGCATGTACATCAAGATACCAGCTGAAGTGAAACCCACCCCTACCTCTGCTAAGCTCACCTATGCCAACGCCTTCGATTCTGACTTCTGTCTACTATTGAGGGAAAGAATATGTGCTACTTTGGCCGAAATGCAGGATGTAGCCTTGGAGGTGGAATCCAACATCATGGCCACTGAGAAATTCAAGGGACATGTTGACCGAAGGAGACAGAGGGGTGAATCTTCATCATCTTCAGATCCCAAGATCGATAAAATGGCCAAGATGATAGAGTCATTAGCCTCTAAAGTTTCCAAATTATAGGTTGAGAAGCACTTTGGGAAAGGAAGAGTTCCCAACTCCTTTGCTCCTCCAAATCTAAATCCATATAGAAGAGCAAATGAGCAGTTGTAGATTTTGCAAAGAAACAAAGAGGCTAATGAAGACCAAAGGGTGAAGGTCCCTTTTCAGAATGCAGTCATGGAAGAAGAATAGTTTGAGGAAGATGATGAGATTCATTGCATGGAAGACAAAGGCAACATCACTTTTTTAACAAAAGCTGCCTATGAGAAGTCATTATTCAATGGCCAGATCAGCCAAGAATGGGATAGTGAAGCTATTCTACAAACTGTAGATCAACACCAATATAATCTGAGGTCTATGATGAATAATGTCAGAGAAACTCCTATTCATAAAGCTGTTGTCCCTGTTGAACAACAAGCTAATAAGAAGAAGCAACTAGCAGTTGATCCTATTATCCTCAAAACTCCAGCCATAGAGGTAAGATGCCTTGACAAGTCCCATTCTTCTTTCAGTTTTCAATAAGAAATCTAGAATTCAAGAATACCTATGCCCTTGATTGAACCAGTGAAGAATGAGTCCTTCCAGAAATCTATCCTTGAGGATCTTGAACCTAAAACCATCCAAGCTTCCATTGACTATGTAAATTTGCAAGATGACTAACCAACTATTATTCTCATCCCAATGATTAAAAATTATGAAGACAACTCCCCATCATCCTATGTTCCTCTGTCCATTCATGAAAAAATCCTTCACAATTGCCTTCTGGACACTAGAGTCAGCCATAATACAATGCCCAAGGCTGTCATGGATAAGCCCGGTCTTGACATTACCAAGCCTTATTAGTTGGCTTCTATGCAGCTAAAAAGCCAGTGTGCTAGATCACGGAGGAAGAAGGCCCACAATTTTGGGACATGTTCTTTGATGGGGCTTGCTCTGAGGAAGTTGCAGGAACAGGTGAAGTCCTTGTGTCCCTCACACAAGAATGCATTGATTCACCTTTTATATTAACTTTTCAGGTCACAAACGACACAACAGAGTATAAAGCAGCCCTTATTATTCAACAGGTGTACAAAACCTTCCAAGAAAAACATCCAAGGCTGAATGTATACAGAGATGAGGTGAAATATATACCATCTCTTCCTGATAATATAAAATGTTGTAAAGTTTTTGAAGTAGGTGATCAAATCAATAGGCTTCTGCAAGTCTTTGATGAATTGGTTGATATGCACATTGACCAAGAGAAAGAAACCTTTCATAGAAAGGTAAAAAGGGTCAATTTTCAGTATGGTGACTGTTTTCTCAGAAGGAATGCATCAAAGGAAGGATATGTTTTTGATGGCCCATTCAATGGGATGTTCTTCGAACTTTATTTCACTTAAGGCTTTCAATGCCTGGTATTGTAAATATGCTGTTTTCAAAGTTTTTATTTTCATGCTTAATAGACTCCATGCACAATGGAACACTAGGAGGAAGATTTGATTTTGGTTTTACTGGAAAGGCAGTGGTCTACAGTTCTTGAAACCTCACAGGGAGGCTTTCATCCCCAGAAGGAGCTAGCGTTAGCCTTGATATGCAGCGCTGCCATTTTTGAAGGATGAAGGAAGGACCCAGTGTGCTTTGCTGTCCTAAAGGGGGTCCCATGCAGACCATTACCCCACTTTCTCACTTACTCCACTCACATTTCACTCTGCTTGTTTCCTAACCCAACCCTCACATCCCGACGAAACCCTCTTTCTCCTTAGTCTTAAGCAAATTAACCCAAAACCCCCGCAAAACCTCACTTTTCCGCCAAGCGTGCCATCTGCACATTTCCCGAGGACACCCCGTACCTCTGTGTCCTCCACCGTTGATCTTTCCCCACCAATCTAACAGCTCACTTTTCACTCGATCACTGAAACCTGCCCGATCTTTCCCCGCCATTAGATCACCCCTGCCAGATCTAACAGCTCTCACTCATATCGCACGGACAACTAGCGCAAAAAGTACTCCCCCCGATGAGGGTGGTTTCTCTCTCTCATCCTCCATTACCTGTCGTCCATTGAATGGAATCAGGCAAAGTTCTGACATTTACCACTTACCGCCCAATGCCCTTCCGATAAAACCATAACCGCCCGAGCCAAACCACCCCCGGGTGTTATCATCCGTGCACCTCTTCAACCCGATAACCGTCGGATCTGCTCACCTAAGATCTAACGGCCCAGACATTTTCCTCTCCCACCATGACCTCAAACCTCCTATGCAGAATCTCCACCGTGCATTCCCCTCTATCAGAAGGCCTACATTCATGACCGCTCTCGATCATCCCCCACCTCTCTGTCACTTCTCTGTCCGTCCGATTCGACACGTCCATCCACCCATGCACTCCATACTCCACTCCTTATCTACTACCCGAAGGAGAAGATGGCCGGCTCTGTTAGCCTGGGGGCAGTTTGACTGTTGAACCAAATTAACAGAAAGCATGGCCGAAGGAAGAAGGACATAGCACGACTCAACAAACAGGATTAAACAGTCATGAAGCTCCATTGCCATAATCCATCCAACCACCTAACAGGGTAGCATAGTACCAGAATTAATTAATGTTTTTGTGATGGAAAGGAAATTGCTTCTTGGAATGAAACTAGACAGTTAATGACAGTAGGTGGTCGATTAAGACATCCCCAGCCCTAAACAACTAGATATCATTGTAAAAATAAACTATAAATAGCCAAAAGCAAGATGTAATCAGGGTGGTTGTTGTTCGGTTCAACTTTTGGAGACTATAGATACTCTGTTCCTTGCAGTGTCTCATCGTCATTTTCAGTAATACAAGCTTCTTTTGCTATTATATGTTCAATGCCCATTTCCCCTCTGTTCTAAACTTGCACCTGGATAGGTTTATTCATGCTTCCTCCTATGTCTAATGCTAGATAACTATCATCTTATCCCTGCATTGGTGAATTGGATTGGCTATTGAATAGGTCATCTGTGTTTCTTTTGTATCTAACGCTAGATAACTATCATCTTATCTTTGCTTAGATAAATTAGAGTTGCAAGCTTCATTCACTGGCTGCAGCTGGCCATCATATGTTATGTATGCATCTACTGGTGTGGTTAGTATTCTTCATTCATTCACTTAATCTGCAAACTATTAAGCATTAGTGGTCTAAAGCCTTGTAGGCTAAGGGTGTTCATGCATGTTTGGAGTGACATAGAGTTGAAGTGGTTATCTAGCTTGAACCAAACCATCATCCATTCCAATAGTTCCTAGAACAATATTGAAGATTATATGTTACCAGGTATCTCCGAGCTACAACCTAGGAGAGTTTCCTGGAGAGATAACAATTACTATGATATGATTCGACTCCCTATGTGTGAGTTAAGGGAGTGGAACTGCTAGAACACATCACATAGACCTTCCACATCAGTAACAAAACTCCCAAGAGCCATCCCAACCACTTAGGTAACCATCCCCTGAGACCAACTGAAGTTTTAGTGCATAAAACCCATGGACGCTCCCTTTATATGGACAAGGCTGTGTTTGTGAGGCTCCAAAAGCTCCCATAATAAGGGAAGGGGAGCTTATGGGGACCTTTTTCCCCAATGTTGTGCTTGTCACTCCGGGATTTGTGCCCACTTTTTCAGGCCCAGAGCCTAGGAAACTGTCGATAAAAAAATGACACTTCTAGAAATGAAAGATAATATAGAAATAATGATACAAATGTAATCACTTGAATAAGGACTTGATTGGACCGCTACTATCCTTGACAGACATTTTGTCAAACATGTCACAAAGATGAAATCTACAGGTTTAAACAACAAATATGAGCACAAGGGTCTCATACTTATCTGAGAATTACTAAGAAGCATTGATGCCTCATCACAATAACTACATTACCATCTATTAAGCCATATATTCATTGTACATTCAGTGATTAACCAAAACATGATGAGAGCCATACATTTCCATTGTCATAAAAATCATTCATAACCAACATATAAACAACAAAATAGTAAGGATATAACAATCATATAAACCACATATAAAAAAGTATATTTACCCATAACATACCAAGGAGAAATATAGCTCTTATTGATGATTACATAGGCTGACCAAGCATGGGACTTCCACTAACCACTCGACCATAGACTAGGATAAAGCAAACCTTTCTTTTAGCCAGTCACCCCCATGCCATATTCCAAGCAAGAATGTGGGATATCATGAAACAAATCCATCAAAACTGAACCACGGCTTCCATAGGCCAACCACCGCAACCCTCAACCAGTGATTCCACCTCACGGTCGGACATCACTAACCATCACTAGATCAGTCTATAGCCAAGATGTCAAGGGCCCAGAGCATTTGTTCTAAGCAAGGCTTCTAGGACTAGTAACTCAACCCACAACTACCACCAGGCTTTTAGAGCATTTGTCCAACCATGGTTCCAGGACTAGTAACTCAACCCACTAAGGGCTTCTAGAATGTTTTTCCAGCCAAGGCTTATAGGACTAGTAACTCTACCCAAGTTGTTACAGAGCTTCCAGAGCATTTTTCCAACCAAGGCTTCCAGGAATTAGTAACTCAACCCAAGCTAAAGGAAACATGAGAACCAACCAGAAAAACAAAGAAATGAATCCACAACACCATGGCTATCCAAGAAATGGAAATGTTAGGAAAATCCACTGTCAATCTAGGCAATCCTCCTTGCTAATGACAAACCATGACCAATAAACCACATGCATATGCCATGCATGCCAAAACTAGTGAGGAAAACATACATGCAACTTGGTACCTGCAAGCAAAACCTATTGTAGCTGCTAATCACGATGTTCTCTTGCGCTTCCCTTCTCTTCCTTTTTCTTCTTGATCCAAGCATCCAAGTATGCCACACTCTCCAAGATTTCTTTAAGAAAACTCTAAGTGTCCAAGAGTATGAGAGAGAGAGAATAGAATGAGAGCTCCAAAACTGAACTGACAAAAGATTACACTGACCAAGCCTAACCACTGATTCTCCGAAGGATTTTTATCAATGAGGCCTCTATTGTCTTCAATTTCCATTATTTTCAATCATTTTCCTCCTCACATGCAACCTGTGACCTTTCACCTTCCTTTTCTCCTAATTTCCATTATTTTCATAAATAAAAGTACTAAAAATGTTATTTTTCCTTTCCAAATCCTTTTCCACTGCCTTTACCAATTTCCTTAGCCATAATAACTAAAAAGAACACCCACTAGGATGTTTTTCCCAACATTTAGCTTGGAATACATGTCCCATCACCTTGGTATCAATGCTTCTTAGCGATTCTTAGATAAGTATGAGTACCCTATGCTTAGATATGTTGTTATCAATTGGAGAATGCATATTTGTGACATGTTTAACGAAATTCCTGTCATGGCTAATAGGGGTCCAGCCAAGTCTTTGTTCAAGTATTTGCATTAGTATCATTTTTTTGATGTTACTTTTCATTTCTAGAAGTTTTAGAAAGTTTTGGGTAGTGGCCTGAGACCTGGCCTTGAAAAAGTGGCACAAAATCCTAGGTCGCTGGCTTTGAACTAGCTGAAAAGTCCCCAATCGCTTGCATGCTCTTGTTGTGAGAGCGATTGGAGGGTCCCAGTCACATGCATGCCCATGTCATGGGAGTGACTGAGGCTCTAGGGTAGTGAAATTCCATGTTGTCTCAAGGGTTGATCACCTGGAAAGCTTGGTTTGCTCCAGGAGGCTTTATGACATGTGTAGAAGGTCGGATTAGTTGTGTTGTGTCAGTTCGACTTCCTTAACTGTATATGTGGAGTTGAATCAGATCATAATGGCCTCTTGTCACATGTTTACCCTAGCAGACTAGTTAACTTGGGTAAATGTTGGAGGAGGGTGTTACAGAGTGGTATCAAAGCATGGTTCACCCCTTGGAATGGATGGGTAGTGTGTGTTGGTCATGCATACATATTGATTACATATGTGTTCCTTATTCTTGTGGTCTATGTGCATGTTGCATATTCATATCATTGGTCATAGTTGCAGTGGTGTCGCCATGTGAAAGTTGATGGTGTTGTTGTTGATGTGGTCATCATGAGTGTATGTCGATTATTCATTGGTTATGCATGTCAGTGTCTATACATTGTTATGCATACATTGGCATGGCGATAGTTTTAGTACATAAGGTCATGGTATGTGGTTAGTATGATCATGAATTGATGACTGGATAATGATTGAGATGATGATTAAATGTTGATATGATTATGTTTATCTATGCATATTTATAATCTGGTTGGTCTTGTAGACGAGATATTCTACCCTGAACTACATCGAGGTATGTTGGTTTGTTTATGATTTGGTTTAGCTGACATGATGTACCTTGCAGGAAGAGAAGAACAAATATGACTAGTAAGATGGTAGACTACAATTCATGAGACTCTCCCTAAGCAACGTGGTGTTGGGAATTCTTCTGACTTAGCAAACACATTGAGAATTTTGACAAAAGAAATAAGAAGTTGAAAAGTAGATAATTACATAATCATTTAGGCACAGGAGAAACAAGCAGAAGTCAATGAACTAATCCTTCAGAGTTTGTCAGAATTGTAGAGATAGGGACCACCTTAGATCAACCATAGGTAGGAGGACATGTCTAATGGGGCATATGGAAGTAGGTCTCATGGTGGGCACATGCCAGATGGAGATGACATAATAAGAGAAGGCAGGTTCCTGGATACTCCAGATCGGAGAGGTGATGGAGACAAGTACTATTCTAGTTCTGGTTCTGACATACACTATCATCGTCATTGTTATCATCCTTACAGGAATAGTGATAGAGGATATTTTATGGATGAGTTCCAGAAAGAAAATCCACCATCATTCCATGGGTAAATGAAGAAGTCAGAGGATGCTGGAGCATGGTTTCTTGGTATGGATAAGTTCTTCGGGTTGCGTGATTACTCATAAAACACGAGGGCTAGAATAATGACATCAATCTTAAAGGTAAAGCAAATATCTGGTGGGAAGATGTAAATAATTTTAGAGGTATTTATGAAGAGGATTTGACTTGGAGCGAGTTCATGAGACTATTAAGGAAGAAGTATCTATCAGAGAGATACTATGATGACAAGGAAAAGAATTATATGAGCTTAAGATGGGATCTATGACCGATGAGGAGTACACTAGCATATTATTGGAGTTGTTGAGGTATGTGCCTTACCTCAAGGAGGATAAGGCCAAGATTCAGAGATTCATCAGTGGGTTTCCGGTAGCATTTAAAGACAAGATTCAGTTTGATGATCCTAGATCATTGGAGGAGGCCATATGGAAGCTAAAGCATTGTTAAGAGCAATCAAAACGTAGATCTAAGATTAAGCCGAATTGGAAAGGTAATGATAAGAATAAAGGAAATTGGGACAAGAAGTGAACAAGACCTCAAGATACAAGTAAAAAAGAGAATGCAACCTTGAATAAGAAGTTCAATGCATCCGATAGAGGACATGTATTTCGATATGAGGAGCAGAACAAGGGTGATGGTTGGAATCCCTTGCAGTGTTGAAATTTTGGAGGAGAGCATTGCAGGAGATATTTTCCATAACATCAAGGTCGTAGATCATAGATCTAAAGTGCATAGGAGGCACAAATAATGGGGGATGTTGGACAGAATATTCCATGGATCTATGCAACATTCGAGAACAGGAAGATAGATCACCAAACACCTATTATTGAGATGGATGGTAATATTTGTGATCAAGTTGTTTCTATTTTGATTGAACCTGGATCTAATTATAGTTATGTTATTCCCGACCTAGTGGATAAGTGTGGTTTGAATAATGAAGTACATGAAAAATATTGGTTAGTGAAAAAGCTACAGGTACAAAGAAGAGAGATCATCACTGTGTAAGAGCTTATGCATTTGAGTTAAATGGTATGCTTACATACACACACTTGAATGTATTGTCGTTGTGATCATATAGTATGTTGTTGGGCATCGACCAGTTGTATCTTCATAGGACGAAAGTGGATTTTTATGACAAATCCATTAAGTGCTTGGATGACAATCGAGAACATAGATTTTTATAGGGTAAGAAGAAGGTAACATCAGTCAGAATGGTTATAGCTATGTAGGCAAAGAGCAGTCGCGAGAAAGGGTGTGTATTATTTTAGTGAAAAAGGTAAGGAAGTTGAGGATGCATATGTCTTGAGCAGGTACCCAATTCTACAACATTTTCAGGATGTGTTACTGACATAGATTTCAGAGTTTTTGCCTCACAGGGAAGTGGAATTTTCTATTGAGTTGGTACTACGGGCAACACTAGCATCAAAGGCACCTTACAGGATGAGCACACTAGAGTTGGTGTAGTTGAAGGAGATGCTTGACAAGGGAAACACTAGGCCATGTTTCGCCTTGGGGTGAACCAGTGTTTTTTGTGAAGAAGAAGGATGGTACTCTTAGGTTACGCATTATATAGACAGTTGAACAAGGTGACTATCAGGAATAGGTATCCATTGCTGAGGATTGATGATTTGTTTGATCAACTGATGGGAGCAGAAATGTTCTCAAATATTGATATGAGATCAGGATACCATCATGTATGCATCAAAGAAGAGGATATTTACAAGACTTCTTTCCAGACCAGGTATGGGAAATATGAATTTATTGTAGTTCCATTTGGTTTGACTAATGCTCCAACTACTTTTATGTCATATTCCATTTTCTTGATATGGCCGAAGTGGACAAAATCTTCCCATGGTATCAACCCATCGTATTTGCCTTAGTTTTGAGAAGAAAAACAATAAAATAAGGTTCCTAGAGAGTTCATCAAGCCTATAAAAAGGGACAGGGTCCAGACAGTGGAATCATCCTGAGTTTTTCTATCTTATTGTGTTTAGTTGAGAACTTGGCGTGAAGAATTCTACATGATCCCGGGACGAAAGAGCAGTGGAGAATTTGTTGGTGGATCAATCCAGGGTTCACATTTGTGCTTTAGTGTTTTTACTTTCTTGTGCATTGAGCAATCATGTATGTCGAGTAAGGGGCTCCATTATTTTGCTTGTGTTTAGGAATGTCTCGTTTTCTAAGTATTAATTGAAATAAGGGATGAATTTTTCCAGATCCCTTTGTGTTCAATGTTTTTTTGAATGTATTTTTTATTAAAACACCCTAATGTGCCAGATCTATTGACAATTTTGTAGTTTGGGATCTTGTAGTGGTATTTTGTAGGGTCTTGGAACAGAGGATTTTCAAATCTTCAATAAGTCCGGAATTTGCGCTATAAACATTATTAAGCTCTTATTCCTTGTGGAATGTCACAGTTGAATTGGAACTACATGATGGATACTGGATCCGGTCCAGAGCATTTGGGTTTGCAACATAAATTAGTGGTGGAAGTAGAGAGCAAACCTGACGTCACATTGGGTTGACATCCAATCGACGTGCTCCAAAGCAATACCAACTTCTAATTGGTCAGAACGAACACTAGTAAGTGTTGAGATTGCAGGTGTTGTCAGTGCAGTTCAGGATCGTTGGAGTCGAGAGTTTATTTTCTCTGGGTGCAAGGACGATTAATCAACTGCAGATGTGGATCTTTCCAAGCCACACTATGGAAAAAGGTCGATAACCCTTGCATATATTCTCATAGTGTAGAAGGCTTTGTCACATTGCAAAAGGGTTTGGTCACAACCACGAACTGACCAAAGTCAAGGTTATATTCACATGCTGAAGGGAGGACGTCAGATATATATATATATATCTATATATATATATATCTATATATATATATATATATATATATATATATATATATATATATATATAGATATAGATATATATATTTGTGCCTTATTGAACATCCGTAGGGAGATAAGACATCATTGATCCCAACTACAACAATGGCACCATGCAGAAAGACCGTAAACATTGTTGAGGCTACCTCATCTCTTCATTATAGGGAGGAGTCATCACTAATAGGTATTTTGTAAAAAAGATTGTTTCAATGGGTTGACCATTATATTATTTTCCCATTGGTCAAATGGTCACATAAGTCCATTATATAGTTTCCCATTGGGTTAATGGTCGTATAAGTCCATTATATCATTTCCCATTGGGTCAATGGTCACCATAAGCTATACCATGCTCCATTAATATATGCTCCAAATTATTGTAAATCCTCCGTCTCTCTAAATAAAGGATTGATTATTATTCATATTTCATCATTTTATATGTATTGGGAGTATTGCACTAATTTTTGGGAAGCTTTAATTTATTAGTTGAAGGTATTCTACCTAGCAGTCGTTAAGCACGAAAGAGAAGGCCTGAGTGACCATTTAATTATTTCTGTCGTTGTCAAGACCAATATCTTCCACCTATTGTAAGAGATAAAATGAAGGTGCCTTCATTCAACAAATTTGTCGCATTGTCAGTCGAGGTTGATCCCTTGTTTGGTGAAAAAGGATTGGAAGCTTCCCAGAACTGAGCCAATTGCATGCTCACAGGATCTGGTGAAGAATATTTGAAAATAGTCCAGTTATTCGACACCGAGGAGAGAATTTTCACATTGCTCAGGAAATGTCGATTGCTAATTGGCGTAAGTAGGCTAAGGGTTAAAGCCTTTGCTGTTGAGAGCATCAGGAGAGGGAACGAAGCTACTCACAAGGAATTTTAATATTGTTACTAGAATGAATCATTGTTTAAAGCCATGAGGCCATATGCATATACCCCGTAGGTGTTGCATAGGGCTTGGAGGGTCACGATCCATCACACAAAACATAGAGCTGAGGGTTTTCCAAGGAATCATTCTCCTTCAAGATTAAAGGAGGTCAATTTTGAGGCTTTAACTATTTGCAGGAGAATTTCTTCTACACCTTTTATTGTTGCATTGGGTTAATATTTCTCCACTATTATTTGCAGGGGTTCAATGTCTTTATGGAGGCTTAATATTTATCATTTATTTTATTTCCAACCCAGTGTAGATCAATTTCTTGAAGGGGTGTAAATTTATTTTTATGGAAGAAAGTCGAGGAGAGAAGGAATACTAATTATTGAGATCCATTGATGCCAAATCATAATGTCATCATTTTACTTTTGGAAATGCCTCAAAAATCAACATAGTAATACATCAGTGGATCATCTGGGCTACAATACTTATATGAATAAAAAATGGAAACAACGTACAAATCAGAAGCAATAATAGAACAATAGGCCTTTCTCTCAGAAGGTCTATGTTATCCTTCAACAGTCAAAGGATATCCGGAAGGAAGATGTAAGAAGAAAGTGTCTCTTTGAACTTGGATCTGAATTGCAACAAACAAAGTCAGTCATAGACCTTCATAAGTTGGAGGAATTAGACATGTGTCTATCCAGGGTGGGGAAACCAGAATGGAAGAAAATTAGTTGGGCTCTCAAGCCATCCATGTTTGCGTTGAGGCAACCCAAAATTTGAGAGCATCCTTGTGAATAGGTCAGGCTCACAATCTCATCTTGTCTCATCAAGATCCTAGCTTTAACATCACCTCTACTGCCTTACAATAATGATATCACGAGTTAGATATTGCAGCTGATAGTAGAATCTCTTCAAGCGTTGAACAACATCATGCTTCCTAATTTTCAGAAGAGGCATAGAATATTAGAACTCATGTCAAAGTTCAGCTTTGGCACATTCATGCTAAATATGGAATGTGAGTACTTGATCTTTTAGGTGTTCTAGAACTTTTACACCAAAACTACATCAGCTCATCCAGACAGTGTCAAAACAAGCATGCAAAATATTATGTCCTTGTTTTTAGAAGGATATGATGACATCTACAAGATACTAAGATCCAAATTGCTGACCATTTGGAGAAAGGAACTAATTATATCACTAGTTGCCTATGATCTAGTTGAAAAGTTGGTCATGCAAAAAGTAAAGTTGCTCAGAAGAGTGCTCACTAGGAAGGCACTGAAGAGGCTTGAAGGAGGAAGCAAGAACAAAGAAAATAAAACTTGTAGCAAGAATGAACTAAGAAGGATAGGAATATGCTTTATCTACAAGGGATCTTGGGCACTTAACCATTCATGTCAAAATGAAAGGAAAGAGTCAAAAATGAAAAAAAAAAGATTCCTTTAGACCATGACGATTCAACTGAAGGATTTGAGTAGTCAAGTACAAATGGTTAGCAACTAAACAATGTTATTCAAAGAGACTCGCAGGACAAGCCGACGATAATCAGTTAGCTTAACAAAGTACATGGGGAAAGGAAGGAGGTAATTATTCCTAACGATGTGGTAGACTCTTGTAGAAATGAGTCCATCCATGAAGAGTATGAAAAATCAAGTGTAAATAAGAGTCCATTGGTGCATCCATATTTGACAACCAGTGAGGATGTACAACAAATTATCCCCACAAGTGGAGAAAGCCAGGAAGAAGACATTCAAGGAGACTTAAATTAGGAGCTAGTAATGGTAAACCAACATGATGGGCATGATCAGAAGGGGTAGAATGAAAAATATAGTATGCAAGATGAGTGATTTTTGGAGAGTCAAGCAAAGGTTAAAGCTGGAGCTATGATAGTTGAGCATCCGGTGCAGAAAAATATGTTGAGAAATGGAAACAAGAAATTCCAGTTTAATTTGTCCTTGAATTAAACTGTGAATTAAAATAGAATTCTTTTCTCATGGAAATTTGAAAATAATTAATTAAGTTTAATTCACTTAATTAATTTAGGAAATTCGAATTGGAAGTATTTTAGAAGACATGTATATGTTCTCCCTGACTTATAGGCGTTCACGATGAGTTATGAATGAGTTGTAATTAGTAACTCAGTTCATTGAGTTAAGTCCAATTAAATTAGTTCCAATCAGTTTTAGGACCTAACAGTGAGTCAACAGTCATTTGGGACACTAGTGACCTAATTAGTGCTACTCTAGTTAACTGAGGATTCCACCATTAGAAAATCATGCATTTTGATTATGAGAAAGACCTAGTTGAGACTAGAGTGAAGGGACAATGTACTATTTGTTTTAGATTTTTCTGAGTTGCACTGATAGTGCATGCATTCAGGAACTGATCCTTGAGGAATTGCGTTATTTTAGAGGCTTTATTTCCCTTTAAATACAAATTATTCTCCATAGGAATTAAACATTGGAATAGAGACTTGGAGAGCTTGTGAATTGGATAATCTTCGGCCTTGAGCTTGCCTATGAGTTGGAGATTGAATTTGCTAAGTGTTGGGATTGTTCTTGAGAGAACAAGCATTGTAATTTCATCTTGATTTTCCTGATTAATACAAAATAGATAGTGGGGTTTTGAGTAGTGGCTTTCCCTGGATATTTATTATGTTATGTGCCTTTGATTCTATTCCTCTATTGATTATTGCTTTCTCGATGTTGATGGGCTTCTGCTATAAAGAGTAGAAGTAGATTCTTGTCTCTTGCTATAGAAAATTGCATTAGCTTGTGAATCTACAAGTTTTTCTACATGGTATCAGAGCAAGATGGTTTTTTGGGCCGAGAGTTTGCAGAGAATTTCTGTGCAACATTTTCCAAAAAAAATTGCAGATTTGGATTCCTTGGGAAAATATACCCAAATTCAAAAAATAAATCAGCCGAATCGGAGTTTGGATGAGGGAGATATCGCTGATTTAAAATCATCTCTCTAGAGGAGATTTCAAAGTTTTGAGTTTCTGGGTTACAAGTGAAAGTCGAATTTGCTTACATACTTCAGGATCAGCAGATAGCATTCCATGGGTTGAGGCTTGAATATGCCTTGAAAGGAAAATCAAATTTTATAGCCTGGAGGGACAGGATGGAGGTTGTGCTTGAATATAATGGCTTGAAGGAATTCATTGATCAAGAAGTCCCTAAGCTAGCAGCTATGGATGCACAAAACTTGGTCGAATGGAAGAAGTGTGTGGTGAAGGCAAGGCAAATAATCCTTGAGGAAGTTCGAGAACACATTGTCTCGAGTCTCCATGGCAAGGAAACTCCACATGCTATGTGGAAAACATTGACGAAATTGTATTAGAATAACAGTGATCAAATGAAGTCAACACTAAAGGATAAACTTCATAAAATCAAGATGGAGAAAGGCGAGACGATTCCCAAATACTTGAACACGTTCACTCAATGACAGGATGAACTTGGAAGTGTTGGAATCACAGTTGTTAAGGAGGATATGGTGATCCTTGCTCTTCTTGGACTCCCAAAGAGTTGGCATAGTTATCAGGACTCTGTCAATGGTTGGGAGAAACTTCCAAATTGGGAATGACTATGGTTGGATTTGATGTAGGATGAGATCAGGAGGAACACTAGGGATGGCTCTTCATCAAAGATTGATGATGAAGAGAACTGTGCCTTAGCGATTAAGGAAAGGAAGGGGAAAGGTAAAATTTCTTGTTCCAAATCAGATTCTTATCATGGAGGTAAGAAGAAGGACATGACAAAAGTTAAATGCTTTCATTGTCACAAGATGGGTCACTTTGCTAGAAATTTTCCATTGAAGAAGTCCAAGGAGAAGTCCTCAGGAGGAGTGGCGGGTGAGGCTTTGGCCTCCCAATTTGAATTGGACTTTTCCCTCATTGCATGCGTGGTGTCTTCAATGATGGGAAGTGTATGGTACTTAGACAGTGGATCTTCTTTCCACATGACTAGAGACAAAGAGTTATTCAGTGAACTGGAGGAGAAAGATCTCAAGATGCATATCAAGATGGGTGATGATGGTAAGTATAATGTTACTGGTGTGGGCACTATCACTTTTAGAGGGAGCATGTGGCTCCACTCACCTTGAAGATGTTATGCATTGATCTAGGTGGATGTTGGTGGCCAGCCAACTATCCCACTTGGACCCCCACAACTGTCTCTTTCAATTTTTCAGTTTCCTTAATTGTAGCACAATTTACTATTTTTAGTAGTTTTTTAGGTCCTGAACTTCCGGAGCCGTTTTGAGGCCCTAAACGATGTTTTTTGGGAAATTTGGAAGCAACATGGGTCCATGGACCGATGTTTTTCTTCCCAAAGTTGTAGTTCCTGTATAGATCTTTCTAACGAGATATTGTGCACGTCAAATGGAGATCGTATGCCAAGTTATCACCACTGGAAGTTGATGTACCAATTTACCCAAACGGGGCCCACAATTTGGCGTTTCATCTTCTAAGGTTAGACTTTTGGATGTTTAGGGTTTTCCATTGTTTCTCAACAATAAATAGGCCTTCGAGCCTCATTGTAACACAGTTCGGAGGCATGTAGCCACCACATCTCTTCTCAGAGATAAGCTACCATCACCCAAGCTAGTTTATTTCCATTTCTGTTTGTAAGCATATTTTAGTATTTTACAGTAATGAAATGAAGTATTATTTCTGCTGCATCTCTATATGTGTGGTTATATTAATAATTTGTTGCATTCCTATTTAAATCTGGATCAATAGTATTAGAGCGGTCTGCTCTTTCTCTGTCTTTATTTGCATGCCCCCAACGAGATCGGGATATAAGGAGTTTAGGTTTGAACTGGTCGAACCTTTGCAGGACCAGCCTCGCAAATCTCAACGGCCTCCCTTGGCAGATGAAAAGAAAGGCAAAGGGCCAGGAGATCCTATCAAAATCTTGCTCGAAGAGGCCCTTGAGCGACAAAGGAACACAATGATGGGAAAATTTTCCCAGATCCTTCAGTGGCTACCCAGAGGCGATGCATCGGCTTCCAACAGCTAGTCTAGAAATTCCACACCCTTTAAGGTACAAGTTAATTTTGAAATCCTCATCTTTGAGGGACAAATAGACGCAGATGCCATAGATAAATGGTCAAATCTACTAGAAGGGTATTTTTATGTTCATGATTTTTCCAGTCAGGAAAAGATTATTTTCGCTCTTCTCAAAGTAGCCCCCCACGTCAAGGACTGGTGGCAAATCTACTGTGAGAAAAAGGATGAAAGTACACGCTCACTATTTTCAGCCGCACCCACTTGGAATTCATTTCGGGATGCCATCAAGGAGTAGTACTACCATGTCAAAAGCTATGAGGACAAGTACATAAAGTGGACCACGTTGTTGCAGGGAAGGGACCAAGATGTGTCAAAGTTCACAAACATTTTTCATACCCTTCGCACACAGTTGGGTATCAAGGACTCTGAGCTGCATTTGGTACTCAAATACCGTGATTGCCTACATAGATACATCCAGGAAGAGATGGAGTTCCTCAACATCTCCTCGCTCAGCACAACGTACCGATACGCTATCAAAATCAAGCAGAAGTTCAAACAAAAGAAGCGAGACTTTGGATGTGCGAATCCGAAGCAAGGGAAAGGCTTCCCCAAATCGTAGAACCAAGGACAAAGCCAAGATGGGGCAACCCAAGACAACCCGTCGCAACCACAAGAAAATAAAAACACCACGAAGTTGAAGAAGGACACTAGAAAGTGGTGTGATTTCCATAAGAGCCCCACTCAAAACACAAGTGAGTGTCAGACCAAGCAGTCGTTGGTGGCCAAGTTGAAGGCTTCAGAATCAGATGTATGTTTCGACCCTGAGTCAGAACCTGATAAGGGGAATGACAAAGGGAAGCAAATCATTGGTGCGGAGCCCGGTGTCACTGTTGCCACCGCCAAGATCTAGAAGAATGAGCCCGAAGATCTAGAGGAGGGGGAGCGCCTTTTCCACTCACAAATGTGGGTGAAGGGTTCCTCGCTACAATTCATTGTCGACAGTGGCAGCCAAAAGAACCTCATTTCAGCAGAGGTCGTGAAGCAGTTGGGTCTACTGACTACACCACACCCACAGCTGTACAGTATCGGGTGGCTTCACCAAGGACGAGATCTCCAAGTTCACCAGCAGTGCCGCCTTCCCTACAGCATCAAACCCTTCACAGATGAGGTATTGTGTGATGTTGCACCTCTGGATGTTTGTGATGTATTATTAGGCCAACCATACTTATGGAGGCAACATGCTGTGTATGAGTCAAGGCCTCGCGCTGTTATTATTACTTTGGGTAATTCATTATATGGGATACTGGAGGTAGCCCCACCTACCACCACCTCTTTAATCACTGCTAAGAAAGGCAACAAGCTCATCTCCTAGACTAGGAAATTCATTTTCTGTCTGGTTCACTCCCAAACTAAGGGGAAGATCATCACCACATCTGTTAGTGTCAGTCTTTGCAGCCTTCCTCCAGTGATCAAACATGCTCTTACAAAGTGATTTTAAGGTGTCAAGGTCAAATTTTATCATTTCAGTGAGTCTTCAAGCAAAATTTGGTCACTAGGTATTAGGTCTAGGGTTTGTTTTCACTCCTTTCAAAGTTTTCCAAATGTCGGTCCATGTCACCATTCAACTGAGTGTACCATCATTCAGAGGGTTGTCATCATCATGTCAGGTTCCAATGGGTCATTTTACACCTTGTTCATGCTTCAGTTGTGCCTAGGTAAGGTTCATTTCCCTCTCCTAGGGTTTTGAAAGAAATTTCTCTTGGATGGTCAAATCATCAGCAAAACTTGTATCTTGATGTTCATACACCTTCCCCTATCCTTAATATACCTTATTAAACACTTCCCATCACTGATATCCCTCAAATTCCTCATTTTTGCACAAACCCTAGTTTCTTGCTACAACTTGGCAATTTTCTAGGCTAGGCCTGTGTTTTGTCCTTTTGGACCCCTTCCCCTCACTCAATCTTTGAAATTCCACTTTCCCCTGCTTCTTAACATCCCTCCCTACTTCCCAAAATTTTCTCAGGAATTTAGAAGCCCCTTATCCCCTTCATTTCGCTTCATTTCGACAAATCCCCTGTTCCACACATCGGGATAGGTTTTACTTCAATGATCTTTCTGAGCAAGAAAAGATGAATTTGGGAAAAATGAGAGAGGTTTTTTTCCAAAATAGGCCAAGGGAGAAAATAATCCTTCACTTTTTACACAGGTGTCATGGTTTTAGAGAAATTTCAAAAATACAGTTGCCTTAGGAGAATTGATGCACCTCTGAAGTGACCTTGGGAAAATCAAGATTTCTCCTAGCGTGGTTGGCCAAATAACTTTCTTGATGAGTCAAATGATAAATAGACACAAAGATATTTCCAATGAGCTATCATGAGCTCAATTTGGAGTTGAGGAAGACCTTCAAAAGTTGACTGCAACAACACTCTGCCTTGAGGTAGCCTCATTTGGCACATCTTGACCAGTCTTGTGAGATTTGAGTTTTGATAGGGAAAATGAACTCCAAATTGAAAAATTCCAGTTGGGTTGGAAAGTAGACTCAATAATATTTCCAACGAGCTATCCTGAACCCAATTTTGACACTATTAAGGCCTCTAAAAGTGGCTTCAAACAGGCACTACGCATAGAGAATTTGGCGACATCATAGAGGAAATTTGGCCTAGTTTGACCAGGAATGCTCTGTTTTTCGCCTAGCTTTTGCCAATTTGACTTTTTCACCTGCTTAGTGTCAAATTTGTGATTTAATTTAATGTACATTGATGGATCATGATGTAAATATGTCAAATTTTCACTTATGGAGGTAGATTCATCTATTAAAAAGTTGTTTGAAACTAAATGAATCAGTTTCCTTGTTTCTAGAGGCATGCTGTTCCATTGCCTAATTTCTAGTTCTCAGTTTAGAATTAGTTGGAACAACTCCTAAACTAGTGAGCTCGATCCCTAGAGGCTAGGATGAGCTATGGTTTGTCTATATTATGTGGTTTTTCAGTCATTAGCATGGTTGGACTCTTGAGAAAGCGAGCTTCATTGTACACTCATATTAGCATTTTGGCTAAGGAATTGAGACCAGGGTTTGTAGCACTCTTTGGGATCCCTATGGCATTTGTTTTGGTACAATGATTTTCTTTGTAATTTTGAATTTAATTATGTGTTATGTATGACATTATCTACCTTGTTTCTTCCTAACTAAATCAAACAAGAGTGAAAGTAGAATCCACCGAAATTGCAGTGCTCTACATGAGGTTTCTTTAGTTTCTTGATGTTTTCAGCTGTTTGGAGAGGATCCATGGCTTCTCTTTCTCTCTTCAACTCCTCACCTATCTAATCCCTCCACTTCATTCGATTTGAAGTGCCAAAATCATTTGCCTACCTTGCCCCATTTAGATCTCTGCAAAACTGAGCCTCATTCCCCACACCCAAAATCTGCTTTTCCATTTGAGCCAGCAAAAACATCATTTTATTCAATCAAACTCTTTTGCAAACATAACTAGCCTAAGATCAGTAGTTATATCAGTCATTTCAACCCTTTAGTGATCATATTTTTCTGAGATTGACCCGGAGAGAGCCCTCTCCTGACCTGGTAGGGCTAGCTGCCAGGTTAAGCGTGGTTTGATGTTGGTCCAGGATCCTACCTTTCTCAGCGTGAGGTAAATCTAGGCACTAACAACATCCATGACCTCCACAAAGGGTTCCTCCATGCAGCAGTAGCAGCAAAGGGATACGGTCATGATAGAACGCAAGAACAACTTCTCCTCACCCACAGAGGTACCACACAAGTTTCAGGTGGGTGACAAAGTTTGGTTGCATCTGCAGAAAGAATGCCTTACCAAAGCCCATTGGAAGCTCAGACCACTCCGATATGGTCCTTACACCATTACCAAGGCTATGGGAAACAATTCTTTGGAGCACAAAATTCTCTCATTCCTTCGCCTGCACCAAGTATTCAATGTGTACCACCCTCGACCATGCTTCCCACCATTAGTGGACACATCCGAGATTGCAGAACAACTCACCAGGGACCAAGTTCAGCAGATGGGGGAACTCAACGCAATGGGGGCCATTGCTTCCTAAGGGGGGAGGAATGATTCAGGTGGATGTTGGTGGCCACCCACCTATCCCACTTGGACCCCGACAACTGTCTCTTTCAGTTTTTCAGTTTCCTTAATTGTAGCACAATTTACTATTTTTAGCAGTTTTTCGGGTCTTGAACTTATGGAGTCGTTTTGAGGCTCTAAACGATGTTTTTGGGAAATCTGGGAGCAACATGGGTCCACGGACTAATGTTTCTCTTCCCAAAGTTGTAGCTCTTGGATAGATCTTTCTAACGAGATATTGTGCGGGTCAAACAGAGATCATATACCAAAGTTACGACCCCAGGAAGTTGATGTACCAATTTACCCAAACGGGGCCCACAGTTTGGCATTTCATCTTCTACGGTTAGGTTTTTGGATGTTTAGGGCTTTCCATTATTTCTCAACAATAAATTAACCTTCGAGCCTTGTTGTAACACAGTTCGGAGGCATGTATCCGCCACATCTCTTCTCATAGATAAGCTACCATCGCCCTAGCTAGTTTATTTCTGTTTTTTTTTGTAAGCATATTTTAGTATTTTACAATAATGAAATGAAGTATTATTTCTGCCGCATCTCTATATGTGTGGTTATATCTATAATTTTTTACGTTCCTATTTAAATCTGGATCATGCATGTACCTGGTCTGACGAAGAACTTGATATCTATCGCCATGCTTGAGGATAGAGGTTATGATGTGATCTTTTCGAAAGGAAGGGCATTCCTTAGACACATAGCCATGGGTCAAGTAAAGAAGATAGGGATTCGAGTTCAGAATCTCTATAAGATAGAGGTAGAGGATTGTGTTGTTTTAAGTTCAAAAGCAAAAACGATGTTGATCCAAGACATCGGCGAGTTGTGGCACAAGCGATTGGGCCACTTGCATCATGGGGCTTTGAAGATATTGCAACAAATCTCTACCGGTATTCCCAAAGGTAAGCTTGAGCAAGTTGATACATGCAAGGGTTTTACTTTTGGAAAATACACCAAGTCTTCCTTTGGAGATAGAGACAGTCGAGCAGATTCTATTTTGGAGAGAGTCCATTTAAATGCGTGTGGACCATTCTTGACAGTATCCACCACCAAACACAGGTATTATGTTATATTTGTAGATGACTATTCTCGTAAATGTTGGATATTTTCATGCAGAGAAATGATCAGAAATTCACAAAGTTTTGTGAATTCAAAGCATTGTTCGAGACATAGTCAGGAAAGAATGTTAAAGCTCTACATAGTGATAACGATGGAGAATATGTCTCCAATGAGTTTAAGAACTTCTGTGCAGCGGAAGGGATTAAACGAGAGTTGACGACACCTCATAAACCTCAACATAATGGGGTTGTTGAGAGGAAGAACAGGAGCATAGTAGGGGAAGCAAGGGCGATGTTGCATGATCACGGCCTACCGCTACACTTGTGGGTTGAGGCATGCAACACAATGGTTTATGTTGAGAACTGTAGCCCACATCAGATACTTGAGATTAAAACACCAGAGGAAGCTTATTCCGGTAAGAGGTAAGATGTTGGTCAGTTCTAGATTTTTTGGTCATCGGTATTTCCATGTCACCAAAGATGCATGGAAGAAGCTTGAGCCAACAACAGAGTTGGGGATCTTTGTGGGGTACATCGATACTCCCCAAAACTATCAGGTGTACATGCAAACCATTCGGATGACAGTGGTTCGCAGGGATGTCAAGTTTGATGAGGAGAAGGTAATGCGAGTATCCCTTGAGAGGGATCTTGAGCTACATGCAGAGGAGGAACTTTTAGTTCCTAAGGTTGAGAAGCCTTAGATTGATGTGGAGCAGCCACAAGCAGAGGTTCCAGGAGTGGAGACATCCACTCAGGAAGAGTATTCCAGAGAGGGAAGAAAGCACACTAGAGAGGTTGATAGATTTTTGGATGATGCATGGGAGAATGTGGGAGCACCCTCTTCTCAACACAGACATAGGAGGTCACTAGAGAGGTACACTAGATACATGGCACTTATGGGTGCATGTGTTGTGACAAAGCCATCTTCCTTTCAGGAAGCAGTGCAACAACTAGTTTGGGTTGATGCGATGGTGGAGGAGTATGACTCCATAGTTTGAAGCAGTGTTTGGGATGTGGTCCTGAGACCAGAGGACAAGTTAGTTGTGAGCTCCATTTGCTTTACAAGGTAAATAAAGCTACAAATGGTAGTGTGGAGAAGCATAAGGCTAGATTTGTGGCCCGTGGCTTTTCATAGGTAGAGGGGATTGAATATGATGGGACCTTTGATCCTATTGCAAGGTACTCATTTATCAGTTCTATTTTGGCACTATCTGCATAGATGGGTTCGAGTATCCATCAGATGGATGTGAAGACTGCCTTCCTCAATGGCATGATTGAGGAAGAGGTGTACATAGAGCAGCCCGAAGGTTTTTAAACCTTGGACCGTGAGTTGCATGTGTGCTGACTCAAGAGAGCGTTGTATGGGCTGAAGCAAGCACCCCATGCTTGGTACACCAAGATAGATAGCTACTTCACTGGGTTGGGCTTCATGAAGAGTGAAGCAGATGCGAACCTATATCACATAGTGGTGGAAGGTAAGATTTTGATCATTGTACTTTATGTAGATGATCTCATACTGATGGGTGATGAGAAGCTCATCAATTCTTGCAATGAGGACCTTGCAACAGAGTTTGAGATGGACATGGGGTTCATGCATTACTTTCTTGGCATGGAGGTATGATAGGGAGATGGGGAGTTGTTTATTTCACAAGGCAAGTATGCCAATGAGATACTCAGGAGATTTCACATGGAGAGTAATAAACCCATGGAGACTACTCTAGCTGGTAACTGGAGGAAGGAGGATGTTACTTCAGGAGAAGTAGTGGAAGCTACTATTTATAGGCAGCTTGTGGGTTCACTCATCTATTTAATGAACACATGACTAGATATGTGTCATGCAGTTAACCAACATAGTCAAGAGATTGTTAGTCCTACCAAGTTGTATTGGAAGGCGAAAAAACATGTATTGAGATACCCCAGAGGCACTACTCAGTTTGGGTTGTGGTACTGACAGACAAAGGGAGTGAAGATTCAAGGCTTCACCAATGTAGATTGGGATGGGAGTCCATCTGACAAGAAGAGCACATCAGGAGGGATCTTTAGTATTGGGTCAACTGCAATTTCTTGGTACAACAGGAAATGAAGATCAGTTGCACTCAGTTCGGCAGAGGTAGAGTACATGGGTGCAAGTCAGGAAACATTTGAGGCTATCTAGATGAGGAAGATCTTGGTTCACTTGTTTGGTCAGTAGATGGATTTGATAGTGATTTATTGTGATAATTAGGGTTGTATCAAACTCTTTGAAAATCTAGTTTTTCATGATTGGTCCAAGCATATAGATATCTTGTATCATCATCTCAGAGATTGTGTATTGAGGTGGATCATGTTATTAGATTACATTCCCATGGAGGAGAAAGATGTTGACATCTTGACAAAGGCATTGCCAAGATGTAAATTCGAGTTTCACAGAGATAGGATCGGGGTAGTGGATAATCTCTTTCTTTTTGAGAAGAAGTGTTGAGAAATGGAAATTCGATTTTAATTTCTCCTTGAATTAAGCTGTGAATTAAAATAGAATTCTTTTGTCATAACAATTTGAAAATAATTAATTAAGTTTAATTAACTTAATTAATTTAGGAACTCTGAATTGGAAGTCTTTTGGAAGACATGTATATGTACTCCCTAACTTATAGTGAGTAAACAGTCAATTGGGACACTAGTGACCTAATTAGTACTACTCTAGTTAACTGAAGATTCCACCATCAGAAACTCATGCATGTTGATTATGAGAAAGACCCAGTTGAGACTAGAGTGCAGGGATAGTGTATTATTTGTTTTATATTTTTTTGAGTTGCACTAATAGTGCATGCATTCAGGAACTAATCCTTGGGGGATTGTGCTATTTTTAGAGGCTTTATTTCCCTTTAAATACAAGCTATTCTCCATAGGAATTACACATTGGAATAGAGACTTGGAGAGCTTGTGAATTGGCTAAGCTTTGGCCTTGAGCTTTCTTATGAGTTGGAGATTGAATTTGCTGAGTGCTGGGATTGTTCTTGAGAGAACAAGAATTGTAATTTCATCTTGATTTTCCTGATTAATACAAAACAGATAGTGGGGTTTTGAGTTGTGGCTTTCTCCAGGTATTTATTGTGTTATATGCCTTTGATTCTCTTCCTCTATTGATTATTGTTTGCTCGATGTTTATGGGCTTCCACTGTAAAGAGTAGAAGTAGATTCTTGTCTTTTTCTTTAGAAAATTGCATTAGCTTGTGAATCTACAAGTTTTTCTACAAGATACATAGGAATTCAACAGGGCACCAAAATTGATAGTATAGGACTTTCAGGAAAAGATCATGCATTTCAAGATAGACCTTATGATGTTAAAGTAGAGAGTTTGGATAGTTCGAGACACTGTCTTACATGAGAATAGGAAAATTGAGGAGCTCATAGGGGTATGTGTTGAATCAATGACCAAGATTTCTAGTGTTGAGGAACGAATCAAGTCCCTCACAAGGAAGCAAGAGGAGTATAGTTGGGAGTTCCAGAGCAGCCTTCCATAGGCTTGTAGCACTACCAACCCACCTTTATACATTGTGAAGAGCAGGGAAGAGTTCTCCAAATGGATGATGTTGGGTGACTAGGTGGAGAAACATGAGTTGAGCGTCAGGAAACATCAACATAGTATACTTATTCCATGCATAGGAATTCATGCATTAAATCCTTCACACATGATGGATTGGAGAGAGATTATGAGTTGGAACTCTATTGATGGGTTGATTCCTAGTAGGATACCCATAGCCAAGGGCATATTGCAGCTTGGGCCCTTAGGCACAGGAAATGATGGAAGGTTGAGATGGTATCATAAGCCATAGGTTCCAGGACTTAGGTGGTATTGGGATCCAGGTGAATCTATTGAGGGAAGGATTGGACACAGGGTTGTTTGGGATCCAGGGATCAAAGGATCCATTCAGGATCATTTAGCATGGAAGCATGGGATAACACATTGGCTTGTATGGGATCCTGGTATTAGTGTACAGATGCTTTTGTTATGGGAAAAAGTGGATTGCTTGAGCGCAAGAAATCTTTGGGCAAGAGGATTTGTAATATTCCCTTTTCTTGATATGGTCGAAGTGGACAGAATCTGCCAATGGTATTTACTGTGGTATTCACCAATGGTATCAACCCATTGTATTTTCCTTCATTTTTCGAAGTAAAACAATAAAATAAGGTTTCTAGAAAGTCCATCAAACCTATAAAATGGTATAGGGGACAAAAAGTGGCATCATCCCGAGTTTGTCTATCTTATTGTGTTTTGTTGAGAACTTGGCGTGGCTAGTTCTACTTGATCCCGAGAAACCCTGCAGACAATTTGTTGTTGGATACATCTAGGGTTCACATTTGTGCTTAAATGTTTTTTCTTTCTTGTGCATTGAGTAGCCATGTATGTTGAGGTAGGGGCTCCATTATTTTGCTTTTATTTGGGCATGCCTCGCTTTCTAAGTATTAATTAAAATAAGGGTTGCATTTTTCCAGATACCTTTGCGTTAAGTGTTTTGTTGAATGTATTTTTTATTAGAACACCTAATGTGCTAGTTCTATTAAAAATTTTGCATTTTGGGATCTTGCATTTTATGTGCTTGATGAATAGTGTGCTGCATCATTATCTGGACAAGTTTGTTATTGTATTGATTGATGATATATTGGTATATTCTAAATATGAGGAAGAACATGCCGAAAATTTAGCAATAGTATTGAGATTGTTGAGAGAGTGTCAGTTTTATGCTAAGCTGAGTAAATGTAGTTTCTTTCAGACATAGCTACACTACTTGGGACATGTGGTTTCCAAGGAAGGCATAACATTGGATCTGGAAAAGATAAGGGTTATCATGGAGTGGGAAAGTCCTAGAAATGTGGATGAGGTAAGATCATTCATGGGGTTAGCGAGTTATTACAGGAGGTTCAGTAGGAACTTCTCTCACATTGCTTATTTGATTACATTGTTGCAAAGGAAATTCAATAAATTTGAATGGACAAAGGAATGTGCAACAAGTTTTGATAAGTTAAAGCATTTTCTAATGAATGCTCCAGTGTTAAAGATTGCAAATCCAAACAAAGAATTTGTGGTATGTACATATGCTTTCAAGAGAGGACTTGGTGGAGTTCTTATGCAGGAAGGACATGTAGTATGCTATGAATCAAAGAAATTGAATGAGCACGAGCAGTATTATCCAACACATGGTCTTGCGTTGGTAGTGATCATCCATGCTTTGAAGATGTGGAGGCATTATCTTCTTGGGAGGCAGTTCATCTTGATGAGTGATCACAATGGATTGAGGTATCTATTTGACCAACTGAATATGAATTCCAAGCAAGCTAGATGGTTGGCCACGATCAGTGAGTTTGAATTTGAGATCAGATACATTAAAGGTAAAGAGATAAGGGTTGCAAATGCTCTTAGCAGGAGGATACAAGTAAATCATATAGAAGCTATTAGTTCCTATGGGACATATCTACATGATTAGATCTTGTAGGAAGGACAACATGATGATAGGTATAGGGAGCTTATGCATAAGTTACAATAGGGTACAAGTGATCAGGATGTGGACTATCATCTCACAACAGATGGTTTGGTTAGATTTAGGGACAAGATATATGTGCTAGACAAAAGTGGGCTCAAGAAGCTTATCTTGAGGGAATTTTATGCTAAGCCATATTTAGGTCACCCAGCATATCAAAAGACATTGACAAGAGTGAAGAAGTTTTATTATTGGCCAAATCTGAAGAGGGAAGTGGCAAAGTTTGTGGCTAGATGTGTGGACTGTCAGTAGGTGAAACTAGAGTGTAAGCATCTAGGTGAATTACTTCAACATATTTTGATTCTAGAGTGGAAGTGGGATGCCGTTTCCATGGATTTCATTATAGGTTTCTGAGGAAATCTAGGCAACATGATTCTATCATGGTTGTTGTGGACAAGTTGACTAAGGTAGCACACTTCATTCCATTGAAGTCTACATATTCAGCTAATGATGTGGCATAGGTATTCATCAGAGATATAGTGAGGTTGCATGGTGTACCAAAGAAGAATGTATCAGACAAGGATGCCAAGTTCACTTCTAGATTCTGGAAAGAGTTATTTGCAGGTTTGGGTATAGAATTGGCCTTTAGTACAACTTATCATCTGCAGACAAATGGACAGGCAGAGAGGGTCAACAATATATTGGAGGACGAGTTGCGAATGTTCATCATGCATTAACAACAAATGTGGAAAGAGTATCTTCCATTGGTTGAGTTCACTTACAATAATGAGTACCAAGGATCTTTGAGGATAAGTCCATTTGAGGCATTGTATGGGTGGACTTGTAATACTCCCATCGGTTGGAGTGATCCATTGAACAAGGTATTGATAGGACCAGATATGTTTGTAGAGATGGAACATGAAATGCAGGTAATCAAGAAGAATTTGAAGGCAACACATGATAGACAGAAAAATTATGCATATCAAAATAGGTTTCTTAAGGAGTTTCAGGTTGGGGATCATGTGTACTTGTGCATCAAGCCTAAGAAGAGGTCCTTGAGGATTGGATCATGTGCCAAGAAGACACCTCGATTTTGTGGACCTTTCAAGATTCCTGAGAGGATTGGACTAGTATCCTATTGACTTGCATTACTTCCAAAAGTGAAAGTCCATGATGTTTTCCATGTGTCCTTGCTTAAAGATTTTGATCATGTGATTTTACTGGAGCTAAAAGGAGAATTCCAACTGGAACCTTAGTGCATATTGCAGAGAAAGATACTCATGGTATGGAACCGAGCAATCGAGTAGGTTAAAATGCAATGGAAGCACTTTGGGCCCTAAAGCTACATAGGAGATGACCAATCAAATGCGAGCTATGTATCCTTCTCTATTCCCTAGTTGAACGAATGTTTTTGGGATATGTTTTGGTGTGTTGTTTAGTATATGTATATATTTATATGGATGTAAATACCTCCATGAGTTGTGTTATAAAGATCCAATAAGTGGTATGGGTGCCATGTCGTTATTATTTTCATGCAGTTATGTTTCTCACGTTGGTTTTCTTCTCAACATGATGATCATTGTAAATACTGCAATGATCTAAGTTATATAGATCCATGGACAATATGTTTTACTTTTCAATAGTCTTGCTGGTTGAAGGTGTTACTAAACACTGAGGACGATGTTCCCCCAAGGTAGAGGGTTCTGTAACAACCTTGGTAAAAAAATCATGTAATAAAGTAAATAAAGGAAAAAATAATAACCATGGTCATGGGACACATATTCTGAGATGAATGTTAGGCGAAAAAATAGTGATGGGGATCACTTGTGATTTATTAATGGCTATGGAAATTCACAAAGACAATGGAAAAGGTTTTGGAAAGGCATGAGGCATTAATTGGCATTTTATTTATGAAAATAATGGAAATTAGGAGAAAATGAAGGTAAAAGGTCACAGGTTGCATGTGAGGAGGAAAATGAAGGAAAATAATAGAAAATGAAGAAAATAGAGGCCTCATTAATAGAAAAGCTTATGAGGATTAGTCGGTTTCTTTTTGTTAGTTCAATTTTGGAGCTCTCTCTCTATTCTCTCTCTGTCATACTCTTGGATACTTAGAGTTTTCTTGGAGCACTCTTGGAGGAGTGTGGCATACTTGGAGTTTTGGAGCAAGAAGGTAAAGGAAGGGCAGGAAAGCATAAGAGGACGTAAGATCAACAACTACAACGAGTTTTTCTTGTAGGTACAGAGTTGCATGTATGATTTCCATTCTACTTTTGGCATGCATGGCATATGCAGGTGGTTTCTTGGTTATGATCTATCATTGGCATGGAGGAATGCCTATATTGATGGTGGATTTGCTTAGCCTTGCCATTTCCTGGATAACCATGGTGTTGTGGGTTTCTTTCCTTTTGTTTTTTGTTTGGTTCTCATGTTACTTTGGTTTTCAGTTGGTTTACTAGTTCCTGGAAGCCTTGTAACAACTTGGGTTGAGTTACAAACACTTTGGAGCCCTTTGTTGTACAAAACCTTTGGAAGCCCTTGGTGGGTTGAGATACTAGTCTTGGAAGCCCTGGTTTCATAAATGCTTTAGAAGCCTGACAACAGTTGTGGGTTGAGTTACTAGTCCTGAAAGCCCTCGTTGGAACAAATGATCTGGAGCCCTAGACAACTTCGGTAGAGACCAATATGGTGATGGTTTGTGATGTTCGACTGTGAGGTGGAATCACTGCTTGATGGTTGAGGTGGTTTGGCGTCTTAAAGCCCTAATTTGGTTTTGTTGGATGTATTCCATGAGATCCCACATTCATGTTTGGAATATGGCACGAGGGTGACTAACTGAAAGAGATATTTGGTTTAGCCTAGTCTGTGGTCAAGTGGTTTGTGGAAGTCCCATACCTGGTTGTTAAGATATTCCGACACATAGGAAATAATTAAGTATAACTTGGTCTAGTGTAGAGTTAGGTAAAGCGTGTTTCTTTACTATGTACTTTTGTAACTTACAATCCGACGGTCACAATATGTAGTGATCCGACAGTTCATTCTCTCCTCGGTATTACCGACACTTGATCCATGGCTTAACACTCGATTGGTCCATGATCTCTATTTAAAGAGCATGGAGGGTCATTTGTAGGGTAACCGTTCATGAGAGAAGCTTATGTAAATTTTCATTCTTTTATTAATAAATTGCCTGAAGTGGCCGCATTGGCTCAGACCATGGATTGTTTCCCTCTTTGAGGGTTTTAACCACGTCAAAAATATTGGTGTATTGATCTGTGATCTATTTGTGACTGGTGTCCTTTGGTGTTCTGTCTGAGGAACTTACCCTGTATTTAAGGGTTGCACCAGTTGGTGATCCAAATCTAAACCCGTTAGAACTGCATCCTACTGCCATTTCCTAGATCTACTCTTTCTTACTGCTTTCGAGCCGAAAGTATTGCTCTATTGTGTTAGGAGCATATGTTCCAGTGAGGAACCCTTTTCATTTCATGCGAAAAGGTTTCCGGTAGCCCTAGCTACGTCATTTTTAAGATCTAGAGGTATATAATGTTTATTTGCAGTTTCTAGTTATTTTCTCTCTGTTTATTTCGGTTTATTTATCTCTTTGTTTTTTATTACTGGATCTACACCTTTCATTTCTACGTATGCTATTTACCCCGCAACTCTATGCAATCTGGGAAAATCAGAAACAGAAAGGAAGTTTTTTTCTCATGTGTATGCTCTTTTCCGCCGCGCCTTAGTGTGATCTCGGAAAATCAGAAACATTGAGGAAAATTGTTAGTTTCCGGGTAAAGCTAACTTCAAACCATAAGGTTTGTTTTTTTTTTTGTATGTCCATTTTGGGTTTTGTGGTTTTTGTTTTGTAGGAAAAAAAGAGCTTTCTCAAGTAAGCACGCGCCTCAAAGCTTTGGTGACTAAAGAAAAAAACAAAAAAAAAAACTTCCTCTTTTCCAAAAATTACTAACCTTTTAAACTAGCTCACTTGGTCCAAAGTTACTTTATGAGAATAGAGGTCTTGAGTTCAAGTCTTTCTCTTTGTTGAGCTAATTAGATTAAGTTTGGAAAGGGGACAATTTTTTTTTTTAAATACAACATTATCATTCATTTTTGCACATTCCTGCAGTTCGTCGGCATCTTCAACAACTTTTCTTAAAAAAGTCATAACTTCTTCATTTAGAAGTCATTTTCAGAGCCGTTTTTTTTTGAATCAGCCTAATTTTTCAAGATATTTCCATTGGAACACTTAGTTTCAACATCTATAGCTTTAGTTTCTGTTAAAATGGAAAGTCCATGCCAAGTTATTCTTGACATCACCAACTACTTCCAATGGTGGTCCTACATTGTGGATTTACTTAGAAGTAAAGGTCTTTACAGAATAGCCTCAGGCCAAGAAACCAAACTAAAAGATGAAGATAAGGTAGCCAAATGGGAAAGTAGGCAAGATCAAGCACGTGGGTTGATAGGGATGTCTATTTCTCCAGACCTTAGATTCCATGTTGCAGAACTTGATACTCCTAATGAATCAATGAAACAAATCACTAAAGTTTTTGGAATTAAAAATGAACTTAGAGCCCATCAACTCGAAAATGAGTTGCTTACATTGGACCCCAATAATTTTTCTTCCATTGAATATTTTTTGTCCAATTTCAAGATCCTTAGACTTCTCTTGGAAGGTGTTAAGGTTAACAAAGAAGATAGTAACCTTATCTATTCCATTATTACTAAGTTGGGACCAGCCTACTCTGTGCTTGTTTCTACCTTCCATTCTACAAGAGAAGCCTTCATTTATCAAGGACAAGACTACAAGTCCCCTTCCTTTGATTCCTTTTTGATTCTTTAATAAGAGAACAAGAAAAACTCTTACACCTTGATCTTCTTAATCTTGGAAACTCTTCTAAGAAATCCTTAGCCTCCCAACAACAACCAAATTCAAAGAATCCTAAGAAGTCGTATCCTAAAAAGAATGTTCCTAAACCAAACAAGGGTCCTAAGCAATTTCAGCCTCAAAATGAAAAATCATTTCAACAAAATGATAAGGCAAATAAAAACAAAGGGAAGAAGATTGATAGACATTGTCACTTTTGTAATCAAAATGGCCACTTAGAATCCAAATACTTTAAGAAGATGGAAGCCTTGGAAGTAGCAATGAAGAAGCATAACATCCATTTGGAGCACTCTTCAACTTCACCTTCATCTTCAGGAATAACACTTTCGACATTTGGTTGTCAAACATCTTGGTATGGATATGCACTAAATGTATCTTCTTCTTCTAATTCTCATGAGTGGCTCGTTGATTCTGGAGCTTCTTATCACATGGCCAAAAACAGAGCCATGTTTTCTTCTTTAAATGATTGTAACACCAAAAATATATATGTTGGTGATGATAGATCTCTTAGTGTTATAGGGACTGGAACTGTTCATATAGACAATGGTTCATTTAATGATGTATTATGTGTTCCAACCTTATCCTGCAACCTTCTATCTGTATATCAGATGACTCATTCAGGTGAAGGTAAAATCGTTGAATTTTCACCTCACGATGTTGTAATTAAGGACCTAAGAGATCCTAGATAGATTTTAGCTACTGGCATTGTTGATGATTCTACAAGGTTGTATAAGTTTAACAACTTTGGGTCATCAAATCTTCCCTCAGTATTTGTTGCTCATAATGATGAAGTGAGCAAACTTTGGCATGAGCGATTTGGTCACTTAAACTATCACTCCCTTTAGAATCTATGTAAAGAAAATATGGTGAAAGGTCTTTGCATTGGTATCTTGTAGAGATGGTGTTTGTTCCGGATGTGTACTCCGAAAACATCATCGGGATAGTTTTGAAAAATGTGCCTCTTGGCACGCCTCAACGCCTTTACAACATGTGCATAATGATTTATGTGGTCCACTTCCAATTGTTTCATTCTATGGCTACAAGTATTTCTTAACTTTCATTGATGATTTCTCCAGACGCACTTGGGTATACTTCTTAAAACTCAAGAGTGAAGTATTTAACATGTTCTTGGCCTTTAAGGCCTTTGTTGAAAAACAACTTGGACATCAAATTCTTAAGCTAAGATCTGATAATGGCGGAGAATATGTTAACAACAAATTCATCAACTTTTGCACTGAGAATGGAATTCAAATGCAACATACTGTCCCATATACTCCACAAAAAAATGGTGTAGCTGAAAGGAAGAATCACACCTTAAAGGAAATGGCTAATTGTATGCTTCAATCTAAAGGACTTAGTCTTAATTTTTGGGCAGAAGAAATTAACTGTGAAAATTACATAATAAATCACACTCCTACAAAGGTTTTAAAGAATATCACTCCAGAAGAAGCTTGGAGCTTAATTAAACCAGATGTAAGTCACTTTCGTGTTTTTGGAAGTGAAGCATGGGCCCATATTCCAGATGAGAAACATAAAGCTTTAGAAACTAAGAGTGAAAAATGTAGTTTTGTTGGATATTCTAAAGATGTCAAAGGATACAAAATTATTCCACTTAAGTCCAAAAATGTTATCATTAGAAGAGATGTAAAGTTTTCTGAAAAGATATCGGCCTACGAGCCTAGTTCGGCGGATGTGCCACCTCTCTCTATCCCTTCTACTTCTTCTTCAGATGATGACAATGAGGATGAAACCCCCCCCCCACCTTCTCAGGATCCTCCTTTAGCTCCTCAGCTTCCAAATTGGGTCTGTGCTACTTGGGATGTAGCAGGTGCTCTTGCCGGTGATCCTACAGATCAATGACATACACGTTCTCAGTTCGAAATTCTTTACTGGCTCAAGCTTTAGCTAATTATGATCCTGACACCTTTGCAAAAGCTTCAGGCCATCCAGATTGGGACACAGCGATGAATGAAGAATATCGTTCATTATTGGCAAATGATACATGAGATCTTGTTCCTCTACCAAAGGGACGAAATTTTTTTAGATGCAAATGTGTTTACAGAACCAAGTATGGACCAGATGGAAAAGTTGATAAACATAAAGCTCGTCTTGTTGCTAAGGGTTTTTCTCCCCTGTTTCCAAAATGAATTCTATCCGCCTTGTTCTTTCTCTTGCTGCCTCTTTCAAATGGGAAGTTCATTAGATGGATGTTAAATCTACCTTCTTGCATGGGGACTTGCATGAAGAAATATATATGGAACAACCTACTGGCTTTATACAACCAGACTCTAGCCTTGTATGTCGGCTTAAGAAATCCCTTTATGGTCACAAGCAAGCCCCTCGAGCTTGGTATGCCAAAATGGATAGCTTTCTTTTAGAAACTGGCTTTTCTAAGTGTCATTTTGACAATACTGTCTACACCAAGAAAGTGGGCAAGTCCCTTATCATTCTTGTTCTTTATGTTGATGATATTATCCTTACTGGTAGTGATCCCAACCTTATAAACCATGTGAAGTCCAGCCTTAAAAAGAAGTTTGAAATGACAGACTTAGGACACTTGCATTATTTTCTTGGTCTTCAAGTCTTGCAATCCAAGGAAGGTATTTCCCTTTCCCAGTCCAAGTATGCATGTGATCTTCTACGCCATTTTCACATGGAAGACTGTAAGCCAACCCCTTCTCCCTTTCAGTCTGGAGCCAAACTTTTAGTCACTTGTACTTCACCTGAAGTTGATGCTACCTTATACCGTCAGCTTGTAGGAAAACTTTTGTATCTGACCCATACTCGTCCTGACCTTTCCTTTGCTGTTGGCCTTATTGCTTGGTTTATGCAAAACCCACATGAAAGTCATTGGAAAGCAGCTAAAAGAATACTTCATTATGTTCGAGGTACAGTTCAATTTGGGATTCATTACAGTGCCAAAGCATCTCCTCTATTGGTTGGTTTCACTGATTTTGATTGGGCTGGTGACCTTGATGATCGGAAGTCTACTGCAGGTTATGTGTTCACTCTTGGTTTAGGACCTATTACATAGGCTTACAAGAAACAAAGTGCCATTTCACTTTCTTCAACAGAAGCAGAGTATCACAGTGCCGTAGAAACTAGTAAGGAAGCCATGTGGCTTCGTCAGATCCTATCAGAGTTTGGCTTTCAGCAGCAACATCTGACTACACTTTGGTGTGATAATCAAAGTGCCATTCAACTATGCAAAGATCTAGTCCAACATCAGCACGGAAAACACATTGAACTTCACATGCACTTCATCAGAAATCTCATTCATGACCATGTTCTTGAAGTGCAATATTGTTCAACAGATGATCAAGTTGCAGACATATTTACAAAAGCTTTCACAGAGGCGAAGTTTACTAAACTTCGATTTATGGTTGGAGTTCAGGAAGTTGCCACTAAGGGGGGATAGGCTCTAATGCCTTCTTCCTTCTCCTATTGTGTCATATTTGTATACCCTTCAATCCTATCCCAAGTTGTTCTTAAGGGGGGATGTTAGGATATTTCGACACATAGGAAATACTTAAGTATAACTTGGTCTAGTGTAGAGTTAGGTAAAGTGTGTTTCTTTACTATGTACCTTTATAACTTACAATCCGACGGTCACGATATGTAGTGATTTGACGATTCATTCTCTCCTTGGTATTACCAACACTTGATCCATGGCTTAACACCCGATTGGTCCATGATATTTATTTAAAGAGCATGTAGGGTCATTTGTAGGGTAACCATTCATGAGAGAAGCTTATGTAAATTTTCATTATTTTATTAATAAATTGCTTGAAGTGGCCGCGTTGGCTCAGGCCATGGACTGTTTCCCTCTTTGAGGGTTTTAACCATGTCAACAATACTGGTGTATTGATCTGTGATATGTTTGTGAGCGGTGTCCTTTGGTGTTTTGTTTGAGGAACTTAACCTATAAATTCCTACACTGGTTGCATTTTGCATATGTTAATAAGAGCTTCTTTCCACTTGTATTTGATGGATAAATATACTTGTTTATATGTGGTTTTTATGTATGTTATATCCTTGTTATTTTTGTTGGTTATATGTTGGTTATGAGCATGTTTTATGACAATGATGATGTATGGCTGTCATCATGTTTTGATTTGTAAATGAATGAACACTGAATATAAGACCTAATAGATGATAATGCAGCTAATGTGATACGAAATCAATGCTTCTTAGCGATTCTGAGATAAGTATGAGACCCCTATCCTCAGATCTGTTGTTATGACCTGTAGAATGCATATTTGTGACATGTTTGACGAAATGCCTGTCATGG
Organism: Pinus tabuliformis; assembly: GCA_031772625.1. Lineage (NCBI taxonomy): Eukaryota > Viridiplantae > Streptophyta > Pinopsida > Pinales > Pinaceae > Pinus > Pinus tabuliformis. The sequence continues at coordinate 12,497,930 of CM062820.1, read as the reverse complement.
CTAGTAGGGGTCCAGTCAAGTCTTTGTTCAAGTATTTGCATTAGTATCATTGTTTCGATGTTACTTTTCATTTCTGGAAGTTTCATGAAGTTTTGGGCAATTGCCTAAGACTTGGCCCTGAAAAAGTGGCACAAAATTTGGGGTCGCTAGCTCTGAACTAGCTAAAAAAGTCCCTAGTGGCTTGCATGCCCTTCCTTTGAGAGTGACTGGAGGGTCTTGTATGCATGCCCATGTCATGGAAATGATTGAGGCTCTAGGGCAGTGAAATGCCAAGTTGTCTTAGGGGTTGATCACCTGGAAAGGTTGGTTGGCTTTAGGAGGCAATATGATATGTGTAGAAGGTCAGATTTGTTGTGCTGTGTCAGTTCCACTTCCTTAACTGTACACGGGAATTGAATCAGATCATAATGACCTCTCGTCACATGTTTACCCTAGCGGATCGGTCAACTTCGGTAAATGTGGAAGAGGATGTTACATTAAATCTTGTGAATTTATTTATGAATTATCATTGTGGATTATTTATCTATGAATAATTATCTTTTCATTTGTTTATCGAGTGCTACTATGTAGAGAATGTATGGAGGGCCACCTTCTTGAGGCTATGTCATCTAATTTGATGGCCAATAATTTGGTATGATCGACTTACAAGTTTAAGTAAATAATATTCATGGTTTTTCCAAAACAATAAAAGTTTTAAATGAATTTGGTCAACCCTTCCAAAATTTCTTTACCACAAAATTTAGTTGGCTAGGAATAAACAAGTCTCTTCTTGTTAAACATTTACAATTTAGAAATTGTGGTGTGGACCAAGCCTTGGATAATAGTGAAAAGATATGGGTTCAACAATTTATTTTAATTTTTAGTGGTTCCATTTCTCCTCTCTTAGGCATTAGATCTTCTCCACTTTTCTTTACAAATTAGTAAAGGCATTTAAGAATTTTGAAATTGATAGTTGCAATTATGTTTTTTTCTTTCTTCGCTTTTCATAATAATCCAAAAATAATAACTTAGATTCTTTTTAATCCAAAAGAAAATAAAATTGTTTAATATATATAAAGATTATAAAATACTGATATATTTAAAGCTTATTCTCTATAGTATATGAAATAATGATAGTAAAAAATTATTAATTATAAATTAATAATACTTTAATCAAAATAATTTGATAATAAACTCAAAAACTTAATCTCAAGAATCAAAGTGAGTTGTCTTTGTTAAACAAAATCACCTTTATACATATCAAATCAAATCTCAACTCCATTATCTATAAATAATGAGAATTTAAGCTATTTCCATAATCCCTTAACTTGGAATAGGAAGATGAAAAAATAATTTTAAAAATCATATATTAAATATTTTATAAGTATATTATTTTTCAAAAGCCAATTTGGAATTTCTATTTTGTCATTATAGTCTAACCAATGTATAATTTAGTAGCACCATAATGAAATTGAAGAATGTACATTGCTATAGGTTTCAAGGAGCCTTCTTTTGATTTAATATAAAATTTTATTCCAGTGAAGTCTCCCTCAATATAAACATGTGTTGTGTATGGAGATGCCAAAATAAACACTAATCAGCACCTTTCAGTAAAGGTCTTTGAAATTGACATGTTTGTTGCCTAGTCAGAACATTTGTTAATGATAGCTAAGTGGAATTGCTAAAATAAAAGCTCCACATCATTGATACGAATCTTGGAATTGATTTAAAAGTTGAATACTAAAGTGTGATGTCGGTGAAATTGTTGCAAATTTCAAAATTAATAGACTTAGATTTGTTTAGAAAGGTTGAGATCAGCTGAGATCAATTCAAATTTATATGGTTTATTCAACAATTCTAACTTCTGTTGTTATTAATGAATTTAACATTTTAGTTCCAAAAAAATCTACACTAAAGCACATGGCTTAGGCTATTTTTCAATTCGATGGAAGTAATCCTTAAATTTATTGTTAAATTATTTATTTATTTGGTTTATGGTGTTTTTGGATTTGTGTTATCTAGGTTTTTAATGTGAGAATTTAATATAGATAATATTTTAATAAAAAGTGTTTTAATATGGCATATTATTGTTAAAGATTTTTGGAAGAGAAATATGTAATATTTTTTGATTTGTTTATTCATCATTAGAGATCTAAAAGGAATAAAGTTATTTGGTTTCTGATGATGGATAGAGTAACCATCCCAAATATTGAACTGATAAAAAACTATTACACAATTTTTTAGGAAATCTTTAACAATATAAATATCTATGAAAGTCTTCGATCACTCATTGCATATTATGATTGGGCACTCTGATCATAATTGCAAATTTAAAAAAAAACTTAATGTTTAATGGTTAGAAAAATCAAACAATTGACTTTGCTACTGCCTATCAAATTTGAAGATTTTTCAAAATCTGCAGATAAATAGTAATGCAATAGAAATATATTAAGTGCATATAATCTAAACTCATAAACACTTAGATAAATATAATGATGTCTCTATTTAAAAGGCAAAATCGTTTTCGTTTCAATATAGTTACTCATAATTGAGCCCATGTCAATAAAAAAATGCATATATAATGAACCCAATAAAGGGTTAGAAACGTCCATAAAAATTTCACAGATGCTATGAATCTGGAAACCTCAGATCATAGATGCAATGAATCTGGAAATTTCAGATCAACCTCAAATGCGATGGATCTGAAACCTCAGTACAACAAAACAATGAATCTGAAAACCTCAGATGCAATGGATCTGAAAACATCAGTACGATGAATCTGAAAACCTCAGTACAACAAAACAATGAATCTGAAAACCTCAGATGCAATGGATCTGAAAACATCAGTACAACAAAACATTGATCGCAGAAATCTAAAATATGAAATACATGACCATAAAGAGTAGCGATAAAATACATAGAAAACAACTACAACGATGTCTCTAACTTCAGTTACAGATCTTCCCTCAGTGGAAAATCTTGTGAGAATTTCATTTCCAACCGGCATGAGTACGGCCATGATAACCTTCATCTTTCCTGATGTTTCTGCAGGCGCAGCAAGCAACAGAGTAGAGAACAACAAGGACAACGAGGACTACTATAAGAACAATGGCGATCTTCTTCCAATCTTTTTTCCACGCAGCCAAAACACCTGCCTTGCATGTGCTGCAACTATAGCAAAGTTGGTCCTCATTATTGCTCCAAAGGCCACAGTCGGAGTTGGTGCTGTTTGCAGAAGAAGTTGTGGCAGCAGTCCAAGTGGTGGCGTTGACATATGTGAAATTGCAAGCCGTCGGTGGCTTGCAACATCCCGACTGCGCACAAAACACAAACCCAAATGTTTCAATTCTGCAGAGATTCTGAACTTCTTTTTAAATATCACATCTTTCAGATTCAGTATACAAATTTGTTATACAGATCCTCATGCCCTCTAAAGTTCTTAAATTACCTTTTTCTATAATAAATATTTATCGTAGGGTGATATATGAAAAATGTGGTCATCTCCTCCCTTTACAGATGGGTGTTCTAAAATTGTTAAATTAATATTTTTTATAAGTAGAACTTCGGCGTAAATCACATATGGAAAGACTTTTGTTGACCCGTTTCAAACGAATTAGTGTGGTTTATCGTTGGTTCGAAACGCGTCGACAAAGGTTTTTTTATATGTGATTTAGGCCGAAGTTCTACTTATAACTATTATGGATCACAGAAGCCTCAATTCAACAATTAATATTTCTTTTAATCTAAATTTTTATGCTATTGTGATAAATGAAAAATAGGACATATCTCCTTTAAATCAATAAGTTCTTATTTCAAATATTAATTAATTTAAATATTTAAATTTATATTTATTTTTTGACATTTACTTACTATAATTATTATGAAATTACTATGTAAATAATTAAATAATAAATGATATTAAGTGAATACAGGTTTATCTTTTCACATTTACTTATTATAATTATGAAAATCACCCTACAAATTATAAAATAACAAATTGTATATGTGAATCCATAAATTTATAAAACCACTTGATATAATTAGGAAAATTATTATACAAATTACAAATTGCATCATGTGAATCCTTGAATGTATAAAGCCACCAAATATAAGTAGGAAAATTATCAAATAATAAATTATATCATGTGAATATGTAAGTTTATAGAACCAATGGAACCAATGGTTGTGTTATCATTATTAATTTTAAAAGTGGTAAACTATGCTAATTCACATATATCAATAACATATATTTACTAGCTCAGCCATATAAAGTAAATGGCTGGTAAGTATTTATAGACATCAGAACACTTACTTCATAATACATCTCACATTACTCAGATTAAAAAAATCATTAAAATTAACTAATTATACTTTAATTTAAAATTATTATTATTAATGTGATTAATGTCAGAGACTTATATCTAAATTATACTTTATTTTAAATTATTATTATTAATTATGAAAACAATTAATATATGAGTTGAATATATATATATTTGAAAAAGCATTTCATAAAATCCTTAATGATAAATATTTTTAATTTGTAAATAGACTTTGTTACAATATCATGGCTTACTCATACTACATGCTAAAAAAAGTCATAACTCATATTTATATGACATTTTTTGTTTTCAATTAATCAATTTAATTACAAGGGGAAAATAAACCTAACTACTTTTTCTCATACATCTTAATTTTTGATATGTGAGTATTATTAAAAATATTTTAGAATATTCCATGGAAATTAAATTCTTACTATCTATCTAATAGTTATTAATAATTAAATTAACATTCTATGAATCTTATTTTAAATATGGAAAATCTTACACTATCAGTGTTTGAATCATGTTTTTAATGGTGGAAATAGATTCAACACTATCAAAAACATTTGGGGCACCCAAAACCTTTAAGTTTGACACTTATAACCTGGATTTACAAAAGTTCATGCTAGATTTTATCAAAAACTTGCAGGAATTTCTATACCTATCATCATGATTAATATGGTTGTGCTAGTTTGTATCTATTCTAGAGTTAACAAAATTATATTTTAAATTGATATTCTTTAAGATTAATTGAAATAAATTTATGTTTGTGGTTATTTATTAGAAAATTAACAAAATTACATTTTGTTTGTTTGTTTGTTTCAGATTTTCAAATAAAATTATTATTTGAAATAAATTTGTGTATAAAATATGGAAATTATTTTGATTTTTATTTTATGGCCAGAAATGAAAGATGCTAATTTATCACTATACAAATAATTGAAAATCAATTAAAACCAGAGCAAAATTAATAATTGAAAATCAATCAAAACCAGAAGGAGATAAAAACATACCTGAATAGGAGATAAATTACTGCTATAAAATTCTTCTGCTGTCTGGTCTTGCCTGCCATCGGCGAATTTCTTGCAGATATCGGCATCTTGAATACAGCTCTGGATCTTGTTCCAGTTGCTGGTTTTGTTAATTTGTTTCTGCAGCCAGTGGGAATAGTCCCCCAGTCGGTATTCTTTGAATCCCCGATTCGACACCACCTCCCCAGCCCCTTTGTTGGTAACCACGAAGGCGAAGACCGTGATGCAGAAGATGAGTATTATTATCAAAAACACGAAGAACAGATACACCCACAGCAGCAATGAAACCCTGCAACATGAGCCCAAGAATCCCGCTATGGACAACACTGCGAGGAAGGCGCCTATGCCTATGACAGGCCATTGCAGGAACTTCTCGCAGACTGAGTCTCCTTTTGTGGCCAACCATATTCCTCCTGCTAGTATGGCGAGCGAGAGCAAGAACGTGATGCCATTCACGATCCCAATAATGTTATTACTGAAACGAGCCATCTCCTTTCCTCTGCAACAAATCACATAAAGTTTTTATGGTGATATGTAAATTAGTTTATATGTTTAAAACTATGGAGTGTGGATTATATGTATGAAAAAAGGGAAAGAAAAGAAGATGTTTCGAATCATTAAGTGTGGTTTATAAGAAAAATTTTGTTCGCTTTTGAAGATAAATCACATAGTTAGAAATTTCAACATAGATTATAAGAAATTATTATACTTACTTCACCTTGCAAAAACCTCAATTCTGAAATAATGCAAAATCAATCACACCATCTGAATTATGAGCTCAAGATAAGCTATACTGTACTCTGGTATTAGAATCCATTTTCACAACCAGGCATTACATAAAACTGGGGGATTGAAATCCATGCAGAATTGACTTTGTCAATTTTGGGTAGTTGGTGGAATTGACATGATTTTAACGTTGAATTGGCCCAGCAAACGCCAATCTATGACGACCATGATGCTTTTTACTGAGCTATCATAGAGAGGATAGGATAACCAATCAACACCAGTTCATTAATCATATATTTAATGCAAATCTAATCCAAGAGGCAAGTTGTAACAACTAGTATTTGTACGTATCACTCCATCTACTATTCCTCCATAGTTTGGAATTTTTCGCCATTGACTGGACTGAGCTTGGTGAGGGAAGGATAAGGGGAATCCTTGATATGTTTTAGGGCCCATCTTGGTTTTCGTTACGTATACATAACGTATTAGTATCATAATCTCGTCACACGTTTCCCAAAAAATAATTTCTCTTTGGAGTTCCTCCCCATTGCACCGACTTAGTTTGCAGAGATCCCTCAGCTCTGCCAAGGGCCCATATTGATTTTAGAAGTTAGTTACACGTTAACAAGGTACTATATCATGATCTGGCTGGATATTAAATTTAAATTGATATATTCATAGTATCTTTGTTCTTAGTATGCGTGCAATATAATTATCACTATATATTTATTATCTATGAAAAATATAATAAGTATTAAAAGAGTTTTTACAAAATTAAAAGTTATCTTTACAAATTTTAGAGTCAGAATGAAAATTATTATTTTATGTATTTTGGACTTTTCAATTATAAAATTAATTATAAAGTTGTTGCATGGAGAGGTGCACTCTAAAATATATGGGGTGATGTTTTATTTTATTTATGCTTAATGTGGAGTTACACATGCTTTTTTAAAATAAAATTTAAATATTCTCTAAATAAAAAACAATGTTGATTGGGTAAGAGATCTGAGATTTTTGGCCGTTTTATTTATAGCAAAGGTTCAGGGTTTTGGCAGTTTCGGGGGACTATATCTAGGGTTAAAGTTCTTGGATCCCAACGTATCTGCCCTATGGTAGCCATGTTTTGGTACGTATCTTTAATTGATGAATGGACAAGATCCTAGGTGGCACATGATATGTGCTTTCTTTTGCTTTGTCTCGACCTTCTCCATCGACATCTCCCTTATGCACATGTGATCATTACTCACATTTAACGTTCAGGGCTTCTCAGGCGCCGGTATGGAGGACAAAGTGTTGTATTATAGTCTAGACACTCCACATAGCACCTCTATTTTCACAAGCCAAGCAAATTTAATTTCTAAGGGTTCAATGATGACGATCTCTCCTCAGGCCTCTCCACATACTTTGCCACCTTAATATGAGGTATACATAATCGATGTACAAAAGCTAGACATGTAATTCCCTCCGTCGACTGAAACATGCGCTCTAACCTCCAATATCGAACCTCCTTGGACTACAGATGTCGATTCTAGTTTCAGAGCTAAAATAATTTTCTCATTGAGCCAGGTCAGGGTAAACCAAAGAGGGTTGTAGGGAATGATATTCCCTTGTAACAAACCTTGGTTGATTTTCCTTGTAAATAAAATAAGACCAAGGTCATGGGACACGTATTCCAAGATGAATGGTGAACAAACATTATAGTGGGCATCACTTGTGGTTTAATAATGGCTATGTAAATTGGCAAAGGCATTAGCATAGACAAAGAAGCAATACTTAGGCATTTAATTATGAAAATAAAGGAAAATAACGTAAAAGGAAGGTGAAGAGACACACGGAAATTAGAGGGAAAATGAAGGAAAATGAAGAAAAATGAGACATCAATGATAAAAAAGGTATCAGAGAATCAGTTGCTAGATTTTGACAGTTTTGAGTTTAGCTCCTGTTCATTCACTCATACTCTTGCACACTTAGAGCATTCTTGGAGCATCCTAGCATATACTTGGATTGGAGAAAGCAATCAAAAGACAAGCAAGAAATTGGTGGGAAACAGAAGAGAAGGTTGGATCAACAACTACAACAGGGACAGTTTGTAGGTAACATGTTGGATGTGTGATTTCCTTGTTTGTTTTTTGATGCACAGTATATGCATGTGGTTCCTTGATTATGTGTTATCATTGGCATGGAGATTTGCCTAGATTGAGAGTGGTTTCAGCCTTTCCTTGCCATCTCCTGGATAGACATGGTGTAGTGGATTCCCCATTTGGATTTTCTGATTGGTTCTCAGGTTCCTTATGGTTGTGCGTTGGGATAGGATCTTTGGAGCCCTGGAATAACTTGGGTCCCTGGAGGGTGTGGGTTGAGATGGTAGTTCTTTGGAGCCCTATAACAACTTATGTCCTTGGAGGTTATGGGTTGAGATGGAATCCATGGAGCCTTGGATAACTCGGGAAGAGACCAATCTGGTTGAAGTTAATGATTTCTGGATCGTATCAGTGAGATCAATGTGGTTGAGTTTTGAAGTGGTTTGGTCTCTAGAAGACTTGGTTGGTTCTTTTTGGTCTAACCCATATAATCCCACATTCATGCTTGGAATATGGCAAGGGGGTGATTGGTTGAAAGGGAAATTTTGGTTCATCCAATCTATGGTCCAGTGGTACATGGAAGTCCTTGATTTGGTTGGCATTTTCATATGTTAATATGAGTTATTTACTTATTGTGATCTATGAGCACTTGTACTGGTTATTATGGTGATCTTATGGTTGATTTGTCATGGTTTCTATTCTGGTTATATGTTGCTTATATGCATGGTTCTATTATGTTCTCTAGCTATGCCTCTGTTCAAGATTTGATAAGTTATTGGATGGCTGATGAATGCATGGACTAAAAAGTGTTGTTGCAACTAGCTTGAGAGGGAATTAAGCCTTCTTGGTGATTTTCAGATGAAGTTCAAAATTTTATGATCAAATATGCATTCATGACCTATAGCTTATATGTTCGTCATATGTTTGACGGAATGTATATCTTGTATTAGGCATGTATTGGTCAAGATCTTACTCAAGTTTCGATTGTTTAGCATTGTTATAATCATTTCCATGATTATGGAAAGTTACATGTAGTTCTAGGCAGTGGTTTAGAGGTTAGCCTGAAAAGGTGACATAGAACTCGCAACCACATGCACATAACATGGAATTTTGGGTCATAACCGCATGAAGGTAGGCTTATGGGTGCAGTTGGAGCCTCATAATTGCATGCACAGTGTGTCAAGGGTGTGGTTGGGGTGTAAACCTAGTGAAAAAGAGTTCCAGCTCAAGGATTGATCACCTAGGGTGGTTGGTAGGCTCCTGAGTGATATGAAGCCTTTGAGGGTTGTCAGTTTACTTCTGATTTTTAGGCCCTACTTGCATAATTGGAACATGGAGGTGAGGTCATATCATAGTGACAGTCAGCTCATGTTTACCCTGGAGAGCTTTTAAAAGTGGGTAAATTGGGAGGGGTAGTTACAGATTGGTATTTGAGCAAGGTTGCAACATTGAACCTCGGGGTAAATGTGATTGTTGTGCATGCATTTTAAGTGTATATGTGTCTACTATGCATGCATTGTGATGGTTATGGTTATCATGCATGTGTTCATTATTATAGTTGTGTGTCATCATGCATGATGTTGATATGTTGATATGTTGATGTCATTATGTATTTATGTTGTGCTAATATGGAATGATTGTGCAAATAAGATAGCCTCCCCTGAAATACACTGAGGTATGATTTTTATTATTTCTCTCTTTGGTTTATATAACATGACATGTTTGAAGGAGATAGAAGATCATAGATGAATGGCATAATGGTGGACTACAGTTCACATGACTCCCCTTACAGGCATGATGTGAATTCTATGGAATGGGAAAGTTCAGTTGGGTAGCAAGGAGAAGAATACTCTTCAGAATTATTAGATATGCTAAGGATTCTAAGGACAGAGATCATAAGTTGCAAGGATGATAACAATAGTTTGATTGAGGCACGGGAAAGGCTTTCGAGATCTTTGGAAAAATAAATAGAAGTTAATGCAGTAATCCTCCAGAGCCTTTCATATTTACAAAAGCAGGGACAGCTGGGGATCAGTCAGGGACAAGAAGAAAATACAAATGCGGAATATGGCAAGAGGTCTCATTGAGGACACAGGCTGAACAAGGATGACATAGTCAAAGGTGGCAGATATTTGGATACACCTGACAAGTGGGATAATACTGAAGGATTTTATTCTATCTCTGGTTTTGAGAGATATCATTGTCATTATTACCAGCATCCTTATAGGAGGAGTGAGAGGAGTGATCCAGATTCTCTCATCTACCAGAATTAACCAAGATCTTTTACTTTTGTGATGTTAGCATAATTGCATGTGAAAGAGTATGAAAAACCACATGTGCATACTTTAAATAAGAGAAAACATAAAGACAACCATCAAATCGAGGAACACACACAACTTGATAACGAAGTTCGTCTAGTGTGGACTATGTCTCCAGGCCAAGTGTCAAGAGTGGGGAGACCACTTAATTAAATGCTACAAGATGACGATGGATACATGATGTATTGTTTGTCAATACAAGGAAGAACTCACTTAACTAGAGTGGCATGTCTCTCCACGAGATTTTCTTCTATAAGAACTCTCACTCATATAAGATATCCTTCAACATGACAAGATATCAAACTCTCACATGAAGTGGCATATAAAGACCCTTTAATAAAGTGGCAAAGTAGGATCTCAACCACAAATCATGATCTCAACAAAAATAAAAGAAGACATGACATCACTACATCTTATACCTCCACTTCCGGGGATGACATGAAAAGGGAAAAATCTTCTGAAGAAATGGACAGCATAGTTGAATTCTTGGTGAAAAATCGTGAAATCTGACTATAAACTCAACCCCTTTCTGACTCGGTCAAATTTGTGCTCCCTGAGAATCTCAAAGATTCCTCAAATATTATTTTCTGCAGGTTGACTGAAATTCAACTGCTCAGATGAAGAAATTGATCTCGCCATCATGTTCTTTACGTAAATCTGAGAAAAAAGTTGGCTTCTGAAACTGTCATTTTCTGGCCTTTAGTGAATCTTTCAAATTACATGCAGATTCTTGCATCAAGGTTACATCTCATGGTTATGTGCTCAACATTCTTCTACTAAACAATCCACTACTCATATCAAAAAATTGATCATGCCATCAGAGTCTTGTGAAATTTTGAGTAATCTGAGTATAAAGTTGACATATTTCTGACTCTGTAAAAAATTGGCTCTAAGGGAAACTCCAAGATTCTTTAAGTTCCTTTAGATCATGGTTCCACCTCTTAGAACTGCATGCCTGCTCAGGGTTCTTGCATGTGGTTCCTCTCAGATCCGCTACCAGGTGAATGACAGACTAGGCTTTCATATATAATTTTCTTAGGTGGAGTTACCAATGTTATGTGTTGGCGCATTAGTAGAATTTGGTAGTCGGTTGGGAGTGGGACGGGTTCCAACCCGTGGCCCACTCGTTTCCCATCTTAAAATAATGCATTGTCTTTTATGTGAAATATGGTGTGGTGGTTTAAGTGGGGCCATTACATATGTGACGGGGTAGCCTAGTGGTCGGCCGGCCCACTCGGTCGGACAACTTCAATCCTCATCGACCTCATATATATATATGGGCCCCAGTTGGCTCGGTTTCGACTTTTGGCCAATTGGACAATAAATTTTTATTTTTATTTAAAAATAGTAAGCCAAAAAAACTCGTCGATCGAAAATTGGGGTCACCAGAAAAATCAAATAGGTGACAATTTCGCTCTTCTTGGCCACCGGAGCCATCACCATTAAGTGTCAATTTTTCACCTCATTAACAACCACCAAATTTAGTCAGACCTTCCGCTTGGTTAAATATGACTAAATTTAGTTGTACCTCCAGATTTGGCGAACCTCCAAATTTAGTTAGCGCTCTGCTAAATTTAGCCAATGGGGCAAGTTGACCAAAATGTTGATTCGCCATAACTTTTGCATACAAACTCAGATTGAGGTGTCGTTTATGCCATTGGAAATTTTGTAATGAGATCTTAGATATGATACTAGTTTTAGTTCAATCCAATGAATTTGAGTTTTGGGTCTTTCCTGAGCCCTCTTTGATTTCTGAGCATTTCTGGTGCTACCTAGATCATTCCTCCCCACTGAAGAGATTTTGGTCCTCCAAAAGCACAAACAAAATTTGTGATTTGTTGTATTCCCTTGTCTGCACAACAAGTGCCCTATTAGGCCACACTTCCTTCTCCTTCACTTTTGTTCTTTAGAACCATAAGTGATGAACTGACACATATTCCCTATTCAAACCTTTAGTACATCTTGCAAAATACATATTCAAATTCAAGACCTATCATGATCCAAGAAATCCCCATACTTGCCAAGAGTTTATAACACACTCTTTGGTCAAGTTTACATTAGAATCATAAGAAAAATCAATACCCCAAGCTATCAACAAAAGGCCAATAAACATCATCATGTTGCTTTAATAAGTGATGGAAAACAAATTATCACTTTTACAATAATTTCGCAACATATGGTTTACAAAAATGCGGCCATGATCAACTGCTTATAAATCCCTATTTCTTACCCAACTAGGTTAATGGGTCTTCTTCCTATAGTTTCTTCCCTTGTTGATCAACTTCATTGACTGGTCCTTCTTCCTTCACATCGTCTTTCTAATCCTCCTTCAGTCGCTGCTCTAGATGGAGCTCCCAAAATGTAGCTCCCTAATGACCATGCTTGTTACAATGGCTACAAAAATTCTTCTTCCTCCTGACCTGTTTGACCTTCTTCCTATCCTGATGTGTATAAAGGTTTTCACATCTTGTCTTTTTTATTGCCGCCATTCTCTTCAAACACTTGGCAACAACATGGTTATACAAGCCACAAAAACTACATGGTTTTATATGCCATGATTTCTGCTCATCATTAACAATCATCTTGTAATCAAAAGGAAAATTAGCATAACAAGACCTCTTATACCTTTCTTGGTTGTCTCTAGTGTGATCTTGGTGATGAGGGCTTGCCTTAGCTCTACTTTTTCATTGTGCACTGTCATGGGAATATGGTGATGTGATTTTAGCATACTCTTTCCTCGCTGGTTTCGAAAATGGATTTGAAGCTTCAGTTGCCTTCGAGAACTCTCCTTCAATGTACCCCAATCCTGCAAATCAAGGTCTTTGTACAACCTCCAATGGTTGAGTCATTTCTTGGCAATTAACACCAAGTCCTCCTCCTTTATGCCCCATCTTGGTAAGGAGTCTCATGTATGTTTTTGAAATGGGTACCTCAAGGCTTCCAATAGAAATAATATCATGTGAAAATGAAAATGAAGATTTACCAACACTGTTTCCCTCAACTGTTGTTTCTGAAGTAAGTGATGATGGCTTCGTTGAGTCTTCATTTCACTTCAACTTTTCCAAGGCCTCTTTTGTGTGATCTGTAAATCACCCTATGATTGATATTAGTTAAGAATTATTAATTGAAGGTATTATAGACTCATGTGCTGGTGTGTGTCTATGTTATTTTAGGCAATGGATCGATCAGATTGCAAAATACATAGACACTAGAAATATGGAAAATAGCAGAGAAACACAGTAAGCAAAAACAAGAACACAACAAATTAATTAGGAGTTCACCCTATCCTCCAGGGCTACGTCTCCGGTCTAGCTCTCAGTGGTGGCCTTCTTTCATTGTGTCTTAAAGCAGAGAATTACAATGAAGGAGCTCAATATGAGTCTCCTGAAACAGAATTTCTTGGCAGGGTGGTTCTTGGATGCCCCAAGCCACTAGAGTGCATAGATTCTTTTCCTTACCATCTCTTTGACCTCTTTGGTCTTTAATGGAAGGAGCCCAATGTGGTGCTAAGTCCTGATAGATCCTCTCAGGGATGGCTTGAATCTTTCAAGCTCTCTGGCGCTCGACACTGCCTTTGGTCAGCTCGGCCCTCTGTCTTTTTTTTTTTTTGCTTCACTGTCTTTTCTTCATTTTATTTGTCTTCTTCCTTTTCTTCCTCGTCTTCGTCTCGGTGTTCGGTGCCTTTTTCTTTGTCTGTGCATGGTTTTAAAGCCATTCAATCTCATGGCTGTTTGATTCCCCTTCCACCTCCATCGGATCGCCTGCTACAGCTTTGCTTGGAGTTCCCTGTCTCGGCGTCATCATCAGGCTCACAGGGAGTGACCACTTGTCCTCCTGCAACTGCGCCAACTTGCTTTGTTGGTTCGGTTTTTTAGTTACGTCATGGAATGAGTCATCTGCCACCTTGGCGGTCAAATCGGACGTCAAATTCTTATAGATCGCAGCTTAATCCCCTGTTAATTCTGGCCTTCCCATCGGGCGTGATCTCAACTGTTAGATCTGGATCCCCCAGATCCGACACCATTCACTCATTTCGCGCGGTTGACTTGCTCGACCATTAGCGCGTGATGAGCGGTGGTTTTCTCTCTACTCCGCTTGCCACGCATGGGGCGCTGAGTGGAATCGCTTCGTTTTTGCCAATCTGCTTACTGCCCAAGGGTGCCCCCGATAAATACTACCGGTTTTTGGAGTGCGGGTCCCACCTTTGCCTTTAGCCTTTTTCCCCACGGTTTTCCCGGTTCCCATGCGACCGAGCGCTCGGGACCTCTCCTTCTCGAGGGGTTTTGCCCAACGATATCAAAAACTACCTCCTTTTCCCAATCCAGGCTTCCCAGGGGTTAGTTTCGCCTCCTGCGCAGTCTCCATGGGCCTCGGTTAATGCGCTTTGACCGAGGTCCTCGTCATTCCACGTTGGCTGCTAACTGCCACTATTTAGAGGTGTTTCTGATCGCTGCTCTTAATTCTTTGAAGTCTGTCCCGACCTAATATAGTGATGGTTCTTTGATAGCTCTTCTTGGATCCAATTCAGATCACGGCCTTCCCATTGAAAAAGCTTTTAGACCACCAAAAGTTGGTTTTCAACCATTGACTAAGTGAGGGTATTGTTGTCTCACTTGTCCAATCTCAATACATTTTGCACTGCTCGGCTTTGAGCCCTTGAGACCAATCCTGAGGTACTCAACATCTCCTCTGCGCATTGTCCTCACCTTCCTGTCCAGCACTTTGTCTTCCTGTAATTCATTAAGATATTCAGGTAGCAAGTCATCAATAGAAGGCAACTGACTTTGCTCTTCAGGATCCTCAATCAGTGAGGGTTCAAACAATCTCAAGCAATTTGCATTTACGACTGAGTAGATGTGCATGTAAGCTGGTAGATCAAGGCGAAAAGAATTTTCACCAATCTTCTCAAGTATCCTAAAAGGTCCATACCTGATAGGTTTTAGCTTCTTACCTTCACCTTGCATCCTGTCCTTTCTAATATACAGCTAAACCTGGTCACCAACTTGAAAACTATGCTCCATCTGATGCTTGTCATGCCTAGCCTTGTATTTGGCTTGGCTCTTTTCTAGCTGTTCTTGTACTTCCTGGTGGATCTCCTGGATTTTTTCAATGAACCTAGTTGCCTTGTCCACATCACTGTGTCCATAAACTGTGGTATCTTTACCAAAGACAAAATCCAAAGGAGACCTTGGTGTGAAACCAAAACAGGTCTCAAAAGGAGATCTTTGTGTAGAAGAATGTTTTGCTCTGTTGTAAGCATGCTGCACATAACACAAGTGTTCATTCCAAAGCTTAGGATGTTTGCTGCAATATCCTCTGAGTAACTGGATCACTGTCCTGTTAACTACTTCTATCTGGCCATCAGTTTGTGGATGAAAAGCTATAGTTTGGTGTCCATCAGTTCCCACAGAATTGACCAAAACTTCCCCAAAAATCGGGTATCTCGATCAGATACAATAGAAGTGGGTAATCCAAAATGAACCCATACATGTTCAAAGAATAGTTTTGTAGTTTGTTCAACTATAATATGTTTATTACAAGGTATCAAGATACACATTTTGTTGAACCTATCCACAACAACATATAGATAATCATGACCTTTTCTAGATTTAGGTAGTCCCCCAACGAAATCCACAGAAACACTTTCCAAAGGGTGAGAAGGTACTGGTAATGGAGTGTACAAGCCTAGTTTTCTGTTGCTGGGCTTGCTTTTAGCACACATAGTACACCCTCTTACATATGTAGAAACTGTCTCATTCATTTTTGGCCAATAACAAAATCTTTGCAGCTGTGCAACTGTTTTAGTTACCCCAAAGTGAACTCTAATTATCTTTACTCTCTCAGTTTGTGGAATGTAGAGTTTCCCACAATGGTATAAGAGTCGGTCCCTCACATGATAGTCCAATTCTTCTACTCTTTTGCCTTGACTCAAAGTTGCATATACATCTTTAAAGTCTATATCTTGAGCATATTGTTCAATGTAGCTTTCATGTAGCACAGAATTATGCTTAAGTATAGTAGATGCATTTATAATGGGTCTAGATAACATGTCTGCAACTTTGTTATGTATGCCCTTTTTATATCTGATGACTAAATGAAACTGTTGTAGAAAACCCATCCATCTATAATGTCTTGATTGCTGCAACTTAGTTTGGGAGTGTAGATATTGAAGTGGTTGATGATCAGTATGTATTACTGTCTCTTTGCCCATTAAGTAATGTTTCCACTTTTTCACACTCTGAACTAATGCATACAATTCTTTATCATATGTAGGATAGTTAACTACTGCAGGATTAAAAGTCTTAGAATGATAACATATGGGTTTACTGTGCTGTGTCAACACTGCTCCCATGGCATAGTCACTGGCATCTGTTTGGATCTCAAATGGTCTTTGCAGATCAGGTAGTGCTAGTACAGGTGCTGTACTAATCTTTTCTTTCATGGTGTTGAAGGCTTTCTGATGTTTGCTTCCCCACTGAAACACCTTGTTCAATCCTGTTAAAGCATGTAAGGGAGCTACAATTGAGGAAAAGTTAGAAATGAACTTCCTCCAATATTGTGCCGCTCCTAAGAAGCTTCTCACTTCTATAACAGACTTGGGTTTAGGCCAATTTACAATGACTGCCACTTTAGAGGGATCTATCTTCAATTCACCACACCCTACTATATGACCCAAACAATTTAGAGATGTTTTGCAAAATTCACATTTTGAGAGTTTAACATGAAGTATTTCTCTTTTCAAAACATCTAATGTCTGATTAACATGCTTTAAGTGTTCTTCCCATGTTTTACTAAAAATCAGAATGTCATCCAGATATACAATAACAAAATCATCAAGAAAAGGTCAGAGTACATCATTCATTAATCTCATGAATGTAGCAAGAGCATTAGTTAAGCCAAAAGGCATAACCAACCACTCATACAATCCCTGCTTTGTTTTGAAAGCAGTCTTCCATGCATCTTGTTCTACAACTTTGACCTAATGGTATCGACTGTGCAAGTCTAGCTTGGTGAAATAAACAACTTCCTTCAATTGATCTAAAAGATCATCTATGCGAGGAAGGGGATAACAATTTTTGATGGTTATCTTATTCAGTGCTCGGTAGTCAATGCAAATTATCCACGAGCCATCTTTCTTTCTCACCAAAACGATTGGTGACCCACATGGTGATGTGCTAGGCCTGATGAACCCCTTCTCGAGAGACTCCTATGCCTACTTCTTGATTTCAACATTCTCTAAAGCAGACAACCTGTACATTCCAATGTTAGGCAATGGAGCATCATGCTGCAAAATAACATCATGTACTATTTCCTTTTTGGGTGGCAGACCTTTAGGTTCTTGAAACAAGACATCATACTTTGAAACGACCTTTTCTATATCAGCTTGTTGTTTAGCATTACAGCCCTCAAATACATTGGTTTTATCAGGTTTCTTTTCCTTTACAACCATCAGTAAGAATTGTTTGCATGAATTTATCATTCTTTTCATTTGCCCTGAGTTTATGAGAGTATAATTATTCTTGAGCTTATGAGCTCTTACAAAGTATTTGATTCCATATTTAACAAGTAGATACTTGTTCTCAGCTCTATAGAAAATAGATTTTCTATCATACAAGTAAGGACTTCCTAAAACAATTCCACATATATCCAAAGGAATTATGTCTAACTCAACCTCATCTACAAATGTTGACCCAAAAGAAAACTTGAGTTTGCACTGTCTAGTCACTTGTAGTTGTGCTTTATCATTCAACCATCCTAATGGGTATGGTTTCTTGTGAGGTGTAGTTGCTAATCCCAATTTCTTTACAATTGATTCAAAAATTAAATTTACTTGTGAGCCACTATCAAACAAGGTATCAATCTTTTGATATTTGGAAACAACTCGAATGTGGAAAAGCTCATGTCTTTTTCTCTCATTTTCTTCATCAATAACAGATTGAGCAGAATTACTAGTAGATGCTTCAGAATTCTTACCTTTTATACATGTGGCTGCAATGGTTGTTTCATCTCCGGAGTTTGACCCCAAATCTTTCTGAATAGCTGCAACAGTCTTCTTCTTCTTGCCCTCAAACTTCTTAGGTCTCAGCTCTGGATGTAGAATCCAACAATGCTTATCATCATGCCCATCCTTTTAATAGTGAGTGCATGAAGCTTTGCTTTTTTGTGTAGTGTTAGCCTTCCTTGCTTTCCAATTCTGCTTTCTTTTCTCATTGCCCGTGCTTGCAGTGGGTTGGGATGGTTCCCCAACTTCTGGATTTCCATTCTTTCCTCTAACTTCTAGATGAGTAGCTTGTACAAATACCTCATCTATACTAGTGGGATTAAACATGAGGATGGTATGCCTCATGTAGCTGTGTAGACCACCAATGTACTTCAAAAGAGTCTCTTGTGAGTCTAATGAGATTCCTAGAATCAATTCTCTCTTTCTAAATTCTTGAGTGTACCCTTTCACACTTTGCCCTTTCAACTGCTAAAGAGTTTGCCAACTCATCATGGCTTGTTGCATGTAGGCCAATGGATAGAACTGATTTTTGATTGCAGAAACAAATTCACTCTAGACAGAGATGGTCTTACCATGTCTTTTCATGTCAGCTTGGGTTTTGCCTTCCCACCAAACCAAGGTAGTGCCTCCTAGGCATAGGCTTGCCAACTGAATTTTTCTCTTGTCTGAATCGATGTTCTATACTCTACAATAAACATCAATTTGTCTAATCCAATTGTCCAACTTTTCAACATTTAATTCCCCATCATATATAGGCAAATCAAATTTAACATCTAGCTTGATTAAAGATGCCTTCTTGTTATGCACAGGGCTATTAGGAGGGGTGAGGAAGCTTTCCTCTTTCCCTTTTCCTTTGGAGTGGTCATGGAAGTGAGACTCATCTTCTTCTTTGTCTTGTTTAGAACCTGATGAATCTTCATCCTTGTGCTTTCTAAAGTCCCTATACATTTCTTCTACCATGGACTTTATAGCTAGGAAACTTTCTATGAATTGAGGGTCTGGCTCCACAGAACCTTCCTCTGACATTGTCTTTCAAGGATAGACTCTCCCAATTTTAGGATTAGTTTCGACCATCTCTCCTTCTCCTAATTTGAGCTTTGATCTAGTGAGCATTCAACAACTAAACCAACACAAGCTTGTCTAACCTTACAACTTAAAGCTCTAATACCACTTGATCTGTAAATCACCCTATGAGTGATCTTAGTTAAGAATTATTAATTGAAGGTATTACAGACTCATGTGCTAGTGTGTGTCTATGTTATTTTAGGCAACGGATCAATCATATTACAAAATACATAGACATTGGAAATATGGAAAACAACAAAGAAACACAGTAAGCAAAAACAAGAACACAACAAATTAATAAGGAGTTCACCCTATCCTCCAGGGCTACATCTCCGATCCAGCTCTCAGTGGTGGCATTATTTTATTGTGTCTTAAAGCAGAGAATTACAATGAAGGAGCTCAATATGAGTCTCCTAAATCAGAATTGCTTGGCAGGGTGGTCCTTGGATGCCCCAAGCCACTAGAGTGCACAGACTCTTTCCCTTACCAGCTCTTTGACCTCTCTAGTCTTTAATGGAAGGAGCCCAATGTGGTGCTTAGTCCTGACAGATCCTCTTAGGGATGGCTTGAATCTCTCAAGCTCTCTGGTGCTCGATGCTACCTTTGGTCAGCTCGGCCCTCTATCTTCTTTCTTCTTTTTTTGCTTCACTGTCTTTTCTTCGTTTCCTCTGTCTTCTTCCTTTTCTTCTCCGTCTTCCTCTTGGTGTTCGGTGTCTTCTGCTTTGTTTGTGCATGGATTTAAAGCCATTCGATCTCATGGTTGTTTGATTCCCCTTCCACCTCTGTCGGATCACCTGCTACAGCTTTGCTTAGAGTTCCCCGTCTCGACGTCATCATCAGGCTCACAGGGAGTGGCCACTTGTCCTCCTGCAACTGTGCCAGCTTGCTTCGTCGGTTCAATTTTTTAGTTAAATCGTGGAATGACTCATTTGCCACCTTGGTGGTCAAATCGGACGTCAAATTCTTATAGATTGTGACTTAATCCCCTATCAACTCTGGCCTTCCCATCGGGCATGATCTTAGTCGTTAGATTTGGATTCCCCCAGATCCGATGCCATTCGCTCATTTCGCGCGGTTGACTTGCTTGACCATTAGCGCGCGATGAGCGGCAATTTTCTCTCTCCTCCACTTGCCATGCATCAGGCGTTGAGTGGAATCACTCCGTTTTTGCCAAATCTGCTTACCGCCCAAGGGTGCCCCCGATAAATACCGCCGGTTTGTGGAGCGCGGGTCCCGCCTTTGCCTTTAGCCTTTTTCCCCACGGTTTTCCCGGCTCCCATGTGACCGAGCGCTCAGGGCCTCTCATTCTCGAGGGGTTTTGCCTAATGATATCAAAAACTAACTCCTTTTCCCAATCTGGGCTTCCCAGGGGCTAGTTTCGCCTCCTGAGCAATCTCCATGGGCCTCGGTTAGCACGCTTTGACCTAGGTCCTCGTCGTTCCACGCTGGCTGCTAACTGCCACTGTTTAGAGGTGTTTTTGATCACTGCTTTTAATTCTTTGAAGTCTATCCTGACCTGATACAGTCATGGTTCTCTGATAGCTCTTCTTGGATCCAATTCGGATCATTGTGGCTCATAATTCAAGTTGTAATATATGCTTCTCCTCTTCTGCTTTTTGTAGAAGTCTCTTCAATTCAACATTCTTCGCTTGAAGGATTTCGTTTATGTCTTCATTTGAATGATGATAAGAAGATGAAGAAGAGGTATATTCACTTGAAGATGGAGATGGAGAATTGTCCTCTGCTCTCTCTTTCTCATGTTCCTATTTTGCCCTTTTCTACTCATACTCTGCATACATTATATCTACCATGCTTTCGATCCTGTAGAAGACCTCATAGAGATCTATGTGATCCTCCATTTTCTTTTCTTGTTGCATGTTTAACCTCTGGTTATCATTCACACTCGTATTTCACATCAGCAAGAAGATTACTCTAATACCAAACTTGATCCTGATTCTCTCAGCTACTAGAATTAACCAAGATCTTTTACTTTTTGTGATGTTAGCATAATTGCATGTGAAAGAGTATGAAAAACCACATGTGCATACTTTAAAGAACAAAAAACATAAAGGAAACCATCAAATCAAATAACACACACAAATTGATAATGGAGTTCGTCTAGTGTGGACTACATCTCCAGGCCAGGTTTTAAGAGTGGGGAGGCCGCTTCATTAAATGTTGTAAGATGATGATGGGTGCATGATGCATTTTTTTTCAATAGGAAGAACTCCCTTAACTAGAGTGGCATGTCTCTCCACGATACATTCTTCTATAAGAACTCTCACTCATATAAGTTCTTCTTCAAGATGAAAAAATATCAAACTCTCACATGAAGTGGCATATAAGAATCCTCCAACAAAGTGGAAAACAAGGATCTCAATGACAAATCATCATCTCGGAAAAAATCAAAAGAAGACATGGCATCAATGCATCTTATACCTCCACTTCCGGGGATGGCCTGAAAAGGCACAACTCTACTGAATAAATGGACAATGCAGATGAATTCCTGGTGAAGAATCATGAAATCTAACTGTAAACTCAACCCATTTCTAACTCAGTCAAATTTGGGCTCCCTGAGAATCTCAAAGATTCCTCAAAGATTCTCTTCTGCGGTCTGACTAAAATTTGGCTACTCAGACAAAGAAAATGATCTCACCATCACATTCCTTGAAAAAATTTGAAAATGAGTATAATGTTGGCTTGGTTCTAAAACAATCATTTTCGGGCCTCCAAGGAATCTTTCAGATTCCATGTAGATTCCTGAGTCAAGGTTCCACCTTGATGGTTCCACTCTCAACATTCTGCTACTGAAAAATTCATTGCTCAGATCAGAAAATTGATCATGCTATGAGACTCCTGACGAATTTCTGAGTTATCTAAGTATAAAGTTGACATATTTCTGACTCTGTCCAAAATTGGCTCCAAGCGAATCTTTGAGATTCCTCAAGGTTCCTTTAGCTCATGGTTCCACCTCCTAGAACTACATGCCCGCTCAGGTTCTTCCATGTGGTTCATCTCACTCCACTACCGGGCCAATGGCAGACTAAACTTCATATATAATTTTCCTGGGCAGAGTTAGCAATGTTATTTGCTATTGCATTGGTAGAATTTAGCAGTCAGTTGGGAGTGGGCCAGGTTCCAACTCATGAGCCTCCTGTTTCCCATTTTAAAATAGTGCATTGTGTTTTATGTGAAATATGGTGTGGTGGTTTAAGTGGGGCCATTACATATGTGACAGGGCCACCCGATGGTAGGTCAACCCACTAGGCCGGGCGAGTTCAATCCTCATCAATCTCATTTAAATGGAATTTCATTTGTAACGACTTATATATATGTATACAATATATATGTTATATGCATTGGGCTCGATTGGCCGGGTTTGACCGCCGATTGACCAACTAATAATTTTTTTATTATTTAAAAATAATAAGCCAAAAAAACTCGTTGGCCGAAAATTAGGGTCATCGGAAAAATTAAATAGGCAACAATTGCAACCTTCCCGACCATCGGAAACCATTTCCATTAAGTTTCAAATTGTTTCCTCGTTAATAACTGCCAAATTTAATCAGACCTCCAGATTTGGCGAGCATCCAAATTTAGTTAGCGCTCTGCTAAATTTAGCCAATGGGCCATTAGAGAACCATTGAGGTATAAAATGGGCCTCCTAAGAAAAATGTACCACCGAAATAAACTTTATAAGAACGAATATGATTTAAGATGATGATGTCAACCATGGGGGATGATTCACCATTTTTGGGGTAAAATTGTAAAAATATTAAAAAATAATAAAATAATAAAACGAATTTTTCAACTTATCTTCCTAAGGTTTTACTCAAATTTCAAGCGGCTGTACTCGCTGGATGCAAAATTTAATTCCTCATCCAAATATTACCCATGTTGCATACTTTTGATGGACCCTACTACATGAAAAATGAGAAATACATGAAAAAACGTGATTGCAATCACATTTTTCATTTTTCGTGTAGCAAGGTCCATCGAAAGTATGCAACATGGGTACTCCTTGGATGAAGAATCAAATTATGCATCCAATGAGCGTTTCGCTTGAAATTTGAGTAAACCCATAGGGAGATAAGTTGAAAATATGAGTTGAAAAAGTAGTTTTTTTTTTTCCCTCTAAAATTTGATGATGTAATCTAATATTATTTTATTCTTTCCACTATTATTTTATAATTCCTTAGGAGATCCATTTTAGACCTCAAAATTGCCCTAATGCAAGTTGACCAAAACTTTGACTAGCCATAACTTTCGCATATGAACTCAGATTGAGGCATCATTTGTGTCATTGGAAAGATTACGATGAGCTCTTTGATATGATCCTAGTTTCATTGCAATCCAAGGTATTCTATTTTTGGACCTTTCCTAAGCCCTCTTTAATATATGAGCATTTTTGGAGCCACTTGGATCAAGGGGTACATGCCATAAGAGTTCAAGAAAGCCAAGCCTCCTCATTTTGATGAGGAAGTGAAGAAATCAAAAGATACAAAAGCATGGCTGATTGGGATGAAGAAGTTCTTCGGATTGCATGATGATTCAGGGAATATGAAAGCCAAGATAACGATGTTCAGTCTTAAGGGAAAAACAAATATCTAGTGGGAAGAAGTGAAGTGTATTAGAGGCATCAGGGTAGAAGAGTTGAGTTGGCATGAGTTTAAAAGATTATTTATTAAGAAGTACTTGTCTAAGAGATATTATGAGGAAATGCCAAGGAATTCTATGAGCTCAAGATGGGTTCCATGATAGATGAAGAGTACACGACCAAGTTTTTGGAGATATTGAGGTATGTGCCCTACATCACGGTTGAGAAGACAAAGGTCCAAAGGTTCATGAGTGGATTGCATTTAAAATTCAAAGATCATATTGAGTATGATGAACCTTGGTCATTGGATGGAGCCATTGGGAAGTTGAAACATTCTTATGAGGAGTCTAAGTGCAAGTTTTAGCCTAAGCGGGAGTGGAAAGGTAATGAGAAGACTAAAGGGAAGTGGCCTCAGAAGGGAGGAATACCTCAGGATGTGAGTGACAAGGATAACATGGCACCTTATAAGAAGTTCAATGTAGTTGAGAAAGGACATGGATATTAGCATGAGGAGTAGAATAAGGTTGGTGGAAAAAGGACTTTGACATGCTGGACATGTGGTGGAGAGAATTGCAAGAGTGAGTGCACATTGCACCAGGGTGGTGTTGGGGGTGGAGCCTGATTATCTTCTTTATTCAGAGGTATCACTGCATTGGACCTCAGTTCATAATGTGGCAGGAACACCGCCCATAATATTTGTGCTACAAGGGGGATCCGAGGGGTGCGACAATGATCTTTAGGAGCCCCCCCTGGCGAGGGATCGGGGGTAGTGCCCTTGAAGCTAATAATAGATGTAAAATTGCCTTGTAAAATGTTGTGATTTTGTAGTCAATCTGGGACATTCATTAGGCAGAGATCTGACGTTAGAAGTTATTTCTAATTTAGGGTTTTTTTCCCTAGAAGGTAACCCCTCTCTATATATGAGGGAATTGTATTGCATCTATGTAGATTTGTACTCTGAGTGAGAAAGAGAGAGGAGATTGTGTGAGAGCGAAGAGATAATTATAGTGGATCTGCTATAGGTTGTATCTCTTCAGTTTGCTAGATAATATAAAAGGAAGGACTGGCTGTTTCCCGTGGACATAGCCCAAATTGGGTGAACCACGTATATCTATGTCTTTCTTGTTTTATGTGTTTTCTATGTTTATATTTATGCAATATATTTTATGTGTTCCATTTCTCTGTAATATATAATTTTCTAACAACTGGTATCAAAGCCGAAGGTCTATTTGGCTAATAAATTCGCAGGAGAGAAGGGTTCCTGGTTCGAGTGGGAGCAATTGTGGAATATGGTAGGTTTAGGGTCGAAAAATTTAACAGCCAAAACTGCCAGCTATGAAAGATGCAAATGGAAGATTATTTGTACCAAAAATATCTATACCAACCATTGAGTGGAAAGACAAAGAAGCTGACGAGTATGACAGACACAAAATGGGATTTCCTCGACAAAAAGGCACTTGGAACAATATAGTTGTGCCTAGCAGCATCGGTAGCCTTTAATATTTCAAAGGAAATGACAACAAAGGGTTTATTGTCGGCATTGGTCAAACTATATGAAAACCCCTTAGCCACAAATAAGGTATTTCTTATGAAGCATTTATTTAATATGAAGATGTTAGAATGTGGATCTATTGTTGATCATTTAAATGAGTTTAATACATTTACCAGTCAGTTAAGTTCTGTAGGGGTAAATTTTGATGATGAAGTTAGGGCTCTATTATTTTGTGCTCATTGCTAGAAAGTTGGAATGGTTTAGTTATGGCCATTAGTAACTTTGTCTCTGGATCTAGTACTTTAAAGTTTGATGATGTTGTTGGTGCAATCCTTAGTGAGGAAATGCGATGGAAAAGCTCCGGTGAGACATCAGGTAATGCTTTGACTGTAGAGACTAGGGGAAGAAAAATGGAAAGAGGAAAGAGCCCAGTATATTGCAGTAAGTCAAGGAAAGTCAGATCCAAGTCTAGATCGGGGATAGTGTGCTGGAAATACAGGAAGAAAGGACACCTGAAGAAATACTGCAAGTCTCAGAAGGGAAAAGAAGGAGACGTGCAACAAGAAAACAATCATGAAGTGTGGTGAAGTAAAATTATGAGTTCGGACACAAACAATTCCTCTAGCCCGATAATGGGTCTAGCCACAACCGATACATTCTATGGAAGATTTCCTTAGGTTAAAACCAATTAAGAGGGCCTACCTCTTACTACGCTTATCCCATTTGGTGATGACCTTGCTTGCTCGATCCATCTATCTCCCGTTTCCTTTTTCAAACACCTGAAACAAGTAAACAACAACCATGATAATAGACAAATTGTAATTCAACCTACTTAACAAGTCAAGAAGCATTAAGTCATAAACATGTGAGATGAAACATTATGTAGGAAATCAATTGATAGTTGCATATATATTGAATCAAGAAGAGATTACAACCATTGTCTTGATGTTGCCATTCTCCTTCGACAAAACCAGGTTCCCACACACTTTCGTTAGCATTCCATGATGGCCTCAACAATGATAGTTTTTAGGCTCTTCCCTTGAGGCTTCACACTAAACCAAATTCACACTTCTCCCTCACACAACTAGAGAGCTACAACTATGAATAGCTTGATTTTTATTCCAAACTTAATTAGAACTAGAACACCAACATTAACACTTCAATACTAGCTTGTGCTTGGGAAAAATGGAGGTTTATATAGCATGAATAGATGGGAGATGGTTCCTCTTCTCATGGGAGAAGGTATTATCTCTTGAGGTAG
Source organism: Pinus tabuliformis (assembly GCA_031772625.1). NCBI lineage: Eukaryota > Viridiplantae > Streptophyta > Pinopsida > Pinales > Pinaceae > Pinus > Pinus tabuliformis. Next base: position 12,471,056 of record CM062820.1, on the reverse strand, counting down.
TTCCATCTTGTAGGAGAAAGGAGCCCAAACTGACATCCTCGACTCCATCCGGCCCAACCATTTACCAGACTTTTGTTACGAAGCTTCTAGAGCTAGAAGCTTCGACTCCTTATTTAAAAAAGTTTCCAAAAGAGGATCGGCGCGACTGAAACAAAGATGAATCGATCCAGTCAGTGCTAGGGACAATGTTAATCCCTACATATCGGTGCAAGGAGGAAAAAGGTCATTAGCATCGGTCTTGTAGACTGGGAAAAACAAAAGATTTGTGGGAAATGGTGCAAAAGGGAATTGTTCTGCTCATGAAGAGGGACACAATGGGAGTTTATTCATGAAGGGAAAGCATGTAGGGTTCACTGTAGAGGTCCTCCAGGATCATGGAATGGGGAGTACAGGGACAGTAACAAAATGTTGTGTAACAGATGCCCCCTAAAGTGTGAAGGCCAAACTAGAGTGAAGGATGAAATGCTTTATGTATCAGTGTGGGGAACCAGAGTCTGTCGTCGGAAAAACTACAAGCAAGTACAAATACATATACATAACTGAAAACTCTGTCAAATGATACATGAATTGTGGCATGGACACAACCATCCAGAGAATGATCATGTAAATGGATCCAGGTATGGGCGCAGCCATTCGATAAAGAGGATCATATCGAAACCAAGATATGGTCCCAGCCATCCAATAATGAGAAGGATCACATATGATAACTCATGGTATGGTCGCAGCCGTCCATCTGAAAGAGAAATGTATATCAACATAATCATGTCACATCACTTCACAGCCTAGAATTTTGTGATCTGAGCTCAAGGTCTTGTGCTCCAACACGACTCGATCAAAGTACAAATTCTAACATGTGAATAGATGTGTTGATGTCGAACATGCTAGAAAATCTCTTGATTACCAATCAATGATGTAAAATGTTAACAAGCATGACAGAAACCACCAATTATGACAATGGTCCTCAAGATACTATCAGCACAATTCATGGAATGTGAATAGAGGAACTGAAGTCGAACACCCGTGAAGTCACCCGATCGAAAGCCAATGATGTAAACTTGTCGTTGAGTGCAAAGAACTTGCCATTAGGGGATGCAATCTCTAAGGTACTGGAAGGGAGTCTCTCGGTCAACTTCTCAGATAATGAGCTGAAGTCGACAGGAAGCGACCGTGTCGAAGGAGGGCCATAATGTATCCCACATCATCGACACGAGACAAACGAATGAAAAATGATTTTGGATGATACAGAGAACTAGGGGTAAGTGTAACTACAGAAGGAAAACTCTTGAACATATTGGTGACATGACTGGAAGTTTGGTAGTTTTTGGATCCATAGGATCGGTGGTCATGATGACGTGGTAGAGATCAAATGGAAGGAAAAAATGAATGGCCCAACCCAGGAAGGTCAATGATACAAAGGAGGATATCCCAACCCGACACGAAGCAGAAAGTGTCATGTTTAAGAGTGAGCCATTGACACAATTGATTAGATTTCCAAATTTTCCCCCACCATTTCTGGAAGGTACCCCAATTATTTTTGAATCGCAAGCTTGAAGGGGATAGCATATGCTTGCACTGTAAGTTCATCCTTCAGATGAATCCGACCTAGTAAGTTTAATGAGCCCTAGGAAGGAGAAGCTCATGTTCATCATGGTGACGAATATGATGTTGTTTAATATTTTAACGAGTTTGACAAAGGTGTAACTCGGTATCTTTTTCATGTTTAGAGAGTTTGAAAAAGACACGGAAAAGAAAACTCCACATGGTCCCTTTTCATACATTTGTGTCTCTCGAGCCTAAAAAGGTAGAAAACAATACTTGAGAGAACCACTTGACCATTTCAGTCAAGGAGTACCTTTTTCATAAATAGTGCATCCTAGCTCGAAAAAGGGGCAAGTGTATACTAGCAACACGATGCTTCACATCCATTAACGAGTTCAAAATGACAAGGGATCGACTATATTTTCGTTTTTAAAGGGTTGGAAAAGAGCTTGAAAGTAGACCCCCCATTTTATTCTCTTTTACGAGTCAAAATGGAAAAATACTCGACAATCTTTTCATTTGAGTTTTACAAGTAAAGAAAAGAGTTGAAACGTGACTCGACATCATCGTTGAACATCCACACTTGTCGCTGTGCAAAAAGGTAAAGTGCATTATCCAATTCTTGAGGAAAAATAGGTCAAAACACTTACAAAACCTAATATTTCATGAAAAACTGAATAAAAGGGAGGAAAAGTAAATATTTTTTACCATTTACTATTTTACCTTGCTGTGAAAAACTTTTCACCCATTTTTTCCCTAATTGTTTTGGAGCAGATTGTGGGAGATCCGGGAGGTCATTCGTCGAGCCGCCAGTTGTAGGTAAGAGCCAAAGCCCTAAGCTCCATTTCCATACCATGTATTCCTGTTTTCATCCATTTTTGGATTTTTGAGGGAGATTTTGTCAAAAAAATTTCACCCTCGTTTGGCGCGAGTTTCGGGCACGAAATCGCGCTGGTCGAGGGTGATTTAAATGTCTTATCGCACCATTAGTGCAACTGTTTTTAAAACAGGTGCGACAATGCCATGAATAAGGAAAAAATTAGTTTTCCTTCAAAACAACCATTGGAATCCAAATTTTATTGGCCAAAAATGATCATTGACTTGAATACATGGTTTTTGCAGGAAAGAATCATCGAAAATGGTAGACTAGAAAGAACGTGAGCACGAAGATGTGGACACCCAGGCACTGAATGGTCCAAATTGCCTGAACACTTTGAGGAACTGTGGGCTTCTCATGTTCTTTCTCACACCAAGGATGTGAGCCCAACCTGAGCTGCATCAATACCTGATTAGTCTCTAGGACATAAATCGGGAAATATTCATCATTGGTGACCAGGAGATGGAGTTAGAAACTTCAGACATATATTTCATCATAAGACTGTCCCAGAGAGGGGAACTGGTCAACCTATATGGGTCATGATCGATTGGGGAAAGCATATACATGTTGCTTGTCAAACATTGCCTTGAAGCCCTCAAATCCAAGAGCGGCAAGATTGAGATTGCCACCATGCGAGATTTGACACTGAGAGTGCTACTGTTGACTATCAATAGAGTGGCGGGGTCCCAAGCAATGCACAAGACTAACAAGTCAAAATTTCTATATGTCATCGACTGTACAACACCAACGATCTTCAATTGCGCAGAAGCCATGAAGATCAACATAAAATGCCAACTGACAAAAGCTAAGGCGGCAAATCTGAAGCAATTTTGCTTTGGATTTGTACTAGTGACCTTTTTCTTGGAACGAGTGCCACTCTTCTAGTACTAGTTGACTGAGGTAGATCCTCTTATGCCATGAGACCCACGGATGGCTCGTTGGAGTTGTTTGATGCCTAGGATCACTGGGGGCCAGCATATGTCTTACAAGCCGACCTTCTTTTCATGGCTACGACGACAGCTGATCGTCGTGGAGGATTGGCCATATAGTGGCACTGACTTCAGTGGAGATCTAGACATGCCGCTTCTATATGGAGAGGATTTCGATGACGAAGGTAAAAAATAATTTTTTTAATTTTGTGATTTTTTAGTTGTTTTCGATATATATGTGTTTATAACATTTCGCTTTGCCAATGTAGATGTTGGACCAAAGTGTCCTATTGGGATGTCCCCAATAACCACGTGCGTTGCCTGCCAGTTTGATGTCACTCCTTATTAGGAGGGGAGTGACAACGAGGAGGAGATCGTGAGGAACCTTGAGGGGTTGACTCGTCGTATCCCAGAGTATGCTCGGGTTTGAGACATTCCTCGCCAGTACCAAAGAGACACGGTGGGAGTATTGGATCAGATCTGCTGATTGCTGACTCGTGTTGCATGAGCAATTTCATGCTACCACGATCACCATGCTGATTAGTTCCTAGGTCCAACATTTTACATTTTTGAGGCCTGCGTGCCACGGATATATGAGGCCTGTGAGCCACCGATGTTATTTGAACACACATATTATTTTTTTGGGGTTTTGATGTATCAAACATTATCACCATATATATATGTTGTATTTTCTTGCTTACTATGGTACAAATGATTTTTTTTTGTCTTTTCACATGTTTCGTAAATGTCTATCCAACACATAATTAGCTAATGCATCTGTCAATGTATTCATGCATCTAGGAATATGATGATATGTAATGTAATCAAAATTCCTTTCCAGTAGATGAATACGGAGATACATTCTCAATATCTGAGGGTTTTTGATGGAATATTTACCGTTGAGATGAAGGACAACAAGTTGTGAATCCAGGTTGACAACCAACTCCCGAATGTTAAGAGCAATGGCTTTTGACAACAATTTGATGAATGCATTGTATTAAACAATGTTATTGGTTGTGCGACCTAAAAAAATACCTTTAAGATCAATCAATTCACCTTGAGGGTCATAAATAGCCCATGCTGTGGAGGATAGATTCTAGGTACTACGGCAGGTACCATCAGTGAAACCAATGTGAGGAGTCACAAACATATGCAAAGCAAGGAAAACATAGTAAACATGAAATCTGTTTGAAAACTAACACACCAAACCACACTGCACAAAAATGAATGACACACTAATGTACACAAGTAATGATGCATGATTCCCTAAGCATAGTAATTTTTGAGATAAAGCCCATTTCGGGGCTTGTCTAAAGGATTTCCTTCATAATCAATAAGCTCATAGGCCCCTTTTTGTAAAACATGTTTTACAATGTAGGGCCCATGCCACATGGGCTCGAACTTGCCTACTCCTAGCTTATCATTAGCTTGATCATATAGTAAAACCAAATCACCCTCAGGGAATGCACAGGGGAGACCGATCGATTGAAATGGGACTTGACTCGCTTCTTTTGTGCTTCGATGACCAAAATAATGAGACGACGAGTCTCATCTAGCTGTTCTAAATATAAGAGGCGCTCTTCCTGAGGTGATTTTTCGGGGAGAAGTTCGACAGCTAGCTTGAGTGAAGGAATCTCGCATTCAATCGATAACGTTGCTTCTAGACCGTAGACAAGCTGGAATGGTGTGAAATTAGTTGCATCCTTGGTCAAGGTTCAGTAAGCCCACAAAGCTGAAAAAGCATGAGATGCCAATTTTACTTGTGCATCCCAATAGTACGTTGAAGTATTGTAACCAAAACTTTGTTCACAACTTCAACTTGACCGTTGGCCTAAGGGTAATACGGGATTGAGCCATCGTGGTGAAAACCCAACGTAGAGGTCAGCTCCGCCATCATGTAATCTTAGAAATGGGAGCCATGGTCTGTGACAATGGCTTGAGATACGCTGAACCTTGAAATAATGTGATTAAAAAGAAATTGAGTCGTTGTTTTACCGTCTGCAGAGTATGTAGGCATCACTTCGGCCCATTTGGTGAAATAATCCACAGCAACGATAATATAACCATGCCCCCCGGCCGAACAAGGGTTACATGTCATATAGTCAATGCCCCATTTGGCAAAAGGACCAACAGTAATGACGGGGTGTAGGTGAGCGGGTGGGGCGCACATCTTGTGTTGGTAAATTTGGCATTCATGGCACTTGCGAACAACAAGGATGCAGTCCTTGAAAATGGACAACTAGGAATAACTAGTGTGAAGGATTTTTTGAGCGGTAGCATAGCCAAACATATGATCGCCACATGCCTCGAAATGGAAGTCATTGAGAACTCTCTCAGCCTCCTCGAGAGTAAGGCATTGGCGAAGAACTGAATTGACACTGACACGGTATAAAGCATCTCCAATAGTACGGTAGGGTTGGGAGTGATGCCGAATCCTTCAGAGATCATCCTTAGTTAATGCGAACTGGAACGTGGATGTTTGGAGATACATGATGATATCACTGTACCATGGGTCCAGGGTGCTAATCAGGAAAAGGGTCTTGTCCGGAAGCTGTTCATCTACACCAGTGGGGAGAGATGTAGAAGGAAGGGAGCAAATCAACTCGATGAAAACTAGTGACTTCTTAGATTTGGTAGTGGTAAACACCAAATCGAATTCTTGCAGGATAACAATCCATTTAGAATACTTGCCTCCTAGAAACTGACGAGTCAGGATGTAGCTCATGGGGTTGCACTTAGAAATCACAGTAGTGCGTAAGAGGATGTAGTGCTGAAAGCATTGAATAGCTTGTATGACAGCCAAAACCAACTTCTCGACATGGGCATAACGTGTTTCGGTGTCGAGGAGGTTGCGACTAAGGTAGTAGATAACATGTTCGGTGCCTTCGTCATCGTCTTGGACCAATACCATATCAACGGTGCTAGGGGTTGCAGCTAGGTAAAGGAAGTAATCGCGATGATAATATGGGGGAGGCAGCAAAGGAGCATTTATGAGGAAAACCTTGAGGTCATCGAAAGACTTTTTGGAAACCTCATCCCAAACAAAGGGGGTTCCTTGTTTGAGCAACCGGGTAAATCCTGTAGCTAGCCCAGCATAATTGGGTATGAAACGACAGAGGAAATTTTCCTTTCCTTGCAGGCTCTGGAGTTGGTGCAATGAAGATGGAGGGGGTAAATTTACAATGGCCTCGACTTTAAGTGGATTAAGGTGAATACCATCCTTGGAAATGATAAAACCGAGGAGTCGTCCAGATTCTACACAGAAAACAAATTTATGCGGGTTTAACCGAATGTTGTAGTATCTACAGCGAAGAAAAATCTGTCGAAGATGGTCAGGATGATCTTGGTGCTTACGAGAATGAGCGGGAAGGTCATCCAAGTAAGGCTGCACGATGTTGTGAATATCGTGAAATGCATAGGAAATCGCCCGTTGAAATATAGGCCCAGCATTTTTGAGGCCGAAAGGGAGATTTTTGTACGCAAAAGTACCCCACAGACAGATAAAAGTTGTCTTTTCTTGATCGGCCGGTACAATGTTAATCTGGTTGTAACCAGAAAAATCGTCCATAAAGGAAAAAATTTCGCTCCTAGCACACTTGTCGATGATCTGAGCAATGAAGGGAGTAGGGTAGTTATCCTTAGGATAGACACGGTTGAGATCACTGTAATTAATGCAAACATGGATTGTGCCTTGTTTCTTGTCACCAAGACAATATTTGACACCCAATCTATAAGAGGGATTGGATAGATGAATCCAACTTTGATAAGTTTTTCAACTTCACACTTAATAGCGGGGGGTTTTCTAGGGTGCCTTGGGTGGAGTCGTTGGAGAATGGGCTTTGTGTGAGGATAAGTTGGGATTTCGTGCACAACAATGCTAGGATCAATGCTAGGCATTTCTTCATACAACCACACAAACACATAATAAAATTCTTGAAACAAATGAGTATAGGTCTTGATCTCATCTGGAGAACAAGTTACCCCGATATGGACATGTTCAACGATACTAGGCTTGATAGAAATATCAATTGGCATCGTTTGGGTCATATTACCCAAATTTCCTTCCAACCACACTTCATGAGTCAGGATCAGTGCCAGATGTGAGAGGGAAGGAAAGTGAGAAGAGAACTCTTCGAGATCGGTAGACATGACCGTCGGGCAAGGCGGGAATGAGGAACGATGATGAGTATCGTTCCAAGGTGGTTCCTTGAGAGATATTATTTCCATGATACTTTTGTCAGCAAGGAAAGTCTCGGCTAAGGGATCAGGAGATTCCAAAGCACCAAGCCATGGGGATTGAGAATATGTATTGAGAGAAGTCCTCGAAATAGGAGAATCAGAGGATATGGAACTTGAGGCCGAAACAATCTTCACGTAATTGATTTCAGTAGGACTAAGTGGCATAACCTCACCCTAGGTATCAACAAGATCTGGTGAAGGTATGACCCAAGGATCAGATTTGACTGAGATCATGTTGATAGAGGCAACATGAGGAGGTGGGAGAGGAAAAATTCCCATCAAGGGAGAGTATTTAAAAAGACCTACCCCCACACTCTCATAAGGAGCACCACTGTGCTTGACATACGGAACATTGCCATCCGAGGAGGAAGAGGCAAAGAAGGATAGTTGGTCAATAGTGACGATCTTCCCTTGATGGGGAAAACGAATCACGTGGAATAGGGAGGAGGCTACAACATGCATGGCATGGGTCTAGCTACGTCCGAGTAGAAGATTATAATTGAGATTAGTGTCAACAATCTCTTCCTCGACTTGTACTGTCTTGCCCTCCAAAGTAATGGTAAGGTTAGGTAAGACACAGACGGGTCACAAATCGCGCCCGTAGAGAGCTTCCAAAGTATTCAGGGATTGGTTCAAAGTAAGAGAACCAATTCCCTTCCAGCAGGCGATCAAAATGATGCAGGTGGAAGCACCTTCATAGATGATAGTCTTGTGAATGGTTTTCTCATTGATTGTTACCTAAATGAGAGAGGCAATTTGATGAGGTAGGCATGGAATGTGGTTATCTAGATCAAAACATATCAAATTCGAATCGGTAGGATCAATACCTCCAATATCCGACAACAAAGATTTCTGCTAAGATGGACAACTTTGGAGCACTCAAGAGCCGACATAGCTGATGACGCCTAAGCCAAATCGTCAACAATATTATAGTGTTGAGCGGCTCAAGTGTTGGGATTGTATGAGGATTTCCTTAGCACACCTTGAGAGGGTGGCCAAATAGCGGAATCAGGGTTAGGGTGCTCGATATGAAAAGGGATAGAACTCGGGGCAGAAGAAGAAGGGGTGGCCTCTTTCTCTTTCCCAGCTGTCAGAGTAGGAGTTTGGTAATCTTTTGATCTAGTAGCCACATTAATAGGCGTACTCATCATGAACACTTGAGATCCTAAGGAAGTAGATGATTGAGGTTAGTCAACCATTTGAGTCTGCTGAGACGGAAATGGCTCTTTCAGGACGGTTGGAGTCCCTTTTAGCAAACGACTAACTTCGGACCATCGAGGCCAATCCTTGGTATAGTGATCCTCCTCGCAAATGAGGCACGTATATTTAGGCTTCCATTATGAAGAATCACCAATAGACGATTTAGGAGGACCCTGTTTTAGGGCATCGACTTTACCCTTGATTTTTCCTTTCTTCTTACCTTTCGAGCATTTGTCCATTATGGTAGACTAGATAACATGGACCTCTAAGGTTTTACCAAGGACATGTGGATTCTGGGAGGAACTATTGAAAACATTGTTCGAGACTGACTTCTATTTGGAAGAAGATTTAGTAGGGGTCTGGGACATTAAACCAATTACTCCATCAACAGGAGGTGTAGCCTATGACTTCGATGTCGTGGGATCAGATGATGGCCACGAAGCATCAGGTAATAACTCATACAAAGTGCCAAATTGAGAATAAATAAGATCTAAGTACTGGGCACGAGAAATGGCGTGTTCTTCAGTAACACATCCACCCATAGATATATCGCGAGCAATTAGAGCTACGAATGACTTAGTAAACCATTTGGTGAGCAACTGATCAACAATCTTGAATTTGATCAGGCAATGTCTACGTCTCCATTCATGGATGTGATCAAAGATGTGTGTCACAATATCTTGCTTAAGCGATGTGAGCAAATAGGTGCCAGTTTCATAGCGAACTGACAACTGGAAATGCGTGAGGAAAGCCATGGCTAAAGAGTTGAAGTCATGGTAAGTACTTCGAGGAATCTCGATGTACCACTTGGCTGCAGCACTTGTGAGGGTTTGTTGGAAAAGACAGAGACGAATAGAATCGTCAATGTAAGAATTTGAAAAGAACCAGAGGTGATATGTCATCACATGGGCTTGAGGATCTCCTTTTGCTTTCCCATTGAATTTAGGACAATCTCTTGGGATCTTGGATGGAACCGGAGGCCAGTATGGCGAATGAAGGATTGGATCATTCGTAAGGTGAGACACATATGGCAACTCTATCATGGCCAAGAATGAAAATTGAGTATTAAAAGGCATTGGAGGTCGATAAGCGGATCCAACCAGAGTAGCCCATCCTTGCTGGTAAGGATTTTGGACCCATAGTGGGGGATTTTGGCCATATGACATTTGATTTTGACCCCATTGTGGGTTACCTTGGTGATAGGGAGGATTTTGACCTTGAACACCTTGGAACTGTCTGCTCATAGGTTGCTAATAAGCAGCATACAGGTTAAGAGGCTGTTGAGCCTGTTGACCTTGGACATATGGATATTATACCTATTGTCCCTAAACATACGGGTTTTGAACCTGTTGCCCCTGAACAAGAGGATTTTGGACCTGCTGTCCTTGGACATAAGGATTGTACACTTATTTCCCTTGGACATAGGGATTCTGTACCTGCTACCCTTGGGCAAAAGGATTTTGTACCTGTTGCCCTAGGACATTAGGATTTTGGGCCTGCTGCTGCAGGACTTGTCCCTGGCCTTGTCCTTGCAAGGGTTGACCCTGTTGATATGTATATAAGGGTTGTTGCTGCCTGGGTTGGCTCTACTACTGCAAGGGTTGACCTTGTGGCTGCAAAAGCTGTCCTTGGGGTTGCAGAGGTTGGCCCTGTGAAGACATAGGCTAGGAGGTTTGTGGAGCATACTGCATCTGCTACTGCATGGTTTGTTGTAACTGTTGCGAGGGTTTCCCCTACGGTTGTTGCAATTGACCTTGCTGTGGTATCATCTACCCTTGTTGTTGTGTGGACGCCCTTGCTGCAACAAAGGTTGCCCTTGTTGCTGCGGAGGCTGTCCTTGTTGTTGAAGGGTAGTTGAACAGTGCTCGAAAAATTTTTGAACTAAATTTGGCCATAACCACCATGAAAAGTGGATGAGCCAGGTTGAACGTACTACCCAAACTAAAGGACGTAAGGTGTATTGACTATTCCTTGAGAACCATATGGAACGTAAGGAGTTTGGTACTGAAATTGAGCCTAATAAGGTTGTTGATACTAGAAATTTCTTGACCCAGACAGACCAAAGAGATTTTGAACCTGTTGGTTCTGGACATTGTTTGATCCAGTAGGACCAACAGGGTTTTGGACAATGGCAGAAGAAGGTTGGTTCATGCCAACCATGTGAGTCTGTGAGCTACTCATATTGGTGGTCCCTGACACCATACAAACACTTAGATTCTTCCCCCCAGGTAGTGGCACAATTTTGCCACGTACTGGAGGGATTGAAGAACTAACAGTAACATTCTTTGAGACTGCCGTTGAACTAGACAAGTAACTGGGATAGACGATAAAAGAGGTTTTGGAATGGTGGGTTGCAACGGGACTAAGGTAATGGCCTGTTGGGAGGTTAAGTTTGCAATGAATGGACATGTAGTAGGCATGGTGCCAGACACCCAAACAGGGTTATGGTAAAGTGATGAGGCACTAGGTGTACCTGAAACCAATTGTGCCAAAGACACATAATTAGGCGGCAATTCCCGATACACACTGATGGGAATGCTCTTTGTACAGGAGAAACCTTATGGAGGAAATGGATGTTCTTCCTCCTCAACAGTGTGTGGGGTAGAAAATTCTGACTCATCCGGAGAGGTGACTGGAGCATTGCCTTCGGTTCCATAGCCGGGAACAAACAACGATGAATGACCGAAGAGGTATAGGGGGATAGTTCCAAAGGAACACTCGGCTGATCGTACGGACTGACGGACGCTGTGGTGATATCACAACAAGGTTGAACAAAGGATTCAGAGGATATTTAACCAGTCCAAGCTGACTGTTAGTAGTCAGTGAACTCTCAGGAGTTTGGACGAGATTGTCCAGAGATTCCGGGCCAAAATCGGTGGGTGACCCAGTATCTGAAGTAGGCGTAGGATGAGATGACAAAGGTTGAATGCTCAGAACGATACTGAGTTCAACACCTTGGTCCTCGAGTGACTTTGGTAATTCAGGAAAAGGCTCCTCAGACAATATTTCAGATGGAGGAGAGGAAGAGGAACTAGGTGAACCAGATGGTTCAACCACGATGACCTTGTCTTAGTTAACAGGAAAAGAGAGAGATAAAATTCAAGGCTTTAAAATGTTCTTTAGGGGAAACTCATGATTTGGTCTAGAAATTACTAACAGGACATTATAAGATCATGGGAAATCAATTTTTTAAGATGCATAAATAGACTGGTGCTCTTTCATGTTTTAAGAGTTGAGAAAGAAACAAAGATGACTCTATCACTTTCGATTGGAAACGAGCTCGAAAGGACAAGCACTCGAATGATATTTTAAATTTAATGAGTCAAAAAGATCAGATGACTGCTCTGAATGATCTAGGTAAAGAGGATTACCAGACAACCATGAGCTGTAGAATACCTCCCGGTGAATCGAGAAGTATGGGCAGGCAATCTCCTCGAATGCTGTGTTCGGTGTATCATGTTTGCAAGGTGGCCGAATCGACTTTCTATGGATAAAGGATTGTAGCCTAGAGGGATCTCCTGTTATATACTCGACAGTACGGGGAGCACAAATCCATACTAGCGTTGTCTAGTGCCGAAGCTAACGACAGCTGCTAGGTTTAAAGACGCCGAAACACATCTCTAGCCTAGAACTTCTAGATGTGATTGTTAGATTTCAAATGCGCCTTAGGTTAATTGAGTTCATTTTAAAGTTTATCTTGAGTTATGTCTCAATTTTTAGGCCTTAGCGATGTGACTCGAAAAACCCTAAATGCAACTAAATGAGACAAGACCCTTTCAATTCGATGAATTGTCTACACTAGAGACACATAATCAAATGAAAAAAACCAAGCAACTGAAAGCAAAATGATTTTTCACTACTTCACTTTTTGAGAAAATAAACTAATGAAAAATACATTCCAATTCCTAATTTCCTGACAAGTACACTCTAACAATCCTTTCAAAAGAAAAGAAAATTCATTTTCTTTTCAAATTCCAATGCAATCCTAGTCCCAATGATGCTAACTAGTGTAACATATATTTTATACTTTTCATGAAATGACAAAATTAATTTTCTCATAAACTCTTCAATGAAAAAGTTTTTGAGACAATCAATTCTCAAGCAAATGAAAAACATGAAAAGAGAATCTCTTTCAAAATAATGATACGATGACTTTACCAAAAACAAGACAAGCAGTGTGATCCATGCTGGAGAAGAAATGTTTAGACAAGAAAATGAAAACTTTTCAAACTTTTGTAATGGAGGTCAAAGCCGTAGAAGGACCATAAACGAAATGCAAGGAGTAAGTGCACCAACAACTTGACTCACTGAGTTCACAAACAACTGAATGGATGACAACCTAGATGCCCTAGTGCCATTAACCATCCAATGACCCAAGAAATCAAGCAAAAGGATGACAAATAAAAAAGAAAACAAACCAAATGAAAAGAAGCTTTCTAGTCAAGGAGAAGACGTTCTAAAAAGGTTACAGGGTCGAAATCATGAGAGAAAAAAACACTGGCCAAGATTTGGGGTAAACCCTAATTTTCACTTACAGGCATCGACGCGACTGCCTAACTAACAACAAGTGCTAGAAGGGGTTCGGCGCGACTGTTTCTCAGCATATCATGCTGATCAGTGTGTCTGTCAACGAATTAAGCGTGTTGAGCGAGGATGCTAAGGAAAAAATAAAAATTTTCAAAAGTTGGGACGAGGCTTGCTACTATGAATTTCAAACCCAAACCAGTAAGCAAAGGATAACAAACAGAACTAAAGGGAAATGGTGAAACTAGAAAATTTCACACAAAACCATTAAATTCCAAGAAAACAAAGAGAATAATTGGATCCCCATTGGAGTCGCCAATTTGTGGTGAAGTAAAATTATGAGTAAGGACACAAACAATTCCTCTAGCCCGATAATGGGTCTAGCCACAACTGATACATTCTATGGGAGATTTCTTTATGTTAGAACCAATTAAGAGGGTCTACCTCTTAGTACGCTTATCTCGTTTGGTGATGACCTTGCTTGCTCACTCCAACTATCTCTTGTTTCATTCTTCGAACACCTGAAACAAGTAAAAAACAACAAACAATAACCGTGATAATAGACAAATTGTAATTCAACCTACTTAACAAGTCAAGAAGCATTAAGCCATAAACATGTGAGATGACACATTATGTAGGAAATCAATCGATAATTGCATATATATTGAATCAAGAAGAGATTACAACCATTGTCTTGACGTTGTTGTTCTCCTCCGACAAAACCAAGTTCCCACACACTTCCGTTAGCATTCCATGATGGCCTCAACAATGATAGTTTTAAGGCTCTTCCCTTTAGGCTTCACACTAAACCAAATTCACACTTCTCCCTCACACAACTAGAGAGATACAACTATGAATAACTTCTTGTTTATTCCAAACTTAATTAGCACTAGCACACCAACATTAACACTTCAACACTAGCTTGTGCTTGGAAAAAATGGAGGTTTATATAGCATGAATGGATGGGAGATGGTTCCTCTTCTCATGGGAGAAGGCCTTATCTCTTGAGGTAGTTCCATCCTTGTAGGGGAAAGGAGCCCAAACTGACATCCTCAACTCCATCTGGCCCAACCATTTACCAGACTTCCGTTATGAAGCCTCTAGATCTAGAAGCTTTGGCTCCTTATTTAAAAAACTTTCCAAAAGAGGATTGGCGCAACTAAAAAAATAATCAGTCACTCTATTCGGTGCTAGGGACTGTGTTAATCCGTGCATGTTGGTGTGAGGAGGACAGAGGTCATTAGCCCCGGTCTTGTAAACTGGGAAAAACAGAAGATTTGTGGGAAATGGTGCAAAATGGAATTGTTCTGCTCATGGAGAGGGACACAATTGGAGTTTCTTCATGAAGGGAAAGCATGTAGGGTTCACTGTAGAGGTCCTCCAAGATCATGGAACATGGAGTACAGGGACAGTGACAAAATGCTGTGTAACATGAATCGAATGTGATAGGTGATTTGTTGTAAGATGCTTTGATTCTTTCATTAGAAAATATTATTGATGCCTGGGTGGTAGATTCAGGGGCCTCATTCCATGCCACACCTGATAGGAAACATTTTCATGATTATGTTCAAGGAGATTTTGGACAGGTTCGATGGGGTGATGATAAATCTTGTAAAATCATTGGAATGGGTACAGTTTTCATAAAACAGTGGAATGGAAATCAATGGCTATTGAAGGAGGTAAGGCATATTCCAGATTTGAAGAAAAATCTAATTTCAAAAGGGAAGTTGGGAAATGAAGGCTGTGAGACTACTTTTACAGATAAAACTTGGAAGTTTGCTAAAGGATCCCTGGTAATAGAAAAAGGAGAAAAGGTCGGTACATTGTATTTATGCAATGGTATTTCTAATTCTGTTAATGTTTTAACCTCTACATGAGAAGATACGACATTGTGTCATCATAGGCTTGGGCACATGAGTGAGAAGGGGATGTAGATTCTTCACTTAAGAAAATTTTTTGACAGTTTTGAAGCATGTTGATTTAAAATTTTGTGAAAATTGTGTTTATGGAAAACAAAAGAGAGTCAAATTCCTCAGAGTTGGGAAAGAAAAGAAGAGCGAAAAATTATAGCTTGTGCATATAGATGTATGGGAACCTGCTCAGGTATCATCTCTTGATGGCTCTTATTATTATGTTACTTTTATTGATGATGCAACCAGAAAAACCTAGATTTATTGTATTTGAAATAAATTTGATGTATTTGATACTTTCAAGAAATGGAAAGATTTGGTTCAAAATGAGACAGGAAAAAGGTTGAAGTGTCTCAGATCAGACAATGGAGGTGAATATTGCAACAAAGAGTTTGATAGGTATTGTTCAGAGAATGGAAGTCACAGAGAGAAGACAGTTCCAGGAACACCACAAGAAAATGGTGTGTCAAAAAGGATGAACAAGACAATCATCGAGTGTGCAAGGTGCATGAGATTGCATGCAGGATTGCCTTTAAAATTTTGGGTAGATGCTGTAGATACTACTATTTATCTAATAAATAGAGGGCCTTCAAGTTTCTTGGATGGTGGTATTCTAGAGGAGGCATGGACAAGTAAAAAGGTAAACTATTCATTTTTAAAGACTTTTGGTTGTGAAGCCTTTGTCCACATTAATAAGGAAAATAGAACAAAGCTTGAGTCAAAATCAAAGAAATGTACCTTTATTGGATATGGTGTTAATAATTTTTGTTATTGCTTTTATGATTATGAAAAACACAAAATCATTAGAAGCAGAGATGTCATATTCAATGAAAGGGTTTTGTATAAGGATCAGTTGCAGAAAAAGAAACATGAAAAAGAAAATAGAGAATACATAATGCTTGATGAGATCATAGAAAAAGTGATGGTGCCTGAAAATCATAATGATCAACAACCACAACAACAACAACAAGCACCTCAAACACCTGAAAGTGGTGTTAGAATATCTACCAAGATAAGTAGACCCCCTAAACGATACTCTCCTTCATTATATTATGTATTGTTTACTGATTCTGGTGAACCAGAATGTTATGAAGAAGCAGTGCAGATAGAAACTAGGAAGAAGTGGTGTTACGGGGAAAAGTGTCTATACAGAACTGCTTATCCCACTAAGGTGTGGTAGCTACCTTAGAAACAAACAAAGTAAAGCTATTTTTGTTTTCCTTTATGAAAGATAGATGAGGGAAGAATAGAGGAGACTAACCTCTAGCTTGCGCTTGGCTCCTAGTTCGATTCCTCTCTTCTGATAGTCCTTCGCCACTTGCTTCCTTGTACACCCAGCTTCATAGAGCACTTGTAGAATCAAAGTAGCATAACACTATACAAGAACATGGATCTATTATCATAAACAATCTAGGATCAGATGTAAATTGACCATACAAATGCATAAAACATAAACGACACAAGAGAATGGAGGAAAACTTGAATAGCTTTTATTGATAATCAAGAAAGAGCCAAGGGAGTTACAACTAGTTGTTCTGACCCAGCATCATCCTCTCAGCAAGTAAGCCCTTCTTCACCTCATACAAAGCTTAGATCACCCAACACTATGATGTTGTCTCAAGAAACCAACAACAATTCCTTACAAGATGCAAAATTCCAGCCTCTGGATCTCTGGGATGAGGGATCCATATATAGATATCTGTAAGGGAGATGAGTCAACTTGTGATTTGATTAGTGTCTTCCCTCTGATAGTTCTTGCTTCCACTTGGAGATTGATGATCTCTTACTCATCCTTGGTCGAATTCAGAGAGGCAAGTGTCACAGGAGAAGTTTCTGGAAGATTCCATGCCTCTCCACCTCGCGGATTGACACTGCCATTTGTCACTTCTTGCCCATCGCACCCCATAGAAGGGATTTTTGAAATGAAACGCACCCACAGAGTGTACTTAGGTGAGATGCAACGCACTTTGCCTATGGAGCAGGTGAAATGACCCTGTTTTGACCAGTTCTGAGCAGTTTTTCATGGAGAACTTCTGGGAGAAGCTGTAATCAGTTGACCTTGTTCCTTTAGGGGTTAGAACAACACTTTTAGGGACTTAGGAGCCCTTGGTTTATGGACATTTTATGCTTGGGGTTGCAGTGCCCAAAAATGTCTATAACAGTTGCCCCCTAAAGCATGAGATCGTTAATATTTTTGATGTCGGGTGAAATGCTTTATTATGAGGATCCGAAGTTCTTTCAAGCTAGGAGGAGACCTGTAATAAGATACAATACAATACATTATCTTCATAATTTTTTTATGATCTAGCTGAGGCGGGCATTCCCATGCTCAGCTTTATAAAATCATTTTCATGTACATAGGACAGACAATCGTCTGAGTGTAGACTGATGATTCTGGTAGAGCCATCATCCCTTTGATTGGATGATTATCTGTGCAGCAACGATGTACATTTGATGTCTTTATTTCCCTGAATATATATCGTAGCCCAGATGGATGAAACTAGACCCGGGTCTTCAATCTAGTTCTATCTTCACTCGAAGTACAAGTCTATCCATGTGAGAGATGTTCTGGAGTCGAACATGGAAAGACATCGCCTGATTACCAGCCAATGATGTAAGCTGTTAACAGGCGCAAGAGGAATCATCGATAATGATAATGACCCTCAAGGTACTGTAGTACAATTCACGTGGTGTGAATAAAGGACTTGGCGTCGAACACCACGCAAAATCTTTCGGTCGAAGGCCATTGATGTAAACCTGTCGCCAGAAGTGAGAAACTTGCCATTGAGGCATGCAAGCTTCAAAGTACTGAACGGGGTGTTCCTAGATCGACTTCTTGGATAATGAGCTGATGTTGACAAGAAGCGATCCGTCATAGAAGGGCCTTAATGAATCCCACATCAATGACACGGAACGGAGCAAATGATTTTAATGGAGGTGAAAACGATCTGGTGATATAAGGTTCAGGGTGGCGGTCATCAAAGAATGGAGTGTAAATGTATTGTAGCGGGTGAGACACAGGTGAATTCTCTGAATGACTTCTCTTGAACATATCGGCGACACTGACGTGATGGATTGGTAGCATTAACCCCAAATGTGGATGGTGTGATGGGACCATGGTGATGTGACCGGTGAATGAAACAACCCAACCCGACTTGGATGCGGAGTGAAAGTGTCATGTTCAAGAGTGACTTGCTACCAACAAAGTTTCTTCAAGTTTTCTTCCCAATTTTTCCCCAATCATTGCTGACCAGTACCTCTTTATTTTTGTCAAGCTTGAGGAGGATAACATATGCTTGTTCTATAATTTTCCCTTCGGGCAAACCCATCGCTATGTTTTAACGAGCCTAGCGATAGTGAAACTCGTTCTTGTCTGCTAAAGACAAGTTTGTCGCTATTAGGTTTTAACGAGTTTAACGACAAAGATAACTCGGTCCTTTTCAATTTTAGAGAGTCTGAAAGGGACGTAAAGGAAACTCCAAAATTCCTTTTTCGTCATCTAATCCCTTAAGTCTGAAAAAGTATAAAACAATACAGAAGGGATGAATTTTCGATACTTTTAACGAGCCGAACAAAACAAGCGCTCGATCTTTTTGTGTAATAATCCCTCAGGTCCAAAAAGATTAAAATCTAAAGGAGGGATAGCACTTCCGGTCCCTTTAACGAGCTGTAGAGGCCAATGGCTCGGCAATCTTTTCATATTTTACGAGTCAGTTGAAAAGAGCTTAAAGGAGACTCATTTTTTTGAGGAACGAGTGATAAAATTGGGTAGCAGCTGATTCCAGGTAAGGTTTGGAATTTTCCAGTCATGGCAGTGTTACAAGGATGGCTAGTGGGATCACTCTTCGTAGCTGTTCCTCAAAAGGGGTAAACAATCAAATGCAGGTGAATGATCGGCCAATACAGAGTGGAGGTGATGATGAGAACACAACCAAGGCTTTAAAGGCTGAAGTACTACATTCACGATGGTTATTTACCGGGAAATAGTTCATTTTTTAATGAGCTTAAACGCAGGGAGAAACATTTGCTCATGACTTATGTTTATTTTTTAACGAGCTTGAACTATGTGCTAAAACTGCTTGATTAATCCAGTCGTATAATAAGAATGTCTCATATATGAAAACGACAATTTTTAGAGTTTTGCCCCACATCCTTTCTTTATGCAAGTTAGGAAACGACCAATCCTATGAGTTTAAAGGGTTAGAGGACCTACAAATTTAAAAAAATAAATGGTCGCTCTTCGCTTGCATGCCAAAAGGTTTGCATGCCCCCAGGTATAAAATAAAGCTTCAAGGTCACCTTTCATTCTACCGACAAAACATTTGTTTTACCAGGAAAGGTCTACCTCTTTCAGGTTACCAAAGATTGTTCTATTCACACCGCAAACAAAACACTTCTTCGGCGATGTCTACCGAAATAGACAAAGGTGAGACAATCCACTCACATAACTTTGATGAGGAAATCTTGTTCCAGTCTAACCCCCTCTTCCAATCACGGACGGGAGTACAGACTAGTCATATATCTCTCGCGGAAACCTACCCTATACCCGAAGTTTTCCTGCCGAAGCAGACCAGGGTGCATGCCCCCTGGGTTTCAGTCATGTCCCCCGAATCACTCGCACTCATCAGGTGGACGGACTGGGGATTGATGAGACATTCCTTGTGTGAAAATACCATTCAGGGATGGTATATGACTATTTGCTATGTGTGATCCGGGAAATGAAAGCTGGTCTACGAGCTTGACCACTCTTCCTTCGTGCGGAAAACACATTACTCTAAAGAGTGATGAGACAATCGCTCCCATGCAATAAATATAGTCTCGTCCAAGGAGTAGATTATAATCCAAGGGTCCTTAGACCACCATTACGTTCATATGAACGGTTTTCCCTCTCAATGTTATGGGCACATTGGGAAGGATCCCTAATGGTCGATTGGTTCCTTTGTCAAAGCCTGTTAGATTTCTCATCTCAGGCAAAAGCGATGGCGAACCAAGCGCTTTCCAAGCAATCGAGGAAAGGATACTCACAGAAGCCCCTTCATCTATGATGGTACCATCCATAACCATTCTATATATTTGAGCAATAATTCGGAATGGTACACTAGCCGGTAAACGGGGTCTGCCTAGTTGATTCTAGTCGAAGGAAACAATTAGGTTGCTTGGAGGTGGGACCGAATAGACGGCCGGGTACGACTCTGATGAACTTCCTTCCTGCGGTAAAGGAATGGGTAAATTGCCCCCATGTTCATCAGAGTCTGTGCTTACGAAAAGAATTTGGACGGTGTCATCCTTGTTCTCTTCGGTGACTGTATCATCTGAAGATGGAACCTCTGAAGGCAAGACCGGGTCAACTGCCGCCTCGACCTTTTGACTTTCGTCTGGTATGGGTTCAGATGGTTCATCTTCAATGATAGATGCTTCGGCCGACCACCTGGGCAGGTCAGCCAGATTTTCAACTAGTGACGGACTCAGCAAGAGTTTTTTATATCCAGGAGGAAGTCGTAACGGTGAAACTAGACGATCGTTCAAAACTCTTTTAGCCTCGTCTAAGAAGGGACAACGGTGGACGTCATGATCGACTTCGCACAGTTTACAAGGAAATCTATATTTTCCTTTTTGTCCTGGGTCTTCACTTTCACTAGTCGACGGTGTGTTTTCAACATGATCATCAGAGGTTGACGACACCGGGTTGTGCAAACGAGGAGACCAGTCCCTTAAGAGCTGAGGGATGCAGGGACAATCTCTATGATAGTGGTCTCCTTTGCAAATGACACATGGCGATTTAGGCCTGGTTGGTGCAGTGTGTGGATTTTCGCTAGACGATGCTTGGTTGCCCCCTTTCGCTTTTGGCTCCTTCTTCTTCTTCTCTTTCTTCTTCTTTTCCTTCTTCTTGTCAGATACTTGATTTTTGGCTTTACCAGCCCCATCGAGCGAAGAGGAAGGAGGAGAGGAAGAATTGGAGGAAGTAGAGGGTTCGGGGGTAACTCTGGATTCGTCTAGTTGCTGATTCGTTTGTTCAGGAATTGCGGTGTTCTGAACGACAGAGGTTGAGAAGAGCCATACGGGCAAGCCGATTGTCAATCCTGGAAGCGACAATGTGGCCATATGGGGTGCACCAACATCTCCCCAAGAGGAGAAGGGACTAGGATTTCCTCCAAGGGGAATTCCTTGGTTGGTGGATTCCATTTTCTCAACCTAAGATCAACGTAGGAAAGGGTGATGATTATTCCATTTAAATTTAATTTTAGACGCTTTGACACAACTTGTTTTTTCAATTTTAAAGAGTCGAGAAAAAACAAAAGATGACTCTAGTCGCCTTCGATTTTAATGAGCCTGAAGTGACAAGCGCTCAGATGGACCTTTTCCGTTAAGGAGTCTGAAAAGGAATGAAAGGGACTGCTATGGAAATCTAGGCAGAGGGATTACCAAACCAATCGCAAAACTGCAGAATACTTTTTACGGTACGGCAGTCAATCTTCCCGAATGATGTGTTCAGTGCATTGCGATCGATAGGGCGGCAGACACAGCTTCCTATGGATAAAGGATTAAGCCTATTGTGGTCTCCCAAAATATACTCGAGGGTACATGGGGGCATAAGTCCGTACTGGCACTTATTGTCTCAAAGTGGAGGAATCACCCAACCATCAGTGAGAACAACAGTTACCAGGCTTTACGACGCCGGAATACGTCTCTAGCCTAGACTTCTAGATGTTGTGCGTTAGGTTCCAAAGCGTTGTTAGATTCATTAAATTCATTTTATAGTTGATCTTGCTTAAGAAATTTTCCTTTCAGGTTCACCGCGTGATGTAGATGTACAATTCCTAAAATGCAATCTAAGATGATAAACAGTCTTTTATCTTCTTTGTGCAATGAAAATCCTAGCTACTAAGGAAAGAAAGACAGAATTCTTTCAACAAAGAGCAAAGAGCACACACTATATGCATTGTCCTAAATCAAACCAATCAAACAGTCTAAATGCAAATGCACATGCATGTATTTGTTTTCAGCGTTCTTAATATGTGAATGGTAAAAAGAAAGCTAATGCGCAAATCTGAATTACTTTTCAAGCGACAATTACTAACAAGTTCCTTTTCCAAAATAAACAATGAAGACAATCACAACACTTTGCGATTTGGAAATGAATACTTGCTTTCGACACTAGAAAAACTACAAATTCAGACCAAATACAATAGTAACAGGGTAATCGACTATCAAGAGCAACTAAACTCTCTCCTATGACTGAAAACGACACTTGCGACACTTTCAAATCAAGAAATGACAGTACAATTATGTTACTTTTTTGCAAATGAGAACTGAAAATGACTCAACAAATACACAAAAACATTCACAGTTCTTTGCACAATGGAGGTGGAATATCAGTAAGGAAAGGGGTTTCAAACAGAGGTATACTGATTATAGGCAGCAAAACTCATGAATAGAACTGAAAAGAATGAACAGAAACCAACATTCAGGAACAATGTCTAGTCTGATCAGCGCACCTATAACACAATGAATTTGAAATGCAGCGCACCTACTACACTCGGGAAGTGCGCTGAAGTTCAGATTCACAGAACAGAGATTGCGCTGGGCCAGGGACGAGACTTTGTTTGGGTTCCGGGTCACAGTTTGCAGTTCAGTTCAGGGATTTTGGCCGAGCAAGTGGTAATCAATAAATCAACAACAAGGGTAGATCTAAGGAGGTTACTAGAGCCACCACAAGGACATTTAGAGAGTTTGTAAATCATTTGTTTAATTCATAAACAAAACCCGGAGATTGATTGAAGCGGCATTTATCTACTTTGCAAATGCAGTTCGAAAGCTACCTGGCTCGACTTCAGGCTCCGTCTGTAAGTTTATAAAGTAAACAACAAGATAGATAAACAAACAACCAAGTCGCTCCCCAGTGGAGTCGCCATTTTGTTACGGGGAAAAGTGTTTATACAGAACTGCTTATCCCACTAAGGTGTGGTAGCTACCTTAGAAACAAACAAAGTAAAGCTATTTTCGTTTTCCTTTATGAAAGATAGATGAGGGAAGAATAGAGGAGACCAACCTCTGTCTTGCGCTTGGCTCCTAGTTCGATTCCTCTCTCTTCTGATAGTCCTTCGCCACTTGATTCCTTGTACACCCAGCTTCACAGAGTACCTGTAGAATCAAAGTAGCATAAAACTATACGAGAACATGGATCTATTATCATAAACAATCTAGGATCAGATGTAAATTGACCATACAAATGCATAAAACATAAACGACACAAGAGTATGGAGGAAAACTTGAATAGCTTTTATTGATAATCAAGAAAGAGCCAAGGGAGTTACAACCAGTTGTTCTGACCCAGCATCATCCTCTCAGCAAGTAAGCCCTTCTTCACCTCATACAAAGCTTAGATCACCCAACACTATGATGTTGTCTCAAGAAACCAACAACAATTCCTTACAAGATGCAAAATTCCAGCCTCTGGATCTCTGGGATGAGGGATCCATATATAGATATCTGAAAGGGAGATGGGTCAGCTTGTGATTTGATTAGTGTCTTCCCTCTGATAGTTCTTGCTTCCACTTGGAGATTGATGATCTCTTACTCATCCTTGGTTGAATTCAGAGAGGCAAGTGTCACAGGAGAAGTTTCTGGAAGATTCCATGCCTCTCCACCTCGCGGATTGACATTGCCATTTGTCACTTCTTGCCCATCGCACCCCATAGAAGGGATTTTTGAAATGAAACGCACCCACAGAGTGTACTTAGGTGAGATGCAACGCACTTTGCTTATGGAGCAGGTGAAATGACCCTGTTTTGACCAGTTCTGAGCAGTTTTTCATGGAGAACTTCTGGGAGAAGCTGTAATCAGTTGACCTTGTTCCTTTAGGGGTTAGAACAACATTTTTAGGGACTTAGGAGCCCTTGGTTTATGGACATTTTATGCTTGGGGTTGCAGTGCCCAAAAATGTCTATAACAAGTGGGAGCAAGCATGAAAGAAGAGATGGACTCTTTAGCACATAACCAGACTTGGGACTTAGTCAGGTTGCCTGCTGGTAAAACAACATTGCAGAATAAATGGGTTTATAGGTTGAAGGAAGAAGATGGAGGTAGAAAAAGGTATAAAGCTAGACTTGTGGTGAAGGGGTTTGCACATAAAAAGGGTATAAACTGATGAGATATTTTCTCTTGTTGTTAAAATGACTTCAATCAAAACTATTTTAAGTCTAGTAGCAGCTGAAGATTTGCATCTTGAGCAGTTAGATGTAAAGGCAACCTTTCTCCATGGGAATTTGGAGGAAGAGATATATATGAAACAGTCACAAGGATATGAGGTAAAAGGGAAGGAGAAACTAGTGTGCAGGTTGAAGAAGAGCTTGTATGGCTTAAAACATGCTCCAAGACAGTGGTATCTAAAATTTGATAGGTTTATGTCTGAACAAGGTTATACTAGATGTCACTCTGATCATTGTGTTTATCTCAAAAGGAAAAATGACGACAACTATATTATATTGTTATTGTATGTAGATGGCATTCTTGTTGCAAGTTCTAACATGCAGGAAATAAATGTGCTCAAAAGAAAATTGGAAAACTCATTTTCAATGAAGGATTTCGGTGTTGCAAAACAAATCCTAGGTATGGGAATAACTAGAGATAGGAAGAATCACAAATTAACATTGTCTCAGAGTGAGTACATACAAAAGGTGCTGAAAAGGTTTAATATGAAGAATGCAAAACCAGTTAGTATACCTTTGGCTAGCCATTTCAAACTAAGTAAGGAAATGTGTCCCAAGACTCAGGAAGAAATGGATTATATGTCTAAAGTTACATATGCATCAGCAGTTGGAAGCTTAATGTATGCAATGGTCTGCACAAGGCCTGATATTGCACGTGTAGTGGGAGTTGTAAGCAGGTACATGAACAATCCAGGAAAAGAACATTGGATGGCAGTGAAGTGGATTCTCAGGTATTTGAGAGGTACCATAAATCAAGCATTATGCCTTGGTGGTTCAAACATTACTCTACAGGGATATGTTGATGTAGATATGGCAGGTGATAGAGATAACATGAGGAGCACAATAGGGTATGTGTTTACTGTACGTGGAACAAATGTTAGTTGGGTTTCAAAACTTCAAAGTATTGTTGCACTCTTAACAACGGAAGCAAAGTATGTTTCTGCTATAGAGGCTAGTAAAGAAATGATTTGGCTACAATGGTTTCTGGATGAATTGGGTAAGAAGCAGGAGTTGGGCAGGTTATACAGTGACATCCAGAGTGCCACACATCTTGCCAAGAACTCTGCATTTCATTCTGAGACAAAACATATACAACTCAAGTATCATTTCATATGGTCAGTGTTGGAAGATAGACAATTGAAGCTGGAAAAGATACACACTAGCTAGAATCCTGCAAATATGTTAACAAAAGTTGTAACCAAGGAGAAACTGAGATTCTGTTGAGTTTCAATTGGTCTTCAAGTATGATGAAGAAGATGAGAAACTACCAGGTCCAAAGTGGTGTCATTGTCCAACAAATGAAGCAACAGTGGATTTGTTATAATTAGTCTCCAAGTGGGAGATTGTTGGGTGTGGAGCCTAATTATCTTCTTTATTCAGAGGTATCACCGCATTGGACCCCAGTTTGTAATGTGTCGGCAACACCATCCGTAATATTTTCACTGCATGGGGATTCCAGGGGGGCAGTTGCGATCTTTTGGAGCCCCCCCCCTGGCGGGGGATCGGGGGCAGCGCCCCCAAAGCTAAAATAGATGTAAAATTGCCTTGTAAAATGTTGTAATTTCGTAGTCAATCTAGGCCATTCATTAGGCAGAGATCTGACGGTAGAAGTTATGCTTAATTTAGGTTTTTTTTTCCCTAGAAGGAAACCCCTCGGTATATATGAGGGAATTGTATTGCGTTTATGAAGATCTATATTTTGAGTGAGAAAGAGAGAGGAGATTGTGTGAGAGCGAAGAGGGTATTACATCGGATTTGCTGTAGGTTGTATCTCTTCAGTTTGATGGATAATATAAAAGGAAGGATTCGCTGTTTCTCCGTGGACATAGCCCAAATTGGGTGAACGACATATATCTGTGTCTCTCTTGTTTTCTGTGTTTTCTATGTTTATATTTCTCAGAAGGGAGGAATACCTCAGGATGTGAGTGACAAGGATAACATGGCACCTTATAAGAAGTTCAATGTAGTTGAGAAAGGACATGGATCTTAGCTTGAGGAGCATAATAAGGTTGGTGGAAAAAAGACTTTGAAGTGTTGGACATGTGGTGGAAAGAATTGCAAGAGTGAGTGCACATCGCACCAGGGTGGCAGACCTCAGATTTATAGTGCTCAAGAGGCACAAACAATTGGAGGTGTTGGTAAGAGTCTTACTTAGATTTATGTAGCATTGGATAATAGGTATACAAATAATTAGGAATCCATTATTGAAATGGAAGGTAAGCTCCATGATCAAGTTGTTTCCATTTTGATTGATCCTAGATCTAATTATAGTTATATTAGTCTTGACCTAGTGGATAAGTGTTACTTGAATAAAGAAGTGCATGCAAAATCTTAGTTGGTGCAATTGGCTACAGGGACCAAGAGAAGAGTCCATCATTGGGTGAGATCTTTTGCATTTGAGCTGAATGGTATGCCTACATCAACACATCTAAATGTGATTCCTCTGGGTTCGTAGAGTATGATTTTGGGCATGGATTGGTTGTTCATTCACAGGAAAAAGGTAGACTACTATGAAAAGGCTATTTGATGATGGGGAAAGGAGAATTTTTTAGGGAAAGAAGAAGCCTAATCAGTGAGGAGAGTTACAACTATGCAGGAAAAGCACAATTGTAGGGAGGGATGTGTATTGTTTGTAGTTCATATTTCTAGTGATAAAGGGAAGGATGTTGAGGATGATGAAGTCCTGAAGAGGTATGCTGTTTTGTGGCAGTTCCAAGATGTGATTTCTGCAAAGATTCTAGAGTTTCCTCCTCATAGAGAGGTGGACTTTTCTATTGACTTGATTTCAGGAGCTACACCAATGTCTAAGGCACCGTAGAAGAGAGTACTCTAGAGTTGGTGGAACTGAAGTTGAAACTTAAGGAGATGCTTGATAAAGGATACATAAGGCGAAGTGTGTCACCTTGGGGTGCACCAGTATTGTTTGTAAAGAAGGAAGGTACTCTCAGACTATGCATTGATTACAGGTAGTTGAAAAATGTGACCATCAAGAATAGGTATCCATTTTCACGGATTGATGATTTTTTTGATCAGTTGAAGGGAGTTGTCGTGTTTTCAAATATTGATTTGAGATTAGGATATCGACAGGTGTGCATCATAGAAGAATACATCTACAAGGCTACATTTCATATAAGGTATAGGTATTATGAATTTGTGGTGGTTCCTTTTGGTTTTACCAATGATCCAACCACCTTCATGTGTTTGATGAACAGTGTGTTGTGTCCTTACTTGGACAAATTTGTGATAGTGTTTATTGATGATATATTGTTATACTTTAAGAATGAGAAAGAGCATGCAGAGAAACTAACAATAGTGTTGAGATTGTTGAGAGAGCAACAATTATATGGAAATCTCAACAAGTGTAGTTTATTTAAAACTTAGATTCATTACTTGGGACATGTTGTTTCCAAAGAGGGGATAACAGTGGACCCAGAAAAGATTAAAGTTATCATGGAGTGGCTAACTTCTGGGAATGTGTATGAGTTCATATAATTCATGGGACTAGTAGGTTATTACAAGTGTTTCATCAAGAAATTCTCAAGGATTAGCTATCATATTATATCTTTGCAGAGGAAAGGGAATAAGTTTGAATGGAATGAGGGTTATGTAGCTAGTTCTGAGCAGTTGAAGGATTTGGTTACAAATGCTTTAGTCTTGAATATTGCAGATCTTGATAAGGATTTTGTGGTTTGCAAAAATGCTTGCAAGGAAGGACTTGGTGGAGTCTCAATGCAGGAAGGGCAGGTAATATGTTATGAATTAAGGAAGTTGAGTCAACATGAGCGGAACTATGTGACTCATGATCTTGAGTTGGAAGCTATCATTCATGCATTGAAGATGTAGAGAAATTATCTTCTAGGAAAGAGGTTTGTTTTGATGAGTGATCATAGTGGGTTGAGGTACTTGTTTGACCAACCCAATATGAATGCCAGTAAAGCTAGATGGTTGGCTACCTTTAGTGAATTTGAATTTGAGATCAGATACATCAAAGAAAAGGAGAACAAGGTTGTAGATGCTCTCAGTAAGAGAGTGCAGGTGAATCATACTTCAATTGTGAGCTCTTATGGGACAGATTTATAGGATCAGATCTTGCATGCAAGGTAGCATGATGAGAGGTACCAACAACTAAAGAAGATATTTCAACAACAGGGTGAAGCTGATAGGGATGAGGAGTATGACCTCATGACATATGGCTTGGTGAGATTCAGGAACAAGATTTATGTGCCAGATAGTAGTGAGCTCAAGAAGATTATCTTGAGGGAGTTTCATGTCAAGCAGTATTCAGGCCACCCACGATATCAAAATACTTTGAAATCAATGAAGAAGTTCTATCATTGGTCGAACTTAAAGAAGGAGGTAGTTGAGTTTGTTGCGGGATGTTTGGACTGTCAGCAGGTGAAAGTTGAGTGTAAGCATCCAACTGGTTTATTGCAGACTATTCTGATCCCAGAATGGAAATGGGAGGTCAATTCCATGGAATTCATTACAAGTTTTCCAAGTACATCGATGTAGCATGATTCCATCATGGTTTTGGTTAACATATTGAGTAAGGTAGCTCACTTCATTATAGTGAAGTCTACTAATTCAACTAGTGAGGTAGCTCAAATATTCATGTTGACACCTAATCATGGGGATTGGGTGAACAATTGTAAATAGTGTAAATAATAAATAATGGAAAAGGAAGAGTCATCGAGAGATGAAGCTCAAGAGTCACTCCCTCATGTATATATCTATGAACAATCTAAATGAATAAATAGATTTCATTTGAGGAGTTACCTCCTGGCCTGACATGGTATCAGAGCCAACCTTTATTTTTGTTTTTCTTCTCCTGTAACTCTGTTATTCCATTTGTCTGGTAGCTTCAAAATCTGTCATTTCTGTCAATTTCTCTGCTTGTTATCATTCTCTAAGTTCTATCCTATCTGAATTGACTGTTAAAATCATGACTTATTTGCTGCATAAGTTTTGTAATGTTGGTTAAATTATGTTGAGTGTGAAGACCGTGGTGCGAGCTATATGTTAACACTCTAGCGTTGTCTATGCATTAAGACTGTAGTGGAAGACCGAAAGTTGTGTTCAAATACTGCGATGGTCATGTTCCTACGTCCTACCAAGGCGAACCATGGTGTTGAGAGTTGCGCAACGAAACCATGGTGTCAAGAATGGGATTGAACACAAACCCTTTTAGATGCACAACTGTGGGAAGCTATTAAGGAACGCAGGGATTTTGTAGTGACTCTTCCCAGAGGAGCTTCTGTCATTGATGAGCAGAGTCCTAGTGCGCATCACGTGAGGTATCACAGTACATTGCATTATTTCTTTTAACGTTGCCATTGTTGTATAACAACGCTGCCCATCTCGGTAGGACATCTTGCAAACATTGTTCATTTTAATATATTGGTCTGTGTGTTTTGTTTAACACTGCCACTATTCTTCCCACACCACCACTCCATTGCATTATGTTCCACCGCTCTCTCCACCCATTCAACATAGTCGGGCATGCCAACCACCCTCTGTAGCCCCCCAGTTCATATAAGTCTAGCACTACAAAACCACCCTCCATGGCTCTCCGTTGCCCCACCCTCCAGTCGAACATTTCACTACAAAGTCTCCCCGTGACATACCATTCCACTCCTGTTTTTAATACATGCATTTTTAATATATAACGTTGACCTCCATTGTGGCATCACCCTCCGGTGTGATAATCCCGAACCCACCTCCTCCAAACACGCTGCTATGTAACTCTGCCTTCACATGTAATTCCTCCCCCTATATAACCCCTCCCCCATATAATACCCTCCCCATATAATACCTCTGCTCCTTATATATCATATTGTAATTTTTTACACCAGAACTACATTTTATACGAAGTGCAAATTTTATACATTGGTAGCAGAAGTATTTTTTACAGTACACAAATTTTAAAATGCATTCATTTATATCTATTGTGGGAGTGGTTCTCATCGGCAAGGAGAGCCATCCTGAATGGTCACAAAATATTGAACACACTCTCATTTTTAATGAGCTATGTAAAGGAGTTTGTGTTGGAGAAGGAGACAAAGAACCAGAAAAGCCTACCTCAGAAAAGGAATTCGCCATTTGGGAAAATAAGAACAGCAAGGCTTATGCCTTGATTGGAGCATCAATAAATGAAGAAGTGAGTCACCATATTTCGCCATTTTCAAATGCTTTTGAAGCATTACAAAAACTGAATGAACTCTATGGCTCACACTCTACACTTGAAGTTGTTCAACTCATGATTAAATTGTTCATCCTTGAATTACAAAATGATGATCCTCTTGCTCTTGCATCAGAAGTAAAATCTATTATGCATGATATCAAAGTCACTAATGTTGAACTGGACATTCCTCTGATAGCTTTTGTCAAGGCACTTTATCCCACTTACTCAAATTATCTTGAGTCATTGCAAGCAAATGGAAACCTCAAAGAAATTACCTTTGACTCCCTTGTGAATAAATTTGCTGAGAGAGAGAAAGATTTTGGGAAGAAGACAACTCCTCAGTCTTCTGAAGAGGCTATGTGTCTTGCACATAGAGAGAAGAATCTTGCTCAAGATTCTTCCAGAGGAAGAGGTGGTAGAAGAGGAAGAGGAAGAAGAAATTTCAGAGGCAGGGGGGGCAGACACTCTCAAGGAGAAAAGTCAGATTTGCATTGCATACATTGCAATAGAGATGGATCACATGATGAATCCACATGCAAGTTGCCTTAGGACGGAATTGAGTAGGAAAGAAATCAACCCAAAGGTAAAAATAATGACAAAGATGAAGGTAAAGCACCTAAATCCGCTCACTATGTTGTGGCACATTGTAATATTGGAGTAAATGAAGACTTGTTCAATGCTTCACTTGCTTCTTCGAAAAATGATTGGTTACTTGATTCAGGAGAAACTTGCCACATGACTTTTAGAAGATAATTTTTTTGAATAATTTAATGACAATGTTGATGGAGCAATATACTTTGTAGACAAATCAAAACTCAAGCCATCAGGGCTTGGCACAATCAGGCTTAAATTGCCTGGTCTTCCAGACTTTCTTCTAGATGATGTTTTATATCTCCCACAACTGAGGAGAAAATTATTGTCCTTGGTCCACATCTACTAGAAAGGACACTCCATTCATATGTTTGATGGCATGTTTGAGGTGAGAAAAGCATCAGATCACTCACTTGTCATGACAGATATAGAATAAGAAAGACTTCTCAAGCTGCAACGTACCTTTGCTTGTGCACAAAATTTCTCACACAATTCTCATTATGATGAAGGTACATTTCCATGAATTTTATTATGGCACACTAGATTTGGACACTTGAACTATGACAACCTTCACTTGTTGAAGAAAAATGGTGTTACTGGTTTGCCTACAATTCCTAGGAAACTTAAGCAATGTGATGTTTGTATTCTAGGAAAGCATAGAAAACAGTCTTTTCATGATTCACATTCCAGAGCACATAGAAAACTTGAACTCATTCATTCAAATTTATGTGGTCCAATCCATGTTCCTTTTGCAAATGGAAATAAATATATGATGAAATTTATTGATGACTACACCAGGATGTGTTGGGTTTATTTATTAAAGAACAGATCCGATGCTTTTCAAACATTTAAGAACTTTCATACATAGATTGAAAATGATGCACAATCTCATATTGGCTCTATTCATATTGATAATTGAAAATAATACACTTCAAATGAATTTGAAAACTATCTTTGCCAACATGGGATCAAACATCAAACAATTGTTCCTTATAATCCCGAACATAACAAAGTAGTTGAAAGAATGAATAGGACAATCTTAAATATGGTGCGCTCCATGATGTTTTTCAAGAATGTCAAATTGATGTTTTGGGCTGATGCAGTTCTATGTGTTGTATATGTAAAGAATATATGTCCATCTAATTCTATTAGAAACAAGACTCCTTATGAAATGTGGTATGGCCACATTCCTTCGGTAAAGCATCTTAGGGTCTTTGGTTCCACCTGTTATGACTTGATACCAATGGTACATAGAAACAAACTTGGTGCAAGGAGTCGTAAGTTAATCTTCTTGGGGTATTCAAACACCTCCAAATCATATTGTCTCTATGATGAAGTTAATAAAATGTTTGTTGTATCTAGAGATGTAATCTTTCTTGAATATTCCAAAGCTGCCAATGTTGTTGAGCGACAACTTGATTGCTTGGACAGATTCGCAAATGAAAAACCATTTCAAGAATTTGATAATCAGATTCCACATCTTGAAGGGGGGATTCCTATACTAGATCAATCTGTGGAATATTTTTCTGAAGCACTCTCTCCCCCACATGAAATTCCAACCACTGATGATACTTTGAGTGATGTGATTGACAAAATTGGGAGACTCAATCTTGATTCAGTGCCAACTCAATCAACTGAGCAACCTGGACCATCTCAGAAAGGTCCTCCAAAGTGGCTGACAAAGACACTTGAAAATGTTCATCCTGATGAGGTTGGAAAGCCAGGAACAAGAAATTCAACCTGACAAAATGGAGATGATGTAGATGACTCTGATTCACCTATTGATATGGATGTTTCTTATGATTTTGAATTGAATTTGTCTACATCTTTTGAATCAACTTCCTTCAGAGAAGCCTCTTCTCATGATGAATGGAAAGAAGTGATGCAAAATGAGTATGGTGCCTTGATAAAGAATGACACTTGGAAGCTGGTTGATCCTCCGTTAGGAACAAAACCAATTGGTTACGAGTGGGTCTACAAGAACAAGTATAAAGTTGATGGCTCACTTTACAAGCATAAAGCCAGGCTTGTGGCAAAAGGTTTTTGCACAGAAGGAAGGGGTTGATAATAGGAGACCTTTTCCCCCACAGCAAAATGGGCTACCATCCGGACACTCTTTTCTCTAGCAGCTCAGAATGGCTGGAAAGTACATCAAATGGATGTAAAAACCATGTTCTTTAATGGATATCTTAAAGAGAATGTTTTTATGTCCCAGTCTGAAGGATTTGTTGTGAAATAACATGAACATAAAGTATGAAAACTTGTGAAATCCTTGTATGGCCTCAAGAAAGCACCACGAGCTTGGTATGAAAAATTAACTGAGCATCTTCTGAAAACCAATTTCAAACATTATGATCTTAATGATGCAAATTTGTTTGTCAAGAAAGTGGGCAAAATAGTTGTATATCTTGTGGCATATGTAGATGATCTTTTGAGGACAGGGAATAATGAGAGCTACATTGCATCCATAAAGAAGGAATTGAGGAAAAGTTTTGAAATGACTGATTTGGGCTATGTTCATTACTATATTGGTATGGAAGTAACTCAACATCCAAAGTATATATTCCTTTCTCAAAAGAAGTAGATTGGAGATCTGTTGAACAAGTTTGGCATGGATGAATTCAATCCTCTAACTACTCCAATGGAACAAAACTTAAAGCTCACATCCATTTAAGGAAAAGAATTTGAGGATGCAATAAAGTATAGACAACTTGTAGGAAGTCTCAAATACCTAACTACTACCAGACCAGACATTTCGTTTACTGTTGGAATCCTCTCCAGGTTTATGGAAAAGCCTTGTGAGGGACATTGGCCTGCGGAAAAAAGATTTCTAAAGTAATTGAAGGGAAATCAAGACTTTGGAATCAAGTATACACAAGTAGGCGACTTCAGCTTGATTGAATACTCTGATTCAAACTTTAATGGAGACACATAAACTGGGGTATCTACTTTTGGTTATGCTATGAGTCTTGGATCAAGAGTTGTCTCCTCGAGATCACACAAACAATCAGTTCCAGCAGATTCCACAATAGAGGCAGAATATGTGGCAGCAACTGAGGAAACAAAAGAAATTGTGTGGCTCAGGAAAATCTTGGAAGATTTGTAGGTAAAACAAGTACATTCGACTCCACTCATGATTGACAACACCTCTACAATAAAGTTGGACAAGAACCCAAAGTTCCATGATTGAACAAAGCACATAAATACAAAATACCATCTGATTCAACATCATGTTAAGGCCAATACAATCCATCTACGCCATTGTTCCACTAATGATCAGATTGCACACATCTTCACCAAATCGCTTGGAAGAGAAAAGCTTTAAAGATTCAGAACAATGCTTGGACTCACCAACATCCCTTCAGATTAAGGGGGGAATGTTGACACCTAATCATGGGGATTGGGTGAACAGTTGTAAATAGTGTAAATAATAAATAATGGAAAAGGAAGAGTCATCGAGATATGAAACCCAAGAGTCACTCCCTCATGTATATAACTATGAACAATCTAAATGAATAAATATATTTCATTTGAGGAGTTACCTCCTGGCCTGACACTTCGTTAGGGATATTGTGAGGTTGCATGGTATTCCCAAGAAGATCATATCAGATGGAGATGCCAAGTTCACTTCCAGGTTTTGAAAGGAGTTGTTTGCAGGTTTGGGGACAAAGTTAGATTTTAGCATAGATTATCATTTGTAGACAAATGGAAAGAAAGAGAGGGTTAACAAGATTGTTGAGGATATGCTGAGGATGTATGTCTTGCATCAAAAAAGGAAGTGGGAGGAGTATATTTCACTGGTAGAGTTTGCATATAACAATGGGTATCAGGAATCCTTGAGGATGAGTCCATTTATGGGAAAAGTTGTAATACTCTTATCTATTAGAGTGATCCAGTGAAAATGGTGTTGATTGGACCAGATATGTTGGATAAGATGGAATAGGAGATGCATGCTATTAAAAGGAATTTAAAGGAAGCACAGGACAAGTAGAAGAGCTATGCAGATCATCATAGAGCATTCAAGGAATTTCATGTTGGGGAGCATGTGTAATTGTGCATCAAGCCCAAGAGGAGCTCCTTAATGATTGGATCATGTGCCAAGTTGGCACCTTGGTATTGTGGGCCTTTTGAGATCCTAAAGAGGATTGGACTAGTGGCGTACTGACTTGCACTGTCGCCAACTGTGAAAGTTCATGATGTTTTCCATGTTTCATTGCTTAAGAGATATGTCTAGGATGTTGATCATGTGATTGATTGGTATGTATTGCGGATGGAACTAGAGGGAGAGTTCCATCCAAAACCTTAGTGCATTTTTTGTTGAAAATGAAGATATAAAAATCTCAATTTGATTTGCCTTGGTCAAACTAGAGAAAATTTGAATTTCCATTTCAGCAGACAACTTGGATGAGTTAACTTGAGTGACATGGCTTGTGTCACCCTGTTAGCTTAGTTAATTCAAGTTGGAAGACTTGAGTTTAGTTAAGCATGAGTGATTTCTAATTTGTAGCAATCTAATTCAGTTAAATTGAGTTATTGTCAGTTAAACTAGTTCTAATTGTTAGAGGAACTAGTGGAAGGTCAAGTTGTGTAGTGTGACTTTAATCACACTCAGTGATCATCCTGTTAACCGATCAATCAACCCAAAATAATTGTTGCATGCAGAGAATTTGAGTTACCTAGTTGAGGTGGAGATTCCAAGGCATGTATTATCAATTGTAGACTATTCCAATGTGTATAGGTGGTGCATGCAAGCATAGGGTCAACCTAAAGGAGTTACGTAATCCAATTGAGGGACTTTCCTAATTAACAGGGGTCTAATTCCTCAAGGAACAACGCAATGAAATAAGAGCTTGGAGGGATTGGAAATTGGCTTAAGTGTTGGCGAGAGTAAGTTAGTGAGGCAGCGGGATAAAATATATACTTGCATGTTATGATCGGGATTGAGAAAGCATATTTATTACATCTCTATTTTTTGATTAATGCAATACAGATAGGAAGGGTTTTTGAGCAACTGATTTCCCTTAGATAAATATCTATGTATGTGCATTATTTCTTAATGCATGTTTATGATTGTGTTCTAGATTATGAATTAAATTCCATAGAGCAGTAAAGTATGTTAGAAAATTATATATTACAGAGCAATGGAACACATAGAATATTGCATAAATATAAACACAGAAAATGCATAAAACTAGAGAGACATAGATATATGTGGTTCACCCAGTTTGAGCTACGTCCAGCCCGAACAGCTAGTCCTTCCTTTCTATTATCCAGCAAAATGAAGAGACACAACCTACAACAGATCCACTGTAATATCCTTTGTTTTCTCTCACCGTCTCACCTCTCTATTTCTCGCTCGGAGAATACACATCTATTACACAGCCTCAATACAATGCCCTCATACAAAGAGAGGGGGTTGCCTTCTAGGGAAAAAAACCCTAAACTAAACATAAGTTCTATCGTCAGATCATCCGACTTAGATTGACTAGAAATTTCTATACTTTTACAAGGCAATTTTACATTTGTTTTTAGCTTCGGGGGTTCTGCCCCCGATACCCCCACCGAGGGACTACTGGCCCCCGAACCCCTGTGGGGGGGACAAGTCACCCCCGCACCCCCCCACGTGGAGGGGTGTACAAACTACCTGGGGTATACATCCAGTTGAAACAAAGACCTCTAAATAATCATGCTCCACACCCAAAACTCTCCCACTTGGGGAATGATTGTAGCAACTCCACTGCTGCTTCATTTGCTGGACAATGACTTTTCTTTGGACCTCGCTGTTTCTCATCTTCATCGTCATCATTGAAGACCAATTGAAACTAAGCATATTCTCAGTTTCTCCCTGGTTAGAACTTTTGTTAGCATATCTGCAGGATTCTAGCTAGTGTGTATCTTTTCCAGCTTCAACTCTCCATCTTCCAACACTAATCGTATGAAATAGTACTTGAGCTGTATGTGTTTAGTCTTGGAATGAAATGCTGAGTTCTTTGCAAGATGAATGGAACTTTGGCTATCACTATATAACGTGCCCATATCATGCTCCTTACCCAATTCACCCATAAACCTTTGTAACCAAATCATTTCTTTACTAGCCTCTGTAGCAGCAACATACTCTGCTTCTGTTGTTGAAAGTGCAACAACACTTTGGATTTTTGAAACCCAACTGATAGTTGTTCCACCTACAGTAAATACATATCCTGTAGTGCTCCTCCTGTTATCTCTGTCACCTGCCATATTTGCATCAACATATCGTTGTAGAGAAATGTTTGAACCACCAAAGCATAATGCTTGATTTGTGGTACCTTTCAAATATCTGAGAATCCATTTCACTGCCATCCAATGTTCCTTTCTTGGATTGTTCATGTACCTACTTACAACTCCCACTGCATGTGCAATATCAGGCCTTGTGTATACCATTGCATACATTAAGCTTCCAACTGCTGATGCATATGGAACTTTAGACATATAATCCATGTCTTCTTGGGTCTTTGGGTACATTTCTTTACTAAGTTTGAAATGGCTAGAAAAAGGTGTACTAACTGGTTTTGCATTGTGCATATTAAATCTTTTCAAAACCTTTTGTATGTACTCATTCTGAGACAATGTTAATTTGTGATTTTTCCTGTCTCTAATTATTCTCATACCAAGGATTTGTTTTGCAGCTCCCAAATCCTTCATTGCAAATGAATTTGCCAATTTTCTTTTGAGCACATTTATTTCCTGCATGTTAGACCCTGTAACAAGCATGTCATATACATACAATAACAATATAATATAGCTGCCATCATTTTCCCTTTTCAGATAAACACAATGATCAGAGTGACATCTAGTATAACCTTGTTCAGATATAAACTTGTCAAATTTTAGATACCACTACCTTGGAGCCTGTTTTAAGCCATACAAGCTCTTCTTCAACCTGCACACTAGTTTCTCCTTCCCTTTTACCTCATATCCTTGTGGTTGCTGCATATATATCTCTTCCTCCAAATCCCCATGGAGAAAGGTTGTCTTTACATTTAACTGCTCAAGGTGCAAATCTTCAACTGCTACTAGACTTAAAATAGTTTTGATTGAAGTCATTTTAACAACAGGAGAAAATATTTCATCAAAATCAATACCTTTCTTCTGTGCAAACCCCTTCACCACAAGTCTAGCTTTGTACCTTTGTTTTCCTTCATCTTCTTCCTTCAACCTGTAAACCCATTTATTCTTCAATGTAGTTTTTCCTGCAGGCAACTTGGCTAAGTACCAAGTCTGGTATGCATTAAGGAGTCCATCTCTTCTTCCATGGCTACCTCCCATTTCTTCCTGCTTTTAACCTGCATTGCTTCTTCATAACATTCAAGTTCACCACAATCAGTGAAAAATAAATAATATAATGAAGGAGAGTATCATTTAGGGGGTATAATTATCCAGTAGATCTTCTAACACCACTTTCAGGAGTTTGGGGTGCCTGTTGTTGTTGTGGTGGTTGTTGTGTTGGCATTATGACTCAGGTTTGGCGCTATGGCACAAGTGTTGTCCTTGATGGCAACTCACTCAAGTGGAAAATCTCTATTTAGGCTCTCAAAATGATAGAAAATGAGATACCCGCAGGTGAGCCTAACAAAAGATGCAGACCCACAGGTGCCTCGAACAAGAAGTGCGGGCATACCCGCAGGTTCTCCGAACAAAAG
Source organism: Pinus tabuliformis (assembly GCA_031772625.1). Classification (NCBI taxonomy): domain Eukaryota; kingdom Viridiplantae; phylum Streptophyta; class Pinopsida; order Pinales; family Pinaceae; genus Pinus; species Pinus tabuliformis. The sequence goes on along the minus strand of CM062820.1, from coordinate 12,432,178 downwards.
GTGGGGTCGTCAAATTCACTCTTTCCAATGCAGAAAAGCGTGCGCACGTGGGAATTTTTGATCCATGGTATTTAGTCCAACGTGTTTGATCCTATGGTTTTGGTCCGTGTTATAGCATCTAAAATATTGAACCCCGTTTTTGGGTCCCTTGTATTGGCTTTCTATGGTTTTGATCCATGGTTTGTGTAAGGGCTTGCCTATAAAAAGCAAAGGAGATCATTTGGCTAGATACTTGTGAATATTGAATATCTTAAGATGAATTAGATCTGAAATACTTGTAATCGGTTGATGAAATAAAATTAAACCTGAGCATAAGAAGACTGATCAATTGAGGGGTTGTGATCTCTTTGGCACATGATCAGATCTGTGGATCTGACAGTTTGGGGTACAATTGAAGACTGATAAAATGTTTATATCCAGAGGTCTACAGGCGAGATACGGTGCAGGGAGTAGAAGGAGTAGGTGCGGAGGTCCGCAGCCCAGTAGAAAGTGCAGGTGGGGAGGTTCGCAGTCCAGTAGAAGGCGCAGGTGCGGAGGTTCGCAACCCAGTAGAAGGCACAAGTGTGAAGGTCCGTAGTCCAGTAGAAGGCACAGGTACGGAGGTCCACAGTCTAGTAGAAGACACAGGTGTGGAGGTGCGCAGTCCTGGAGGCAGATCAGGTGCGGAGCTGCGTAGGCTAGACACAACAGAAGTGTGGATATTCGTAGGTTTATATTGGTGAAGTTGTGGACTTTTCTTGAAATATTTGTTGGCTTCTTTTTGTCTATTGCTGCAGAATTTTGGGTTTAGATTACTGGTATTGCTTGTCTGGTTACTACATTCTGAGAGGCTATTGGTTGATTCATTAGTTGATTGTAAAAGGATATTGGTTGATTCACATGTACTTGATGATTATTTGATGTTCATGGATCCAGTCTGAAAATTAATGAAATGTGGTCCTTGGAAGAAAAGAAGTAGGTCAGCACCTACGTACTAGTAGCTCAGCTAGTACAAGAGCTAAGGGGGTTGTAGCTCCCTTCCAGGAGAGACTGGAAAATGAGAGAGGGTTGTAGCTCTCTGCAGGTTGCAGCCTGCGTATTGGTAAAGGACTGCACCAGTACAGAATCATTGTAGAAAGAAGTTTCTAATTGAAAGAAGATAGAGACATATTGCAGCAAGTGGTTTTCACCCACATTGGGTTTCCACCTTATATTTGGTGTTCTTTGGTGTGACTATCTATTTTTTCTTATTCTTGTTCATTATTATATGGTACTGACATACGAATTAATCTGAAGAATAAATTGAATTATAAATCTGAAAGGTATAGTGAAAAGAATTTGATAATACTGATTCACCCCCCCCTCTCAGTATTATTTCCAACAATTGGAATCAGAGCCAGGTCCTTCAGAAGAAGCTTGATCGCTTTAAGGGAGATCTACCATCATGAGCAACTACAAGAGAGAAGCATCGATCAGGCCACCAATTTTTGATGGGACAAAATTCGTATATTGGAAGGTAAGAGTCACTGCCTATCTTCAATCTCTTGGTACAGAAGTTTGGGATATCATAGATACAGGGTACACTTTTCCGTCAGCAACACCTACAGATCCGGCTGGTAAGAAGCAATATGAAACAAATGCAAAGGCAGTCAATACTGTATTAGGATGTCTATCTCAATCAGAGTTCATCAAGGTTATGCAGTACAAATCCGTAAAAGAAATATGGGATAAGATCGTCCTGAGCTATGAAGGAGATGAACAGGTAAAACGTGCAAAACTTCAAACTCTCAGAATCCAGTATGAAAATCTCAAAATATATAATGATGAAAGTGTGGCTAACTATTTCCTTTGTGTAGATGAGATTGTTAATTGTATGAAAATCTTGGGTGAAGAAATTAAAGAGGCTGTTGTGGTTGAAAAAGTTCTAAGATCTTTGTCCCCTAAGTTTGAATCAAAAGTTTCTGCAATAGAAGAAAAGGAGAATCTACGGAACCTTACCATGTCACAGCTGCATGAGATTCTAACTGCTTACGAAATGAGGAAAGGAGGACCGTCAGATAGGAGAGAAGCTGCATTCAAGGCTTCAGGCAAAGGAGATTACTATGAGTCAGGACATCTATTAGAAGAAGAAGAAGAATCAAATTTTGTCAAGAACCTTCAACGAGGTGCTAGAAGATTCAGAGGTAAGTTACCTTTCAAATTCTTTGCTTGTGGAAGAGTCGGTCACTATGCTGCAAAGTGTCCTCATAAAGATAAGCTTGATAAAGGTAAGGAACCTGTCAGATGGAACAAGAAACAGAATGTAAATAAGAAAAGCTATCACACTCATGAAGACAGTGATGGACTTTCAAATAGTGATGAAGATGAACAAGGTAACAATTATAGACTTTTAATGGATTTTGAAGATGATGATTTCATGGATGCTATAGATGAAGAAGGTCTGTATGAAGAGATTTCTAAACTCAAAATTTGTGTAGAAGAGAAAAATATGATTATTGATACACTGCAATTCCAACGGGCTGAAAAAGAAAAACTTCATGAAAAGTTAGAATGTGAAATTGTTGGTCTTAGAAAAGAGATTCAGAAAACAAAATCTCTTAATCTTAGATTTGTTAAAGGATCTGAAACTCTAGATGAGATTGTCAATGTGCAACATTCTCCACTAATCAAGATAGGTCTGGGGTATAATGAAGAAGCATCTCAAGCGCAGCAACCATCCACCTCCAAAAATTATCTTGATGCAGCAAGGAGGAGTGAGCAAAGGTCAAATAGAAATCGGGGACAATTTACCTCAAGAATGAACAAAGACTACCAAGTGTTATAGCTCCAAATCTCACTCTTATGGTTTGTGATGCTGCACTTATGGCCTAGGGCAACCCCTCCTTCCAGACCTGGTCCAAAAATTTAAAAAACAGTGTTTTATTCCCTATACGCGACTTTGCCCTGTGTTAAACGCGTATACACGCGGGTCTGTCATACCCAACCCGCGTGTATCTATTAAAACACTTAAAAAAATATAATTTCCTCTTTTTCGGGTGGTGATCGCGGGTTTACCTGCTGGATCACCTGTTAGTGCCCGTGGCCCAACTGTTCCCAACCAACTCCTAACTAAAAAACTACTTTGGAGAGGGTATAAAAAGACATCAAAGGGAAGGCCAAGGGGAGAGAGAAAGGAGAGCAAGATTATTATGCTGAGATTTTTCCCTTAGACCAGGTCTGAAGTCCTTGGTGCATTCTGCACTTCCCCCATTTTGCATAGGAAACCCTTGTTTCCATGTGTGTTGGTGATCATTCATCCTTGACATCATCATTGAGTAAGACTTGGAAGGAGCTCTTGTTGGAGGCTGGAGGCTGGAACGAATCCGGGAGGAAGCTTGCTTGGAGCCTGCTGAAGGTGTTCAGGTGATATCTTTCCGATATATGTACTTTATTTGCCTTTATATATAAAGAAACACGTCTTTGTTCCCGAATAATCTTTCTTTATGCTTATGAGATTCTTGTGTTGAATTCTTATGAAAGTGGTTACTTAAAGATTTTTTATAACTGACTTTATAGCATAAAGATGATTTATATATAAACTTCTATACATGTACTGTTGTGTTCTTTGATTTGTTTGTCTTGCAGGTCAAAGAAAGAAGAAGGGAACTCCAAGAAGGGTTTGCACCCTAACGGTCTTCTCGAACGTAGGACCTTAGGTATGTACCCTAAACATTAGAATTTGCTTAAAAGTAAAAAAGATGGCTGTGTGTGTGTGTTTCTTTGTATAAGCAATTTTCAGTCTGGTAGAGTCTTAGCCCAAAGGACCCTAGGGGTACTTTCCCTTCAACCAGAATCCTAATAAGTGCGTTTTCGCGGTTACATCAGGTCGGTTGTTAGGGTTTATAGTTTCCCATGAAGGGATTCGGGTTGATCCCTTCAAGGTTGAGGCAATAGTTCAGTTGCCTCCCCCGTCTTCAATTCGTCAACTTCAAAGTCTTCAAGGGAAGGCCAATTTCTTAAGAAGGTTTATAGCAAACTATGCCGAGATCACTAAAGGGTTCATGCGTTTGCTACGGAAAGGAGTTCCATTCCTTTGGGACGACTTTGCGCAGCGGTCGTTTGATGCTTTGAAAAAGGCATTAGTCTCTGCCCCGCTTTTGAGTCCACCGGATTACGGTAGAGACTTCCTTTTATATCTCGCTGCAGCAGAATCTACCATTGGTATGGTTCTAGTTCAGGAAGACGATGCTCTTGTCGAGCACGTGATTTATTATTTGAGCCGAGGCTTGATAGGCCCTGAACTCCGCTATTCTCCAGTTGAGAAGTTGGCCTTGGCAGCAGTCCATGCTGTCCAGAGGCTCTGTCATTACATTTTGCTACGTAAAACTTTTGTCTTAGCGGCGGTCAATCCATTCCAATTTGTCCTCAGTAGGCGAGTGATTGGGGGCAAATATAATAGATGGATAGTCATTTTACAAGAATTCGACCTCGAGTTCTTGTCCGCCAAGTCTAAGAAATCTATGGTCTTCGCGGAGCTAATTTCTGAGCTTCCTTGTGGAGAGGATGTTGTTTATGAGGAAAGTCTACCCGACGAACATATATTCCTCATCTCTTCACAAGACCCTTGGTATGGAGATATCATTGTTTATCTCCAGACTTCGAAGTTTCCCTCTACTTCCTCCAAGGATGAACGTCGCAAGTTATGTCACCTGGCTAAAAACTATGTTATCATTGGTGACACTTTATACCGTCGAGGGGTTGATTCAATTCTTCGATGTTGTTTAACCTTAGAGGAAGCAGAGTCTGTTCTTAATGATTGCCACAATGGAGCTTGTGGTGGTCATCTATCCGGGCTTGCTACAGCCCAGCGCATCTTACGTGCCGGCTACTTTTGGCCTTCACTCTTTAAGGACTGTGTGGAAGCGGTAAAACGCTGTCACCCGTGTCAAATTTTTACTCGCAAGATGCGCGCGCATCCAGCTCCCCTTTTTCCCGTTGTCACCGTCGGTCCCTTTACTAAGTGGGGTATTGATTTTACGACTTGTAATCCGCCTTCAGCGGCAAATCACAAGTACATTATCGTGGCTGTAGACTACTTCACGAAGTGGGCTGAAGCCATGCCTACTTATAAGAACGACAATGACACGGCAGCTTTGTTTCTTTTCAATCAAGTTATCTCAAGATTCGGTATCCCAAGAGAGATTGTCACTGACCATGGCAGTCATTTCCAAAATCAGCTAATGTCCGAATTGGCTTTTAAATTAGGTTTCCGTCAAGAGCATTCGTCTCCTTACTATCCTCAGGCCAATGGACAGGTCGAGGCGGTCAATAAAACTCTTAAGACGATACTCCAACGGACAATCGATAAAAATCGGTCCAATTGGCACATTATGTTGTATCCGGCTCTTTGGGCATACCGAACCTCCATTAAAATGGCTACTGGTTTTACTCCTTTTCAGTTAGTTTACGGGGTGGAATCTATCTTTCCGGTCGAATGTGAAATTCCATCTCTGAAATTGGCTGTCGAGCTTCTTCCTGAGACTTCGAGTCTCGAGGAGCGCCTAGTTCACCTGGAACATCTCGATGAGCAGCGTCGAGATGCCGCCACGACGAATGAGGCCCATAAGAAAAGGGTCAAAACTCAGTATGATAAGTCTGTCCGACCTCGTGTCTTTTCTGAAGGTGACCTTGTCTTGGTCTATGACCAAGATAAGGACGCCTTGGGGGCAGGCAAATTCAAACCTATGTGGTACGGTCCTTTCATTATCAAACGAGTCTTAGAAAAAGGATCGTATGAGTTAATTGATTTCGAAGGAAACAAGCTGGCGGAGCCCCGAAATGGGCTCTATTTAAAGAAGTATTTTGCTTAGTTTTACCAGGCAATGGCTTCTTTGTATTTTATGTATATTTGTACATATCTTATCGAGCGTTTTCTGATATCAGCACTTTTGGTCTGCTTTGGCAGGTGTTGATGGATGATTTGGTTTATTTTGGATTCGCCGATGGTGCTAGTCGGCACACTCGGAATCTTGCTTCCGCAGCTTGGGTACTTTATTACCCAACTGGTCAGTTGATGACATCGAGAGGCGTGTGTATCGGTCCTGCTTCAAACAATATGGCCGAGTATACAGCTGTTATCAATTTATTATCCGAGGCAATCTCTCATGGGATCGACTCGTTGGTAGTGTATCTTGATTCTCAATTGATAGTGTCTCAGTTAAATAACATTTATCGGGTTAGAGATCCATCATTATATCGCCAATATTTAAGGGTGAGGTTGTTGCAAAGATCATTTACTTACATTAATTATTTGCACATTCCAAGATCTCAAAATTGGTTAGCTGATTCTATCGCTAATCAAGCATTAGACTGGCATATCAATCATTCATCATCATAAAATCATGCATCAAAAAGTTAAACTGTATATATATATATATATCGCAAAGCGTCTCGAGTGTACATATGCGTGTCCAAAATATACAAAATTGGGACTCAAATGCCCATAATCATGTCAGGCATATCTAATGCCTCGGCTCTGGATGAGCATCTAAATAACTAACTATAGCAGTGGCCACGCGCCGAAAGACGCGAACCCAGTCACGTGGCATCCCAACCACATGACGCTGCATATCTGGAGGAAGGTCCTCTATCTCGGCCATCGGTACTTGGTAGCTTAATCTCGCCAAGTGTCGCTGGACGTTGTTGAGCGTCCTTTCCGCATTTGCAACCTCCTCTTCGGCTCCTCGGCCACGCCGTCCATGCCGTGGGAATCCATCTGGTCGCACAGGCCCAATGTCTGGAACATGATCATCATATCAGTCATTTGAATCTCATCAAAAAAATATATTTTTCAAAGTTCATCATTATGCTTGAAAAATCCTAAAAATCATAAAATCATAAAAATCAAAAAAATCTTACCGATCTCGCCCCATGCTGCGTCTGGTGGTAACACTAGGTCAGGATCTCCTCGGAAATCCAGTCCAGCATAGGGGTAGTCGTCTATGGCGATGATCTGTTGCTCCCACCAAGCAAAAAAGTCGTCGTCGAATGCATTCCTGGGCACTTCCCCACCCCCCAGACGTTTCATCAAGTCAGCCCACCGGCCCATACGTGGATCACGTGGACTACTGATGGGAACTGCTACCCTGGGGCGGAGTGCGGGAACCTTCTCGAAGAAAAAAGTACATAAAATGGTTCCGTACCCAAAGTTCTTGGTCTGTCCCTTCCTGATAGAAGCAAGCTGCTCCTTCATGTTGGCAAGTAGAGGAGTACACCAGTCAAACACCGTGGTAAGACAGTCCACTGCTACGCTCATGTTTACCCGTGATGCCTAATGTAGCGAAGATGACCCGTTCACTCGAGCTATGGTGAACAGGATTATCCGCAGTGACAAACTCGCCACGTGTGGGATCGAGATCTGACTCCCGACTTTCCGATGACCTGGGTAGTAAAGTTGTACATAGTCGTCCACACTGAGACTATTCCGGGTCCTGCCCCGGGAGTGGACTACCTCTCCCCTTCGGGAAAGGCCCGTGATGAAATATATATCTTCCACTTCTATCCTGAGTGGCATCTGATCAATCATAAAAGCTTCTTCCTCGACATCCCAATAATCAATAAGTCTCTCGAGCAGACGCACATTTGCTTTCATATTCGGCAACTTGAAGAATTTTAACAATCCGCATCCCCGTAAGGCATCTAATGCCTCATCATTGTCCATAACTTCATTGTCTACAGCTGAGTGCTCTCTTTCACGCCATGTGAGAGTCATCCTGGAAGAAAAAATCATTTTCATCCATTAGTTTTTTGTATAAAAAAATTTCGCTGCGCACACGCGGTTTACCCTATACACAGTCGCGTGTAGGGCCGTCGTATACGCGATTTATATACATCCAACCCGCGTGTACGCCGCAGAGCAATTTTTTGCAAAAATCTAACGGTGAAACATTAATTAAACTTCCTAAAAACTATCTCAATTGATTGCAAGACAAGTTTAGTGCTTACCTGGAAGTTTTCGGCAAGTTTGAACGGTTGAATAAGTCACGGGGAAAGTTTGCTCCTTTTGCTCCACAATTTGCTCTCCAAGTCAAACGGTGAAAATGGTAAGTCCAAAATTTCTTTTTATAAGTTTTGAAAATGCAAAATTTTTTCAAAATTTTATTTTGTTTGGTTTCATGTCACTTTTAACTTGGGAGCTTGGAATGTCGAGATTGAGTTGTTTTTCAGGACATTTTGGACATTTTTCGAGACGGTTCCATGACTGCTGACCCGTCATGGCAGGTATCGTGTTCTCACTGGCATATAGGTTAGGGACACCATTTTTCCGTTGCATTATGCATACTAGCCTCCACTTGACCGATACATCTGCCGTAGGGTCGACCCCATCATGTTATGGTTCGCAAGCCATTTTCACTCGCCGATTCTTTAAATCATGACATGATGGTAGAGCCATCCTTTTACATGGGCATCCTAGTTAGCACCTCACTGACATTTGTTGCCCATGCTGCTTCGTTTTGAGTAGGCTCGGGAGTCCTCTGTAGTCCCGCCATGACTTATGCGTTGAAGACTCATTCTTCTTTGCTTCTTCGCTTCGTTCTGGCCTTATACCCTAGAGGCTCCTATGTGTGTTGAGTTGTACTTCTGCATTGCATGTTGACCATTTGCACCTTTTGGCCTATAGCCGGCTTCACTTGGACTCGTGTTTAAGCCCACTTTTGACCATGACGTCTGCAAAAATCGACCTTGCATACCCTTGACCTCTGCAGCTTGACATACCCAGATCCGTGGAAGGGACATACCTCTGAGTGTCACTGACCAGTTTTTTCACCTCCCTGCATTGAGCATAGGAACGTTCCTTTCCCAGGAACTAGATCATCTGTTTCACCGACACTCGTTCTTTCCACTGTACCATAGCATTCTTTTATTCTTTTTCCGGCTTATCAGAAAAAGACAAAAAAATTAAATATTCCAAAAAGAGCGGGAACAGGGACATTATTTCCATTTATTGTTGGCAGCTAGAGTCAGTCGTGTCGCCCTTGAACAAAGCACTCAAAACAAAGTCTCCTCCGCATGGGTGGGATTTAGTTTGACTTAGGTAAGCCATAACCTTGTTATCGAGTCAGTTCTCCCCCGATTGGTTATCTCTTCCAATCATATGGAGGGTTCGTTCGTGCCTCCTGCATGACGAACTTATACAGATTCATTATATGCTGCCACATAGTCACATTGAGTCGTGATTTTGTTCAAGGGAAGTTAGCCTGAGCCGGCCTTTCTACGGTGTCTCTTGACTCATTTTTCAGTCGGCCATCCCTGGTTGTCAGTGTCATGTCTATCATCACATTAGTTATATTGGTCCTTCACTCGTGCCGGTTTGAGAAGGTCCCCATTGACTTCTTGCTGGCGGGTCTTGTCCTTATCGACGACGACACATTGCTCTGAGGGCAGACCTAGAGACCGCACCCTGGCCCTATTTTCATTATTGATAGGTCACCTTGTGCTCAGCATCGATCAGTATCATGGGTCTTTGACTGAGTGGTTTCCCTTGTGTTCGACATCAGCATACACTATCACACATTGGGATTCGTGCAGTACCTTGGTTTCCATTTGACCCTATTGGTGGATACCTCGCCTCTGTGTCAGCTTTCATTATTGGTTGGTTCAGAGGGTTTCTGCCGTGCGCTAGCCACATCTTGTGTACGCCGGAAACGTACTTCGGTTGGGTTACTACATCTTTTTCGTCCGATTCCTTCCACATTATTGGCCTACGGGTTACACTCGCGCTAGATTGATGGAGGATGCCTTAATGCCTTCCTTCTAGCGGATCTTTCCCTATCGACTCCGACTCATTGCTCTGGGGCAAAGATCTAGAGTCCATTTGGCAGTACCTTGGGGTTTGCAGTCATTAGTGGCAGATTCCTCGCTATCGACAGTGGGAAACCATCATTGTCTCCTGATTGATAGTTTCTTACAGGTGTTCGACTTCAGCTCATCTATTCACACTTGTTAGATTGTACTGGGTACCTTGACGCTCATTATCATTATCGGTGAGTAGTCTCGCGTTTGTTAACGGTATACATCAATGACCGGTAATCAAACGATTTCTCACATGGTCGACTTCAGATCATTTATTCCCATGGTGTAGAAATGTACCACGGCGGTCGGTGAAGACCTCAGGTTGTATCAGCATTCATTGGTTCACTTGACAGTTGCTCCTGTTGCTGCTAGTTGATACCATTCCACCTTATATGTTGCAGTCAGTCATGGCGACATTCTATATGCTGGCACCTGAGTTTGCAGTGTAGTACCATCCTATTCCATCATGTTCAGTTGGTACCTTATGGGATCAGTCTTTGATTTCAGTGATCCGTTGCATCTTTCAGCATCATTGACAGTTTTATATGTGATATTCAGACATGTACTTACTCATTATGATCAGATGATCCATTATGTATTTTACAGTCATTTATACTTGTATACTTAGTGGATCCGCTTGTACTTGATATGCGGACATGCTTTACTTTTCCTGAGCATGGGTATGCCCGCCTCAGACAGTGTTTCTTTCTGATCTCCTTTCGGTGGCTTGGCAGGCTGAATTCTGGTGAAGTCCTCCTCGGTTTTTCGGCAGAGTTCCTTTCCTTGTACTTACTTAATGTATTTCGGCCATCATGTTCCCCTTCTGACCTCATACATTAGGGGGCATCTGTTATAGCTCCAAATCTCACTCTTATGGTTTGTGATGCTGCACTTATGGCCTAGGGCAACCCCTCCTTCCAGACCTGGTCCAAAAATTTAAAAAACAGTGTTTTATTCCCTATACGCGACTTTGCCCTGTGTTAAACGCGTATACACGCGGGTCTGTCATACCAAACCCGCGTGTATCTATTAAAACACTTAAAAAAATATAATTTCCTCTTTTTCGGGCGGTGATCGTGGGTTTACCTACTGGATCACCTGTTAGTGCCCGTGGCCCAACTGTTCCCAACCAACTCCTAACTAAAAAACTACTTTGGAGAGGGTATAAAAAGACATCAAAGGGAAGGCCAAGGGGAGAGAGAAAGGAGAGCAAGATTATTATGCTGAGATTTTTCCCTTAGACCAGGTCTGAAGTCCTTGGTGCATTCTGCACTTCCTCCATTTTGCATAGGAAACCCTTGTTTCCATGTGTGTTGGTGATCATTCATCCTTGACATCATCATTGAGTAAGACTTGGAAGGAGCTCTTGTTGGAGGCTGGAGGCTGGAACGAATCCGGGAGGAAGCTTGCTTGGAGCCTGCTGAAGGTGTTCAGGTGATATCTTTCCGATATATGTACTTTATTTGCCTTTATATATAAAGAAACACGTCTTTGTTCCCGAATAATCTTTCTTTATGCTTATGAGATTCTTGTGTTGAATTCTTATGAAAGTGGTTACTTAAAGATTTTTTATAACTGACTTTATAGCATAAAGATGATTTATATATAAACTTCTATACATGTACTGTTGTGTTCTTTGATTTGTTTGTCTTGCAGGTCAAAGAAAGAAGAAGGGAACTCCAAGAAGGGTTTGCACCCTAACGGTCTTCTCGAACGTAGGACCTTAGGTATGTACCCTAAACATTAGAATTTGCTTAAAAGTAAAAAAGATGGCTGTGTGTGTGTGTTTCTTTGTATAAGCAATTTTCAGTCTGGTAGAGTCTTAGCCCAAAGGACCCTAGGGGTACTTTCCCTTCAACCACCAAGTAAATCCAAGGCAATCCACCTTAAGGATGAACAAAAGCTACAACCAGCCACAGGGAAAATCTTCCCAATTTGCCTTAAGAATGGATGTCAGTAGAAACTACAATCGGTTGGTTGGTAGATTTGATAATCGCAGGAGTTTATTCAATGGCCAATGTTTTTCTTGTCATAAATTTGGTCACAAAGCAGCTCAATGTGTTGCCTATAAGACAATCATGACTAGAGAAGCTCAAAAACAAAGAAGTATGACTTGGATCACGAAAAGAACCTACAATAACTTTTCTGCCCTTGAGAATGAAATTGAATGTTCTATTTGTAACAACTTCGGTCATGAAGATTCTAAATGCAGGAGCAGGTTTTGGCAAACAAAGGAACAAGCTTCAAATGCCAAAACATGGAGAATGAAAGAATCGGAACCAAAAAGATGTGGTATAGCCTTGTATGCGGAAGGGCAAGAAAATCAATGGTACATCGACAGTGGATGTTCGAAACATATGACGGGTGATAAAGAAAAACTTCAGTCATACAGTGCCTTAGAGAAGGAGAAGAAGGTCTCATTTGGAAATGACACCCCTGCGCTCATAAAAGGTAAAGGTTCTGTTCGGTTAAAGCATAATTTATTGAGTGTCAGTCAGATGTGTGATCAAGGAACAGAGGTAATATTTCGATCAAATGGATGTAATGTTCGTGATCTTGATACAGGAACAACAATGATCAAAGGCATAAGGACTCCAAATAATTTATACATATTCAAAGAAGGACAACATCAATGCTATCTAAGCAAGAACGATGAACACTGGTTATGGCATAGAAGATTGGGGCATCTTAGCTTCTCACAGATAAGGAAAGCCTGCAAATACCAGGCATTTCGTGGTCTTCCAGACATCAGAATTCCAGACAATACAATATGCAAATCATGTCAGTTTGGTAAGCAAACCAGAACTAACTTCCTTGAGAAGGAAGGATCAGCCAGCAGGCTGCTTGAACTTGTCCATACTGATGTATGTGGTCCATCCAGGAAAAGGTCACCTCGAGGAGAAGAATACTTTATATTATTCATTGATGACTTTTCCAGGATGTGTTGGATAGGACTTATGAAGCACAAAGACGAAGCCTTTGAAAAGTTCAAATCATTCAAAGCCTTGGTGGAGAACGAATCAGATCACAAAATCAAATGCCTCAGGTCTGATCGAGGTGGGGAGTTTACCTCGAATGAATTCTTCGACTTTTGTGAAGAACATGGAATAAGAAGGGAATTCTCTACAGCTAGGACTCCTCAGCAAAATGGAGTAGTGGAAAGGATGAACAAAACAGTTCAACAAATGGCTCGTGCTATGCTTGATGAGTCTGGAACTCTCGCAACCTTCTGGCGTGAAGCCGCATTTGTTGCAGTTGTTATTCTCAACAAGACAAATATACGGGTGAACAACACTCAAACTCCTGATGAGCTCTGGTATGGTGAGACTCCTTCGGTAAAGCATTTCAAAATTTTTGGAAGCAAATGCTATATTAAAAATAATGATGAAAATCTTGGCAAGTTTGAACCTCGAGTAGATGAAGGAATTCTCCTTGGTTATTCTCCTCACAGCAAAGCATACAAATGTTACAATAAAAGGCTTGGAAGAATTGTCGACAACATTGATGTAGTGGTGGATGAAAAGGAAAACACTCCCAGGCAGGTAAGATCTGAAGAATTCGAAGATGATGAGGACTATCCATCAACATCAAATCAGATTCATGATGAAGAAGAAACCCATGAGGCACCAGAGGAACATATAAGGATAGAAGAAAAGACTCCATCCAGATATGTTCAAAAGAATCATCCAGAATCTCAAATTTTGGGGCAAAAGGAGGCAGGGATACAAACAAGAAGAACAATTGCAGAAGCTTCAAGCTATTTGGCATTACTCTCCTCCACTGAACCACAAAATGTAAGAGAGGCATGCAAATATGAATGTTGGGTCAAGGCAATGGATGAAGAACTTGAGCAGATCGAAAAGAACAACACTTGGGAGTTAATTCCTAGACCAAAAGATAAGAATGTCACAGGGACAAAATGGATCTTCAAAAACAAGTTGAATGAAAATGGGGAAGTAATTAGAAACAAGGCCAGACTTGTTTGTAAAGGGTACGCTCAACAAGAAGGAATAGACTTTGAAGAAACTTTTGCTCCTGTTGCTAGACTTGAGGCCATCAGAATGTTCCTTGCTCTCTCTAGCTTTCAGAAGTTCAAAGTATTTCAAATGGATGTGAAATCATCCTTTCTGAATGGAGACTTAGAAGAAGAAGTGTACATTGAGCAACTAGATGGTTTCATCCTTGGGAATGATCCAAATCTTGTATGCAGACTAAAAAAGGCTCTCTATGGACTTAAACAGGCTCCAAGGGCTTGGTACTATCGCTTGGACAAATACCTTCATCAACAAGGCTTCTCAAAAGGATCAGCAGACAGCAATATTTATATAAAAATTGAAAATGACAAATTGCTAATACTTGTTGTGTATGTAGATGATATTATCTTTGGCAGTAATGAAGAAGCTATGAGTCAAAACTTTGCCTTGGTGATGTAGAAAGAATTCGAAATGTCATTGCTTGAAGAGCTGACATATTTTCTTGGTCTACAAATCCAACAAAATGGAGGCGGTATCTTTTTATCTCAAACCAAGTACCTCAAGCACATCTTGAAGAAATACGGCATGGAAGATTTGAAACTAGTATGTACCCCTATGGTTACAGGATGCAGCCTCAGTGCAAACGATGAATCAACAACAATGCATCAGCCAACCTGTAGATCCATGATTGGAAGTCTGCTTTATTTGACAGGTACCCGACCAGACATCATGCATGCAGTGGGAATAGTTGGAAGATTTCAGGCAAATCCAAAGGAAACTCATCTTCAGGCAGTTAAGAGAATCTTCAATTACCTTCAAGGAACTCAAAACTATGGCTTATGGTATCCTAGAGATACAGATCTCACACTTCATGCTTATACAGATGCAGATTGGGCTGGAAGCGTGGATGACAGAAAAAGCACTAGTGGTGGTGCATTCTTCATGGGTTCCAGATTAGTATCTTGGCTCAGCAAGAAACAAAGTTCAATAGCATTATCCACAGCTGAAGCAGAGTATGTGGCTGCTGCATCTTGTTGTACACAACTTCTTTGGATGATGCAAACTTTGCAGGAATTTCAAATCACTTGCACTCCACCTATCTCCATCCTATGTGATAATACAAGTGCTATCAACATTTCAAAGAACCCGGTCATGCATTCAAAGACCAAGCATATACCTATCAAATATCATTTTCTTCGGGAACAAGTGCTTGAACAAAAGGTCAAGTTGGAGTATGTTCCATCTAAGGAACAAGTTACTGATATACTCACCAAACCACTGCCCAGGGAGACCTTTGAATACCTCAGGCAAAAGCTGGGGGTAGTTAATGCATCATCTTGCTGTTGAATCTTGTCTGTTTCAGAGATTTTTGGTTGTACGCGAGTTTCATATGGGGTATACGCATACATTCGCTGGTTTATGGATTGGTCAAAGACCAAATGGCACAGGTTCAGGGGAAGCATATATTCTTCTAATAATGCATTGTTGACATTATTGTAGAAGATCTTGGAGAAGCAAGTACAGAAGGAGAACATGGATGTTGATCTGAATATTGCTGCTAATGTTTTGTCTCTATTTCTTTTATCAAGGTCATGTAATGGCCTATGTCTGGGATGAATGATATAATGTACTTGGTTGTCATATGTAAATTTCTGATGTATCCCCACTTGGTTGGGTGATGAATGTATGTATAGAGTCTTTTGGTGATAGGAAGGTCATTTGGTGTATGGTGGTTTATGGTTCTTATTGAAGAAAATTTCTTTTGCAGATCTGGCCTACAGTCAAGGGGAGCACGATCAACACAGCAGAACAAATTTTTCAGCATGTTCTCAGGGGGAGCATAACCCTTTGCCCTTGATGACAAAGGGGGAGAATGACTTTGAGGATCTTGGGGTTGCCATCAAGTCCAAAGGGGGAGATTGTTGGCATTATGACTCAGGTTTGGCGCTATGGCATAGGTGTTGTCCTTGATGGAAACTCACTCAAGTGGCAAATCTCTGTTCAGGCTCTCAAAATGATAGAAAATGAGATACCCGTAGGTGAGCCTAACAAAAGTTGCGGACCCACAGGTGCCTCGAACAAGAAGTGCGGGCATACCTGCAGGTTCTCCGAACAAAAGGTGGGGTCGTCAAATTCACTCTCTCCAATGCAGAAAAGTGCACGCACGTGGGAATTTTTGATCCATGGTATTTAGTCCGACGTGTTTGATCCTATGGTTTTGGTCCGTGGTATAGCATCTAAAATATTGAACCCCGGTTTTGGGTCCCTTGTATTGGCTTTCTATGGTTTTGATCCATGGTTTGTGTAAGGGCTTGCCTATAAAAAGGAAAGGAGATCAATTGGCTAGATACTTGTGAATATTGAATATCTTAAGATGAATTAGATCTAAAATACTTGTAATCGGTTGATGAAATAAAATTAAACCTGAGCATAAGAAGACTGATCAATTGAGGGGTCGTGATCTCTTTGGCGCATGATCAGATCTGTGGATCTGACAGTCTGGGGTACAATTGAGGACTGATAAAGTGTTTATATCCGGAGGTCCGCAGGCGAGATACGGCGCAGGTGCGGAGGTCCGCAGCCAGTAGAAGGAGTAGGTGCGGAGGTCCGCAGCCCAGTAGAAGGTGTAGGTGCGGAGGTTCACAGTCCAGTAGAAGGCGCAGGTGCGGAGGTCCGCAGCCCAGTAGAAGGCGCAGGTGCGGAGGTCCGCAGCCCAGTAGAAGGCGCAGGTGCGGAGGTCCGCAGTCCAATAGAAGGCGCAGGTGCGAAGGTTCGCAGTCCAGTAGAAGACACAGGTGCGCAGGTGCGAAGGTTCACAGTCCAGTAGAAGACACAGGTGCGGAGGTGCGCAATCCTGGAGGCAGATTAGGTGTGGAGTTGCGCAGGCTAGAAACAGCAGAAGTGCGGATATTCGCAGGTTTATATTGGTGAAGTTGTGGACTTTTCTTGAAATATTTTTTGGCTGCCTTTTGTCTATTGCTGCAGAATTCTGGGTTTAGATTACTCGTATTGCTTCTCTAGTTACTGCATTTTGAGAGGCTATTGGTTGATTCATTAGTTGATTGTAAAAGGAGATTGGTTGATTCACATGTACTTGATGATTATTTGATGTTCATGGATCCAGTCTGAAAATTAATGAAACGTGGTCCTTGGAAGAAAAGAAGTAGGTCAGCACCTACGTACTAGTAGCTCAGCTAGTACAAGAGCTAAGGGGATTGTAGCTCCCTTCCAGGAGAGACTGGAAAATGAGAGAGGGTTGTAGCTCTCTGTAGGTTGCAGCCTGCGTACTGGTAAAGGACTACACCAGTACAGAATCATTGTAAAAGGAAGTTTCTAATTGAAAGAAGATAGAGACATATTGCAGTAGGTGATTTTCACCCACATTGGGTTTCCACCTTATATCTGGTGTTCTTTGGTGTGACAATTTGTTTTTTCTTGTTCTTGTTCATTATTATATGGTACTAACATATGAATTAATCTGAAGAATAAATTGAATTATAAATCTGAAAGGTATAGTGAAAATAATTTGATAATATTGATTCACCCCCCCCCTCTCAGTATTATTTCCAACATGTTGTTGTTGTGGTTGTTGATTATTATTATTTTCAGGCACCTTTACTTTTTCAGTGATCTCATCAAGAACTGTGTATTCCTTGTTTTCCTTTTCCTATTCCTTTTCTTGCAACCGATTCTTATACAAGACCTTTTCATTGAATATTACATCTCTGCTCCTAATGATTTTGTGATTTTCATAATCATATAAGCGATAGCCAAAATCATTAACACCATATCCAATAAAAGTACATTTCTTTGATTTTGCCTCAAGCTTTGTTCTATTTTCTTTATTAATATGGACAAAGGCCTCACAACCAAAAGGCTTTAAAAAAGAGTAGTTTACCTTTTTACCTATCCATGCTTCCTCTGGAACACCACCATCCAAGGAACTTGAAGGCCCTCTGTTTATTAGATAAACATCAGTATCTACAGCATCTGCCCAAAAGTAAAGGCAATCCTGCATGCAATCTCATGCACCTTGCATGCTCCATGATTTTTTTGTTCATCTTTTCTGACACACCATTTTCTTTTGGTGTTCTTGGAACTGTCTTCTCTCTATGAATTCCATGCTCTGAACAGTACCTATCAAACTCTTTGTTGCAATATTCACCTCCATTGTCTGATTTGAGACATTTCAATTTCTTTCTTGTCTCAATCTCAACCAAAGCTTTCCATTTCTTGAAAATATCAAATACATCAGATTTATTCTTAATACAATAAATCCAAGTTTTTCTAGTTGCATCATCAATAAAAGTAACATAATAATGAGAGCCACCGAGAGATGATACCTGAGCGGGTCCCCATACATCTGTATGCACAAGCTCTAATTTTTCGCTCTTCTTTTCTTTCCCAACTCTAATAAATCTGACTCTCTTATGTTTCCATAAATGCAATTCTTACAGAAGTCCAAATCAACATTCTTCAAACTTGGCAACAAATTCCTTGAGTGAAGAATCTTCATCCCCTTCTCACTCATGTGTTCGAGCCTATGATGCCATAATGCTGCATCTGCTCCTTTGGAAGTTAAAGCATTAATAGAGTTAGAAATACCATTGCATAAATACAATGTACCAACCTTTTTACCTTTTGCTATTACCAGGGCTCCTTTGGTGACCTTCCAAGCTTTATCTGTGAAAGTTGTCACACAACCTTCATCACCTAACTGCCCTGTTGAAATAAAAATTTTCTTCAGATCTGGAACATGCCTTACCTCCTTTAGTAGCCATTGGATTCCATTATGTTGTTTTATAAGAACCTTACCCATTCCAACAATTTTATAGGTTTATCATCATCCAAACGGACTTGTCCAAAATCTCCTTGAACATAGTCATGAAAATATTTCTTATTAGGTGTGGCATGGAATGAGGCCCCTAAATCTACCACCCAGGAATCAGTAATATTTTCGAAAGAAATAATCAAAGCATATTGTAACACCTCATCTGTCACATTTGCTTCATGATTGTTTTCTTGTTGTGCATCTCCTTCTTTTCCCTTCCGAGATCTACAGTCTTTCTTTAGGTGTCCTTTCTTTCCACATTTCCAGCACACTATCCCCGATCTGGACTTGGATCTGCCTTTCCTTGATTTATTGCGATATCTTGAGCTCTTTCCTCTTTCCATTTTTCTTCCCCTAGACTCTGCACTTAAAGCATTACCCTATGTCTCACCGGAGCTTTTCTGTCGCATTTCCTCGCTAAGGATAGCACCGACAACATCATCAAACTTTAAAGTACTAGATCTAGAAACAAAGTTACTAGTGGCCATTACTAAACCATTCCAACTTTCTAGCAATGAGCACAAGAATAACAGAGCTCTAACTTCATCATCAAATTTTACCCCTACAGAACTTAACTGACTTGTAACAGTATTAAAATCATTTAAATGGTCTGCAACAGATCCCCCTTCCAACATCTTTATATTAAATAACCGTTTCATAAGAAATACCTTGTTTGAGGCCGAGATTTTTTCATATAGTTTTGCCAACGCCTTAATCAAACCCTCTGTTGTTGTTTTCTTTGAAATGTTGAAGGTGACCGATGCTGCGAGGCACAACCATACTGTTCTAAGTGCCTTTCTATCGAGAAGATTCCATTCTTCATCTGTCATACTCGTCGGCATCTTTGTTTTTCTACCCAATGGTAGGTATAGATCTTTCTGATACAGATAATCTTCCATCTGTATCTTCCATAGTGAGAAGTTTTGGCCGTTAAATTTCTTGACCCTAAACTTACCATCTTCTGCCATTGCTCCCACTCAAACGAGGAACCCTTCTTTCCTGCGAGTTTATTAGCCAAATAGACCTTCGACTCTCATACCAGTTGTTAGAAAATTATATATTACAGAGCAATGGAACACATAGAATATTGAATAAATATAAACACAAAAAATGAATAAAACAAGAGAGACACAAATATACGTGGTTCACCCAGTTTGGGCTAGTCCACCCTGAACAGCCAGTCCTTCCTTTCTATTATCGAGAAAAATGAAGAGACACAACCTACAATAGATCCACTATAATATCCTTTGTTTTCTCTCACAGTCTCACCTCTCTGTTTCTCGCTCGGAGAATACACATCTATTACACAGCCTCAATACAATGCCCTCATGCAAAGAGAGGGGGTTTCCTTCTAGGGCAAAAAACCCTAAACTAAACATAAGTTCTACCGCCAGATCATCCGCCTAATGAATGGCCCAGATTGACTAGAAATTACTATACCTTTACAAGGCAATTTTACATTTGTTTTTAGCTTCGAGGGCGCTGCCCCCAAAACCACTGCTGGGGGACCGCTGGCCCTCGGACCCCCCAGCCGGGGGGGGATGGGCCCCCTCGAACCCCCGCAAGGGGGACAAGTCCCCCCCACACCCCCCCGTGTGGAGGGGTGTACAAACTACCTAGGGTGTACATCCAGCTAAAACAAAGACCTCTAAATAATCATGCTCCACACCCAACAAAGTATATTTTGAGTCTTGTGATTTAGTAAATTTCATGAGCAGTTTTAGATCTACACATGATTTGTACATTTTGCAGCAGAAACAACTCATGCTCCAAAATCAAGCAATAGAGAAAGTTAAAGTGCAATGCAAGCACTTTGGGCCCGATGAAGCTACATGGGAGATGGTTGATCAGATGCATGCTTCTATCCTTCCTTATTTGTTGGTTGAGTAGATGTGTTTGGTATATGTGTTTTGGTTATATATATATATATATATATATATATATATATATATATATATATATATATATACTATGCATGTGTGTATTGTAAATACTACAATGAGTTGCATTATAAAGCTCTAATAAATATGTTGTAAATATTGCATCGAGTTGTGTTATAAAGCTCCAATAAGCAGTATGGTGTTCATGGTTTCAACAGTTTGGTATGTTGTAAATACTACATCAAGATATGATATAAAGCTTCACAGGCAGTGTGTTTTTCTTGTTCTAAGCATCATTGAACACTGAGGATGGTGTTCCCCCAAGGGGGAGGGGTTTGTAATAGCCCCTGGTTGATTTTCCATGTAAATAAAATAAGACCAAGGTCATGGGACACATATTCCAAGATGAATGGTGGGAATCACTTGTGGTTTAATAATGATTATGCAAATTAGCAAAGGAATTGGCAAAAGAAAAGAGGAAATAATTGGCATTTAATTATGAAAAAAAAGAAAAATAGGAGAAAAGGAAGGTGAAGAGACACAAATTTGCATGCAAGGGAAAGTATAGGAAAAATAAAGAAAAATGAAGAAAAAGGAGACATCAATGATAAAAGGCATCAAAGAATTAGTTTCTAGCTTTTGACAATTTTAAGTTTAGCTCTTGTTAATTCTCTCATACTCTTGCACACTTAGAGAATTCTTGGAGCATCCCAGCATTCACTTGGATTGGATAATGCAAGCAAATGACAAGCAATGAATTGGTGGGAAGCAGAAGGTTAGATCGACAACTACAACAGGGATACTTTGTAGGTAACATGTTGCATGTGTGATTTCCTTGTTGGTTTTTGGATGCATGGTATATGCATGTGGTTCCTTGGTTATGTGTTTTCGTTGACATGGATTAACAATGGTTTCAGCCTTTGCTTTCCATTTCTCAGGTTCCTTCTGGTTGTGGGTTGGGGTGGGATCTCTGAAGAATTGGAACAACTTGGGTCCCTAGAGGTTGTGGTTTGAGATGATAGTTCTCTGGATCCCTGTAACAACTTGCATCCCTGGAGGTTGTGGGTTGAGATGGAATCCTTGGAGCCCTAGATAGTTTGGGAAGGGATCAATCTGGTTGATTTTAGTGATTTCTAGACCGTATATGTGAGAGCACTGTGGTTGATGGTTGAGGTGGTTTGGTATCTAGAAGCTCTAGTTGGTTCTTTTTTGGTTTAAGTCATATGATCCCACATTCATGCTTTGAATATGGTGCGAGGGTGATTGGTTCAAAGAGAGAATTTGGTTCAACCAATCTATGGTCGAGTGGTACATGGAAGTCCCTAAATTCATTGGATTTTTCATATGTTAATATGAGCTATTTACCTATTGTGATCTATGAGCACTTGTACTAGTTATTATGGTGATCTTATCGCTGATTTGTCATGGTTTTTATTCTGGTTATATATTGGTTATATGCATGGTTTTGTTATGTGCTCTAGATATGGATGTTTTTTAAGATTTGATAAATTATTGGATGGTTGATGAATTCATGGACTAACAAGTGTTGTTGCAGCTAGCTTGAGAGGGCATTGATCCTTGTTGGTGATTTTTAGATGAAGTTCAGAAGTTTATTACCAGATATGTATTCATGACCTATAGCTTATATTTTTTTTCATATATTTGATAAATGTCTATCTTTCATTAGGCATGTATTGCTCAAGATCTTCCTTAAAATTTTATTTTTTAGCATTGCTATCATCATTGCCATGATTCTGGAAAGTTACAGGTAGTTTTGGGTAGTGGTTAGGAGACTAGCTTGAAAAAAGTGGCATAGATCTCATGACCGCATGCACCAAATAGGGAATTTCGGGTCATAACCAAATGTAGGAAGGCTTATGGGTCTAGTTGGAGCATCATAACCACATGCACAATGTGTCAAGAGTGTGGTTGGGGTGTAAACCTAGTTAAAAGGAGTTCCAACTTAGGGATTGTTCACCTATGGTGGTTGGTAGGCTCCTGAGTGATCTGAAGTCTTTGAGGGATGTCAATTTACTTCCATTCCGTAGGCTTCACTTCCATAACTGGAACTTTGAGGTTGGGTCATAACATAATGACACTCAGCTCATGTTTCCCTAGAGAGCTTATAAAAGTGGGTAAATTTGGGAGGGGTAGTTACATACCCTATCTAATATCCCCATTTTATAGGAAAAAGTAGTTGTTGGTTGCTTCATAAGGAAGGTGGTGAGCCCTTCTACTTTAGAGAGATGGATAAATTTTCATTGGCTCCCCTTCTTGGGTTATGCGCCAAAATATCACATCATGGACAAGGGATGGTTCTACGCGTTTAAATTCTTCTAAGGAGGTTGAAAATATCTTGGCCAAGGACTGGTAATGGGGTCTATCTAGCTTGTCTGCATAGCATTGGGATTTTTATTTCGCTGCATCCCAACTACCTTTGCGTACCCAAAAATTATGGGCATTGTTGCTCAGACTACCTTTGATTTTTTGGAACTGTTTAATTTTGGAGGAAATCATAAACAAGATTGGTCATTTTGTTTGTTTGGAGGACAAATTCTTCATAAAACTTGATGAGAGGGTGGCCTGTTTATAGTTCAAAATTGATTTAAAAGGTGGTTTATTGGAGGACCTTAAGTTGATCTTTCAAGGCTGAAAATGGTCCCAAATTATTGACTATTAGAGGCTTCCTTTCAGGTGTTATGCCTATCATAAGTTAGGACACTTGGTGGATTCATTCCCTTCTTCTTTTTGAGCAAAAAAAATTACTCTTCCTAAAAAACTATGGGTAAATAATTCCTCCTCGATGCCTTCGTAGACAAGGTAAATGAAGGGTGAAGAATTGACAGATGAGAATGGACCTCCTATATGGGAAGGTGATAACTTGCATGTTGGAGATTCTTCTCCAAAAAAATCTAAAGAACACGTTGTGGGTATGTCTACTCATGCCCTCCCTGCATGCATTCACATGTTATTTAGGATTATAGTAAAGAAGTAACTATATCGGTAAATGATAATGCACATGTAAAATGCTATAAGGAAGCAATCGTTTCTCCTCCAAAAATGACTCAGTGGAACATCTCTCAGGTTCCCCTTAAGATTCATTATCCTCCTCTGACATAGATTGTACCTCTGGTAAATTATTCAGATTCTTCCTTGCTTACCTCAGGCTCTACATTTCCCTTTCCAATGTCCTCATGCACCTCGAAGGAAAGGCCAAAATTCTCCCTTATTTCCTCACTAGTAGATAAGAGCAAGTATTCCCTACATTCCAAAATTTCGTGTAATGAAGATTACTCATCTCGAGGAGGTCTAGCCACATATATCCCTTCATAAACCACATTGGTAGGAAGTTGAATTTGTTTTAGGGGAGAATAATCCATTATTTCTAGTGCTCTTCGAGTGAAATGCCCATCTTGGGGTGAAAAATCAAGAATATGTGAGGGTTTGAGGGCACCCCAAAGAAATTAGCCCTTAAAAGGCTTATTCATAAAGTTAAGCTTGACATGATCATGTTGAAGAAACTATGATTGACAGTGAAAGATCCAAATCCGCCATCTCCCCATGGTTAAAGAACTGGTCCCTCATGGTCATGGACTGTTGGGTCCCTATAATACTAGTGATTACCCCATTACTATTGTAGTTATACCCCTTATTTATATTGTTGTGCCCCTATTACCCCCATGTTGTTATTTCTGTGCCCCATGGAATCCCTTTATTGTTATTTTTGTGGCTTTATATTATTATTGTTAGGTCGACTGGATTATATTGTGACTCCTTAGACTCCTATATATAGAAAGGAGGCTTTGTCATTTGAATCATCCAAGAATTGTTCATTTATGTAATGTAAAGGAGGTTGCCCCCTCGAAGAGGCTGAATTCTAATGCGTTGATCTATCTTTTCTATCTTTTCTTGAGCTGGTTTCATAACATTTGGTATCAGAGCTTTGAATTCTAGGGTTTCGCTGCTCCAAACAGGTCATCGTGGCATTTTCGCTATAACTGTTTTCTGTGACGTTTCAGAAGTCGCAAAAAAACCCATTTGAGAAGAAATCGCGCTAAACCTTGGGTACAAATTTCAGAGCTTTTCGCGCGATATTTGCGGAGATATGATCTGAGGAAGTTGGTCTTTTTGCAGACTCCTGAATTACATTCAAAATAGGTGACCTGGGGAAAATCGTCATAACGTTCTCTCTGGGGATCGGATTGAAATTTCGTAAGAAGGTACAGAAAGAGGACGGCCTGTAGTTTCTTGTATGCATGTTTCAGATCCAAAGGTTGAAACAGTGACTCGTGGCACGTCGTACAAGTTTGCTCTACTGAACTAGTCTAGAAGCAAGTCACTGTGGGAGATTTCACATAACTCTTCCTTGGAGAATCCAATTTGGGTCAGACTTGTGGCATTGGAAAGAGGACGCAGAAGGCTACTACAGGTCGCAATTTCAGAACTGGATGATCCGAAATTACAGAGATACATCAGACTCAATATCAGGCTTCTACAAAGTGAAAAAAGGTGTGTAGTTTTTTTTAAATTTTTGCGTAAGCTTGGTTTAACGGAATTCAAAGGGCATAGTAAAGCATTATTATCGGTAACTGATGCCTCGAGGAAAGAAAATGCAAACACCTAGTAAGGAACCTGAAAGCTCTAGCATGACTCATGAAGAAGAGGAAGAAATGCTACATGATATATCAAAATTACAAGAACAAGTGCAACAAATGTCACGCTCACAAAAGCTAACAGAAGCTAAGATAAATGGCGTGGAATCTAAGATAAATGGCGTGGAATCTAAGATAAAGGGCATGGAAGCTAAGATGGATGATTCGAAGAGAGACATGGCAGATTTGAAGACAGATTTGAAGATAGACATGGCAGATTTGAAGACAGATTTGACAAATTTTCTACAAGAAATACTTACTAATGGTGAAAAGGTTGTAAAGAAAACTCATGATGTGAACAAAAGTAATGTTAATCATGATTCCATAGACTCTAATGTTGGATCAAAGACCCACCATATTCAAAAAATCGATATGAGGAAGTTTGATGGCAAGGATCCCGCCACATGGATATTACAGATGGAGCAGTTCTTCGATCTCAATAATGTGCAAAACACACAAAAGGTACGTATGGCAACTGTATATTTGGAACCAAATCAATTTGTATGGTATCAATGGCTTTTCTCTCATAAACAATTTATCACTTGGGCAATTTTTACGGAAAAATTGATAGCACATTATGAAGATACAAAAAGCAACACTTTTTTTAGCCAATTGATAAGTCTCGAACAAAAGGGTTCAGTAATGGAGCACATTGAGGAGTTCCAAAAATTGAACATAAGGGTAAAAGATATTCCAGAGGAGCATAGGATTGATGTGTTCATAGGGTCTTTAAAGGATAATATCCAACATGATGTTCGCCTTTGGGAACATGATTCATTAGAGAAGGCATTCAGGTTAGCAAGAAAAATGGAAAGCAAAATTATGGCAACCAGGAAGCATACCACTCACAACTATAAAGACGGAAGTGTTGTTACCCCTATTCTTCCACAACCTATAAGGTTGACACCACAACAATTGGAAGAAAAAAGAGCAAAAGGGCTTTGTTACAGTTGTGATAGCAAATACACTAAAGGTCATAAGTGTGCTGAGAAGAAATTATTCTACATAGATTGTGAAGAGGAAGAAGAAAAGGAGCAAGAAAGGTCAAAAGAAGAAGATATACTCCAGGAACAAAGCCTAGATGAAGAACAAATAAATCCGACCATATCTTGTAATGCATTGGCGGGAATTACCACTCCTCAAACCATCAAGATAGAAGGAAAAATCAAGAAGAAAAAGGTAATAGTGTTGATTGATTCAGGAAGCACCCACAATTTTATTCATTGTAGGGTAGCAAAAGAATTGAATTGCTTCCTATATCCAGCACCAGAGTGTCAAGTGATGATTGCAAATGGAGGAACAATAAATTGCTCTGGAAGGTGCCATAATATCAAGCTATCCATGGGAGAATATGTATTGACTAGCCCAATGCTTTCCATTCCAATGGGAGGTGCTGATGTTGTACTAGGAGTCCAATGGCTACAATCCTTGGGTACAATAGCTTTTAATTTTCAAGAACTTTTCATCAAATTTTCCACGGAAGGAAAGGAAGTTGAATTAAGGGGTATTGCAGGGAAACCAGGAAAGATAATCAGCTCTAATGTTATGACAAAGCTTCTAAAAATGGAGCAAAGAGGTGTAATTGCACAATTATGTTCGCTAGATGTTTCCACATCGGAATCATCTATTTCTCCAGATCTCCAAAAAGTCCTGGACAATCATTCCAAGGTATTTGAGACTCCCAAAGGTCTCCCACCTATGCGTGATCATGATCATGCTATCCATCTGATTCCAGGAAGTGTTCCTCCAAACATCAGGCCGTACAGATATCCCTATGTCCAAAAAAGTGAAATTGAACGTATGGTTGCAGAAATGCTAGAGGCTGGTATAATTCAACCAAGTCAAAGTTCTTTCTCTGCTCCAGTAGTATTGGTGCACAAGAAGGATGGATCATGGCGCATGTGTCCGGATTATAGGGAGCTCAACAAGCTCACTATTAAAGATAAGTTCCCCATTCCTGTCATTGATGAATTACTGGATGAATTGCATGGATCAATTTACTTCACCAAGTTGGATCTTCGTTCGGGATATCATCAAATCAGAATGAAGATTGAAGACATTCTGAAAACAACATTTAGAACTCATGAGGGTCATTATGAATTTTTGGTCATGCCTTTTGGCCTTACCAATGCACCTTCAACATTTCAAGGTTTGATGAATTCAATTTTCAAACCATTCCTTAGAAAATTTGTGTTAGTATTTTTTGATGATATACTAATCTACAGCAAGTCTTGGAAGGATCATGTTGAACATGTTGACAAGGTGCTACAACTATTGGAGGAGAAACAATTATATGCAAAAAGATCCAAATGTTTCTTTGGAGTCCAAGAGGTGGAATATTTAGGTCATATTGTATCTCATGAAGGAGTTAAGGTAGACCCTAGAAAAATTAAAGCCATTAAGGAATGGAAAATCCCCACATCCATAAAGCATCTGCGAGGATTTCTTGGGTTGACAGGGTATTATCGCAAATTTGTTAAGAATTATGGGAGAATAGCAGCACCTCTAACAACATTATTGAAGAAAGATGCATTTTCATGGACTCCGGAAGCAACAAAGGCCTTTGAACATCTTAAAGAGGCAATGTGCCAAGCACCAGTCTTAGCTACACCGGACTTCACAAAAACCTTTATTGTGGAATGTGATGCTTCAGGAAATGGAATTGGTGCTGTTCTAATGCAAGATGAAAGACCCATTGCTTTTGAAAGTCGTCCAATCAAGGGAAAGTTTTTAAGCAAAGCTATTTATGAGAAGGAAATGTTGGCAATACTCCATGCACTTAAGAAATGGCGACCCTACCTAATGGGAAGACACTTCAAGGTAAAAACGGATCATGATAGCCTTAAATACTTTTTAGAACAAAGATTATCCTCTGAAGAGCAACAAAAGTGGGTCACAAAGATGTTGGGTTATGACTTTGAAATCATCTACAAAAAAGGGAAGCAAAATGTGTTGGCAGATGCACTCTCAAGAAAGGATGAGGATGTGGAAGCATTGTTGTGAACCATTTCTATTATCCAACCAGATTGGATAAACGAAGCAAGGGAGGAATGGAAGAATGATGAAGAAGTGTGGGCACTTATTCGAAAGCTACAACAAGATTCCAGTACGTCTGATACATTTAGCTGGAAAAATGATTCATTATGGTACAAAGATCGCTTATACCTCTGTAAGAATTCCCAGCTAAAACAAAAGATTCTTATGGAATTGCACACTTCTCCCTTAGGAGGGCACTCAGGATTTTTAAAAACTTACCACAGGGTTAAGAAGGAATTTTTTTGGGATGGCCTTAAATCAGATATTCAAAAGTTTGTGGCGGAATGTTTGGTTTGCCAACAAAATAAAGTTGAAACAATTAAGACACTGGGTCTATTACATCCTTTATCCATTCCAAGCCAACGTTGGGAGGAGGTTTCAATGGATTTTATCACAGGTTTACCCAAGTCTGATGGAAAGAGTGTAATCATGGTGGTAGTTGACAGAATTACCAAGTATGCACACTTTTGTGCATTATCACATCCATTTAAAGCCAGTACAGTTTCTACTGCATTTATGGAAATAATTCAAAAGCTACATGGAAACCCAAAGATTATTGTAAGTGACAGAGATCCCATTTTCACTGGAAATTTTTGGACAGAATTATTTTCTTGTCTTGGTACTCAGTTAGCTCATAGCTCATCTTATCATCCTCAATCTGATGGGCAAACTGAGATAGTAAACAAATGTTTGGAAGGATATATCCATTGCTTTGTATCTGATAAATAGACACAATGGGTCAAATGGTTGCCACTGGCTGAGTGGTGGTATAACACTTCCTTCCATACAGCAACAAAAATGACCCCATTTATGGCACTTTATGGGTATCAACCACCATCCATCACATCATATTTAAGAGAAAATTCTAAGGAACATCACAACGAACATCAACAACAAGTCCTCCAACTCTTAAAGGATAACCTTGTGTTGGCACAAAATAGAATGAAACAACAGGCAGATCAACATCGCAGTGAAAGAAGTTTTGATGTAGGTGATTGGGTATTCCTACGGCTACAACCATATAAGCAAATGTCCCTAAAGCAAGCTAAGAAGGATAATAAATTATCACCAAAGTATTATGGTCCGTACAAGGTGTTGCAAAAGATTGGTACTATGGCATACAAATTGGAGCTTCCTGCAGCTTCTCGATTGCACCCAGTTTTCCATGTTTCATGTTTAAAGAAGGTTATAGGCGACAAGCTCCCAGTTCAAACAATATTGCCAGAACTTGACGAGGAAGGAAAAATTATATTGGAACCGGAAGCAGTCACAGAAACAAGAACTCGACAGCTACGAAATCGATCAATTTCAGAGTATCTTATCAAGTGGAAGAACTTATCCACTGAAGATTCCACATGGGAGGATGAGAATTTTATGCAGAAGTATCCAGAACTACTCAAGCATTGAGGACAACACTTTTTTGAAGGAGAGGGGCATGTTGGGTCCCTATAATACTAGTGATTACCCCATTACTATTGTAGTTATACCCCTTATTTATATTGTTGTGCCCCTATTACCCCCATGTTGTTATTTCTGTGCCCCATGAAATCCCTCTATTGTTATTTTTGTGGCTTTATATTATTATTGTTAGGTCGGCTGGATTATATTGTGACTCCTTAGACTCCTATATATAGAAAGGAGGCTTTGTCATTTGAATCATCCAAGAATTGTTCATTTATGTAATGTAAAGGAGGTTGCCCCCTCGAAGAGGCTGAATTCTAAGGCGTTGATCTATCTTTTCTATCTTTTCTTGAGCTGGTTTCATAACATGGACTCCCAAGGTCAATGAGGAGGTCTCATCAATGCATGGAATTCTTCCTTTGAGGGTGTCATCTCCTCTTCCTTGACAAGACATATATCACTGGATATAGACATTTATGATTTAAGTAAGAAGATAAGGTTGGTAAATGTCTATGGGCCTTATATTGATAAAAAAACCTTTGGAGACAATTGGGGTTCATCTAGTGTTCTCAACTTTCATCCACTTATTCTTGGAGATGATTTAAACTTCACCACATCGGTCATAGAAATTTGGGGTTTGGCTTCTTGATCTGGTGAATGAATGTTTTGCATATTTCATTTGGGACAACAACTTAATCAATATAGAACTTATTACTCTTTCCCCCAACTAATTTCTTCATCCCTCAGAGCACATCTATGGGTTGAGGTTGGTGGCATATCAAACCACTACTCAATTTTCTTTTAAATAGTGAGAGATGAGACCAAACCTCCATATCCATTTAAATTTAATCCATTTTGGTTGAAAGAAGTAGATTTTAAAATCTTGTGCACTCCGTTGAGCCTGAATCGAGATGACACTTTTATCTTTCATATGACAGAGAATATAAAACATATTAAAAATATTTCATGGAAATGGGATAAGGATTATAATGCTAAGTCTAAGGCATAGTTAAAATATATCATATCTAAAATTCATGAGATCTATTTTCGAAATGCTACAGGACCTTTATCAACTAATATTTTTGAATGTCTTCGCTAGTTGGAATGTAAACAGAGGGAGCTCCTAGCTAGGGAGACAAAGATGTGGCATTTTCATAGCTGCACCATTTGGATTTATGAAGGTGACAAAAAAACTAATTTTTTTCACAATTTTGCTAATATGAGGACAAATTTGAACACCATTTTGTCGATCAATGACCAAAATGGTTCCCTTGTCTCTTCTTTCCAAGATATCGAG
Source organism: Pinus tabuliformis (assembly GCA_031772625.1). Lineage (NCBI taxonomy): Eukaryota > Viridiplantae > Streptophyta > Pinopsida > Pinales > Pinaceae > Pinus > Pinus tabuliformis. The sequence continues at coordinate 12,401,297 of CM062820.1, read as the reverse complement.
AGACATGGCATTCACCATTTCAAATATATTTTTCTCTGCCCTGAAGGATGCCCCATTTATGAGGTTCTAGATCATTATCTCTTTTTCATCATTCCATCATGGAGGATATGAATGAGTTCTTATCTTTTGAAGTCTGAGAGGGGGAAATGCTAGTGACTCTCACATGCATGCAAAAGGGGAAATTTCCCAAAATGGATGGGATCATGGTTATTTTTTACACCAGTTTTTATGATGCATTAAGGAAGATCTCCTCAAAGTTGTTAGAAAGTCTCAAGCCTCTGGAAAAGTTCTGGGATCTTTAAATTCTACATTCATCGCTCTTATTCCAAAGATTGATAAAGCTAAAACTTTTAGCAATTTCTGTCCCATATCTTGTTGTAACGTGATTTATAAACTAATCACTAAAATCATTTCCACTCATCTGAAGCCCATTCTCAGTGAGATTATCTCAAAAGAGAAATTTGGTTTCTTGCGAAATTTTCAAATTCATGTTGCACTCCCTAGTGCAAGAGGCCCTCCACTCGATAAAAAAAAAACCTCAGTGTAGTGGCCTTCAAGATCAATCTCTCTTAAGCACGTGATCGTGTAAACTAGAAGTCTTTAAGGTTGGTGTTGATCCAATTCGGTACAAAATTAAAAATGGTGAACTAGATTATGGAGTTTGTTCATTCGGCTAGTTTTGCAATCCTCCTTAATGGACATCCATCGTATTTATTCAACCCTTCCAAAGGACTTTGTGAGGGGTGTCCTTTATCATCTCTCCATTTTTTTGCTAGTGGTCAAATCTTTGATGAAGTTTATCTCGAAAGAATCTTACAAAGGTAATTTAAAAGGGGTTGGAATCTTGCATACAATCTTAATATCTCATTTCCTTTTCATCAATGATGTTTTTATCTTTATATTAGGTCTTAAACATCATTTCTAGGTTCTTAAGCATATCTTGGAGCATTTCTCCATTGTCACTAGCATGGTTATAAACATCCAAAAATCATGTATCATTCTTAATAATCTATTAGAAGTCATTATCTATCTCATCTAAGATCTGTTCCAATTCCAATCCAAATTTATCATTAATAGGGTTGAGTACTTAAGTTTCATGATGAAGGAAAAGGATTATAGGTTTGATGACTAGATTTGGCTATATAAAAAATTGGAAAAACATGTTAACATATAAGAAAATAGACTCCTTTCTAGGGAGGAAGACTTGTCTTAGTGAAATATGTCCTTTATGCTCGACATCGATCGCATTAGTGTCTAAAGGGATTCTCAATAAAGTTCATAAATTATGCTTCATATTTCTCTAGTTTGGGAAGGATGTTTCAAAGGGTATAGCCCTAGTCTCTTGGATTGCACTAGCCATGCCTAAGTCAATGGGGGGATGGGGTCTAAAGAATATTCATATATTTTTCAGGAACTGGCTACCCATAGTCTATGGAGATTCACAAATAACACTTGTTTATGGGGTCGAGACTTGCAATATAAGTACTTGGGAAACATATCTAACATCGAGTGGTATTGTGACCCCAAAAAATATATTCTTAATGCTTACATTGTGTGGAGAGACCTCATTATATCCTTCTCCTTCATTGGTGATATACTGGTCTAGCATATTGGAAATGGTTGCTTGATAAGGGTTGGGAAGATCCATGGTCTGGTTTAGGGGATATTTTTTTCCCTTCTCCAATTTGTATCCATCTTTTAAAGGCTATTGGGGTTTTCGTCTTGGTCGATTAAAAGACTAATAATAAATCCCTATTAGGAACTTAAGCATTGAAGTCCACTATCGACGTATCTCTCACCGGGGCTAAAGTTATATAATGGTAAAAATTATGTTAGGAACTTGGTGTCATCCCTCATTCTCTTGGTGGATGATGATATAGATCATCTGGTTTGGTCTAAAAATCTAAAATTAGGTGAATACATGATCTGTATTACAAACTTGAAGGTTTATGGAAAATTTTCAAATAATTTTTTATGTCTTTTTGGAAATGGATAAAGTTTCAAAAGCACATAAATGAGTGTTTTAAACCTAGTTTGCAACAAATAAACCATACACAATAATACAAGACAACAAATTGATAAAGGAGTTCACCCATCCTCGGCTACATCTCCTAGTCCAGCTTCCAATGTTGGGCCTCTTCAATTAAGTGCTCAAATATGTGATTACATGGTTTTTCAAAGGGTATACCCCTAGTCTCTTGGATTGCACTAGCCATGCCTAAGTCGATGGGGGGATGGGGTCTAAAGAATATTCATATAATTTTCAGGAACTGGCTGCCCATAGTCTATGGAGATTCACAAATAACACTTGTTTATGGGGTCGAGCCTTGTAATATAAGTACTTGGGAAACATATCTAACATTGAGTGGTATTGTGACCCCAAAAAATATATTCTTAATGCTTCCATTGTGTGGAGATACCTCATTATATCCTTCTCCTTCATTGGTGATACGGTGGTCTAGCATATTGGAAATGGTTGCTCGATAAGGGTTGGGAAGATCCATGGTCTGGTTTAGGGGATATTTTTTGTCTTTCTCCAAATTGTATCCACCTTTTAAAGGCTATTCAGGTTTTTGTCTTGGTCGATTAAAAGTCTAATAATAAATCCCCATTAGGAACTTAAGCATTGAAGTCCACTATCGACGTATCTCTCACCAGTGCTAAAGTTATATAATGGTAAAATTATGTTAGGAACTTGGTGTCATCCCTCATTCTCTTGGTGGATGATGATCTAGATCATCTGGTTTGGTCTAAAAATCTAACATTAGGCGAATACATGATCTGTATTACAAACTTGAAGGTTTATGGAAAATTTGCAAATAATTTTTTATGTCTTTTTGGCAATGGATCAAGTTTCAAAAGCACATAAATTAGTGTTTTAAACTCAGTTTGCAGCAAATAAACATAGACAAATAAACCATACAAAATAACACAAGACAACAAATTGATAAAGGAGTTCACCCCTCCTGGGCTACATCTCCTAGTCTAGCTTCCAATGTTGGGCCTCTTCAATTAAGTGCTCAAATATATGATTACATGGTTTTACAGTGCTCAAAATGAAAAAATAATGTCTCCAATGGCTCCAGAAGACCCAAAAACCCCTAGCTGGGCTCTTGTTGGGCTAAAAAATGCCACCAACTCATCAAGTTATAGCTCTCGGAATTTTTGCAGCAAACTCTTCTACAAACTGGCAGAATTGGCTAACTGTCATACATTTTCCGCCCTTCATTAGCCCGCTGAGTGATAACCTGATGATGGTGGGATTTGCGCTAATAATGGTGAAATTTGTTGATCCATTAGTCTACCCCAGAACTCTTTGCGCCTGAATTTTAGACCCACTCTTGGTCATATTGGCCATGTGGCTAGGGGCCGAGCTAACCGCTCACCCCACCATTCTGTACATTTTGCCTTAACCTATGGTTGCATTATATCCATAAGGCCAGGGGTTAAGCTGACAACCCACCCTCACTGAGCTGGCTCTTCCATTCACGTCATGGGTTCCACAGTGACCATGGGACCTAGGGGTTAGTCCTTAACTCTCACGCCCATTGCCTTAACTCCTGAATGTTTCCCTCACGATCCGCTGGGTTGTCATATAACTCGAGGCTAGGGCTTAGAGCCCCGTTCCCCATTTGTTGGCACCCAACATCTTCGTCAGGGTCTTGTGTAATGATATATGCCCATGGCTTGAGGCTAAGCCCCGTGCCCCTTATTGTTGGATCCGTTGTGGTCACGTGGGGTGCAGTGACTGGGGGCTAGAGGCTTAGCCCTGACCCCTCCCCCCAACTCCATTCAGCATCAACATTAAATTAAAGTTGTGTACCATGGATGTTAAGAAAGACCCACAGAGCAGTAGGCTTAACTCTATCCATCGAGAGGTAAGGGGTTCGATCCCACCCGACCTATAGGTCTACCCCCAATAATTTTATTCAACCTAGGGGTGCCATGTGGCAACCCCCGATTGGGCCACGTGGCACCCTCCTACTGGTCCATGAAACAACCTCTAACCAATAAAAATTGACCACTTCGACAAACCACATTCTTACACTTGGAAACACATAATTGTTTCGATGGTACACCCAGTCAACCTGCTAACTTAGATGTACTGATTGCCTAGTCAGCAGTCCAGTCAACAACTTGCAAAATTTTTAGTTGTTTAGAAAAACAATCAGAATGTGATATCTTGAGCATACAAAGTCAGTTTGGAGTGTTTCAAGTTGCGTTGGATTCAAAACAAAGAGTACTACATTTTGTCACTGGTTTCGATCACTTTTGAACACTTTCATTTTTTAGCAGCTTTATGAATCAAGCTTTCCCTCCTTCCTTGGCTAGATAGAATAAACTCTCCCTCATTGATTTTTTGCAAGATTGGGTAGAAAACTCCTCTGTTCATAATTATCAAGCTCTTCTAGCCATATTTGTGCATAACATTTGGTGGGCTCAAAACTGTGTCATTTTTGGGAAATTTTTATTGCACCCAAAAGTTACCAGTGGCATCATTGTGAACATGAATAAATAATTCAGTTATGAGCCAAAAAGGAAAAAAGCATGGGTCCCAAGGATCCCTAAAATTGATAAGCATATATCCTAGGGCTTCCTTAATGGTGCTAGTCAGGGAGATCTGTTGAACTGTGGAGTGGGGGAAGTCTTGTACTTAAATCAAAAGCACCACTATCTATTGTGGTATGCCTCAGAAAGAGGAACTAATACAAATAATGAATTTATTGGACTTTGGACTCTTTTTTACACAACTAGACATATGGGCATGAACAAGTTTTAAGTTTATGGGGATTCAAAGCTTCTCATTGACTAGGCCAACATTAAAGTTGATGTCAATATTATCAATTTGAATCATATTTTTTGGTAAATATTAACATAATCGCCTTTCTTTGAATGGTCATCATTCAGGCACATATATAGGGAATTGAATCAAAAGGCTAATAAACTCTCAAAAGAGGCACTTTAACTTCTAGTTGGTTCATTTAGATAGTATGTTTATGGGATGACCAAGAAATCAAAGGAATGGAATTCTATTTGTAAACATCACATGACAGTTGATAAGGGGTGTCCTTAAGGTATTGGTCTAAGATTTTTAGAAAATTAAGTCTCATCTTTTGGACAATATGAGCTCCACATGGAATCAGATCTTTGATTTACAAATTTAGTCTATATGGACAACACGATGTATATTTTCATAATGGAAATATAAGTTTTTATGTGAAAAAAATATCAGCTACAATAAAAAAAATTAAGCATTAAAAATGAGTATATAGAAATGATTAATTTTAATTAAAAGTGTTATAAAAAATCAATTCTCTTACTCCTACTATGCTTACTCAATTTGTTTTTGTTGATACTACAACCCAGTATGAAGGAGATCTAATAAAAATATTTCACTCTCAGTCTTAGCCATAAATAAAATCTTTCTATGTCCATGTTAAATAACATAATTTTATATCATCTTTAGAGAAATAAAGTAAAAGTGAAAAATATTTATATTTCATTTTCCAATGTGAGGAAGGTATATAATTCTTATATTTAAAAAAAATATTTCAATATAAGTGTAAGAGCCCTCGCGAAAATTCCATGTAATAAAAGTAAAAAATAATAACCATGGTTGATGGGACACTTATTTGAAGCTTAATGTTAGGCAAGACATCCTAGGGGGTGTTCATTTGGTTGTTTATGGCTAAGGAAATTGGCAAAGACAATGGCTAAATCTTTGGAAAGGTAAAATGGCATTTGTTGAACCCCAAAATTGTTTCTTTTTTACAATCCTTTTTCACTCTAATCTTTCCTTTTTCACCTTCATAACTACAATTTGGATATCAAATTACAAGGTTGAAAGCATAATAGGTACATAATCATCTTATATTTCATAAATGTAATTTGTATTTATTATTTAACTTAATATCTACTTGAGCTACCGAATTATAGCGATTCTGCAGCTGATGAATGTTTCTGCAGCTAAGTCCAAGGTTCGATAGGTTGCGGAGCCTCAGCCAAGAAACAAGGCACATGGGTAGTTGAAAAATAACTACGACAACAATTTGTTCCTATTTGTAGAAGCTGGATCGATGAAGAAGGAACTCTATTAGTTCGGTCAAAGGATAAGTCAACTATCGTGAAAGGCGAATCAAGCGAGCGAGATGCAGATTTTTTGCCTCATGATTTGTTGTGTTGATAGAAAATAATGAGCAAGATTATGATATCTTATCTCTTCAATTAATTATAGCCAATTTCAATTAGCATAGGCGTAAAGCTCTGAAACATTTATTGTGTAAGGGTTTTATAAATATGCCTCTTGGCATGGCTAAAACAAACTTGAATTTTATTTGTAAGCACTCTAGTTTGTTATATAAAAACTCTGTTTCGATTCCATTTTGTTGTATGACATCGATGTGTGGATAATTAACTTGTGAAAGATTGATAGTGCTACCTGCTTCTCGTAGGATGCCCCCCTACCGATAGTAAGGTCTTCATTCATTAACAATTAGTATTTTAGTTTATATTTCCTGTAGATTTCTGTCAATTCATTTGAGTAATTGAGTTTTGATTCTTAGATATAAGTTTGAGATTGTTTCTGCTAATCATTTTATTGTTCAGGTGAAGAGATATTTCATATGCACATGGATAGAGTACAATCTAACATAGCAGTAGGAGTATAAGCTTTACATTGTAGTGATTTTCAATTACAGAACTAATCCTTCTTTAAGTTAGAACATATTTGTTTGTAAGTGTGATTTTATTGTAGAGAGTGATTTGATTTGAGTGCAAGTGTGATTTACATTTAAGCAAGTGTGGTTTTCTGATTTTCATTCAAGCAAGTGTGATTCATATTTAAGCAAGTGTGGTTTTGAGAGTAATTTACATTTAAGCAGTTATGGTTTTCAAGAGTGATTTTTCATATTTAAGCAAGTGTGATTTTAAGAGCAAGAGTGATTTTATTTTAAAGAAAGTGTGAGTGTGATCATTATTCAAGCAAGTAAAGTAGAATTGATTTCATTTTGTATAAGTTACATATCTATAAAAAAAAGATGTGCATTTCGATAACTCATATTAACTTAGGAATTGAATGAGTAACAAAGATTCTTAGCACATACAGTGCACATACACTTCATCAGTTTACTAGCCTTGGTTGATAATTCATGTAAGTAATTTAACATCAATTAAATTACCAAACATTTTGGTGCCATTGTTGGGGAAGTTTATATAGGAGTCTTTTTCTCTTACTTTTTTATTAAAAATTAAAAAATAATAAAAATGATATGCATAGGGAAAGAGATTCTAGAGGTATATTTTTAGGTAGATGTAGGAATTTGATTCCAACATCATCACTCACCCCACCATGAACTCATAGTGCCACACCATCAATCCAAACTCATATCCCATCCATTGCAGGCAAACACAAACTTCCTGAGGTACTTAGATCTAAAATCCAGCCTAGAGATTCACCAACTTCATCAACTAAAGCCATAATAGAAGAAGAAGATCCTACATCCCCAATAGAAGGAGTAATTTTTCAATCTTCAACTGGAGAAAAAATTTTAGGACAAGAACTAGAGATCCCTAGTGAAGAGGAAGAATAAGGAACCTATTTTAATATTCCATTGATAGAAGAACCAGAGGAGCTGAAGAGGAACTAGAAAATCTAATTTTAGAACCTTACATTAGTTCTGAGGAATCTAGAATGGCAGGAGAAGGGGAAGGAGAAGTACATAATGTGAATGGTGAACAACCTAGGATTGGAGGTGGAAGAGGATGAAATAGAGGAGTTGGAAGAGGTGGAAGTACAGGAAGAGGAGGAGGTAGAGGATATCCATAACCCTTTGGATTTCCCATCCTAGATGAACATACCACAACTACAATGAAAAATATATCACCCTCCATCCTTCCTAATTTTCATGGATTAAGGAATGAGGATCCTAAAACATTTCTCTTTGAATTTGAAGTTTTGTGTATATCATAAGAATACCTACTTGATTCTTAGAAGTTGAAATTGTTTCCAGCCACTCTTAAGGATGCAACATTAAAATGGTTTATGGTTTTAGGAGTACATTCCATAAGAACGTGGGAACAAATGAAAACTACATTCTTAGAGAAATACAAGGATTACTGTATGCCTCATAATTTTAAAGATGAAGTCTTTAAATGATGCAAAAAGATGAAAATATTGAAGACTTCATTGAAATATTTGCTTATAATGTTAAAAGGGATAAAATGTGTAATCTAGATGAAGAAACTTTGAAATATTTCCTACTAAAATCTATTAGAGATGAGTGGATTGATCTTCTCAATCTGATGGATAAAGGAGATATTTCTCAGTTATCATTTGGATATATTCGTGAATTATGCATACACATCTCAAGAGGTAAAGCAAGAATTGGGAAAAATCCAAGAGATCCTGCTATGTTTAGGATTAGTAATCTGTAGCTGGGACAGTAAGTAGGGTTGAAATAAGCAATTTTCTTGACAATTTTAAAATAGATATTTTGGGGAGTCTTAGTGAGCAAATATATACCCTTAAATTAAAAAACAAGCAAAAGGTTTAAAATGTTACATTATCTATCTTTTGTCCAAAATTTAGAAAGAAGCATGTCTTAAGAGAATGTCCTCTTGACTTAAAAAGTGTAGAAACTTGTGTTATATGTGCAGAAAATCATGATACAAAGAAATGTCCTTCAATGCCAGGTCTTAAATTTGTCTATCAAGAAGAAGTAATACCAAATCAAGTAGAACCCCTCTATTTTGTTGCTAAGAGACCATAGCAAAATCTACAATAAAATATGAATCAGGGTTTCAACACTAAGCATATGCACAACCATCAAAAAGTAATTGGAATGCACCCATGCCTTGGAAACCTTAGCCTCAAACTTGGGCACAGGGATGGAAAAATCCTTATGGTAAGTATCCTCAATATCCTCAATTTCAACAACCTTATTCTATTTTTGCACCATAATATTTTCCTCAACTTGTTCAACCATCTCAACCTCAAGATTCAAATCCACAACTTTCATTACCATTTCCACAAAGACCAAATCAAATTCCTGCCCAAACACTTCCAAATCCAAATAATAACAAAATTTCACTGCATATTTACGATATGGAAGGACATAATTTCCAAACTTACATGATAACTCCATTAGATCTAAACAATGTTCAACTTAGATCTGGTAGAGTATTGGAAAATAAGTCACCATCTATTGTTATTCAGGAATCTGAAAAAGAAAACCTCTCTGAGGAAGAGACATCTCCTCATCAAGAGGAAAATTCTAAAAAACAAACCACCCCTGCACATCCTGATGATGTTCCAATAAACTCAACTCCCATCATAGAACAACCTTCAATTTCTGTTCAAACACCACCTTTTCCTGAAAGATTGAAAATTGATAAAGGGGTAGAAAAATAGATTGTGTTTCCTGATTATGATATGATAGATGAACTGAATAATGTTTGCATAAAAATTCCTTTGTTACAAGCTATCAAATAAATACCAATATTTGCAAAGACAATTAGGGACTTAAGTATTAAAAAATCTGGAAGAAAAAGAAAAAAAAGTAAAAAGAATTCAATTAGTCAGAAAAATTGCAGATATCATGATGGGAAAAACAAAAATTCATAAATATCTTGATCTTGGAACTCCCATTGTGAAAACACACATCAATGATATTGAAATTCCAAACACATTGATCGATTTAGAAGCAACCATAAACATCATGAGTAAACAAACTATGAATCAATAGAAACTCCCTAATCTTCAATATACACCTACATTATTGCAATTAACAGATAGATATGTTATCAAACCTAATGGTGTGTTAGAAGATATATTTGTATCCTTATATTCTTGGGAATATCATGTTGAATTTATGATCTTGACACCCAAGAATAATTTAGGAGGACACCCATTGATTCTAGGAAGACAATGGTTAACTACAGTTGATGCTTTTATAAGTTTTAGATCTGGTGATAGGTTTATCTTTTATGGAAGTTCAACAAAGAAATTCACATTATATCCTCTTGCAAAAACAACAATAGAGGTATAAAGTGAATAATGGATAGATGATGATATTGATATACGAAAAATCTTTTCTACTGCACAAATAGATGAAGAAGATTAGATTTTGAATCTAATGGAAAGTAATGAAACTTCTTCATATTATGAATCTAGTCAAAGTTTTCAATAACAATTTAATTATGAATATCTATCATCTCGTCAAATTTTTTTACATTCTATGGAGAAATTTGGCAATTCTTTAATATAATTTTTTCTAGGGAAAATTTTAAATATATTCCTCTGCTTATGCATGGGAATACATTGGTATGAAAAGAATTGATCCTAACACTTGTATACATCATATCTATATTGAAGAAAATGCCAAACCAATCCCACAACCCCAGAGAAGAATCAATCCAAATTTAAGGGAAATTGTTAAAGAGGAATTACAATAATCGTTAAAAGTGAATTTCATTTATCCAATATCATATAGCGAGTGGGTTTCACCATTGGTAATTATTTTGAAAAAAATGGAAAATGGAGAGTATGCATTGATTACAGGGATTTGAATAAAGCTACTTTAAAATATCATTTTCCACTTACTTTTGTAGATCAAGTTTTACATGCTTTGGCAGGAAAAAAACATTTTTCATTCTTAGATGGTTTTAGTGGATATAACCAGATCCAAGTAGCTCCAGAAGTTCAAGATAAAACCCTTTTATCTGTCCATGGGGAACCTATTCTTACCGATTACTTCCTTTTGGTTTATGTAATGCGCATGCAACATTTCAAAGGGTAGTTTTAGGCATTTTCTCTGATCTAATTCATGATTGTGTAGAAGTTTACATGGATGATTTTATTGTCTAAGGAAATTCTTTTGAAGAATCTCTTAAAGGTTTGGAAAAAGTTCTCATTAGATGTAAAGAATCAAATATCTCATTAAGTCATGAAGAATGTTTTATGATGTTTACTAGGGGAATTGTTTTAAGACACCATATTTCAGGAAATGGAATTAGAGTGGATACATCTAAAGTAGAATTTATTTCTAAATTATCAGTTCCAACATGTCAAAGAGATCTTAGAACTTTTCTTGGGTTTACTGGTTATTATAGAAGATTCATAGAAAAAATTACAAAAATAGCCTCTCCACTTTTCAAATTGCTCACAAAAGATTGTGAATTCATCTGGAACTGTGACTGCCAGAAAGCTTTTGAAACATTGAAAGAAAAAATATCTCAAGCACCCATTTTAAGATGACCAAATTGGAAACTACCTTTTCACATTTCAACTGATGCCTCTAATACAACTTTAGTAGTTGTATTAGGACAAAAGGATTTAACTCCTTATGCCATTTTCTATACCAATAAAAATTTGACCCCTGCAGAATTAAATTACACTGTAATAGAAAATGAGTTTTTAGTTGTTGTACATGCCATCAATAAATTCAAACATTACATCACTGGTTATGAAACCATCATACACACAGATCATTCTGCAATTAAATATATAATGAATAAATCAATTATTAATGGTAGAATTACAACATGGCTATTGTTATTACAAGAATTCAATACTACTATTTTGGATAGAACTTGAAAACAAAAAAAAGTTGTTGACTTTCTATATAGAATCCAAAATGATAATAATGATGTTCATGCACAGGATAATTTTCCCGATGAATATATTTTTGCAATATCTATTAAATCTCCTTGGTTTGCAGATATTGCTAATTATTTGGCTACAGGGAAGTTACAATCATATTTGTCTCCTTGAGAGAAAAAGAAGGTTATTAAAACTATTGAAACCTATTCCTAGATAAATGAAGAATTGTACAAAACAAGACTTGACCTAATCATTTGAAGATGTGTTAGAGAAGATGAAGTACCAGAGAAAAATAAAGGCTTTTAATGATGAACCATGTGGAGGAAATTTCCATGATAAAATAACTACTTATATAGTCCTTCTCTTATTATATTACTGGACTTCTCTTTTTAAGGATGCCAACGAATATGTTAAGAGATGTGACAGTTGTGAGAGAAAGGGAAAACCTATTCCATCAGATGAAATGCCTTTATAGCCTCTGGTACTTATTGAACCTTTTGAAAAATGGGCTCTGGATTTCTTTTTGGTCCGATCAATTCGTCATCAAGACAAAACATGTATATTCTTATTTGTACAAATTATGTCACAAAATGGGTAGAAGGTAAAGCACTTTCTTCTGCTACTGAAAATGTTGTAGTTTCATTTATTTTTGAGGATATTTTCACTCGTTTTGGTGTTCCAAGGGAAATTGTGACAAATCAAGGCACTCAATTCACATCCAAGATGGTACAAAAGATAATGGAAGAATACAAAATCAAATATAGAAGGTCAACTCCATATCATCCACAAGCCAACGGACAAGTTGAATCTAACAACAAAGTAATTGAAGCAATTCTTACCAAAATTGTGCATTTGCATAGAAGGGATTGGGCAAAAAAGCTTCTAGAATATTTGTGGGCATATCGTACCACATAGATAAATACAACTAGACACTCCTTATGAACTTGTTTATGGAAAACAAGCCATGTTTCCTATTGATTTCTAGATAAAGACTTTTAAAACAACAACCCAATTGGGTCTTGATTTATTAGAAGCCCAAAGACAAAGAATGGAGCAATTGAATGTACTTGATGAGATGCCACAAGATGTTATTCAAAAAACCAATATAGTCCAACAACAAAGATCTAGGTGGCATGATAAGTTTATTAAAGAGAGAAAATTTTAGCTTGGTGATTGGGCATTTCTTTTTGATTCAAAATTTAAATATTTTCAACGAAAATTTCATACTCATTTGCTTGGTCCATATGAGATTGAAACTGTCTTTCATAATGGAGCAGTCAGAATCAAAACTATTGATGAATAAAAGGTGACCTTCCTTATAAATGGTCATAGATTACATATATATCATAAACAATTAACAAGGGAGGAATTCATAAGAAATCTGCAAGATAATCTTGATTTGAATTTGGTCAAGGAAGACTCTTCTTCCCCTTAGACTTAGTCTTTTACTTTCTTTATATATAACTTTTGGTTTTCAACTTGGATTTTCTGTATAAACATGAAAACCAACATTGTTAGCATGTTTATATAGAAAATCCAAGTTGAAAACCAAGAGTTATATATATATATATATATATATATATATATATATATATATATATATATATATATATATATATATATATACATGAAAACCAACATTGTTAGCATGTTTATATAGAAAATCCAAGTTGAAAACCAAGAGTTCTTGGTAGCTTAGATTTTCTTTTCCCTATTCTAGTCCCATTTTCTTTTTATTCATCTTTTTCTCCTTTGAAATAATGCAACTACGGAATTGCCAAAAATCTGCAGCTCTAACAGAATTCTGCAACTGAATTGGAAGATTGTGACCAGAGAAAATGGAAATAATGATAAAACCAGAATCCAATGAAGATTGCAACTGAAGCAACTGGACAAACTACAAAGGACAAATCAAAAGCAATAAGATAAAGGAGCTAAGATATATAAATATTGAGTTATATAATAAAGGTAAACATTTTAATTATGAAATAAAAATATGAGTAACCATTGCTACTGCCATATTGAATAATCATTACCCTTAATTGTTTTCACATGTCTTTGGTTTAATGAAAATATCAATGTCTTGTCAACCAAGTTAGGGTTTAACCATGATATAATCACCCTCACTTCTCCATTCATCATTCCTCTGCATGCTGAACACTTCCATTTCACTCAACCCCGTTTTAGCACCGAGACTGCTCTCACCTAAAAATCTTTTTTCTTAACTCGTTTCATAGTCAAATTCCTTCCCATTCCTTAAACCTATCAAAAAAGTGATTGTGGGTTAGACTTCCTCTACCATGGGGGTCATTGTAAGGTTAGATCTGAATGGAATTAGGTTTTGGAGGGATATCCATAGGTTAAACAAATGTTTTAGCAAGCTCGGTGGCTTGAATTTGTGGAGAAATTCGATGGCCATGAGGAGGTAACAAAATCTTTTTCTAGGTCATATGATGACATTGAAGTAGAAATTGGGGACGTGAAGCTAGTGGTGATAAAATCATTCATAGTAGAAGTGACAAGCTCGCCAATAATTGGAGAAAGTTGGTTTAAGAACAAAAGAATTGAAGAAAGTGAATGGAGGGTTTTTCTCAAGAATCCAGGTATGAATATTTTTGAATTTAAAAAGGGAATACCAATCACGGATTTGAAGAATAAATGGAGAAAACCATTGTTAATCATTCAAAAGTTTATAACTTGTGAATCAATATTTGGTAATATGTTCTTTTATCATGCAAGATTAATGATGAATTTTCTAGATGGAAATGAAATTAACCTAGCATATTTTCTACTTCAAATCTTAAGAAAAATGGCTAGTAGAGTTCAAAGAAAAATTCAATCTATTGATAGTGCTCTATATCATCATGGTCTAGTAAAAATCTTGATTCAAGCACATATTAGAAACATTGGAGACAATTGGGAAGATTTCTTAGTTAGAAATAATTTCAAGGAAGTAGAAATAGAAGAGCCCAATGGTAAAACAAAGAGAAGTAGAAGGAAGCTACCCATAAAATATAATTCACCTCCAGAACAAGAGAAACATTTAGAAGATGAGACTCCTCTCACAGATATGTTAGTAAATCTTAAAAATACAAATCTTAAGAGAAAGGTAACTAGCACTAAGGAAGGAATTTCATCCAAAGAGAAAATAGAGCAAGGAAAGGTTAAGAAGCAGCCCCTTATTACTAAATTATCATCCAAACCATCATCTTCCATAAGAAGAAGTGCAAGGCTCAATAAAAAATTGCATGAACAACCTCGACAGTCCCCAAAATTTGTTGATTTAGAGAAAGAAGAAATGGAACCTATAGTTCCATCATCACCAATACCATCACCTACAGTTCCATCATCATCGATGCCATCACCCACAACTTCCAGTCTAGTTAGAAGAACCCCAGAGATTGATCCTGTGTAGCAGGAAATTTATGACTATATAGAGTCTTTGGAAAGAAAAGCTACAGGTAAAAACATTGCATCATCCTCAAATCAAGGAGAAAATGAAGCAGTCCATTTTAATATCTCAAAAGGACATCAAGTTGAAGAAACCCTCAAACAAGAAATTTATGAATTAGAAATATTGAATAGACATTTAAAGCAGGAGTGTTGTAGCATTTTATTCTCAAATATGTATGACAAGAACCCACTTAAGATTGTGGATGACAAACAATCTCAACATATAAATGGCTGCTAAACATTGTAGATCCGTAACAACTGATAGAAACAAAACCTGCCAAAGTCTGGATTTTATGCCACAATCATAGTTAAACAACAAAAAGAAAGAGTAATAACTCCAATCATCCAATGGAAACCAGATATACAAAGAATAGTTTTATTATAACACCTATGATGGGAAAAAATAAATGTTACCTGTCCCACTCTATGGGATTGGTTCTTGGCTATCCTCAAATGTCTTCAGCTTGTGTAGAGTCTCTCTCCTCTATAATGTGTAAACCCAGGAAACATATGGTGTGCGACAATGAAAATAATCAGAGTTACAGCAGTGAGTGCAACAAAGAAAATAATCAAAAGTGAATAATGAATGGAAAACCCTTCTATTTATAACAAAATATTGAGTTATCCTCGAATAATTAGCAATAATAAAATATTATTGATTCCATTCTTGGAATAACCACCTGGAATATTCTATTATATTTGTTTAGGAGGGAAAAATTACTTAAACTTTTATTTAGAAATAATAAATAAATAAATGATTTATTTATCATCTCAAGGAATTAGTTAAGGAATAATAAATAGATAAGGATTTATTTAATTATTCCTAAGGGAATTTGTCAAATTTGACAAAGAATAATAATTAATTAATTATTCTTGGAGAAAAATAAGATAATTAATGATTTATCTATTTATTTTTCATGATTAGGTCAAATATGACAAGGAATAAAAATAAAACAATGGTTGATTAATTATTCCTAGAAGAAAATCAAACAAATAGTGATTTATTTAATTATTCTTCATGGGTTTAACTATAAATTACTTAACAAAGGTGGTTTATTAAGTAATTTCTCACAGTGAAAGCAATTTTACTATGGCAAAATTGGCTTTACATGGTGTACTTCAATCCATCTAGTAAATTAGGCTAGATGATCAATTTTTTGGTGATAACAGATTGGTCCCAACATACGAGTGTTAGGAGAAAAACTTATGACCAGAGTACATTGTAAAAGGCACAATCACTAGACAACATAGGGGAGAGAGAGAGAGAGAGAGAGAGAGAGAGAGAGAGACCAATGAAGTTGAATTGGAAAGAGGATAGGGATAAAGGGGGCGAGACTAATGCAAGTCTCCTTTTATGTTATGGTATCGAACCTCAATGAGGCAAGGGAGGCATACTCATACCCATCGTGATAACTTAGTACAAAAATAATTGTTCGCCTAGAAATATAAAACTAAGCAATGGAGTACATGTTGAATGGTACATGACATGATGGCATAATAGAGCCATCAAATAATACAATGTGTCCCATATACACAATGCACTTGGAAAAACATGAGCCAGGACTAAATACAATAATATCTGAGTACATGAGATACAAATCCCATTCCCTCAAAAAATGGGTGGGAGGGAGGATAGAACAATTGGAGAAGCCCTGCCGAACAAGGAAAGGCTCTGCAGAACTGAATGGATCAGCTGGAGGAGACGCGCATGCTATGGACACTGCTATTGGTAGGAACCAAACCCATCAACTCTGTAGAACTTCATCTAAGGCTGTAGCATAATAGGTATGCATTCGGGCATGTGGGGGGGTACCTGAAGGGCCACCCCCTCATGAGGTCTTAAACATATCACACACACACGAGAATCATTGGTACAATCTGCTTCATCACTGGACCATCAAGTGTATGGATCACGACCAAGTCAAAGGGAAATAATGAGATCCTCTGCTCAATCCAAAGCGTCGAACAAGCATGCAAGCTAGAACCAAGATACACTACCCTCTAGGCCATTCTTATGGAAAAATGAGCTGATGTCGACAGAATAGGGCCCTCGATAGATGAGGCAATAAGGATCCTCAACTAAAGCACGAGGGAAAATAGTAATGTGACTGATGGACTGACACTAGAAATAATGGGGAAAAGTGGGACTGAGGGACAAACAAATGACTACCCTTGTTAGAGCTGTTAGAAAATTATATATTATAGAGAAATGGAACACATAAAATATATTGCAGAAATATAAACATAGAAAACACATAAAACAAGATAGACATAGATATATGTGGTTCACCCAATTTGGGCTACATCCACGCCAGTCATTCCTTTTATATTATCCAGCAAAATGAATATATACAACCTATAGCAGATACGTTGTAATTCCCTCTTCGCTCTCACACAATATCCTCTCTCTTTCTCACTCAAAATATAGATCTACATAGACGCAATGCAATTCCCTCATATATAGAGAGGGGTTGCCTTCTAGGGGAAAAGCCCCTAAATTAAACATAACTTCTACTATCAGATCTCTGCCTAATGAATGACCTAGATTGACTACGAAATTACGACATTTTAAAGGAAATTTTACATCTATTTTAAGCTTCAGGGGTGCTGCCCCCGACCCCCACCAGAGGGGGGCTCCTAAAGATCGCTTCCGCCCCCCCTAGACCCCCTTGTAGCACAAATATTATGGGTGGTGTTGCCACCACATTACGAACTGGGGTCCAATGCAGTGATACCTCTGAATAAACAATATAATCAGGCTCCACACCCAACAATGTCCCACTTCGAGATCGATTATAGCAACTCCATCATTGCTTCATTTGTTGGACAATGACTCCACTTTGGACCTAGTTGTTTCTCATCTTCTTCATCATACTTGAAGACCAATTGAAACTAAGAAGAATCTCAGTTTCTCCATGGTTACAACTTTTGTTAACATATTTGGATGATTTTGGCTAGTGTGTATCTTTTCCAACTTTAACTGTCCATCTTCCAACACTGACCGTATGAAATGGTACTTGAGCTATATATGTTTAGTATTGGAATGAAATGCAGAGTTATTTGCAAGATGTATGGCACTCTGCCTATCACTATATAACCTGCCCAACTCCTGCTTCTTACCCAATTCATCCAAAAACCTTTGTAACCAAATCATTTCTTTACTAGCCTCTGTAGCAGCAACATACTCTGCTTCTGTTGCTGAGAGTGCAACAACACTTTGCAATTTTGAAATCGAACTGACAGTTGTTCCACCTACAGTAAACACATACCCTATTGTGCTCCTCCTATTATCTCTATCACCCACCATATCTGCATCATCATATCCTTGTAGATCAATGTTTGAACCACCAAAACATAATTCTTGATTTTTGGTACCTCTCAAATACCTGAGAATCCACTTCACCGCCATCCAATGTTCTTTTCCTGGATTTTTCATATACCTGCTTACAACTCCCACTGCATGTGCAATATCAGGCCTTGTGTAGACCATTGCATACATTAAGCTTCCAACTGCTGATGCATATGGAACTTTAGACATATAAGCCATTTCTTCCTGAGTCTTGGGACACACCTCCTTACCTAGTTTGAAGTGGCTAGCCAAAGGTATACTAACTGGTTTTGCATTTTGCATATTAAATATTTTCAACACCTTTTCTATGTACTCACTCTGAGACAATGTTAATTTTCGATTCTTCCTGTCTCTAGTTATTCTCATACCAAGGATTTGTTTTGTAGCACCCAAATCCTTAATTGAAAATGAGTTTGCTAATTTTCTTTTGAGAACATTTATTTCCTACATGTTAGAACCTACAACAAGCATGTCATCTACATACAATAACAATATAATATAGCTTCCATCATTTTGCCTTTTGAGATAAACACAATGATTAGAGTAACATCTAGTATAACCTTGTTCAAACATAAACCTGTAAAATTTTAGATACCACTTCCTTGGAGCCTATTTTAAGCCATACAAGCTCTTCTTCAACCTACACACTAGCTTATCTTTCCCTTTTACCTCATATCCTTGTGGCTGCAACATATATATCTCTTCCTCCAAATCCCCATGGATATAGGTTGTCTTTACATCTAACTGCTCAAGATGAAAATCTTCAGCTGCTACTAGACTTAAAATAGTTTTGATTGAAGTCATTTTAAGAACAGAAGAAAATATCTCATCAAAGTCTATACCCTTTTTTTGTGCAAACCCCTTCGCCACAAGTCTAGCTTTATACATTTTTTTACCTCCATCTTCTTCCTTCAACCTGTAAACCCATTTATTCTGCAATTCTGTTTTACCTGCAGGCAACCTGATTAAGTCCCAAGTCTGGTTATGTGTTAAGGAGTCCATCTCTTCTTTCATGGCTTGCTCCCACTTCTTCCTGGATTCTACCTACACTACTTCTTCATAACATTCTAGTTCACCAGAATCAGTCAACAATACATAATAATGAAGGAGAATTATCTTGATAGATATTCTAACACCACTTTCAGGTGTTTGAGGTGCTTGTTGATCATTATGATTTTCAGGCACCATCACTTTTTCTGCGATCTCATCAAGCATTGTGTATTCTCTGTTTTCTTTTTCCTGTTTTTTTCCTATAGTTGATCCTTATACAAAACTTTTTCATTGAATATGACATCTCTGCTTCTAATGATTTTGTGTTTTTCATAATCATAAAAGTGATAACCAAAATCATTAACACCATATCCAATAAAGGTACATTTCTTTGATTTTGCCTCAAGCTTTGTTCTATTTTCTTTATTAATGTGGACAAAGGCTTCACAATTTACTTTTTTACCTATCCATGCCTCCTCTGGAATACCACCATCCAAGGAAATTAAAGGCCCTCTGTTTATTAGATAAACAAAAGTATCTACAACATCTACCAAAAAGTGCAAAGGCAATCCTACATGCAATCTCATGCACCTTACACGCTCCATGATTGTCTTATTCATCCTTTCTGGCACACCATTTTCTTGTGGCGTTCCTGGAACTATCTTCTCTCTGCAAATCCCATTCTCTGAACAGTACATATCAAAGTCTTTGCTACAATATTCACCTCCATTGTCTGATTTGAGACACATCAACCATTTTCCTATCTCATTTTCAACCAAATCTTTCCATTTCTTGAAAGTATCAAATACATCAAATTTATTTCGAATACAATAAATACAGGTTTTTCTGGTTTCATCATCAATAAAAGTAACAAAATAATGAGAGCCACCGAGAGATGATACCTGAGGAGGTCCCCATACATCTATATGCACAAGCTCTAGTTTTTCGCTCTTCCTTTCTTTCCCAACTCTGAGGAATTTGACTCTCTTCTGTTTTCCATAAACATAATTCTCACATAATTTTAAATCAACATGCTTCAAACCTGGCAACAAATTCCTTGAGTGAATAATCTGCATCCCCTTCTCACTCATGTTCCCAAGCCTATGATGCCACAATGTTGTGTCTTCTCCTGTAGAGGTTAAAGCATTAAAAAAATTAGAAATACCATTGCATAAATACAATGTACCAACCTTTTCTCCTTTTTTTATTACCAGGGATCCTTTAGTGACCTTCCTGGTTTTATCTATAAAAGTAGTCACACAGCCTTCAACTCCCAACTGCCCTGTTGAAATTAGATTTTTCTTCAGATGTGGAAAATTCCTTACCTCTTTCAACAACCATTGATATGTATTCTGTTGTTTTACGAAAATTGTACCCATTCGAATTATTTTACAGGGTTTATCATCACCCAATTGAACCTATCCAAAATCTCCTTGAACATAATCATGAAAATGTATCCTATCAGGTGTGGCATGGAATGAGGCCCCTGATTCTACCACCCAGGCATCAATAATATTTTCTAATGAAAGAATCAAAGCATCTTGCAACACATCGCCTATCAGATTCGCTTCATGATTGTTTTCTTGTTGCGTGTCTCCTTCTTTTCCCTTCTGAGACTTGCAGTCTTTCTTCAAGTGTCCTTTCTTCACAAATTTCCAGCACACTATCCCCGATATGGACTTGGATCTACCTTTCCTTGACTTACTGCGATATCTTGGGCTCTTTCCTCTTTCCATTTTTCTTCCCCTAGTTTCTGCAGTCAAAGCATTACCTAATGTCTCACCGAAGCTTTTCTGTCGCATTTCCTCACTAAGGATTGCACCGATAACATCATCAAACTTTAAATTACTAGATCCAAAGATAGAGTTACTAATGGACATAACTAAACCATTCCAACTTTCTGGCAATGAGCACAGAAATAATAGAGCCCTAACTTCATCATCAAAAGTTACCCCTACAGAACTTAACTAACTGGTAACTGTATTAAATTCATTTAAATGATCAGCAACAGATCCACCTTCTAACATATTCATATTAAATAAATGTTTCATAAGAAATACCTTATTTGAGGCCAAGGGTTTTTCATATAGTTTGGCCAATGCCGAAATTAAACCCTCTATTGTTGTTTCCTTTGAAATATTAAATGCTACCGACGCTGCTAGTCACAACCGTATTGTTCTAAGTGCCTTTCTATCAAGATTATCCCATTTTGTGTCTGTCATACTTGTTGGCTTCTTTGCCTTTCCACTCAATGGTTAGTACAAATATTTATGGTACAAATAATCTTCCATCTGCATTTTCCACATATGGTAGTTTTGGCCATTAAATTTTTCAACCCTAAACCTACCATCTTCCACCATTTCTCTCACTCGAACCAGGAACCCTTCTCTCCTGCGATTTTATCAGCTAAATAGACATTCAGATCTGATACGAGTTGTTAGAAAATTATATATGATAGAGCAATGGAACACATAAAATATATTGTAGAAATACAAACACAAAAAACACATAAACACAAGAGAGACACAGATATATGTGGTTCACCCAATTTGGGCTACCTCCATGGAGAAACAACCAGTCCTTCATTTTATATTATCCAACAAAATGAATAGATACAACGTACAACAGATCCGTTGTAATTCTTTTTTCGCTCTCACACAATCTCCTCTCTCTTTCTCACTTAGAATACAGATCTACATAGACGCAATACAATTCCCTAATATATAGCGAGGGGTTTTCTTCTTGGGAAAAAAACCCTAAATTAAACATAACTTCTACCGTCAAATCTCGGCCTAATGAACGACCCAGATTGACTATGAAATTACAACATTTTACAAGGCAATTTTACATCTATTTTTAGCTTCGGGGGTGCGGCCCCCGATCCCCCGCTGGGTGGGGGGGGGGGGGGGCGCTCCTAAAGATCATTTTCCCCCCCTGGACCCCCCTTGCAGTGCAAGTATTACGGGTGGCGTTTATGCCACAATACAAACTGGGGTCCAATGCGGTGATACCTCTGAATAAAGAAGATAATCAGGCTCCACACCCAACATGAGCATAAAGTGCATGGTTGACCTTGCAGCAACTGACTCAACTCCGGAGGGGATGGGGACAGTAAGAATGGAGGCCAAAATGGGCAACACAAGATGAACGGTATATAAATATGGATGGAATAATGTGACATGATATAATAGGACATGAAATAGACTCCAAGAGTGCAAGGGTGACTCATTGTGGATGCTCTAAACAAGGGTGACTCGATGACGTTGCCACATAGACTAGGCTCGGTGGGGACGATCAAAACATGAGTAAATGATGGTTACTCATGAAGAAAATTGACATACAGTACAAAAAGTATTAAGAGGATGTGGATCTCAAAGTATAAGTGTCTCTTTATGACGAAATTCGATTTTGAGAGTTGACGAAGTGACCTTCCTTGGAAAAATGGTTTCTTGGTGAAGTTTCAAATGATCAAAAACTGAGGAAGACCCATTAGAGAGCTCGATGAGAGCTTTCCAATGGTGCTGGTGGTTTTTCAAACTGAGCTATGGTCTAGTCGCAATGTGTGACAAAAAAATTGTGGGTTTTCCCTCCAATTTGAGAGGAGCAGAAAGCCCTAAATCTTGTGGAGATCATAGCAAAAAAACTGACCATCAGAATGAGGATTTGTGACTTTAAAGCAAGTGGATTTACTTGTCTAAGGATGGCCTTAATGCTTCTTGGAATGATGGTTCCTGGTGAAGAATTAAAGGGAGAGGAAAATGAGAATGAAGTACTAGAGGAGGTCTAGAATCATTCTCACCCACTAAGTCTAAAATGGGGAGTATGTCGACATAGAGTAGAATATTTGAAGATATGGTATCAAACGTCTATGATATGCGATGCACATATGGCTCGCCGGAGAGACTAGTAGGACAAACTATCCAATGAATGGGAGGATAATTAACCATACCTAGATCTAGTGGGATTTAGGCCGAGACTTATGTTAATCAACTAAGAATATGGCTAGGGGAAAACCATCATGCCCCCAAGAATGGGATACTTCCCACAAGCATATGTGATGGAGAGGACTTATCTAGTATGAAAAGGTGGGAATGATTCCCCCTAGTAGGAGGAGTTTGTGGAGCGCCATTATGTTCCGAGTGATCAAAAAATGGATTCAAGCATCTCGATCCAACTTGGCACGAGATCCTCCAAAGGATGATAAGGATATGTAGGGGCCTATGTGCCCCCCCCCCCCTAGTATTCTATGAGTTGAATGGATGTATTTAGAGTGGTGGACTCCAAATATGGGAGGAAGTACACATGATGGTGCATATATTTCCAAGGATAATCAGGGGTAGTCATGGTTTCCATGGTGTCCTCATCAGAATGGAAGATGGGAGGATAGGAGCAAGATTGACTACATGATGTGGCGACAGTACCTGGTGCATCATCTTGAGAAATAATGTTCACATATGCATCATCTGGAATGGGATACAATGAGATAGTAGATGGAGGATCTACGAATGTTGAGACTTGGGATTCTATTGAAAGAGGTTCGATAGAAGCGCGCACAGACAACTCAGAAAGGTTTTCCTGCAAGGAACTCAAGGATGGTGATGGGTAAAGGATATAGCATATGGTGTCCATCATCTTGACATCGGGGGGAGGGATCATGATGGTGGGACCAAAATCCCCCTATTCTAGTTTAGTGGTACCAGAATCCACGGGTAGATGAGTAGGTGAGCCACTACGAGTGGTCTCGTATTTGTGAAGCACCTAGAGGAAATCACGAAATTCGTCGAGACAAGGGCAACAATGGGAATAGTGGCCATAATGATCACACAAGGCACAAGGGTGATTTTTGCATAGTGTTTTGAGTTTCTTGGTTGGTCTCGGTAAGGTAATTTGGACCTCAGGGATATTTGACTCAGGGAACGCTTCATGAACCAAAGGTTTAAGTTGAGGAAGTTCAAGACAATTGTTGGTGGCATTCCCTACAACCTTACATAAAGCGCACGAGGGTGTTGGCTTTGGGGCCTTAGGGGTTGGAGGAGCTTGGGGAGCCTTGTCCTTAGGGTCTTTCCTCTTAGCTTTGCTCCCCCTGTTCGATGCTTTTGCAATAGGAGCTGGTTTTTGTTGAGGTTGTGATGGAACTGAAGCAGTGACAAGGGTCGTGGGGACTAGTTGAACCAAGGTCAAAGCATGATAAGGTCTTAGTTGACCAGGCGGAATTCTTGTAGGGGGATTGATGTACCATACTGGGATCCCCAAAATCATGTTAGGAAGGAACAACAAAGCCATGACAGGGACAAAAAATAATCTTGGAGGGGGGAATAAGAAATTTATCTAGCCTGCAGGGTAATGTCCTAATGAAATAGCACCTAGATGGTTGAGACCTAGAGGAACAGTTCCTGGTGGAAACATAGGAGAGGCACCCACAACAGAGGAGGTCCTCAGGTGGTGGATCTAGAGGGCTCAGCTAGAAGGGCAACAACAGGATGCTCAGGAGCTGGTTGTTGATCAGGTGTACCTCACTGCTTAAGGGCAGCTCGTGACACTTGTAACATAAAAACGCTCATAGAGTTAAGCTCCGAGACGGGAGGGGGAGGACCAAGGAAAGCACCCAACAATGAGGAATATTTATAGACTCTGGGTGAAACCTCGATGGGAGGAGTTGAAGACTACTTGTCGGAAATTGACGAGATAATGGACTAGTGGGAGGTCACGAATGTCAGCTCGTAGTAAGTCAACTGATCAATGGTAATGATCTTCCCTTCATGGGGGAAGCACATATTGCGGAACACCACAGACATCATAGATGACATGGAATATGTGTAACTATGACCTAAGAGAATGTTGTAATCCAAAGGGTAATCAACGGCTTCAATGTCGACATGGACAGTCTTGCCCGCAAGGGTCACTAGACAGTTGCGGTACATGTGAAGGGGATGGGAGGAGTGTTCATCCCAAGCACGCAAAGTGATGGTGGAGGTGGACAACTTAGGTGACTTAAATTATTTCCAAACAGCAGTGGACATCACACAGGTGGATGTGCTTTCGTCAATAATGCATCAGGATATGATGGCATTACAGAATCTAACTGGTATCTGGAGAGTAACATATGAAGGCAATGGGGGATGCTCTGATGTATCAACTGAGAAGACAATAAAATGATTGTCAGAAGGATCTACTGCACCCAAGGCAGTTAGTAGAGCTTTCTTTTGAGATGGGCACAATTGGAGGACTTCCAGCATTGACATGGCAGTAGGTGATTGTGCCAAGTCATCTATTATACTATATGTATGGGCAACTCTGTTAGAAGCTGCATTACGACGTAATGGTACCTTTGGGATCTTAGGAATGGCCTCAATTTTAGGTTGAGGGATCTGTAATGGACCATTTGGTGTCATAAGAGGCTCAGCAAATACTTTGGTTTTGGACTCAGTGGCAGAAGAAGTCGAGGGCTTGTCATATTGACGTGACCAAGTTTGCATGTTGATATTGGAGTGGTTAACCTCATTAGAGTTCATCATAAGGATCTGGTAGTCACCAAGACCAGAAGGCTTGTGGGGATGGGCTACTTGACCTGGTTAAGGTTGAGCAACAACAAATCCTCGTTGAGGGAAAGGATTTGTGAGCACTTCCGATTGAGATGGCATAGGATTCTAAGGTGATTGTTGACCTCTAGAAGATGCTTGAGCTTCCCACATTTGGCGCATCTAGGGTAAGAGAGGACACTCATGTGTATAATGTCCATGTACACCACAACATGCACAAGGCTTTTTCATATGAATAGCCTTGTTTTGCTTGGGTCGGCTGCCCTATTGCTAGTTATTAGTGTTAAGCTTATTCCCCTGGGGTTCACCAGGTTTATTACCTTGATTACCCTGGTTACCCTTGTTACCCTTCCCCTTATTCTTTTTCTTTGAATTCTGGGGATTGGTCGCACTCTGCTGCGCAAACACTTGACCCTGAGGGGGCAGTGGTTGCTGGCGCTGAGGATGCATGGGAGGCTGCAACGCTAATGCTTGAGGGGCTGAAGCGCTAGGTTGTGCATAAGGAGGAGAAACAGTTTGGTAGACAAGTTGGGGCCATGTAAACATGTTGCTAATAGTAGGGGCATAAGTGTTGGAGGAACTAGTGCCCCCCTGCGGGTAGCCATAACTTTGCTGAAGATATGGTGAAGAGTATGAAAGGGATCCAACGATACCTTTGACGGTGTGATATGCCCCTGGTGCATTGGCACTTCCAGGATGAGGGAGATTTGGAATGAAGGTATAGACATGACCAGATTGTGCATAAATTAGGTCATATCTCAGGGCGGTTTGGAGAGTTCTATCTTGGTCTAAGGAAAATGGGATGTGACATCTTTTCCAATGGGTGCTAGAAGGCTCCTAAGAAACCAATCTAGTTAGACATGGTCTTTGAAATGTGGGGCACGCTATGTGCTCCTCCTTCGACACTACTCTTGAAAATGGTCAGATAGGTGAGTGGCAAAGGACTAACGGAATGAGGTCAATAGATCTGTACCAGTGTTGTACCAGAGAGGTAACTAGAAATATGAAAGATGCTTTAGCAAGCATCGTGAAAACGGAATGAGATGCAGAGGGATGGTCTACATACCATTTTGCAACATCTCTAATGAGCGTGCCTTGGAATAGCCGAAGATGAATGGAGTCGTCGGTTATGGAGTTGGATGAACACCACATGTGGAAGGATTGGACATGGTTGGTAGGATCCTCTCCAGCATTACCCTCAAACTTCAGGATGTCTGAGGGAAGCTTAGTTGGCATAGAGGGCCAACCAACATCATGGTGTATGGCGTCATTTATAAACTAGTTAAAATCCAGTAGACTTAACCCAACCATAAAGGGGAGCATGGGGGCTACTGGAATGGTTCCTGAGACTATTCTACTTGATGTGACCACTGGGATAGAACCAGAGCCAACAATAGGTTGGGTTCCTGCACCAGTTGTGGTTCCAGACATGGTGACAATATGCGGTGAAGGAGGCTCGAAATTAGATGAGGAATCAAAAGAACCAAGAGAAGAGTCGGTATGGGGACTTAGAGGGCTATGTACTCGAACTTGACGGGGAGGTCTAATATGCCCAAGCAGAAACTAGGGGTGAAGGCCTAATAGTCTCCATGAAAAATGCCTTGGTGGTGCAATGGTGGTAGAACGCACATGACAAAGAAATGGTGAAGGGAGATCAACAATATATCTTTGTCTCAATGAGGAGAGATAAATTTATTATGTGAAGTCTTGGCTTCGAGGTGTAAACCAAGCGCCCTTCACTTAAGGTGTGCTTGTGTGTGTAATTGTATTAATTAATTAAGCCCAGATCATGTTTGTAAAAAAAAGAAAAAGCCTTGCTGAAAATAAAATGAATTTAATAACAGAAAATGAACAACAAAACAATTAACTAAACCCCACCCAAACTAGGTTTGCGAACACTGTGTTGGTTGGTAGCTAAACCGATTGGAAATCGATGGGACCCTAAGGAAAATGACCAAACAAGTTTAAATGTGAAACTATGGATGGTAACAACCTATCTTAACAGATATGAAATAGAAGGGTACAGATTTGGAAAATGTGGCTGAAAGTGTTGCAGAAACTCAGACTACTCACTCAGCTAAACTCCTCCTAGAAAGGTGGAAGCGTACTAGAAGCCCTAGGGGAGGCTAAATTCAACTTCGACGAGTAAATTAGAGTGGATCAAGGACTAAGAAGGATGATATAGAGGTCAGAAAACCCAATAGACAGCTCTCTGCAAGACCCAGAAACAGATTTGAGAAAAACCCTAAAACCCAGAAATCGCAAGTATTGACCTGTTTCTCTGTAGGGATCACACTTTTTGGGTTGATAAGTGTGTTTTGGCCTCCAGATCACACATTTTGGGATGATAAGTGCGTTTTGGCCTCCAGATCACACTTTTTGGGCCAAAAAGTGAGATTTTTGCTCTGTGGATCTCGGTCAGCAAATCTCGGAAAAAAGTGTCGCCTTTGTCGCGATTGGTTCCTGATGTTATCACTCAGGTTGTCCCTTGGCTCCTTAAGGGATACGGCCGAGGTAACCACAAACCAATCTTTGGATTGCAGGTTCTAGCCTACCTGCAATCAGAGAGGGCTCTCTCTTTAAAATTTATCTTTGTTTTGATATGATTTTAGGCTAGTTATGGTGTACACGGGTTTTGTTTTGAGTTTGGTGGGATGGGTGATGTTTTTCAAACAGAGTTGGCATAACAAGTGAGAAGTTCAGACCATTGGGCATGGAGTCAAGGATTATGGGCTGCTGGGTGTGTTTTCTTTGGCAAAGAAATATTACAGAGCAAGATAGCTAAACAAGGAACAACTTCAAGCTTGGAATAAGGATGAAATGGAGGTGAGGGAATGAAAGGCAACTAAGAAACTTTCATTATGCTAACAGAGGGAAGGTGAGTGAACATTATATAGGAGCAATCAAGAATTCCTAAATAGCATTCATATATGAAAGAACTAGTGTAAATATGAGCAATGAAGTATTCATATTCAGGCCTAATTCTGAAGAAAACATAGAGAAATCACAGAAATTGAGCACAGAGTACAACTAAGTAACATCTGAGCTATTCTTCTTTCCTGCAATCTAGAGCATGATACATAGATGATAGACTAAACATAGAAACTAAAAACAAGTGAGAAAGACTTATTGATCCATGAAGAAGCACGAGAATTCTGTAATTTGCTCTTCAGCCATCAAATCCACAACCAGACATTTCATAAGCAATGCATTCCAGCAATCTTTGTTCATAAAAGTTCTCAAAATATACAGCGCAAGTCTAGAATGAGTTTTTCAACTAACAATCAACCAACCAACCCTTAGTACATTGCTTAGGGTCGTATATATAGGCAAAATATCTACAAAACAGATCTGAGGGAAGATCTGGGGAAATAACTGTGATTAACCTAACTTCTGCTGAAATAAATGTAACAAATATCTATTTAAGCTGCGCTGCAGGTAGCTGCATCAAAAATGAGGCTTTGAGGTGTCCTATGAGCTCTGCGCTGGGAATTTTACAATAACTATGCTTTGGGCTTTGATCCGCTGCTCTCAGGTGGCTTTGATGCGCATTAACTCTGATCTGGTGAGCCTTAATGGCTTTAAACTCTCCACTGATACTCTTTGACTTTGTTGGAGGCTCTTTAATGTTTATCTGCTTTGGCATTAAGTTTTCCACTAATTTTCTTTAATCTGATACCCTTTGCCGCTACTCTGATACACTTTAACTAAAAAATCGCCCTTGCCTGCCACTTTATGGTGAGATTTGACTGCTTCTATGCTTTCCGTGGCCTTTAGAACTGTTTCGGTGCTTGGCCGATCAAAATACTATCAAAACAGGAGAAATACTACATAATAGAGGAGAATTTGCATACTAATAACTGGTGTTGGGGCCGTGCTCATTGTCTGGAGCAAATCTGGGCTTTGGAGCGATAAAAAATGGCTGAAGAATGCATGCTTCCTTTGAACTGGAGCGCGCGCGGGCATAGATATGAAAAATATGAAAAATAGCCTTTTTTCCTTTATAAGGAAAAAGACCACTTTATACGTGAAATTCATGAAAAACATAGGCGGGAGCAATACTGTAGCGGAGAATAAATCTTGGTCGTTGGATCGCACGAAGGTAGATCCAACGGTTGCGATTAAATCGCAATATCGCTATCGGCGGGGATCGGGGGGTGAGGACTTTAATATATATGCGACATGCGATATAGCGATCGTCGATATTGCATCGGCGATCGGCTATCGCGGTGGAGGGCTTTATATTATAGCGATGGGCGAGCGATATGGGGCAATGCGACGAGATCTAGACCGTTGATCTGAGGGCAGATCGGATGGCTGCTGTGTGATCGCAATATCGTGTCGGCGGAGGTCTATGGGTGCGGGCCTTTGTATTGTATATGCGATAGCGATGCGATAAAGCGGGGTTTTGTTATAAAAATGGAAAAATGCGGAAAATGCATGTTTAACGATAAAACATATGTTTTATTGAAAACATAGGTTTATGTAGTAAAACGATAAAAGGTGGATATATGAGGGATAAAGGGAAAATACGATAGGAAGGGCTCCCGATAGCGATATCGCTTCAGAGGATGGAGAATTGGGGCATATATATAAAGGGGCCAACACTGCTATTACCTCCGACAGCGATATCGCGTCGGAGGAGGGAATTCCATCGGAGGAGGGTTTTTATGCCTCAAAAAGGGGTTTTAAAGCATCGGAAGAGTTTGTTAATGCATCGGAAGGGGTCCAATGCATGAAAAGGAGGGTTTTATGCCTTAAAAAAGGTAAAACAAGGTTAATGAGGGTTTTTTATACATTGGAGGGGGAATTTTAATGCATTGGAAGGGGTCCAAATGCATTGGAAGATGGTTTAAAGAGGAAAATGAGGGTTCTTACTAAGTTTCAAATAAACTTAGTAATTCCCAAGGCATATTTATGGTTATATTTCAACCAAAGGGAGGGATATGTATATAAAGGGGATTTTTAACATATTTTTAGTAGGGGAAGGGGAAATAGCTAGGGATTTACATAGTAAGTTAGAAATTAATATGGACTTTGTGAAGAAAGCGCTAAGTATAGAAATCTTAGGCTACAAAGGGGAATTAGGACTTTATAGAAGAAATATGAGCACTCCTAAGTAAAGCAGATCTTTACTTAGGCAAATGTTATGGAATATGATGATTTTTAAAGATATCAAGCAGATCTTAACATCTTTTAGGGGAAATTAGTGAATGATTTGGGGAAAAGGAAGAAGGGGAAGTTAGTCATGCCTCGCTTGAGCTGCTCCAAGGGAAAATTGCCTTGCACTTGTGATCTGAAGTAGATTAGCACTTTGAAATACAAAATTGATCACAATTCATCATTCTGCAACCTCAAAACTACCTACCCAGCCTACTTACCTAGCATTTTGTCTTCTTTTTGTTTGGGTGCACTTGAACTAGCAAACCCAGCTTTTCAACTTTTCTTTTGGCTATCCTCCTATCTAAATCTACCCTTATATCTTCCTGGGGCTCAGATTAAGCTGTTGAGCACCCTTGCTTCTCTACCTAGCTAATAATCTGCCAAGATTAAACAGTTTGGTCAGATTTTTATTCTCTATCTTCTAAAACAAGCAATTTAAACCTAGGGAAGCCAAGATTAAGCTGTTTGGCCTTCCCTTAACTATGAAATCCTTCAAAAAAATGGAATAATTCATCAAAATGGAACATAGTAGTGGCATTTGAGCTTGCACACTTTCTTGGCCTTTGTTTGGGGTTCATTTCATTTGTTATTTTTTCTTTGGCCAATTCATTCTTTTTGCCCTTTGATTTTTCTTTTAGGGCATACCCTCTTTACATTTTTTAATTTTTCTGAGTTTTCTTGGAAATATGGAACCTTTGCAACATGAAAAAGATGACATATTTGTCATTTTAAACAGTCAATCGAAATATGAAACCTATTACAATAGGAGGCTAACAGTGGCTCCACTTGCGGATGGCTTTTCCAGATGAAAAGCCAAGAACAACAAGTCAGAATGCCTTGATCTTCAATTGTTGCTGTAAACTGAAATTCTACTTTGCTAGCTGCTATATGATCTAACTCTTTAGCAACCTGCTTGTAGCACTTTTTAACTGAATTGCTGTAAATTTACAGCACTGTTTCTTGCCTTTTGGGTGCTGTGTAAATATATTCAAATATGCATGAGCACTTCTTTGAAATTAATTCAAAAACAGAGGTCTGAATGCTACATTTCCTTTGATCCTTCCTTCAAAACTTTGCTGCGCTGGTCCCTCTTTGGACTGCTGAAAAATAAAAGTGCTGAACATACAAATAATAATGTACAAAAATAATATACAGCTGCATTATGTACATCAAAAGGGGTCATGATAGTGCTTGAGCATTCGGCCATTGACAGGGCCTTCTTCAGATTCTGTGCCATCCAAACTCTTCAGAAAATATGTGTTGTTGCCTTGCACAACATGAATAATAAAGGGGCCTTTCCAAAGGAAATCAAACTTGCCATGCTTTCCTTTGTCCTCTCTTCTTGAGTCCCATCTTAGCACTTTGTTGCCTATGTAGAAATCTTCGGCCTTTGTCCTTTTATCAAACATTTTCTTCAGCTTCTCTTGTAAAACTTAAGCTCTCAGATATACTTCCTCCCTTGTCTGCTGCAAGTGAATGGTTTGATTTATCCTCCTTTGGATATCATTAGGTTCAGCTTGTATCTCTTGCAGTAATTTGATAACAGGGATTCCCAAAGATGAAGGTAACTTTGCCTCCATGCCATAGAGTAACTCATATGGGCTTGTCCCAATGAATCTCTTGGTTGTCAATCTATCTGCCCATAGGGCATTCACAAGCTTCTTGTGCCAATTCTTTTTGTTCTCCTCCAAGACTTTCTTGATGATGTTGATGAGGCTTTTATTGGATGACTCAGCTAGGCCACTACCTTGAGGATAATAGGCTGTGGAGTGGCCTAATGAAATGTGGTATTTGTGGCAAAAACTGATCATTTTCTTGGATTTAAAGGCAGCAACGTTTTCTGTAATGATTTTTTCAGGATAGCCAAATCTAGACAGAATGTTGGATTCTAGGAATTGGATGATGGTTGAGTCATTGGCTTGCCTACAAGGGATGGCCTCAATCCACTTGGTAAAGTAATCTATAGCTTTTAAAATCCATTTTTGCTGGCCTGAGGATGATGGGTGGTTTTCACCAATGAATTCTAAACCCCACTGTTGGAAAGGTTTCTCGGTTGAAATGGGCTTAAGGTGTAAGGGCAACAGCTTTCTTTTGCCTTCAAAAATCTGGCACTTATGGCAAGACATCACAATTTTTTCACATCAGCAAATAGAGAGGGCCAATAGTAACCAGCCCTTAGTATCTTATCAGCAGTAGACTTCCAATATAAGTGCCCTCCACAGTCCCCTGCTTGAAATTCTTTCGTAACATTGTCAGTTTCATTCAAAGTTAGACAATTAAGCAATATTCCTTCATGATTTTTCCAAAATAGGGCACTATCTAAGACACAAAACTTTGATGCTTTCATCTTTAAAAATCTCTTTTTGGTTCTGGACAACCCTAGAGGACCATGCAGGTTTAACAATATAAAACAAATATTAGCATACCAAGGTGATTGCAAGAAGGCCTGACGGATCTGTGGAGTCGCCAGCTCCTGTTCGTTGTCCAGTTCATTTATGTCTAGGGCTTGAAAATTGGTTTCAGACATCAGTTTGGCTAAACCTTGTCCTTTTATTAGTTTAGTGGGCTTTATCTCAATGTCATATTCAAGGATATTGGCAATCCATTTGCCTCTTTTTCCCTCAATTCCCTCTTGAGTTAAAATATCTTTAACCACTGCATTTGGAACATATGCTATCACATGGGAGTATAAAATGTAAACTCTGAAATCTTTGATGGCCTTAACAAGGGCATAGGCTTGCTTCTCCATGATTTGATACTTCAAGGGTGCATCTCTAAGGGCTCAGCTGAAGAAAGCAATGGGCTTTTCATTTCCCTAATCATCTTTCTGTAATAGGACAGCAACAATTGTGTGTTGAGAAGCAAAGGAAAAAATGATGAAATCTCTGTCAAATTTGGGGCTAGTGAGAACAGGTGTTTCTGTTAAGGCTGTTTTTATGCCCTCAAAGGATTTCTTGGCTTCTAAAGACCATTTAACTTTAGAATCTTTCTTTAGCATGTTGTTTAACAATCTTATCAGCTCGGCCAAGTTTGGAATAAATCGTCTTAGGAAATTGATATTCCCTAGAAAAGCTTGCAGTTCTTTGATGTTTCTTGGATAAGGGACTTGGAGGATAGCTTGAATTCTGTCCGGGTCTATCCTAATGCCATATTTTGAAATGATATGGCCTAGAAGTTTGCCTTCCTCTAGGCCAAAGAGAGATTTCTTGGGGTTTAAAGATATGCCATATTTTTTGCAAGTTAGGAATACTTGCCTTAGATGTTTTAGATGTTGTTGGTCTGATTTTGAGAATGGGGTAAGGTCATCAAGGTAGACTACTGAGAAATCATGGATTTCTTTGGCAAAGGCTATGTCCATTGCTCTTTGAAAAGTAGCACCTGCATTTTTGAGTCCGAAAGGCATCTTGACATATTTAAAGGTTCCCCACGGTGTTGTGAATGCTGTTTTATCCTGATCATCTGGGTGAACTAGCATCTGATTAAATCCTAAAAAGCCATCAAGCAATGAAATCCTAGAAGACCCCATGACCCTTTGTAAAGTATGGTCCATCTTGGGTAGAGGGTAGTGGTCTTTGAGAGAGGCTTGGTTCAAATTTCTTAACTCAACACACAATCTAATCTCACCTGATTTCTTCCTTGTGGGCACTAAGTTGGATACCCATTCTGAAAATCTAATTGGTGCTATAATTCCAGCTTCAAACATTCTCTTTACTTCTTCCTCAATCAAGGGGAGAAGCACAGGATTGATTCTCCTTAATTTCTGTTTGAAAGGCTTTTGATTTGGTTTCAAAGGAATGGTATGTTGAATGACTGAAGTATCATAGGACTTGAGGTCCTCATAACTCCAGGCAAAAACATCTTGGAACTCTTTAAACAAGTCAACATATTTTGGCTTTTGATCAGCAGGCAAAGACTTGGACAATTTTATCATTTTGGGTTTTTCTGTGGTCCCAATATTGTAGTCTTCAATCACAACATTTAAGGGCTGCATCTTTGGCTTTTTGGGGATATCATTTGAATCAAATATATCTTCTAAGGGAGTCAAGCCTGTGGGCAGGAAATTGTCTTTCAGTTCAATAACTTCAGCCTCTGCTTCAGCTATTTCATCCAAATTCATTTGTTTGAGCTCTTCTATATTCTTGTCATCAAAAATGGTTGGGCGCAGCATTTGATTTGCTGCTTCAGCTGTTATAGTCTGCTCATTTTGGCTCATTTGCTGTTGTGGGTCATCCATGGCATCAGCATCAATGTTTAAACTTGAAAATTCTTCTTGTAGGGTGAGGAAATTATTGATCTGTGCATCATTTTCAAAGACTTGCCAGTATTTGACATTGTTTGGGACTGCAGGCCTGTGTTTGATTTCAGCTGAGAAATGGTGATTGGGCTCAAATGGCAGCTTGCATGTGCTGGCAAAAGTTGCTAGGCTGTGTGCATGTAAGTTATGGCTTCTTGATATTTTGGTAATTTGGGATTCTGTGAAGGTAATGAGTATTTCAGTGGCAGCACTTCTATAGGCTCTCAACCTATTATCGTTAGTGACAAAATTGCCTTTCATTTGCTGTAAAATCAGGTCAGAGTCTCCTAGAATTGAAATTTTTGTAGCTCCTAGAGCTTTGATCAGTTTAAGGCCTAAAAGGACGGATTCATACTCTACCATGTTGTTGGTACATCTGAAATTTAATCCATATGCACAACCCTCTGCATGGTTGTTTTGCTTGTTGTGAATCCATACTCCTGCCCCTGCTCCTAGTTTGTTTACCGAACCATCAAACTCCAAATACCATAGGATATGATGCTTATGGTCAGTATTGGGAGTTGTAATCATTTTTGGAGTGGGCAGATTTAAATTTTCTATTTCAGGTAGTGTGTCTTGTGTGCTGGTTGCATCAATTGTTTCAACAGTTTCTTGGTTATGGGCAACAGATTCTTCATTTATGCAGATTTCTTGCTCTAAAGCCAAAGGTTTGTCATCAGTCGGAGAACACATATCATCATTATACAAGATGAAAGAATCCATATCAGAATGGATTGAATAGATAGGAAAGTTTTGGGGCTTTTCCTCCCTACTTACCACATATTTCATTAATGTTTCCCTATACAATCTCTTTGGTTGCCCAAAGACTGAAATAGTGGCATAGGACATGTCCAGTTGCAAAGATCCTTGGAGTTTGGTCCCCAAGATCTAGATAAAAGCATACCATATTTGGGTGGAATATTGGCTACCACCACATCCATTAGGATTGTTTTGTTGGGGTATTGGACTAAAGACACACATAAATCTTTGATTAAGCCTAAACACTTGACTTGACTAGAATCAAATGAGAACAAATCTTTGTATGGTCTAGTGACATCTAGGTTTAGCTTCTCCATTACAGCTTTGGGCATTAGGTTGTGTGAAGCACCTGAATCAAACATTGCATTGTGAAACACTTTATCATGGATGTGTAAACTGACATAGAAGGGTAGAACAACTCCATTTTCTGGTTTACCATCGACTTCAGGACCAAAAAGAAACTCGGGCTAATCATCTAAAACATTAACATCATCCCTATTCTCTGGCATTTGTAGCGATATTTTGATTTGCTATCTATATACATCATGTTTAGCAAGCTCAGAGAGAGGAATAAATATCTTCAATTTACCAATTTCTGCTTCTAAATCAAAAGGTTTTTCTGATTGGGTTTTAGTATTGTGACTGGCAGATTTTCCCTTTTCAATTGGATCTTCAATGATCTACCTTTGACTTTGACTGTTGTTTTGAGGTATTTCTGTTTTGGAAAGGCTTTGAGGAGTGTTGTTTGCATTTTCTTTTGAGGAAGAGGATAGAAAAGGTTGTTTCTTAAAGACCTGTACATCTGTTACATCCTCTATAGTGACTTCTTTCGGATTTGAGACTGTTTTTTCAGAGAGTTCTGTGTGAGCAGCTTTGTCTTTTACTTTCTTGGGTTGTTTGGAATCCTTTGGTTTGATAGGTTCAGGCACATCCATGGTTCTGGTCCTTAATTTGTACTGCTTGTGAACTTCGTATACTGTTGCATCATAGCCTTCTCTAAAGTCAAATGTCTCTCCGGATTTAGTTTGAAATTGATTGATATTATGATCATCTTGGTCTTCTTGGGTTAGAAAAACTTGTTGTTAAATCTTCAAACCCATTAGGTTGATATGAGAGTCCTCGGTTGGCTCACTAGATGTGGATGCTTCAGCATAGTTTTCATGAAAAGGAGGTCTTATATCATGGTCAGGACTAGCCCTTCCAACATTTGGGTTTTGGTTTTTCCTAAAGTTTGGGTTTCTGATAGGATTGCTTGGTTGTCCTTCCCATGAGGACTTTCTTTCAATAGTTCCCACTCTATTTCCAATACTGTCCATACCTTTCATTATTGCATCAAGTTTTTGCTCAAAAACTGAAGGTTCATCTTTAAAAGTAGTTCTTCTCTCAACTCTTGCTCTATTTCGTTTGGCAATCAGGTTTGCCTCCACACTAACAGCTATATTTTGCATCTCTGCTAAGGTTTGAGGGGATCTTTCCCTCAACCGATATGCCATGTCAGAATCAAATCCATCAGGGAATTTGTATAAAGCTAGATCAGGTGGAGGTCTAAGGTTTTGTGGAATAGCACTGTAAACATTGTTGAACCTAGCACAATAGTCTAAGACAGTTTCTTGTTGGCCTCTTTTAATAGTGTCATACTCAGATAGAATGTGTAGTGGATCTTTCTTCTTCTCCCATCTATTAAGAAATGTTTGGTAAAGGGCCTCTGGGTCAGCTATGGAATTTGCAGGAAGAGCTCTAAACCAAGGCCTTACATCTCTAGTCAAACTTTGGACAAAAATCTTCATTCTTACACTATCATCATCTATTTCATAATTCTCAAAATAGTCTTGCATTTTCTTGGTTTGTTGCAGGGCTGTGCAAGAACCAGTACCATCAAAATATGTGATTTTGGTTTGATAATCCTGAGGCATAGCCCCTGGATTTGCAGGAAACTGTAAAGGTGCATATCTGTTAGCCATATTTACAGGGATAAATGGAACAGCAGGAAGAAATGGAACAGCTGGAACAGTGGAGATAATAGTAGTAGTATGTGTAGTGGATGAAGGTGTAGAAGAGGTGTTTTGGGAAGTGGATGATGAACTAGGGGAAACAACAGTGTGAGGATGGAATGAAACTTTAGCAGGGGTTGAACTATAGCTTTGCTGAACTGTTTCAGAGCTTGATTCAACAATATCTTCTTTCTGCTCTTGTTTGCTAAAGGTCTTTGGAATTAAATTAGGATTATCAAAAATTGCTAGTGGATTTGGGTCTGGATTTGACCTGGCATTGCGAGTTTTCTTCTTTGGAGCCAACTTCTAGCTTGTTTTTTGGAATTTCTGAAGATTTCCCCAGTGGAGTCGCCAATGATGTTATCACTCAGGTTGTCCCTTGGCTCCTTAAGGGATACGGCCAAGGTAACCACAAACCAATCTTTGGATTGCAAGTTCTAGCCTACCTGCAATCAGAGAGGGCTCTCTCTTTAAAATTTAGCTTTGTTTTGATATGATTTTAGGCTAGTTATGGTGTACATGGGTTTTGTTTTGAGTTTGGTGGGATGGGTGATGTTTTTCAAACAGAGTTGGCATAAAAAGTGAGAAGTTCAGACCATTGGGCATGGAGTCAAGGATTATGGGCTGTTGGGTGTGTTTTCTTTGGCAAAGAAGGATTACAGAGCAAGATAGCTAAACAAGGAACAACTTCAAGCTGGAATAAGGATGAAATGGAGGTCAGGGAATGAAAGGCAACTAAGTAACTTTCATTATGCTAACAGAGGGAAGGTGAGTGAACATTATATAGGAGCAATCAAGGATTCCTAAATAGCATTCATATATGAAAGAACTAGTGTAAATATGAGCAATGAAGTATTCATATTCAGGCCTAATTCTGAAGAAAACATAGAGAAATCACAGAAATTGAGCACAGAGTACAACTGAGTAACATCTGAGCTATTCTTCTTTCCTGCAATCTAGAGCATGATACATAGATGATAGACTAAACATAGAAATTGAAAACAGATAAGAAAGACTTATTGATCAATGAAGAAGCACGAGAATTATGTAATTTTCTCTTCAGCCATCAAATCCACAACCAGACATTTCATAAGCAATGCATTCCAACAATCTTTGTTCATAAAAGTTCTCAAAATATACAGTGCAAGTCTAGAATGAGTTTTTTAACTAACAATCAACCAACCAACCCTTAATACATTGCTTAGAGTGGTATATATAGGCAAAATATCTACAAAGAAGATCTCAGGGAAGATTTGGGGAAATAACTGTGATTAACCTAACTTCTGTTGAAATAAATGTAACAAATATCTATTTAAGCTGCGCTGGAGGCAACTGCATCAAAAATGAGGCTTTGAGGTGTCCTTTGAGCTCTGCGCTGGGCATTTTACAATAACTGTGCTTTGGGCTTTGATCTGCTGCTCTCAGGTGGCTTTGATGCGCATTAACTCTGATCTGGTGAGCCTTAATGGCTTTAAACTCTCCATTGATACTCTTTGACTTTGCTGGAGGCTCTTTAATGTTTATCTGATTTGGCATTAAGTTTTCCACTGATTTTCTTCAATCTGATACCCTTTGCCGCTACTCTGATACACTTTAACTGAAAAATCGCCCTTGCCTGCCACTTTATGGTGAGATTTGACTGTTATTGTGCCTTTTGTGGCCTTTAGAACTGTTTCGGAGCTTGGCCGATCAAAATACTATTAAAATAGGAGAAATACTGCATAATAGAGGAGAATTCGCATACTGATAACTGGTGCTAGGGCCGTGCTCATTGTCTGGAGCAAATCTGGGCTTTGGAGCAATAAAAAATGGTTGAAGAATGCATGCTTCCTTTGGACTGGAGCGCGCGCGGGCATAGATATGAAAAATATGAAAAATAGCCTTTTTTCCTTTATAAGGAAAAAGACCACTTTACACGTGAAATTCACGAAAAACATAGGCGGGACTGATACTGTAGCGGAGAATAAATCCTGGTCGTTGGATCGCACGAAGGCAGATCCAACGGTTGCGATTAAATCACAATATCGCTATCGGCGGGGATCGGGGGGCGGGGACTTTAATATATATGCGACATGCGATATAGCGATCGCCGATATTGCATCGGCGATCGGCTATCAGGGTGGAGGGCTTTATATTATAGTGATGGGCGAGCGATATGGGGCGATGCGACGAGATCTGGACCGTTGATCTGAGGGCAGATCGGACAGCTGCCGCGCGATCACAATATCACGTCGGCAGAGGTCTATGGGTGTGGGCCTTTGTATTGTATATGCGATAGCGATGCGATAAAGTGGGGTTTTGTTATAAAAATGGAAAAATGCGGAAAATGCATTTTTAACGATAAAACATATGTTTTATTGAAAACATAGGTTTATGCGATAAGACGATAAAAGGCGGATAT
The DNA here is from genome assembly GCA_031772625.1 of Pinus tabuliformis. NCBI lineage: Eukaryota > Viridiplantae > Streptophyta > Pinopsida > Pinales > Pinaceae > Pinus > Pinus tabuliformis. The sequence goes on along the minus strand of CM062820.1, from coordinate 12,360,759 downwards.
ATGAGGGATAAAGGGAAAATACGATAGGAAGGGCTCCTGATAGCGATATCGCTTCGGATGTGATAGAAATATCGCATCGGAGGATGGAGAATTGGGGCATATATATAAAGGGGCCAACATTGCTATTACCTCCGACAGCGATATCGCGTCGGAGGGGGGGAATTCCATCGGAGGAGGGTTTTTATGCCTCAAAAAGGGGTTTTAAAGCATCAGAAGGGTTTGTTAATGCATCAGAAGGGGTCCAATGCATGAAAAGGAGGGTTTTATGCCTTAAAAAAGGTAAAACAAGGTTAATGAGGGTTTTTTATACATCGGAGGGGGAATTTTAATGCATTGGAAGGGGTCCAAATGCATTGGAAGATGGTTTAAAGAGGAAAATGAGGGTTCTTACTAAGTTTCAAATAAACTTAGTAATTCCCAAGGCATATTTATGGTTATATTTCAACCAAAGGGAGGGATATGTATATAAAGGGGATTTTTAACATATTTTTAGTAGGGGAAGGGGAAATAGCTAGGGATTTACATAGTAAGTTAGAAATTGATATGGACTTTGTGAAGAAAGCGCTAAGTATAGAAATCTTAGGATACAAAGGGGAATTAGGACTTTATAGAAGAAATATGAGCACTCCTAAGTAAAGCAGATCTTTACTTAGGCAAATGTTATGGAATATGATGATTTTTAAAGATATCAAGCAGATCTTAACATCTTTTAGGGGAAATTAGTGAATGATTTAGGGAAAAGGAAGAAGGGGAAGTTAGTCATGCCTTGCTTGAGCTACTCCAAGGGAAAATTGCCTTGCACTTGTGATCTGAAGTAGATTAGCACTTTGAAAATACAAAATTGATCACAATTCATCATTCTGCAACCTCAAAACTACCTACCCAACCTACTTACCTAGCATTTTGTCTTCTTTTTGTTTGGGTGCACTTGAACTAGCAAACCCAGCTTTTCATCTTTTCTTTTGGCTATCCTCCTATCTAAATCTACCCTTATATCTTCCTGGGGCTCAGATTAAGCTGTTGAGCACCCTTGCTTCTCTACCTAGCTAATAATCTGCCAAGATTAAACAGTTTGGTCAGATTTTATTCTCTATCTTCTAAAACAAGCAATTTAAACCTAGGGAAGCTAAGATTAAGCTGTTTGGCCTTCCCTTAACTATGAAATCCTTCAAAAAAATGGAATAATTCATCAAAATGGAACATAGTAGTGGCATTTGAGCTCGCACACTTTCCTGGCCTTTGTTTGGGGTTCATTTCATTTGTTATTTTTTCGTTGGCCAATTCATTCTTTTTGCCCTTTGATTTTTCTTTTAGGGCATACCCTCTTTACATTTTTTTAATTTTTCTGAGTTTTCTTGGAAATATGGAACCTTTGCAGCATGAAAAAGATGACATATTTGGCATTTTAAACATCAATCATGAAATATGAAACCTATTGCAATAGGAGGCTAACACATGTGACCTATGAAAAAGACCAAAAAGCTTGTGGAAGTCAGAAATTTAATAGATCTAGGGTTAACAAACTAGGAAACATTAAGAGAATTAAAAAAAAAAAGAAACCCTGAGTTAAAAACCGAAGGTTACTCAGGTTTTGGATCTGAAGTATAAAACCCAACAGAGTCACCAATTTTGTTGTAGTGCTTTCTTCTCAAATATGTACAAAAAGAACCCACTTAAGATTGTGGATGAAAAACAATATCAACAATATAAGTGGTTGCTAAACATTGTTGTTACACTAAAATTTGCCACCATGACTATTTGCAGTCAGTATGGCTCCATCAATAACCATACTATCCTCCTTGGCAAGTCTTATACCTCTGCTCCTCATGTCAAACTCCAAAAAAGAGAGAAAGCCTTTTCGATCCAAATGAGCTCCTTCTCCTTGAAGCCTGCATTCACTAACAAGCAAACGATTACATAGCACCTGAATAACTCATATAATAAAACATATTCATCATAAAGACCAAGGAGTTTATGAAACAAATTATATATAACAACTTGTTGAGAAAAATGAACTTAATTGTATTAATTGGAAACAAAAGAAACCATTACAACCAGTGCCTTGGTGTTGTGCAGGTCCCTCCCAGGGTCCAGCAAGAGTTCTCCTCTACTTTGATCAGCTCACCCACTTCCAAATGAAGCTAAGAAAGGATTGGAATCTCTCCTCTCAAGCTCTATAAGGGAGTCCTAATTTCAGCAGCATCTACCCTTAGGAATGTTCAACTTTCAACCTCTCTTACCTCTGGCCCAATGCTTGTATTTATAATGCTTTGGAGGAAGTTAAACAGGTCCACCATCAATGGGATAAGCCCCTCTTTCAAAGGGATAGCTCCCCTCTTCATGGGATAAGTTCCTCTTTCATTGGGATGCATGAACCATCTGGAGGCGCTCAATCCACGTCAAACCATCTTCTAGAATGCTCTAGAATCGACCGCAAGTAAGTTTTTTGAAGTAAAACTTGCGCCTTTTGACTTTTACAGGGGTACGCACCCACCCCTTTACAGACAGAGCGTACAAGTACGCAGGTATTATGAATTTGAGGTGCTTACACGCAGGTAAGAGTGAGAGAAACTGCGTAACCAGAGTTATATTGATTTTTAAAGGCTTTCTCTCTTTTTTGGAGTTTGACATGAGGAGCAGAGGTATAAGACTTGCCAAGGAGGACAGTATGGTTATTGATGGAGCCATACTGACTGCAAATAGTCATGGTGACAAATTTTAGTGTAACAATTGTAGATCTACAACAATTGATAGAAACAAAACCTGCCAATGTCTGAATCTACGCCACAATCATAGTTAAACAAAAACAATAAAGAGTAATAACTCCAATCATCCAATGGAAACCAGATATGAAAGAATAGTTTTATTATAACACCTGTGAAAGGAACAAATAAATGTTACTAGTCCCCCTCTATGGGATGGGTTCTTGGCTATGCTCAAATGTCTTCAACTTGTGTAGAGTCTCTCTCCTCTATAATGTGTAAACCCAACAAAGATATCGTGTGCGACAATGAAAATAATCAGAGTTACAACAATGAGTGCAACAATGAAAATAATCAAAAGTGAATAATGAATGGAAAACCCTTCTATTTATAAAATAATATTGAGTTATCCTCGAATAATGAGCAATAATAAAATATTATTGATCCCATTTTTGGAATAACCACTTGGAATCTTTTATTATATTTGTTTAGGAGGGAAAAAGTATTTAAACTTTTATTTAGAAAATAAATAATAAATATTTAATAAGGAATTTATAATTAAATAAGGATTTATTTAATTATTCCTAAAGGATTTAGTCAAATTTGACAAAGAATAATATCTAATTAGTGATTAATTAATTATTCTTGGAGAAAAATAAGATAACTAATGATTTATCTGTTTATTTTTCATGATTGGGTCAAATATGATTAGGAATAATAATAAAACAAAGGATTAATTAATTATTCCTAGAAGAAAATCAAATAAATAGTGATTTATTTAATTATTCTTCATGGGTTTAACTATAAATTACTTAACAAAGGTGGTTTATTAAGTAATTTCTCACAGTGAAAGCAATTTCACTATGGTAAAATTGCCTTTACATGGTGTACTTCGATCCATCTAGTAAATTAAGCTAGATGATCAATTTTTTGGTGATAACAAGGAGAATGAAGCAATAAAAGAACATAATGAAATCCATAGAACTTAGAATGACAACATCATGATACAGCTTGGTATGTGGTATAAGAAAAACAAGAAATTGAAAGCTCATAACAAATTTCTTAAGAGGAATATTATGGGCCTGCAACACAGAATTCTAATGAAAAAGCAGAGTATGAAAATCATTGTAAAGAAATCAAGGAGGAGTAACTTGGATGTCCTTGCTTAGGTATCTGAGGAGGTTCATGTTGTCTAGGTAATTCCTCTCTATGGACATATACGATCCCTCTAGCCCAATTAGTGGGACTAGCAACCTACGTAACAATCTACTGGACACTTTCCTAAGTTACAATTGAAAAGAGAGACAAAGAAGATGGCCTACCTCATTTTGATGTTACCATGCCGTCCTTTGTTGAAGACCTTGAATCACTTGCATCATAGGCTGGTTCTTGTTACTCACAACGTTTATACACTTGCACAATAAATCAAGACACAACAAGGCATGCAAATACAAATATCATATCCACAAGTAACCTACTTAACAGATCAAGGAGCATTAAGACAAATGATACATAAACATACACATTTGTGGAAAATGAACTAGTAATTGTATATTAATAGAATAAAGGAGGAATCATACAACCAAGCCTTGATGTCAATAGGCTCTCCTTGAATGAATGTCCAAGTCCAAGCTAGGCTCTTCAAGCACTCCTTATCCAAGCCAAATGAATAGCATGTAGGCTCAATCTTAGCATAAGGGTGCAAATAGACATAGACCAACCATTTGGGAATGGGAGAGGATGAATATATAGGTAGGGAAAGGGAGTTAGAATCTCTCCAAAGATAGTAGTAGGCCCTCATCTCAAGGAGGTAGCTCATAGGGATAATACCAAGAGGACAAGTTGGGAGAACTCGACCTCATCTATGCCGAACAATCTCCAACTCGCTGCTCTGGAAGCTTCTTGATCACGAAGCTTCCCATCCTCTTTAGGAAAATTTCCTTTTTGGGATCATCACGGGTATACAAGAAAATAGAGCGATGCCATCACGAGTCGAGTATAATGCAACATGAGACCGTAGCAGTTTTTAGTCTCATAAGAGCGATGATTCTCAAATTAGGGTTTTAGAGCTATTTCCTTCGGGGGAAGTTGAAGGCATTTTCCAATGAATGTCTTACGGAGGATTTGAGCTACATATATGAATGAGTAGATTGCATGATGGTCATGTTTCGGGCACTTTGGGGTATGTCATAGGGAAGTGCAGGAGGTGTGACAAAATACCGTGTAATAGATGCCCCCTAAAGCATGAAGGCAAAACGAGGAGTGATGACCGAGATGCTTTATGAAATTTTGCAAGGACGAGAAAAAACACTATCAGGAGACATGAAAATCAAGGATGCATATACATATACATATGTGATATCAAATATAAACCCACGACATGGATGCAACCATCCAGATAATAAGGACTATATTAAAGGATCCATGGCATGGGCGCAACCATCCAAATGATAAGGATCATTTATAAATATAAGATCCAAGGTATGGGCACAACCATACGATATAGAAGGATCATCATAAATGTAAATTCCCACGGCATGGTCACAACCATTCGTATAGTAGAAACATGTGTACAATCATGAATAAAACATAACTCTACGTAGCCTGAGTCATATCAGACAGGACTCGGGGTCTTGCGCTCCATCCCAACTCAATCAAAGTACAAATTCTAACATGTGAATGAATGTGTCAAAGTCGAACATGATTGAAAACCACCTGATTACTAGTCAATGATTTGGACTGTTAACAGGCACAAGAGAAACGAGCAATAATGACAATGGCTCTCAAGGTACAATAGTAAAATCCATGAATGCGAAAATGAAGATGAAGTCGAACAATCGTGGAATCATCCGATCAAAGGCCAATGAGGAAAACCTATCATTGTATGTGAAGAACTTGCCATTAAGGCATGCAAGCTCTAAGGTACCAAAAGGGAGTTTCTAAATCATCTTCCTGGATTGTTAGTTGAAGTCGATAGGAAGTAACCCATCGAAGGAGGGACATGATGAGTCCCCCATCATCGACAAGAAATAAGGAATAAAGTGGAATGATTTGAATAAGATCCAAGAATGTAACAATGGGTCAGACAATGTATAGGTAAATAATTGTAGATAGGACTTCTCTTGAACACTGGTGACACAACTTCGAAGTATGGCAACATTTGACTCAACGTAGGACTAAAGGTCATGATGAAAAAATGGAATAGTGAGATGAGAGGAAAAAATGGATCACCCAAACTTGGGAAGACAAGTGACTGAGTGAGGATATCCCAAACTCGACACAAGAAGCAGAAGAGTGTCATGTTGAAGAGTGACATGCTTCCTATACAAAGGATGTTTCATTTTCATTTTTCCCCGCTATTTCTAGAAAGTACCCAAACTATTTTTTATCACAATCTTGAAGGGGATAGCATATGCTTATCATGTAAGTTCATTCTTCAAATGAATCCATCCTAGTAAGTTTTATGATCCCTAGGAAGGAGAAGCTCAGTCTTATCATGGGGACGAGTCCTTTGTCGCAAAATTTTTAACAAGTTCGACGTAAGAACAACTCGGTATCTTTTTCATATTTAGAGAGTTTGAAAAAGAGATGAAAAAGAAAACTCCATCATGTCCCTTTTCGTAATTTGTCCCTCGAACCCGAAAAGGTAGAAAACAATATTTGAGAGAACCTCTTGACCATATCGACCAAGGTGTACCTTTTTCGTAAATAGTCAATCTTAGCCTGAAAAATGGGTAAACGTATATTGAGACAACGTCAATTCATTTAATTTAATGAGTTCAAAAAGACAAGTACTCGACGATCTTTTCATGTTTCGAGAGTTAGAAAAGAGCTTAAAGATGACTCCAGGGGGGTTCCTTTTTCGTTTATTTTTAACGAGTCCGAAAAAGAGATAAAACAAAAACTCGTTTGAATCAGTCAATAATAATCACATGTCCACTAGAAAGTACCTGTAACTACACAAAGATAACCACTGATCACTGATATCGAGAAAAATAATAAAATATTAATAAAATAATGGCAAAAATGAAATTAAAACTTATAAATAGACCACAAGTTAAAATATTTTTACCATTTCACTGTAGTAAGTTTTGAGAGTGCATTTTACCCTTTTTCCTTCGATTTTCAGGTGAACAATGCGGGAGATCCAGGGCATCATTTCTCAAGCTGTCAGTAGCAGGTAAGAGCTCTGTCTTTGCTCTTGCATTTTATTACATTTTGATGCATTTTTAATGGATTTTTGCTTGCCAGTAGGAGGATTTTCATTTTTTAACTGCACGGGCGATCATCGCGGGTTTTCTCATCGGACTCGCGATGATCACCCTCAAGCCAAAAGGCCCTAGCGATGGCATCACTCTATTAATAAAAATAGGAGCAATGGTTCCAAGGCAGAATTTTTTGAAGGAAAAACCCTCTTTAAAGCAAAATGTTTGGAATTAACCCCATGAAAAGGCATCTAATTGATGTGTAATGACGTTTTGCAAGAGATTTGAGCCAATCAGGGTTCTATAATGGAAGGAAAGAGGCCATGAGGTGAAAGACCACTAGGCAGCCCAAGATTTGGAATGTATCAATGCTTTGAGGAACTATGGGTTGCTGAAGTTCTTCAAGACTACAGGACTAAGAGCTCAGAATGAACTGTTGCACTACTTGATCAGCCTATGGGACATTGATCAAGAAATATTCATCATTGGGGACCAGGAGTTGGAGTTGGAGGAAACTAATATTTATTTCATCACTGGATTGTCGAGAAGAGGAGAAAGAGTTCAACTCTTTGGGTCTCATCCTAGAGGTGAGAGCACCAGTACTCTAGTCATGAGACATTGTCCAGGTGCTGAGATGACAATGGGTAGGAAGGTGAAGGTATCTACATTTGGACTTCTTCCCTTGAGGATGATCCTATTCACCATAGCTCACGTAGCTGGGATGCAATATTTGCACGAGACTTCAAAATCCCAATTCCAGTATGCAGTAGAATCCCTCACTCCAACAATATTCAACTGGTGTTCGGGGTTACTAGCCAATATGAAGAGGAAACTAACCAAGGGTAAGCATGGAAACTTGAAACAATTTGTCTTTGGCTCAATTTTGGTTACTTTCCTTTTGGAGCGTGTGCCCCTATTTTGGTATCAATGGGCAGAGGTACTAGATCCTAATCCACAAGATTCAAGACTAGTTAGAGGGAGTGAATTCATGCCTCGAGGAGGAGGGGGTCAACAGATGCATTTCCCACTGTGGTTTTTCATTTGGCTTCGCCGCCAGTTGATCATTGTGGAAGACTACGCCTATGCAAGCACAATTTCAGATGGGACCCAGATCTACCTCTGCCACCGGGTGAATAATGGACTGATGCAGGTAAAACTTGTTTTTGGATTTTTCAAGTTTTTTATGATTTTTTGCGAAAGTGAAACTAAGACTAAACTTGTGATAAATGTGTAGATGTTGGACCTGAAAGGTCACCTGGCATGTCGCCAATGGCACGACGAGTAACACAGCAGGTAGAAAATGCTACCTATGAGGAAGGAGCAAACCCCATAAGAGAGATGGAACACAATCTGGATGTGACCACTCGAGGGATGAATGCTACTATAGATGATGTGCCATTGCAATATCAGAGGAGCGCAATAGGGGTACCTACGAGACTCCGTCGGCTGTTAGGTCAAGTGATTAGGGCAGTCCCGTGTTATCACGAGCACCATGGCAGGAACATATATTTTCTAGTTGTTTTTTTCACATGATGTAGGCTTTAAGAGCCAAGTTTCTTGGCACTTTATTTTTTGAGTTTTTGATGTTTAAACACTCTGAGAGATGCGATAATATATATCTATATATATATATATATATATATATATATATATGTATATATATGCATGTTTTATTTTCTACTTATGTGTCCATGAATCATGATGATGTGATGGGTTTATAAATTACGCAAATGTCTATCAAGAACATAACTCGCTAATGCATCTGTTAATGTATTCAGATTGCGTGGAATATGTTGATATGTGATAAAATCAAAATTTCTTTCTAGTAATCGAACACATAGATACATACGCAAAATATGTGTTTCTTATTGAGTAATTATTGTTTAATTGTAACATAATGAGTTGTGAATCTAACTTGACAACTAAATCTCTAATGCCAAGAGAAATTGCTTCTGACAATAGTTCAATGACTGCATTGTATTCAACAATATTGTTAGTTGTTTGTCCTAGGCATATACCATGTAAATCAACCAACTCGCCATCAGGGGAAAAGAGTGCCCAAGCTGCAGAAGACAAATTCTATATCCTACAACAAGCACCATCATCAAAAATGACATAATGATTTGAAGACATCTACAAACCGAGTGGAACACAAGGTAAGCATAAAAACACATCTGCAAAGAAAACAAGCACACCAAAAATCAAAAAGCACACACCAATGAATTCACACACTAATGTACAAAAATTAATTATATGAATTTCACGCATAATAATTTTTCAAATACAACCCATTGCGGGGCTATGACAATGCATTTCCTTCATAATAAACTAGCTCAAAGGCGCCCTTTTGCAAGACACGTTTGATGATATATGACCCATGCCACATAGGTTCGAACTTTCCAGCACCCAACTTATCGTTAGCCTGATCATAAAGGAGGACCAGGTTGCCTTCAAAAAAAGTGCGAGGAGAAATGGTTTGATCAAAATGGGCTTTGACACGCTTATTTTGGGTTTTGATTACCGTTGCAATAATGCAATGGGTCTCATCAAGCCTCTCAAGGTAGAGTAACCGCTCCTCTTCAGGCAAGGTATTAGGAAGAAGTTCGATAGCTAATTTGAGCAAAGGGATTTCGCATTCAATCAAGAGTGTTGCCTCTAAACCATAAACCAGTTGGAATGGAGTAAATCCAGTGGTCATCTTAGCTGAAGTCCAGTAAGCCCAGAGAGATGAGAATAGCATCATATGCCAATCCTTTTTGTGCTTCCCAATGGTTCGTTGAAGCATAGTAATCATAACTTTATTAATTTCTTCGACTTGGTCATTGGCCTGTGGATAGTAAGGAGTTGAGCTATCATGATGAAGGCCCAACTGAGCAGTCAACTCTGCCATCATGTACTGATGAAAATGTGATCCATGGTCAGTTACAATGGCTTGAGCAATGCAAAAATGTGTTATGACGTGGTTGAAGAGGAATTGATCAGCAGTGATACCATAAACATTATAGGTGGGAATCGCATCAGCCCATTTAGTGAAGTAGTCGATGACGATGACAATATAGCCATGCCTCTCAGCCGATCGAAGGTTACATGTCATGAAGTCTATGCCCCATTTAGTGAATGGGCCAACGATAACTACTAGGTGTAAGGGTGCTGGTAGGGCACGCTACTTATGGTAAAAAAATCTGACATTCATGGCACTTTTGAACCGCCAGAATAAAATCTTTAAAGATGGAAGGCCAGAAATAACTGGCGCAGAGGATTTTCTAAGCAGTGGCATACTCTGACATATGACCACCACATGCCCCAGAGTGACAATCATTCAAGGACCATTAAGCCTCTTCAAGTGTTAGACATCTATGAAGAACGGAGCCAACACCGACTCGGTATAATGTATCACCAAGAATCCGATAGGGTTAGGACTGATGCTAGATGCGGCATCAGTCGGATCAAGACAACTCAAATCAGAAGGTTTGGTTCTGAAGATAAATGATAATATCTCCATACCACGGGTCAAGAGAGTTGATGAGAAACAAAGTTTCATTAGGAATCTACTCAGTAAAATCGGTAGAAGTGCTTGTAGAAGGAAGGGTACATATCAACTCGAAAAAAACAAGTGATTTCTTTGATTTGGTGGTAGTAAACTCCAAATCAAACTCCTGTAGGATAACAATCCATTTAGAGTATTTTCCCCAAGTAATTGACGAGTCAAAATATAGGTCATGGGGTTGCAATCAGAAATCACCGTGGTTTTCCGTAGAAGGATATAATGATGAAATATTTGGACAACATGGACTACTTCCAAGGCAAGTTTCTCAACATGGGCATATCGAGTTTCAATGTCAAGGATATTTTAGCTAAAATAATAAACCACACGTTTGTTGCCATCGTCATCATCTTGAACCAACACCATAGTAATGGTATTGTGAGTTGCAGCCAAGTATAGGAAATAATCATGTCAATTCTTGGGCATGGAATCCCCCCAAAGCAGGTTTTGGGGCTTAAAGCCTAAGTTTTGACTAAATCCTTTTGTAAAAGCTTTGTGAATTGCGGGCGCGGGGCGCGAAATAATAATAGAGTCACAAGGTTGTCTGCCTTAGTTTTTGTAATGTAATGTCGGCTGGATAGACCATGGGATTGTATAAATAGAGAAAGGCTCCAAGTGTATAATATAACTAATAGCTCAGATGGAATAGAAGAGAGGAAAAGGAGTATAAGTGATTGAGTGAAAGTGTAAAGTGTGTCTTTGGGTCGTAGAGTAGGGAAAGGCTCTATAGCTGAGTGTGCAGAGGTCTAGTAGTCCATAGCTGAGTGTGCGGACCCCTGCAGCTGAGTGTGTAGGGCAGGTCGAGTCTATAACCGTTGAAAGAAACAATAAAGAGAAAGTTTACAATATTTTTGTGCATCTTTTCCTGTTTTAATACATGATCGGGTATAATTTGCAAGTATATTGTTTATATGTTGCACGAACTTATTTGAATGTTTTTTATAACTAATTATAACATAAGACATCTAAGTATGCGAAGGTAATTAACTGGTATAGGAAGATAAATAAGATCTTTAGTAATAGCACAGAGCATGGCTCTAGCAGCGCGAAAACTCCACAATCCCTGGTTAGGGATGCGCGAAGGCAGTGTATCAGGGCGTGAGGAACAAGGAAGTGTGTGAAGCGACCTGTGCATAGGGACAAACAGTGAGACCAATCGAACCTCTCAGACATCTCAAGGGTGCAGAAACCTGGTTCTAGCACCCTCCCATAATAATTCAGGTGAGACCTCAGTTTGCGCTCCGCAAACTGTTGCTGAAAGGGCTAGTAGTACAAGGATTTGTTTGGCTAATTAACTATGAACCTAGGTCAGGCCCCAACAAGCCAACAAATCATTCTATTACTGGGACCAGGATCTGCATAGAGATGTCTAATGTTGTATCACTAGAATCTGAAAAAGAAAGGAATTGAAGATTGGTTGGACATGAAGATTCACGAGTTCGTGGCGCAGGAAAACAAGAATCCATGACTATCAAAGGAAGAGTGGTTAGACTGCTACTTATATACAAAGATCCATGAAATTTTCTTTGCATCCTTCCCCACTGAGTTGTACAAGTGGATCGTGAAACTAGCAGATAGCCAAGGAAGGTGTAAACTTGACAAACCTATGGTGTGGACTCCAGAATTGGTGCGCAGACTAGAAGCATCGGAATACAATATCATGCACGCTTTCAATCATTGGCTCGATCGAATCATAGGAGGATTCATCACCGAATTCGCGATAGACACTTTAGTCAGTTATAGCGAGGCAGAATGACACTTCCTCAAAGGACTGCGAGGTAAGTACGTTAAATCTTTAGACACTTGGATTAAAATGCTACTTTGTGAAAAGTGGGTTATGTGAATAAATTGATGTTTGGGGCTACGTGAAGTGGGAGAATCTACAGAAACGAAGGTAGCACAAAACTAGAAACTAGCCCCTTGATTTCACCTCCGCAAGGAGGAGAAGAAGAGCTCGCGAAGGCCTCACCAAGAAGTGCGATCAATCTGATAAGACAGAGAATTCCGCGCATACCACCCCCACCCACACCACTGCCAGTTTCACTGTCTTCACCCCCATCTTCGCCCATACCACCTCCGCCACCACCACGAAGCAGTATGGAAAGTGTGATAAAGCTACCAGTGTTCAAGGGAGTAGGGAATGAAGATCTGGATCAGTTCTGGTTCGTGATAAAAGTGGTATGGGAAGCACAGGGAGTCACGGATGACAATATAAAGAAGGCAACATTGGTCAGCGCTCTGCAAGTTCACGCATTGACCTGGTACATTAAGCATTCAAATGACAATCTGAATGCGGGGATCACAAATATCCAAGTGGTGTTAAATAAGTAATTTAGCAGGCCAAAGTCAGAGGCACAGTCAATCATTGGGTTCAAGGTAATCACAATGCTACCAGGTGAGACCCCATGGGAGTTGGATCAAAGACTGAAGTGCACAATTCGCGAAGCAAACATGACATTGATAGATAGGCAACACCGCAAATTGCTTGTAGCATCGTTAACACCACATCTATAGAACGTGTTGTCGCAACAGAGGCTAAGCACTCAGGTCAAGGCCTTGGAAGTTGTGATAAGATTGCACGAGACCCCGATACAAGATCCTAACCTGGGAGTGCATCATATTCACACGTAGTTGAAAGACTTGTGCCTGGAGATGCAGAGTTTGAAACAAGACAGGACATCCCACCTAGAGATGCACGATGAGGTATGGTGCGTAAAATGCAAGGGGTAGGGGCACGACAAGGACCACTGCCTAGTGTACATGAATTACCTTGTGGGAGGAGGGCCAATGCCACTAAGACCGGAGGCATAAGCAAGACCAAGTGCGATGCCTGCACTATGGTGCACAATTTGTTAGATAGGAGGAAAGCATGCTATAGATAACTTCCATCTATTACAGAAGTATACGCAGAATTCACAACAGTTGTTCTGTAATTTCTGTAGGTTAGTACAACATGATGAGCACACTTGTAGAAGTTATGAGCTGATGATAGATCGAACTCCTACCTATAGAGTTCAGGCCGAAACATGGCCCCTCGATCAAAACGTCGTAATGGCACACAACGGAATTCAGGGGCACAGACGAGGCCGAGGTGGAGGGGGACCAGGAAGAGGTTGTGGAAAACTGATATGTTACAATTGTGAAGGGCTATGGCATTATGCCCGCGATTGTACGAATCTAATGTGACCATCATGCTTGTATTGTACGTTGTTTGATCATGAGATGGAGAACTGTCCCACACTGATAGTGAGGTTGCACGATAAAGGAGCACTCCAACCTCCCCCGACTCAAAACCTGCAAATGATGAGGTCTGAGCTGTGCGAGGAAGACCCTAATGTAAATATCATGCTCCAGAGTGGAATTACAACAAGGGATGACAAAGGCAAGTAGCCTGAAGAAAGTACTTGGGTTCACAAGGCTCCAACGAAGGAACCAGAATTTGATTTGGAGTGCGCTAAGGATACTTTCATGGAAGCTAAGAGGAGCTTCGCTGATGCCTCCACGTCAGGAAGTAAAGACAAACTAGAGCTAGAAATGGACCCATCGATGGTCACTACGTTCTTGGAGACATGCATGAAGCTTCTGCATGACAGCAAGGTAGTAAAGGGGCTACAAGAACTCATAACTAGATGCGTTGGGACTGCGCCAGGAGAATTGTGCATAGTATGGAAGCTCAGGAAGCACACAACATGAACAGGAAGGGAGATGAGATTGACCGCGCAAATTGGGGAATATGAGATGGACCAAGTCTTCTGGATCTAGGATTGGATGCGAACGTCCTGCGAAAGCAGACATGGGAGCGCATGGGTAGGCCTGCAATGCAATGGTCTCCTATCCAATTGTGAATGGAGAACCAGCAAACTATCCTACCTATGGGGAGATTGCAGGGAGTCACAGTAAATATCGAAGGAGCAAGCGCACTAGCTGATTTTGAAGTCATAGAGATTGTTGATGATAGAAATCCCTACCTTGCGCTATTGGGAATAGATTGGGCCATTGACATGAATGGAGTGATAAATCTAAAGAAGCACAAGATGATCTTTGAGAAAAAGTCACTGCACGTAGTGGTACCTTTATACCCTGTAGAAGGATCATGTTACATGGAGCCAGTGCACGACTACGACAGTGATGACAATCTAAACCGCATTTATAAGATAACCACGTAGGAGCAAGACTAGGTAAATCCAACCGCGGATGGCCGAATCTCATGGGAGCATGAAAGTTCCCGCACATCAGATTCTGACAAGGAGATAGAACAATGGTAGAACCGGTTACACGAGGTAACCATGCTCAAATGTAACATGATGACGAGGTCGTTACGCTGCATAGCAACAAAGGTAAGAGGTTTGCCTATGTATGATGGGTTAAGCAAGGTGGATGACTTTCTGAATAGATTTGAAAGAGAAGTGTCGGAATAGCAACGCTCTAAAGTGGGTACTACACGCTATGCCCACGAGGTGGTGGGGTATGCACCAAAGAAGTTTTGAGGACTAGCGTGATTGCAGAAGAATGATGCACACATGATTTGGGAAGCCTCTGATGTGATTAACAGACAAGATGGTCGGACGAAACGGCCTGCGCACCCACCTATCCAGGTGGATAAAGGCTTATGGTGCAAAACCTACATGAATGCACACAATCCTTGTGGTAGGAAACACGATCAATAAGCAGGTGTAGGTAAGACAATGGTGTGAACAACCCCTCCGGTTGGGACCACGAAGTATGGAAAGATCGAGTGCACAGAAGGATATCCATGCAGAAGCCTTTAACAAAGTACGTGAAGCATTGAAAAAGGTCCACAATGCGAAGCGAACTGACCGAGACCTGCATGTCCCAGCAGTTCTATGGGCTTATAGGACAATATGCAAGAAACTGATGGGACAGACACCTTTTTGGTTGGTTTATGGCGTGGAAATTGTCATGCCAATGGAGTATATTGTACCTAGTCTGTGCATAACAGCGCTCACAGGTATGACGGACCACGAAGCGCTGGAAGAAAGGCTCATGTAGTTGGAAGAACTTGAGGAGGAATGGTTCCTAGCTAGCTTTCATCAGCAGGTGCAAAAATAGTGTGAGAAGGCCTAGCACAATCGCCATATTAAGTTGCACACCTTCAAGGTAAATGATTTAATGTTGTTGTATGACTGTAAGTTTGATAAATTCCCAGGAAAGTTCAGAATGCATTGGTTGGGACCATAAGTTGTTAAGGAGGTCACAAACAGAGGCATGATACATCTAGTCAAACTAAATGGAGAGCCTTTCCCAGGAAAAGTGAATGGTAGTCGATTAAAGCCCTACACAAGTGGCCCGGCTATCTAACTAGCCGGTAGAAGCACAGTCTTTGCACTCCAAGGATCTGGAAGAAGGTGCGGGACTATAAACACATGCAGGGGATACAAGCACAGATGCAAAGAAGCACTTCTGACACAGCGGTCTCGAAACAATGCATGCAATAGTTCTAGCAGGTAGCAACTCAATGCATTGCTAACCTTGCAGCAGTTCAAGCAGAGTTGGAGGGACTCCACACAAAGATCTCCATGCCGACAGAGTGACTCGAGGGCGAGTCACGATGTTTGTGTTGGGGGCCTATTGGGCATGGAATCCCCCCAAGGCACGTTTGGGAATTAAAGCCCAAGTTTTGACCGAATCCTTTTGTAAAAGCTCCATGAATTGCGAGTGCGGGGCGCGAAATCATAATAGAGTCACAGGGTTGTCCACCCTAGTTTTTGTAATGTAATGTCAGTTGGATAGACCTACCCATGGTCTGCGGACCATGGGATTATATAAATAGAGCGAGGCTCTAAGTGTATAAGATAACTAATAGCTAAGATAGAATAGAAGAGAGGAAGATAAGTCTAAGTGATTGAGTGAAAGTGTAAAGTGTGTCTTTGGGTCGTAGAGTAGGGAAAGACTCTGCAGCTAAGTGCACAGAGGCATAGTAGTCCGCAGTTGAGTGCGCAGACCCTTGCAGCTGAGTGCACAGGGCAGGTCGAGTCTGTAACCATTGAAAGAATCAATAAAGAGAAAGTTTACCATATTTTTGTGCATTTTTTCCTGTTTTAATACATGATTGGGTATAATAAGCAAGTATATTGTTTATATGCTACGTGAAATTATTTGAATGTTTTGTATAACTAATTATAACATAATACATCCAAGTACGTGAAGGTAATTAACTAGTATAGGAAGATAAGTAAGATCTCGGGTAATAGTGCAGAGCATGGCTCTAGCAGCACAGAAGCTCCACAATCCCTGGTTAGGGCTGCGCGAAGGTAGTGTATCAGGGCATGAGGAATAGGGAAGTGCGCGAAGCGACCTGCACGCAGGGACAAACAGTGAGACCAATTGAACCTCTCAAACATCTCAAGGGTGAGGAAACTTGGTTCTAGCACCCTCCCATACTACTTTGGGTGAGACCTCAGTCCACGCTCTGTAGACTGTTGCCAAAAGGGCCAATAGTACAAGGATTTGTTTGGCTAATTAACTCTGAACCTGGGTCAGGCCCCAACAAGCCAACATCGATAATCAAGGGAATGAAACAAAGGAGCATTGATAAGCATGTATTTTAAGGCATCGAAGGATTTTTGGGCAATCTCATCCCAATTGAAATGGATCCCCATTTTAAGCAAGAAAGTAAAACCCTTAGCGAGTTCAACGTAGTTAGGAAAAAAACGACGAAGAAAGTTACCCTTTCCTTGCAAAATTTGCAATTGAAGCAATGAGGTAGGAGGGGGTAAATTTACAATAGCCTCAACTTTTAGAGGATCTATTCAGATACCTTCATGGGACACAACAAAACCTAATATTCGATCAGATTCTATGCAAAAAATGCACTTATGTGTATTAAGAAGGATGTTATAGTGTCGACATCATAGAAAGATGGATCTTAAGTGGTCTAGATGGTCATGATGCTTAGTAGAATGGGCTGGTAAGTTTTCAAGATAAGGTTGAACAATGTGTTGAATATAATGAAACGCATAGGACATTTCTCTCTAGAAGGTAGCGCCAGCATTTTTTAAACCGAAAGGAAGATTTGTATAGGAAAAAGTGCCCCATGGATAGATAAAGGCCGTCTTATGTTGATCAACGGGTGAGATATTGATTTGGTTTTAGCCAGAAAAGCCATCGATAAAAGAGAAAATCTCACTTGCAGTGCACTTGTCGATGATTTGATTGATAAACAGAGTGGGATAGTTGTCTTTTGGGCATGCGTGATTGATGTCATAGTAATCAACATAGACTCAGATCGTACCCTTATTTTTAGCAACAGGGACAATGTTAGACACCCAACCTGTCAATGGGATTGGATAGATGAAACCAGATTTTAAAATATTTTCAACTTCTGCCTTAATAGCAACAACCTTCCTAGGATGCACGGGAGGAAGCCATTGACGAACAGGCTTTGCACCAAGATACATGGGTATTTCATGCACCAAAATGGCTAGATCAATACTAGGAATTTCCTCATATGACCATATGAAGACATCGTAAAATTCTTTGAAAAGTTCGGTGTAAACCATAATATCGTTAGGAGAACAAGAAACCCCAATATGAACGTTCTCAACAATTCCTGATTTAATGGAAATGTTGAGAGGCATGGTTGTAGCAATGTTTCCCATATTACCCTCAGATAGGACATTGTGCACCAAAACAGGGGTTTGAAGTGGATGTGTTGGGTTATGAGAAACAAAAGCTTCAAGACACAAAGGAATCTCACTCAGGCTAGGAATAAATGAAGAACGATGATGGAGATCGTTCCAAGGAGTTTCGTCCAGAGACATAACATCAACAATACTCTCGTCGGTGGGGAATATCTCATTCAAAGGATCCAAAGAATCCCAAGAACCAAGCCAAGGAGATTTCACATAAGTATCCACGTTCATACTGAAAACAACATGACTTTCTAAAGTAGCCATTGAAACCAAGACAATTTCTTGATAAGCTTGTTCTAATGGACTTAACGACATAGAATCACCAAACAAATCAATCTAATCTGGAGAAGGAATAATCCAAGGATTTGTAGAAATAGAGATCATACTGATCGAAGTGATATTTGGAGGTGGGAGAGAAAAAGTACCCATTAAAGAAGAATCTTTAAAAAGACCTTCCCCCATACTCTCATAAGTAATTCTGGTATTTCCCACATATGGACATTGTTTTTCGATGTACCAGAAGAGAAAAAGGACATTTGTTCGACAGTGACAATTTTTCCTTCATAAGGAAAATGAAGCACCCAGAACAAAGAAGAAACCACACAAAACATAGCATGGGTCCAATTTGTGAGAATACCATATGGACGGGAGCCTCTGCCATCAAAGGCCTCCAAAGTGTCCAGAGATTGGTTAAGGGGAGGAGATCCAATGGTCTTCCAACATGAAATAGACATGATGCAAGTGGAAACACCTTCATCAATAACAGTCCAATGGATTGTCTTTCCTTTAATTATAACTTGAATCAGAAAAGCAATATGATGAGGAAGACGAGGAACATGGTTTTCAAATTCAAAGGTAATTAAACTTGAATCGACAGGATCAATGGTTCCTATAGCAGACAACAATGATTTTCACTGCGTTGGACATGTTTGGAGAACTTCTAAAGCAGACATTGCCGAAGGCACTTGAGCTGAATCTTCGACTATATTATAATGTTGTGCAGCTCTAGCATTCAGATTATAAGATGATTTCTGAAGCACACCTTTCGAAGGTGGTTAGATTACGGATTCATTTTTAAGTCACTCAATATGGAGAGGACCAGAAGAATTCAGTGGATAAAGAAGTCACTGATGGCGACTCCACTGGGGACTTTCCTAAGTTACAATTGAAAAGAGAGATGAAGAAGATGGCCTACCTCATTTTGATGCTACCACATCATCCTTTGTTGAAGACCTTGAATCACTGGCGTCACGGGCTCACTCCTGCTACTCACAATGTTTATACACCTGCATAAGAAATTAAGACACAACAAGGCATGAAAATACAAATAGCATATTCAAAACTAACCTACTTAGCAAATCAAGTAGCGTTAAGACAAATGATACATAAACATACACATTTGTGGAAAATGAACCAACAATTGTATATTAATAGAATAAAGGAGGAAGAATAAAACCAAGCCTTGATGTCAATAGGCTCTCCTTGAATGAATGTCCAAGTCCAAGCTAGGCTCTCTAAGCACTCCTTTTCCAAGCCAAATGAGTAGCATATAGGCACAATCTTAGCATAAGGGTGCAAATAGACATAGACCAACCATTTGGGAATGGGAGAGGATGAATATATAGGCAGGGAAAGGGAGTTAGGATCTCTCCAAAGATAGTAGTAGGCCATCATCTCAAGGAGGTAGATCATAGGGATAAGACCAAGAGGCCAAGTTGGGAGAACACAACCTCATCTACACCGAACAACCTCCAGCTTGCCACTTTGGAAGCTTCTAGATCACGAAGCTTCCCACCCTCTTTGGGAAAAATGCCTTTTTGGGATCATCATGGGTATATAAGAAAATAGAGTGATGCCATTGTCGGTCGAGTATAATGCAACATGCGACCATCGCATTTTTCAGTCTCATAAGAGCGATGATTCTCAAATTAGGGTTTTAGAGCTATTTCCTTTAGGGGAAGCTCAAGGCATTTTCCAATCAATGTCTTAGGAAGGATCTGAGCTGCATATATGAATGAGTACACTACATGATGGTCATGTTTTATGAACTTCGGGGTATGTCATAGGGAAGTGCAGGAGGTGTGAAAAAGTACTGTGTAATAGTTCAGTAACAAGAAGGACTCAAAATTTGAAATTTTGCATGAGGACATGCAATGTCTTCCATGTGGGGGAATGTTGAACCCCAAAATTGCTTCTTTTTTACAATCCTTTTTCACTCTAATCTTTCCATTTTTACCTTCATAACTATAATTTGGGTATCAAACATGGAAAATTTTAGGGGCTAATCTTCGCCCAGTGGGCTAATTTTCCATGATTTTTCCACAAAATGATTCGCCAATTTCCAATTTTTATAAAAGATGATTCGCCCAAATTTTAGAATATAAAATTATTTTACCTTAAAAATCGCCAACAGTATATAGAGACTACATATATAATCATTATAAATTTGAATAATTTTACAAATATAACAATAAACATTTTATAGTTTGCATATTAGGGATTAGTGAGATTCGCCAATGTTTTTAAACTTCAAAAAAAATTTCCATCCTTAAAATTTTCCTTGGTACTATCAAATTACAAGGTTGAAAGCATAACAGGTACATAATGATCTTATATTTCATAAATGTTATTTTCCTTTATTATTTAACTTAATATCTACTTGAGCTAATGAATGACAACGATTCTACAGTTGATGAATGTTTTTGCAACTAAATCCAAGGTCAATAGGTTGCGGAGCCTTAGCTAAGAAACAGGGAACGTGGTTAGTTGAAAAATAACTACAACAATGATTTGTTCCTATTTGCAGAATCTAGATCGATGAAGAAGGCACTCTATTAGTTTGTTCAAAGGATAAGTCAACTATCGTGAAAGGTGAATCAAGTGACTGAGATGTAGATTTTTTGCCTCATGATTTTCTGCGTTGATAACAAATCATGAGAAAGATTACAATATCTTATCTCTTCAGTTAATTATATCCAATGTCAATTAGCATAGGTGTAAAGCTCTTAAAACATTTATTGCGTAAGGGTTTTATAAATATGCCTCTCGACATGGCTAAAACAGACTTGAATTTTCTTTGTAAGCACTCTTATTGTTATATAAAAACTTTGTTTCATTTCCATTTTGTTATGTGATCTCGATGTGTGGATAAGTAACTTGTGAAAGCTTGATAGTGTTATCTGCTTCTTGTAGGAGGGCCCCCTTGAGATAGTAAGGTCTTCGTTCTTTAACAGTTAGTATTTCATTTTATATTTCTTGTAGATTTCTATCAATTCATTTGAGTAATTGAGTTTTGATTCTTAGATATAAGTTTGAGATTGTTTCTACTAATCATTTTATTGTTCAGGTGAAGAAAGATTTCAGATGCACATGGATAGAGTACAATATAAGATAGCAGTAGGAGTATAATCTTTATATTGTAGTGATTTTCAATTACATAACTAATCCTTCTTTTAGTTAGAACATATTTGTTTGTAAGTGTGATTTTATTGCAGAGAGTGATTTGATTTGAGTGCCAGTGTCATTTACATTTAAGCAAGTGTGGGTTTATTATTTTCATTCAAGAAAGTGTGATTAATATTTAAGAAAGTGTTGCTTTGAGTGTAATTTACATTTAAGTAGTTATGGTTTTCAAGAGTGACTTTTCATATTTAAGCAAGAGTGATTTTAAGAGAGAGTGATTTTATTTTAAGGCAAGTGTGAGTGTGATCATTATTCAAGCAAGTAAAGTAGAATTGATTTCATTTTGTATAAGTTACATAGATATAAAAAAAAACATGTGCATTTCAATAACTTAGATTAACTTAGGAATTGAATGAGTAACAAAGACTCTTAGCAAATATAGTGCACATACACTTCATCAGTTTACTCGTCCTGGTTGATGATTCATGTAAGTAATTTAACATCAATTAAATTACCAAACAACATTTTTGGAACATTTATTTATGAATGGAAATCAAGAGAAATTGGAGGTGAAAGGTCACAGGTTGCATGTGAGGAAGAAAATGAACGAAAATAATGGAAAATGAAGAAAATAGAGAAATCATTCATAAAAAGGCTTATGAGGATCAGTTAAGAACCTTTTGTTAGTTCAATTTTGGATCTCTCTTATTATTCTCTCTCTCTCCCCTCTCACCCTTGGGAACGAGTTTTCTTGGAGCACTTTGGCATTGGAGCAAGAAAGGCAAAGAAGGAAATACGAAGCAAAGATCCAGCAAGGAAAGGCAGGATCAAGAAGCTACATCAGAATTCATTACAGGTATCGATTTGCATGTGTATTTTCCTTGCTAGATTTGGCATGCATGGTGTTGCATGTGGTTATTTTATGTCATGGCATGGGTTTTGTTATGTGTGACAGTGTTTTCAGCCTAGGATTTCCATTTTATGATAACCTTAATGAGATGGGTCCTCATACTTCGGTTGAGATGGATTGTCGGATGGATTCGAAGATGAGTGGCGTGTACTTCTGAAATGACAAACAAATGGCCTACTAGTCCCTAAATCGAACTGTGGATCACGGTAAAGCCACTGGCCTAATAACCCCTGAGCCAGACTGTGGGTTATGGTAAAGCCAGGATTGTGTGCCTCAGTTGGCCTAGGAATCCTTGCCGGTGAATGGCGGGATATATGGTAAAGCCAAGAGGTGGATTTCTCTTTTTTTGGGCCTAGTAGTCCAGGGATGGGATGTACGATAAAGCCTAGAGAGTGGGTCTCAGTGTAGGGCCTAGTGATCCCTAGATCAAACTGTGGATTATAGTAAAGTTTAAGAGACTAGGAGGCACTCAAATTCCTCACAGTTGTTGTGTCAGTTTAATCACCATTTACTTGACTGAACTGCAACCATTTAATTGTCAACCAGGGTAGGTTTGTTTATCTCAAAGGTGTTTGCACTATCTGTGCCGATACATAACAGCCAAGGATAGAAATAAAGAATGGAAAGAAATGTCATTGAACCAATTGCAGAAATTAAACACTCATGTAGAAATCAAAAATAATTCTACAGGAATGAAATCACACTTCATGTTTTACCAAGAAATGGGTGTGCCACACACAATATCAATGATTGAACCAACTGATCAATTATTACAACTTAAATCAATCCTATGTAATAGCATATCATAAATCTGAAAAACAAAAGTAAATATGCTCTATGAATTATACAACGAAAACAATAACTTCACACTTACGAAAAAGAAATAATTAATCTACTACTACAACTACTACTACAATCCCTGCTAAAGAGGAGGGCACTTCCTCCCTAGCAGGGCACGGGAATGAATTAAGAACTAGTTAGAAATTCAACACAAAATCTGTAAAAGCATCACCAACAATGTTCTTGTATTAAAATAGTTGTGAATTATAGAATCAAAATGAAGGTACTATCTCGTGCTGCCTATTCCCTTCCATGGAACTTAATCCTTTTATAAAGTTTACATTCCCAAAATAGGGAATAAACCAGTCATGAGAATCTTACAATTTTCATGATGATTGATATTAGAAGAAAATAGGAATTGTTACAATTGGTTTCTAAATACAAGGCTTATTCAAGTTACATCATTTTCTAAAATCATAACCTCCTATATTCTTTGACTACTCATAGATAATTCATGCTTCTCCACAACTGTCTCATGGAATAGTAACCATGGTCTTTGACAGTTGCTGTGTAACATGATCTCGTGGTGTAACAACAACTTGAGGTGTAACATCAATGGTCTGTAACAACAAATCCTCAAAACATATTTGTGAATTAACAACACACATGTCCATCCTTTGGCCTTGAATTCATGCGAAACACCTGAAAGAAAAAGAGCTAGAGAATTTCTTCCACACTTATCTTGCTTAGCCATAAAAAAAGATATCACTTCATTCATATTTAACAAAAATGGAAAAATAATATGTCGCAACAAGATTTTCTTCTTATAACCAAGAAAGGTGATAATTAGGATGTAAATCTTGTGGGTTCAAAGGTTAAATGGTCCAAAATGGGGGAAAGAGGTATCTAAAGTATGCCCAAAAGCTGCACCCAACATCTCCCCCCAATTGAAGCAATTGCAAGTCCTCATGAAAAATTATTAGATATTGTTGTTGTACCTCCACTGTAGATCTATCAAGTTGTAAGCGTCAGCAGTATCCTCATCAACGAACCTATAACCCTGAGTGGCCATCAACTGATGCGGCTAGGATTCCTCCTCATAGTCACACAACTGATAATGGGGCTAATACTCCTCCATTGGTAGCCAAATCAAAGGATATTTAAACTTGAGCCCTATCTAGAAGGCTCTTAATGATCTCACAATTTGGGCGTACTCTGGGACCCATGTAACAATAACCATGAAGTTTGGAAACCCAAAAGGGTCACCCTCCTGTAGACCTACGATATTGGCCTCAGTGTGTTTAAGGCACCCCATTAGTGCTCGGCTCTTCAGCTGTACAAAGAGGTTGAGGCAGAATCCCACGATTCTCCTTCTGTAGATAGTTGATTTCTCTCTGACATCCGGAGTACTCAAAAATCTCTTAAAATCACGCCTCAACTCTGTAGCCATTCCTGGTTCCACCCTTATCCATAATGTTGCCTTTTCTTCATTGGTGTCCGTTGACTTCATGGCTAGGTGCCATTCTATCTGATTTCTCATGAAAGAAATAAAATCACGCAACTGTAGGTCCCCCATGTAGGAGAAAATGTGCACACCATGTGCAAACTAGCATGCTCACAGATTATATTATGAAGAAACAACTTGCATAGTAAGCTTTGGTCATTAAAATTACAAGCACGGAAAACTTCCAAAAATGCTTAGGTAGAATTACCCAAATACAATATATTTTCATAGACGGCCTTCAACTAAAACAAATAAATCTTTCCCACATAAAGACTGGGTAGGAGGGAGAGGGCCTTCTACACCCTAATAGATTTAGGGCGAGTTCGTACAACTTGTGTTTATCATCTATTAAATCCTGAACTTGTTGCTGTAACAACTGCATTTGCTTCTCCTTCTCCTTCATGGCTTCCTTCTTTTCCCATCTTTCCCATTCTTCTACCAATTTCTTCTCAGCCCATTGTTCCTTGAGTGAATCTACAACTTTCCAATGTTCTTCCAGCGAGATCACTCCCTTTTGTAAGGAGAGTGCCTGCTGTTTCCATTTTTTCAATTATGATATCAATAAAAGTTTCTTCGAACACCATCCTGCTTCAGGACCCTATGTTCCTTCACATGAAATATCACTTGGGGGTGTAACAACATCTTGAGGATTGAGCTACTCTACTTCGGATGTCGGTTTCTGTGTACCAGTTGCTTCGTCAGTAAGTTCTTGTGGTTCAACTCTTTCTTTTTCTTCTTGAGTAGCCTCTGCCTCTATTGATCGTTCTTGTGTAATAGGAGTGTCGTTGACAGGTTCATGTGTATCAGCATCCATGTCGATTACCATGGGATGCTCCATTTCGGCAATTGGTTCTTATGTAACAACAACGTCGTTAACGGGTTCTTGTGTAACAACTTCCCAGGGTTCAGTTTCAAATCATGTCGAAATGGTGTTTGTAGCACAAACTTTTTATCTCACTATTGCTAGATTCCTAACACATGCTGCACATACAGAACCCAGTGTCGTTGCTACCCTCATTTTGTCTATAGCCTCTGCTAAGGTGTCCAGGCTCGGGACCCGTGCTTCTACTTTTCTCTCCTCTAATTTTTTCCTTAATCTTTCATTTTATTTTTCTAAATTTTCAATTTTATGTAGAAAAGGTTGGGTCTCATCCTTACCTAATAGAGGGACCTCTGCCAGATGGGCCTATTCCCCTTGTTTTTGTTTCCCTATGTCCTTGTGCTTTCTCGGCTCCTTTCTGGATGGAGGTGAAGGTTCTGGCTATGAGCTAACTTTCACCCTCTTCTTCGATATCCTTCCACCTATCGGATTCTCTAATGATCTTTCCTTAATTCTACTTCTTGAGGATTGCCCTTGTTATTCAGTCTCCCTAGTTTCCCTTGGAGTGCCATCGGGGATTTCAGCTTGCCTTCGGTGGGAAGTCCTTGTCTTTCTACTCATAAATTCCTCCCAACAATCTTCACAATAGCAAACATGTGCCTTATATTTTCTAGTAGGAAATATGGGAGATTGACCATCTAGCTATGTTGATGGTGGTTTAATAGCGGAAAATGGTAATTGAACACGATCATTTCCATTCCTTCACAAGTAATGTACAGGGTGATGTCTCCCCATGGTTGAGGGAGTGATAACCTGTCAATTCCCCTGCATTTTTTCTCCAATTTCTCTTCTCCTCACAAGAATCTTGACTTAAGGGAGGGGTCATTAATATTTCGGTTAAAACACCTTTTTCCCTTGGCCCGCAATTCTCTTAATCGGGCAATTACTTCTTCCATAACTTCCAGCTTCAACCCCTTAACCTCTGCTTGGTTTCTATCCATGTTTTTAGCAAATTCCATGGCAACCAACTCCTTTGATCCCTTAAGCTGCTCAAAGAACTCAAGTCTCAAACCATCTTGATTCATTAAACATCTGGCATGCCTCAAGGCAATTTTCCAATGCTTCAAACGAATTGGGCTCATGCCGAACTACTTCTCCGCCCATTTCTGTTTCAGTTACTACACTATGTGTTTTCTTTGTTCTTTCTCTAAGAATTTTGAAGTGAGGGTGCAATGCTTCGTTGAGGTTAATATCAGGGTAGTGGGGTATGCAATAAAAGTGGGAATGTCAGATCAGGGGGATTGTATTGCACACATTATGATCTCATTATTGGTCTTGGATCGTGGAGGTCTGGATTACATGTGATTTAATCCTCGGCATGATTGGCATAAAGATATGACAATAATTACAAGGTTTAATAATGATTACAGGGTTTGTGCTTTTAATTTTAGTTTTAAATAGAGATTATGAAATGATTGGCCCTCCCCCCGAGTTTAATGCAACAACCGTACTTGAGCATTAAAGAAAGTTCCATATTAATTGCAATGAATTTTAAACAAAGGAAAAATTGATATACCTTTTGTGTGACGTAACTAAGGTGATGTGGTGAAAAGGGATTGGTGAAAAGGTACCAGCGACATAATTAATTCCAGTGATGACTTGCTGTGTCATTTGCTCTTGTAATAAGATGCTGATGAATGTTATTTATTGCGGCAAATGATTTCACCTGGGTAACTGCTGCAAATTGTCAGTTGTTACACATGTAACAACAAATACAATTGCTAACACTATTTCTACAACAGATTCTTATTTGCATTGCTCTTACAAATACTTACAAAAATTTGAAAAGAACAAGAAAAGAATAAAACTTGTAACAACATATTGTAAGATGTGCATAAGATAAATGATGCTATTACAGAAAGAAAAGAACGTGTAACAACCGCCACATGGTGGTTTTCAACTGTCACAATTTGTATGCTTGCACCCCTATAAGAGGTTTTCACAGTCAGATTCTTATTTACATATTTTTATGTTTTTTTGTTTTGTTTTGTTTTATTGGGTGTAATATGAAGGTCAGAATATGTGACAATCTTGATGAATGAATCCTTTGAAGCGGGTTTGTGATATAGCCAAAGATGGTGCCCATTAGTGAGTAATGGTGTCCTAGCACTATCAATGGTAACTAAATTCATGGTCCCATTGTCAAAGACTGTGTCCACTTCATAAGGACCTAGCCACCTAGTGTAAAGCTTCCCCTTGAAATCCTTGAATCTCAAATCATGTAATAGAGCCCAATCTCCTTTTTGAAACTTCTTCTTTTTAATGAATCTATCGTGCCACTTAGCCCTATGATGTTGAATGATGTCGATTTGCTGAATAACAGCTAGTCTTTTCTCATCTCACTCATTGAGCTGATTCAAGCATTTCTTTTGTCTTGTTGGTAGATCCACGTTCACATGTAGTGCTATTCTTAATGTCTTGATTTCGAACTCTATGGGAAATAAAGGGTTTTTACCATACACTAATTCGTATGGTGAGAATCCTGTAGTATTCCTCCATGTAGTCCTGTATGTTCACAACGTCTCTGGAATTTTATCAGCCCAATTCCTCCCATGGCTGACCACAATCTTGGTAAGAATTTCCTCAATAACCTTGTTGGTGCTCTCCACTTGGCCATTTTCTTGTGGATGATAAGGTGAAGTAATCCTATGACATATTTTGTATTTTTCAACTAGCTTCTGAATCAAATGAGATGTGAATTGGGGCCCTCCATTTATCACTATTTCTCTGGGTATCCCAAAGCAAACAAAAATGTCTTCAAACAAAAAGTCTGAAACAACCTACTCTGTGGCTCTGGTCAATGCCTTCACCTCGACCCATTTTGTGACATAGTCTGTGCAAACTAGGATGTAGGAATTTTTCTGGGACGAAGGGTTAATTGGTCCTACAAAATCCAAGGCCCATTTATCAAATGGATCTAAAAATATTTGAGGTCGTAATGGCATTTCATCTGACTGGAGTGGTTGAACCATTCTCTGGAAACTGTCACATCCCTTCACAAATTTCTTAGCATCCTGAAATATTGTGGGCCAATAGTATCCTGTTGAGAGAACCTTGTATCCTGTCCTCTTATCTGCAAAGTGTCCTCCACAAGGTTCCTCGTGACAAGCTCTAAGGATATCAAAGATTTCATCCTCCCCCATATAGCACTCGGTTTGATGATCTGGCCCAGTGTGATAGAGATTTCCCTCAATCCAAGAATATCTAACACTTTATTGGACAATTCTTTTCTTTTCTCTGGAGGATAGGTATTGTGGAAATCTTCCTGCAACAAGATAATTAGCTATGTCTGCATACCACAGTGAGTGAGTTGAAATAGAAAAAAGGTATTCATCAAGAAAAGAATCTTCAATAGGCATGCATTCATCACCAACATTTAGCCTAGAAATAAAATCAACCACTACATTAACTTTCCCAAGTTTTTCTAGGATTGTTATATCAAATTCCTATAACAATAATAACCACCATGTAATCCTATCATTAGTGACTAGTTTATTCATTAAAAATCGAATGGCAGAGTGGTTAGTGTGTATAAACACTTGATATCCTGTGATGTAGTGTCGAAATTTGTTGATGGCATGCACTACCGCAAGGAACTCTTTTTCTGTCACCATGTAATTGAGTTCATTTGGAGTCAAGTTCTTACTTATGTAATAGATAGCATAAATATTTATTTCCTCCAGCTGGCCCAATACAGCTCCCACAATAGTATCATATGCATCTGTAGCTATGTGAAACGGCAGACTCTAGTTTGGTCCTTGAAAAATAGGAGTTGTTGATACACATTTCTTTAATTCCATAAAGACCTGCTTGCACTTCCTTGTCCAAAAAAATTCCACATATTTCGTAAGTAAGGAGAATAAAGGAGATGAAATCTTTGAATTTTTTCTATAAACCTCCTATAGTACCCTGCATGACCCAAAAAACTATGTACCTCTTTCTGTGTCTTGGGAATTGGGATTTTCAAGATTACCTCTATCTTAGCAAGGTCTACTTTAATCTTGTCAGCAAAAATAAGATGTCCCAGCACAATCCCTTCATTCATCATCATGTGACACTTTACAGTACTCAAACAAAAATTAGTCTCCACGCATCATTCTAATAATTTTTCTAAATTAACTAATGTTGTTTCAAAGGCATCACCGTAAGGTGTAAAGTCATGCATGAATATTTCTAGACAATCATTCAATAGATCTGAGAAAATTCCCAATATTTCCCTTTGGAAAGTTGTTGGCGCATTACAGAGTTCAAAAGGAAGAACCTTGTATGCAAAGGTTGCCCAAGGGAAGGTAAAGTTTGTTTTATCCTGATCTTCCAAGGCAATCTGTATCTAGTTGTAACTACTAAACTCGTCCAAAAATGAAAAAAGATTATTCCCGGACAATGTATCAAGGACCTGATCTATGAATGGCAGAGGGAAATGGTCCTTTTGGGTGGCTTTGTTGAGTTCTCTATAATCTACACAGACTCTCCACTTGCCATTCTTTTTAGGGACAATGACAAGTGGGGATACCCATTGACTATCAGAAATTGGATAAATGAAGTTGGCATTTAGGAGTTTCTGCAGTTCTTCTTTCACTACCTCCTTTAGTGCAAGATTAATTCGTCACTACAGTTGTCTAGCTAGATTGCAGCCATCCTTTAAATAGATGTGGTGAGTGCATAGGTTGGGATGGTTCCTTTTCATGTCTATATAATCCCATGCAAACACTTTTTTGTACTTCCGTAACAACTATAACAACAATCTGATTTGCTAAACAGTCAGGTTTGGATTGACATTTAGATATTTACCTAGTTCTATTTCAATTGGATTGTTGTTGATGTTTGGAGTGGTCTTCATTTGTTCAAAGATCAGGTCTTCTACAACATCTTCCTCCCCCGAGTCCTCAATAGAAGTAAAAAAAAGTGAATTACTAATAAAACTATTTATGATATCATCTTCTGTCTCATCCTTGAAGTACTGGGCTTTCCCGAGGGTGAGAAGTGGTTGGGAGTAATATGATTCAGGTTCGAATTCATCCCACAATGGGTTTCCCGAATCCATACTTAGTTTTGTTGGGGGGAAGAGAGTAAGGTGCTTTGTGGCCTAGCCATCTGAAATTATCATAGACCTAGACCTGCATCCTATGAATACGTTTGCAGTGGCAAGCCAAGGCCTCCCTAGAATTAAAGGATGCCCCCCATGTTTGATTTAGTTTGTAAAATAAGGAAGTTAGCTGGATATCTCCAAGAATCCACTGTGATCACTACATCTTCTAACACTCCCTCAGGTTTGACACAGGACTTGTCTGCTAATTCCAACACCGTAGGTGTGTGTCTTATTCTGTGTAACCCCGAGGTGGTGAATAGATTCTTAGTCATTACATTAATGGATGCTCCTAAATCAATCAATGTATTGGTAATGGGCTTGTCATCGATGTAAACAGTGACCGTGGGATTTCCTGGATCATTATATTTGGTTAAGAAAGGTTGATCAGTCATTAATTCAGAAAAATTTCCCATCACATGAATAGTAGCAGGCTCCTTAGGCTTCCTCCCAGGATTTTTAACACAAAGATCTCTTACTGTTTTTTCATAAATAGGTACATATTTAATAGCCTACAGTAGAGGAATCCATATGTGTAAATTTTTTAACTCCCTAAGGAAATCAAATTCTGGTTGTGAAGTCATCCCATCTTTGGCTAATCTTTGGGGATATGGAGGATCCTTAGTTATCATAGTCGATTCAATTGTTATAGGTGTATCAATTTTACTTGAATGGGATGTTATAGGTGCAACAATCCTTTCTAAGTTAGTTGTTACATGTGTGACAACATCTTCAAGATCTGTGGTATCTTCTCTGGATGACTCACACTCTTCTTTAGTAATAATAAGAGAGTGTTTTAGGTTAATCACTTTCCCTAATGGAAGACGAATTTAGTTACATCTGACAAGAGTGATGTAATAAGTCTGGAAGGTAGTTGGGGCCTCAATGTTCTAGGTTACCTTATTGTTTGGGTTAGAGTTAGTTTGTAAAAGTAATTGGGATCATATAGGAGGTGTAGCAGCAGGTGTTTGAAGATGTGGCATTTGTAATTGTTGTTTCATTGCAATTACAGGAGGGGCTAAACCTAGGGAATATCCTCTCCAATTCTGAGTCCAAGGATATGGCTAACATGGAAGGTATTGTAAAGGTGGAGAGGGAAACCGTTGGTTCCAAGGTGAAGGAAACTGTGCTGGAGAAGGAGTAGAATACTGCCAAGGGAATTGTTGAGCATTATATATATTATCTCATGAAAGAAGAGAAGTCTTGAGACATAGTCGGGGGTTGTGGTTGCCATGGTTTCATGGATCCAATGAAATAGGAAGACTGGACTTCCTTGCTTGATTCTTTGAGCACCGCTTTTAGTCTGGGAAGCTCCGGGAAATAACCTGTAGAATGTTCTAGATCACAAATGTTGCACAAGCTGATGCTATTTGCTTTGCATTCCTTTAGGGAATGCTTCTCCCTATATTTAGGTCATAACATAGCTAAAGTTGTATTAGCTTCATCTTGTGCTTTCTTCACTCGTGTCGTCATTATTTGAGCAGATAAGGTACTAAGGAGATCAGTTTTAAGGTTTTTGAACATATTTCCGATCTCAGCTCTGGTCACATCTCCATTTGCAGATTTATGTATTATGATAGAGGCATCCTGTACCATGATTATTCCTCTCAATGACCCTTTCGAGCATCTTAGGTAGAGATTTATTATCTCATCAAATGATTCTTAAGATATATTTCCCTTTCCTAGTAGATTTAGGGTATCAAGGAAGTCATCTCTCATTCCCCTTATGAATATGGTTTTCAAGATTTATGGATCTAAATCACTATGTTTAGATCTCTACAGGTTATAATGGAATCATTCCACATAATCCTCCAAGATTTCTTCCTCCTTTTGTGTCATCCTAAATATTTCTTCCCTGAGGTCCCTGGTCCAACAATAGTCTTGATACCTGGATAGGAATGTAGCTTTCATGTCACCCCATGTCCGAATAATAGCATAGCCTAGTCCCATAAACCATCTCAGTGCTGCTCCTTTTAGAGTAGCAGGGAACAATTTCAGCTTTTGAGCATCTGAATTATAATCATAGCTCTTGCACAAGACATCAAATTCAAACAATCATTCCTTGAAACGATGGAAGAGGTAACAAAGGAATTTTTTTCATGGGAGCTTCACCCCTTATATCATCTATTGGGAACTCAAAGGTGGTAATGGTGGCATCTGTATTGTTGTTGTTATTGTTATTGTTGTCCCCCATTGTTGATCCTCCTGAATCTTATTGTGATGAACTTCCTTCTTCAGATTGTGTAGGTGATTGTCTTATGGGTGAAGATTCGTGAGACGATAGCTTAGGTTGCTCTGGGGCTGGCTGTTTCACTACACTGCCCGAATCTGGATATTGATAAGTAAATGAATGCTCTTTTGATTCAGGCCCTTGGTGTTCCCCACTAGTTTCCCCTTGGCCCTCAAAACTATGGTCCTAACTACTAGTTTCCCCATGTTGTTCTTGAATTGAGTCTATGGTTTTGGGACTGGGTACACTAGTTTGAGGATGATGAGGTCCGGAGACAAAATAACTAGATGGTTATAGCCTTACTATGGGGGTAACAAATTTTTATGGCCCTGTTTTTCTTGTATCCCTCTGTGATTTTGATTGTTCTTTCTCTGCTTTTGAGATTAGCTCTTGAATAAATGTTTTTCTCCCCAAATTTGCGCTCTTCTTATTCCTTTTATGAGATGTTTTTCCTGTGATTTATTAGAGTGGTTGTGTTTTGGTATCTCTACTACTCCTACACCTTACACATGGACCGTATGTGTGTTTATTTCACACCATAAGTGTCTCAAGTTCTATATTGGTGAGCCCACTCAGATATATTAGAGCAATGTGCAGGTTCTTACCTCTCGTTACCACCCAGCACCTATAAAGCTGAAAACACGTCTAAAGAAAATCAAAAAATTTCACACACCCTAAGTGTCCTAATGATCACAGTGGTGAGCCCGCCCAGGTATGTTAGAGCGATGCACATGTTCTTACCTCTTGTCTTACCACCCAACACTTATGCACTAGAAACACTATATTAACATGACACACTTGGCTAAATATATCGTCAACTACCTTCCCCGATAAAGGTGCCAAAATGTTGTGCCGGTTTAATCACTATTTACTTGATTGAACCGCAACCATTTAATTGTCAACCAAGCTAGGTCTCTTTATCTCAAAGGTGTCTTCACTATCTATTCCAATACATAATAGCCAAGGATAGAAGTAAATAACAGAAAGAAATGCTGCTGAACCAATTGCAGAAATTAAACACTCATGTAGAAAAAAAAAAAAAAAACATTATATAGGAATGAAATCACACTTCATGTTTTACCAAGAAATGGGCATGCCACACATAATATCAATGACTAAACCAGCTAATCAAATATTATAGCTTAAATCAATCCTATGTAACAACATATCATAAATATGAAAAACATAAGTAAATCTGCTCTATGAATTATACAACGACAACAATAACTTCACACTTGCAAAAAAGAAATAATTAATCTACTACTACAACTACTATTGCAATCCCTACTAAAGAGGAGGGCCCTTCCTCCCTAGCAGGGCACAAGGATGAATTAAGAACTAGTTAGGAATTCAACACAGAATCTGTAAAATCATCACCAACGATGTTCTTGTATTAAAATAGCTGTGAATTACATAATCAAAATGATGGTACTATCTCGTGTTTCCTGTTCCTTCCATGGAACTGAATTCTTTTATAAAGTTTACATGCCCAAAATAGGGAACATATCAGTCATGAGAATCTTACGATTCTCATGCTAATTGATATTAAAAGAAAATAGTTTCTAAATACAAGGCTTATTCAAGTTATATCATTTTCTAAAATCATAACCACCTAGATTCGTTGACCACCCATAGATATTCATGCTTCTCGACAGTTGTCTCGTGGAATAGTACCCATGGTCTTTGACAGTTGTGGTGTAACAACATCTCGCAGTGTAACAACAACTTGAGGTGTAACAACAATGGTGTGTAACAACAAATCCTCAAAACATATTTGTGAATTAGCAACACAACTCTCCATCCTTTGGCCTTGAATTCATAGGCAACACCTGAAAGAAAAATAGCTAGAGAACTTCTTCCAAACTTACCTTGGTTATCCATAAAAAATATATCACTTCATTCATATTTAACAAAAATGGAAAAATAATATGTTGCAACAAGAGTTTCTTCTTATAACCAGGAAAAGTGATAGTTAGGACATAAAGCTCATGGGTTCAAAGGTAAAATGGGAAAAAATGTGGGAAAGAGGTATCTAAAGTATGCCCAAAAGTTGCACCCAACAACAGTGTAGGTGGAGAACTCCGGTAGCGTCCATGCTTATTTGGTTATTTTTTGTTGGTTATGAGACCCACATTCATGATTGGAATATGACATGGGGGTTATTGACTGAGGAGAGACTTGGCTTATGAAATCTATGGTCGGGTGGAATGTGGTAGTCCCATCTAGGGTTGGTTTTTGAATTCATTAATGATAATTTCATTCCCTTGGTTTTCATGTGTAAATGTACTGGTTTATATGTGGATTTTATGGCTGATATATTTACAATATTTATGTTGTTACTATGTTGGTTATATGTATGTTTTATGACATCAGCTATGTATGGCTCTCAGTATGTTTTTACTTGTAAATAAATGGACAACGTATCTATGACGTAATAGATGATAATTTAGCAAAATATGTGAGGGAAGAATGGTTCTTAACGATTCTCAGATAAGTATGAGATCCCTATGCTTAATTATGTTGTTTGCACATGTAGATTACATGTTTGCAATATGATTGACGAAATGTCTGTCATGGCTAGTAGGGGTCTGGTTAAGACCTTGTTTAACTAATTTCTTCTACTTCATTTTTTCCCTGTTATTTCACTGCTCTTAAGATGTCATTCATTATGGATAGTGACCTAGGATTTGGTCTTGAAAAAGTGGCTCAAATCCCGAGGACACTGGCACAAAACTGGACAAATTGGTCCTGGATGCAGGCATGCAGGCCCATGAGAGCGTCCAAAGGTCCCTGGATGCTGGCATTCCCATAGCATGAGAGCATCCAAAGGGAAAGTGATTAGGATTTTCAGTGGGACCCAAGTGCAAGTTGCCTAAAGTGTTGCCATGGTTCTCAAGGGTCATGTAGCTGATGTGGAAGGTGTGTGTGTTGTGTTTCTATCAATTCCATTTCCTTAAGGTCACATAGGAGGTCGAATCCAACCATAGTAGCCTCTCATCACATTTTTACCCTAGTTGGCTGGTTAGTTGGGTAGATGTGGGAGGAGCGTGTTACAAAGTGGTATCAGAGCATGATTCACCCCTCAGACTCGATGGAATGTGTGTGTTGGTCAGGAATACATGTTAGTTCATGTTTGTCTCTTACACTTGCATTCCATGTGCTTGTTGCATTGCATAATGTTTATCATGGTTGTAGTGATGTTTTCATAAGGAACTTGACATTGTTATTGTGGAGTGAATCGTCATGAGGGTATGACTAGTTACATGTTGTTATATGTTGCTTGGTTACATTCTTGTATGTTAGGTTGCATTATTGTAGGTTTGGTTACAAGTATTGTTCACTTATGCTTGATTACATGCGTCCATGTGTGTGTGTGGTTGCTTACCATTGCTTATGCATGTTAATGTTGCATGTGGCCATGTGTACAGTGACGTAATAGTTGTTGTTGTCATGCATGAGGTCATGGTATGTGTAGTCGATATGGTCATGCATTGATGATTAGATTCTAACTAGAATGATGTTTATGTGTTGATGCACTTATTTGTATATGTATATATGTTATGATTATGTTATACATGTATCACGCTAATTTGGATGATCTTGCAGATGAGATAACCTCCCCAAATTATAATGAGGTACATTAGTTTGTTATGATTTGGTTTATCTAACATATTATGCCTTGCAAGAAGTGTTGCACTAAAATTTGTCACCATGACTATTTGCAGTTAGTATGGCTCCATCAACTGTCATACTATCCTCCTTGGCAAGTCTTATACCTCTGCTCTTCATATCAAACTCCAAAAAGAGAGAAAGTCCTTAAAAATCTATATAACTCTGGGTACACAGATTCTCTTAGCCTTACCTGCGTGTACGCACCTCAAGTTCACAATACCTGCGTACTTGTACGCTCTGTCTGTAAAGAGGAGGGTGCGTACTCCTGTAAAGGTCAAAAGGCGCAAGTTTTACTCCAAAAAAGTTACTTGTGGTCAATTCTAGAGCATTCTAGAAGATGGTTTGACATGTATTGAGCGCCTCCAGATGGTTCATGCATCCCAATGAAAGAGGAACTTATCCCATGAAGAGGGGAGCTATCCCATTGAAAGAGGGGCTTATCCCATTCATGGTGGACCTGATTAACTTCCTCCAAAGCACTATAAATACAGGCATTGGGCCAGAGGGAGGGGAGGTTGATAGCTGAACATTCCTAAGGGTAGATGCTGCTGAAATTAGGACTCCCTTATAGAGCTTGAGAGGAGACATTCCCATCATTTCTTAGCTTCATTTGGAAGTGGGTGAGCTGATCAAAGTAAAGGAGAACTCTTGCTGGACCCTGGGAGGGACTTACACAACACCAAGGCACTGGTTGTAATGGTTTCTTTTGTTTCCACTTAATACAATTAAGCTCATTTTTCTCAACAAGTTGTTCTACATAATTTGTTTCATATACTCCTTGGTCTTTATGATGAATATGTTTTATTTTATGGGTTATTCAGGTGCTATGTAATCGTTTGCTTGTTAGTGAATGCAGGTTTCGAAGAGAAGGAGGAGCTCATCCGAATCGGAGAGGCTGGACTGCTATAAACAGCGTGGGACTAAAGGTATGTTTTGAACACCTGATTACTTGTATTCTAAATGCATATTTAGGGAAAGATAGTGTTTAATTGTCTTGTTTGTCACTAGAAAGCCTTAGCTTCTAGGGAGGTCGGTTTTGTCCGCAAAATTGACTCTTTCCGCATGACAAAATGGCGACTCCGCTGGGGAATCCATGGATTTGATTGATTTCTCTTTTGTTTGATACTTTGATTTGAGAAAAGTCGATTTCTTTCTGGTTTTTGGCTGATTGACTGTGAATTTGGGTGGAATAGCTTAGGGTTAAGTTAGTTTTTTATTTTTCTTGGTTTTGCTAGCAGTACGCACCCTCTGAGTTAAGCACAGTGCGTACTTGTATGCACTGCAGCTTTGTACACAGAGCGTACACGCACCTGTGCAAACAGGTTGCCTGCGTACCCTGTCAAAAGTTGAGAAAATTTCAATTTTTTCCTTTTTGCCTCTTAGATTTTGTTTATAATTTGTTTTTCCTGCCCAGATCCACTGGTTACCTGTCAGAAGTCTTCATCTAAGCTTGTTTCATTAGTATCAAGGGTTTTAGTGAAATTCATAGAAGTTCTAGCCCTAGGGTTTGATTTTTGCATTGGTCCTGTAGTGACTTTGGTTTTAGAAGTTGTAAAACCTTGGATATCCCTGGTCTTTTCAGTCTTCTTAGGAGTCGGACCTTTCATAAAATCCACCTGTGTGAGAAACCTACCTTTGTGTTGTCTCTTTGCGGAATTTCGACAAAGCTTGTTTGTTAAAGCTGTGAATTTCATTCTTAAGAAAAAGAACAAAAGATTTTGATTTTTGTTTTTGACTGGTTTATGATTCTGCATGAACTAGTCCTTGGTTGAATTGTAACTGAGTAAAACATCCTGGAATCATACTTTGTAGGCTTTTGCCTCGTTAGGTTTGCTTTTAGGTAAATTTCTCATTAGATTTGCTTTTAGGTGAAATTGATTTGATTGTCATAGATTTTTAAATTTGATTTTTGTTAAGTAGTTTTACATGCTTTGTTAATATAGGAAAAAATACAAAAAAAATCTCTTTTGAAGAAAAGTTTGTTTTAGTAGCATTTGAAGTCTTTGAAAAGAAAAAGGAATTTTCGTGAAGTAATTAGTGGTCATGTGTTGTATGCTTTGGAAAAGATAAAGAGATTGTTTCTTTGATTTTCATTGCCAAGAAAGTTGTCTTTATATCAATTTTGCATTCTCCAACTCTCTTAGCTAGGGAATTCATTGAAAAAAGAAAAATAGTATAAATCATCCTAAGTGCATCTTTTTAGTGGATTTGAGTCGAGTCTACACACCATCAGTTTCATCTCCACTACCTTTTGTCCTAAAGAAAAGCCATAAAAATTAACGCTTAAAGTAAAATTAACTTAGTAATTTTTTATTTACTAGGGCTCTGAAACACCAATATAGATCAGGCTAGTGTCTTGGAGTAGGAGAGTAATTAACTCTCCAAGACAACAAAACCAAACAAGTAGCTCATCTTGTGGTAGGATAAATCCAGC
Organism: Pinus tabuliformis; assembly: GCA_031772625.1. NCBI lineage: Eukaryota > Viridiplantae > Streptophyta > Pinopsida > Pinales > Pinaceae > Pinus > Pinus tabuliformis. The sequence continues at coordinate 12,321,758 of CM062820.1, read as the reverse complement.
TGTTACATTTATGCTCTGGGAAAGCTCCTCTTAAAGGAGAAGCACGAGACCGTGTCCGAACCAGTGAGGGGATCAATCCTCCTTCATTGGGAAAGACGCCAGATACGCACGTACTACAAACGGTAAACCTCGGATTATTTTTGAGGAGCCTGGGGTCACTTGTCGGTAAACCTTGGATTATTGTCAAGGAGCCGGCAAGGGGATTGAGCTTGTTACTCTGCCCTTGCGTGCTATCGAGTCGTAGACTGTTCCCCCAGGTATATTTGTTGATGTTGGTGACCTTAGTGACCATTATCTTTAGGGTTCTACCCAAGGTGACGGTGGAGGGAAGATCCCACTGTACCTGGAGCAGATGTCGGCTAGACTCACTTGGATTTTCCGGGGGGTTCACTTCACTCGAGACGGTTAAAGTGGAGGAACTTGTGCCAGTCTATTCATTAAGCAGGTTGCCGGGGTAACTGTTCCACCCACCACTTCTGTACTGAATTCGGCGATGTTGGGCTTCATCACCAACTAGTGTTTTCGGTCCGGAAGGCTACTGTTTGTGTATGGTTTGACGCCCTAGATTCTTTAGGCGTGTGACTCGAATTTGTTTGGTTCTTTAGAGACTTTAGGCGGTTTGCTTTGAGATTTTACTTTGTTTGCGTGTGCAGTAGTTAAAAGTTTTTAACTGTGGCTGAATTACCGAGACAGTCCCGTAGACTTCGGGGCCAGTCTCCTGAGATTGTAACCATGGCCGATTTGTTGAGGAAGTCCTGTACTTCGGGGCCAACCTCCTGAAGACGTCCCAGGTCATTACGAAGGTTTGAGAGTCCTTGTAACTCCTAGTGGCAGTAAAGTATATTCACCTGAAGAAGGAGAGTCTTCGTTGGTAGTCCATCCAGATTACCAAAGTCTAGAAACAGGTTATAATCCTGAAACTATTGTAGTGTCTGAGCTTGCTGGTAGTTTTTCATCTACTAGTGATATAGGCGAAGAACCTGAGATATCTGAACCTGTTACTCCAACTTCTAGTGCTCCTGATTCACCTAGGGTAGAAAGAGTCATTACCAAAAATCTTCCTTCTGGTTTGATAGCTATTGAAGAACTTGCTCCAGAAGAAGAAATAGGCGTCCCTATCCCTGAAGATCAACCTACTATTGATCTAAGGGAGCGTGAATCCATTTTTTACAGTCCACCTAGAAGTACTACTTGGTATCTTTCATTAACTAATTATTTGGACAACTCAGGGTCAAGTTTTTCTCCACCTCGTACTCCTTATCCACCCGAAGGTATTTATACTCCTGTAAATATGTCTGGTCAGTCGTCTATGTTTACTCAATCTCGTGAATCTTTCTTGTACGGCGGTCCTTCTGTTCCCTCTGGGTATCAGTCACTTTCTGGTACTTTTGCGGGAGCATCTCCTCAACCCATTGAACATGGGTCATTAACTGGAAACAATGGTAATAAACCGTTGGGCATAGGAGACATTTACATGATGTCAGGTTCAATTCCCAGTTCTCAACCTCAAGGTGGCCAGTTACCGCCTGGGGGGCAGCCTCAATTAACGCTTGGGGGGCAACCTCAAGGTACACAAATTGCGTCTGGGGGGCAACCTCAAGGACAGTATGTACCCGTGGTGCAATACATTCCTCAAGGTCAACCCCAGCCTCAATATGTACCCCAAGGTCAACCTCAGTATCAATTTATACCTCAAGGTCAACCCCAGTATCAGTACTTACCTCAAGGGTATCTACCCCAAGGTCAGTACTCGAGTCAAGGTTATCAACCACCCCAAGGTCAATTTTATGTTCAAGGTACGGGAAATGTACCTTTCAATTATCAATCCTACCCTCAATCCGGTTATGGATCTCAATATCCTCAACCTGTTATGGGTCAATACCCCGGAATAAACATAGTGTGGGATCCATAGCAAGTTCAACAGGTATTGCAGCCAAGTGTACAGTTGTCATCTCAAACTGGACAACCCTTAGTTTCTGGTTCACCCCAGCAACCAGTCCAGTCTAATGTTCAAACTTCTGTACCTTCGGTATTTTCTCAATCTAGGCCAATTGCACCTAGTACTCCATCTCAAACGACTGCTGCAACTACCGCAACATCTGTTCAGTCTACCACACTTACTTCTGGAGTATCGACAGCTCCGATTTCTACTGTCTCTGTAACTACTCCTCAGACATCTTTACCATTGTCTGGATCCATGATTCAAACTACGGTTCAGATGCCTGTGTTGGCATTTTGGCACAGGTGTGGCGCTACGATCCAGGTGTTGTCCTTGATGGCAACTCTCTTTGATGACAGATCTCAGTGCAGACTACAAGTATGAAGAGAAATTTCATATACGCAGGTTCATTAAGCCCAAGTTGCGTATACATGCAAGTCCTCTATACACTAAGTCGTGGATACGCGGGTTCGCTATATACGAAGTCGCGTATACACGCAGCTACATGAACAGAAAAGTGCGTACATATCGAGAAGCTTCCCTTTGGTCCGTGGTAGTTAGTCCTCGGTACTTGAACCTATGTCTTTGGACCAAAGTATCTCGACAGACGTGTTGATCCCTAGTTTTGAAGTTGATGGTATTGGATTTCTATGGTTTTGGCCCTTGGTATTGAGCAAGGCCTAAGGCTATATAAGGAGAAGAAGATCATTAGGCAAGCACAATTGAAAAGTCTTGAATATCTGAAAAAGAAAGAAATCTGGTATGCAGGTTCTGGGTTGCTTGATCTAAGCTAAGGAGAGATCACACCGGTTGATGGAAGACTAGATCTAAGGGCAGATCAGGATATAATGGTTTGAAATGCACTATTATGATATGGTTGATTATGCGAATTTCTAGATCTGCATACTGACGCAATGTTATGTTCTGGGTCTAACTGATGTCTGGTATAACTGCAAGTTAAGAGAATTTATTTTTAGATCTGTACGCAGGTTGTCTTCGGTAAAAGCGCGTGTATACGCGGGTTTCTCTCATTGAAGTAGCGTATATCTTTTGAAGTTTGATTTTTGGGGTTGCAGTTGGGTCTGACTGCTATTGCAGAGTTCTGTAGTCTGCTCTGTGTTCTGGTGACTGGTGTTGACAGGGTTTCAGTGGTTCAGTGATTCAAAGATTGATGATGCTAGTATTGGTTTTTTGTGCTTCAATATGAAAGTTGAATGAATTGTGGTCTTCAGATTGTAGTGTTGTGCTTCAGGAATATCCAGTTTGAAAATGTATGAAAAGTGGTACCTGAAGGAAAGAAGATTGTAGGCCAGCACCTACGTACTAGTATCTTAGCTAGTACAAGAGCAAAGGGGGTTGGAGCTCCCTTCCAAGGAAGTTTGGAGAACGAGAGAAGGTTGAAGCCTTCTGCAGGTTGTAGCCTGCGTACTGGTATAAGGCTGCACCAGTACAAAAGATTGTAAACTGAAGTTTCATATTAAAGAAAGATAGAGACGACTTGCAGCAGGTGGTTTTCACCCACATTGGGTTTCCACCTTATATCATGGTGTTCATGTGTGTGTTTTCTGTGTGATGATCTATTCTGTTATACTGCACCTATTTTACTATCATGGTTAATAATGTCCTAATGCATTTACTGAAGATAAGCTACTGAATCATAAGTTTTTCTTGTTATACGCTGGTTGCTTTAGACACAGTAGCGTGTACCCGCTGTTTCACTTGACTGAAGTAGCGTATATGTTTCTGAGCATAAAATGAAAAAGTTTTTCTGATAATACTGATTCACCCCCCCTCTCAGTATTATTTCCAACAATTGGTATCAGAGCAGGTCCTTCAGAGAAGCTTGATCGCTTGAAGGTAGATCGTTCATCATGAGCAACTACGAAAGAGAAGCATCAATCAGGCCACCGGTTTTTGATGGGACAAATTTCAATTATTGGAAGGTAAGAGTTACTGCCTATCTTCAATCTCTTGGTACAGAAGTTTGGGACATCGTAGAGACAGGCTACACTTTTCCTTCAGCTACTCCTACAGATGCAGCCGAGAAAAAGAAGTATGAAACAAATGCGAAAGCAGTCAGTACCCTATTAGGATGTATATCCCAATCGGAATTCATGAAGGTAATGCACTATAAATCCACAAAAGAAATATGGGACAAAATTGTCACGAGCTATGAAGGAGACGAACAGGTAAAGCGTGCTAAACTTCAAACTCTCAGGATTAAGTATGAGACTCTCAGAATGTATAATGATGAAAGTGTGGCTAACTATTTCCTTAGGGTAGATGAGATTGTTAATTGCATGAAAAACTTGGGTGAAGAAATAAAAGAGGCTATTGTGGTTGAAAAGGTTTTAAGATCATTGTCCCCCAAATTTGAATCTAAAGTGTCTGCAATAGAAGAAAAAGAAAATCTACAGATTCTTACTATGTCTCAGCTTCACGGAATTCTAACTGCTTATGAAATGAGAAAAGGAGGTCCATCAGATAGAAGAGAAGCTGCTTTCAAGGCTTCAAGCAAAGAAGATTATTATGAAGCAAGTCACGTGCTAGAAGATGAAGAAGAAGAATCAAATTTTGTCAGAAATCTTCAAAGGGGTTCTGGAAGGTTTAGAGGTAAGTTACCTTTTAAATGCTTTGCTTGTGGAAGAGTAGGTCATTATGCTGCCAAATGTCCTCACAAAGATAAGAATGACAAGGGAAAGGAACCTGTTAAATGGAACAAGAAACAGAATGAAAAGAAGAAAAGCTATTACACTCATGAAGATAGTGATGGTCTTTCAAATAGTGACGAAGATGAACAGGGTTATAGATATAAACTTTTAATGGCTTTTGAAGATGATGACTACATGGATGCTATAGATGTAGAAGGCTTTTATGAAGAAATGAATAATCTCAAAGTTTGCTTAGAAGAGAAAAGTGCTATTATTGATTCTCTACAATGTCAACTGGCAGAAAAGGAAAAACATCTTGAAAAATTGGAATGTGAGATTGTTTGTCTTAGAAAGGAGATTGAGAAAACAAAAGCAATTAATCTTAAATTTGTTAAAGGATCTGAAACCTTGGATGAGATTATCAATGTGTAGCGTTCTCCTCTAATCAAGACAGGTCTGGGATATAATGGAGAAACATCTCAAGCTTCTACCTCTAAAAGTTATCTTGATGCAGCAAGGAGGAGCGAACAAAGACCGTTTACCTCAAGAACAAATAAAGACTATCAAGAAGTTCAGGGACAAGCGGCCTTAAGGACAAACAGAAGCTACAATCAGCCACAGGTAAAATCTTCCCAATTTGCCCCAAGAATGGATGTCAATAGAAGCTACAATCGGTTGGATGATAGATCTGATTATCAGAGAAATTTCTTTAATGGCCAATGCTTTTCTTGCCATAACTTCGGTCACAAAGCAGCTCAATGTGTTGCCTACAAGACAATCATGACTAGAGAAGCTCAAAAGCAAGGGAGAATGACTGGAACCATGAAAAGGACTTATAACAACTTTTCGGTTCTTGAAAATGAAGTTGAATGCTCTATTTGTAATAACTTTGGTCATGAAGACTCTGAATGCAGGAGCAGGTTCCGGAAGACAACTCAGAAGGAACAAACCTCAAATGTCAGAACATGGAGAATAAAGGAACCGCAACCAGAAAGATGTGGGATAGCCTTTTATGCAGAAGGTCAAGAAAGTCTATGGTACATTGACAGCGGATGTTCGAAGCATATGACAGGGGACAAAGAAAAGCTTGAGTCATATACCGCATTAGAAAAGGGGAAGAAAGTTTCTTTTGGAAACGATATCTCTGCAGCCATAAAAGGAAAAGGTGTTGCTCCATTGAAAGAGAAGGTCAAAGCTGGAAATGTTTTGTATGTTGATGGATTGAAGCATAATCTTCTGAGTGTCAGTCAGATGTGCGATCAAGGAACAGAGGTAATATTTAGATCAAATGGATGTTGTGTTCGTGATCTTGATACAGGTAAAACAGTGATCAAAGGAAGAAGGACTCCAAATAATCTATACATATTTGAAGAAAGACCACAACAATGCTATTTGAGCAAGGATGATGAACACTGGCTATGGCATCGGAGGTTGGGGCATCTAAGCTTTTCACAAATAAGGAAAGCATGCAAATATCAGGCAGTTCGTGGTCTTCCAGATATCAAAATTCCAGACAACACTATATGAAAATCTTGTCAGTTTGGAAAGCAAACCAGAACTAACTTTCTAGAGAAGGAAGGATCAGCCAGCATACCTCTTGAGCTAGTCCATACAGATGTATGTGGTCCTTTTAGGAAAAGGACACCTCGAGGAGAAGAATATTTGATATTATTCATTGACGATTTCTCCAGGTTTGTCTGGTTAGGGCTTATGAAGCACAAAGATGAAGCATTCGAAAAATTCAAATCCTTCAAAGCCTTGGTTGAAAATGAATCAGGACACAAAATTAAGTGCCTCAGATCTGACAGAGGTGGGGAGTTTACCTCAAACGAATTTTTCGATTTCTGTGAAGAACATGGGATAAGAAGAGAATTCTCTACAGCTAGAACTCCTCAGCAAAATGGGGTTGTGGAAAGAATGAACATAACAATCCAACAAATGGCTCGTGCTATGCTTGATGAATCAAGTACTCCCGCAACTTTCTGGGGTGAAGCTGCACATGCTGCGGTTATTATTCTTAACAAAACAAATGTCCGAGTAAACAACACTCAAACACCTCATGAGCTCTGGAGTGGTGAGACTCCTTCGGTGAAGCACTTCAAAATCTTTGGGAGCAAATGTTATATTAAGAATACTGATGAGCAACTTGGAAAACTTGAACCAAGAGCAGATGAAGGCATTCTTCTTGGTTATTCTCCACATAGCAAAGCATACAAGTGCTACAATAAAAGACTTGGCAGAATTGTTGACAGCATTGATGTAGTGGTTGATGAGAAGGGATATATTCCTAGGCAAGTTCATCATGAAGACATTGAAGAAGATGAAGGCTACCCTCAAAGGCAGAATGATGAAGAAGAAGAACCTCAAGAAGAACCAGAGGAGCAGACAAGAATAGAAGAGAAGACTCCATCCAGATATGTTCAAAAGAATCATCCAGAATCTCAGATTGTGGGGCAGAAAGAAGCAGGAGTACAAACAAGAAGAACAATTGCAGAAGCTTCAAGCTATTTGGCATTACTCTCTTCCACTGAACCACAAAATGTGAAAGAGGCATGCAAAGATGAATGCTGGGTCAAAGCAATGGATGAAGAACTTGAGCAGATCGAAAAGAACAACACTTGGGAATTGGTTCCTATACCAAAAGATAAAAATGTCATAGGGACAAAATGGGTCTTCAAAAATAAATTGAATGAAAATGGAGAAGTAATTAGAAACAAGGCCAGACTTGTTTGTAAAGGGTATGCGCAGCAAGAAGGAATAGATTTTGAAGAGACCTTTGCTCCTGTTGCAAGACTTGAGGCCATCCGAATGTTCCTTGCTCTCTCAAGCTTTCAAAACTTCAAGGTATTTCAAATGGACGTGAAATCAGCCTTTCTGAATGGAGACTTAGAAGAAGAAGTATATATTGAGCAGTCAGATGGTTTCATTCTTGGGAATGATCCAAACCTTGTATGCAGATTGAAAAAGGCTCTCTATGGTCTCAAACAAGCTCCAAGGGCTTGGTACTATCGATTGGACAAATATCTTCACCAACAAGGTTTTTCAAAAGGATCAGCAGACAACAATCTCTATATAAAAGTTGAAAATAACAGATTGCTAATACTTGTTGTTTATGTAGATGATATTATCTTTGGCAGCAATGAAGAGACTATGAGTCAAAACTTTGCCTTGGTTATGCAGAAAGAATTCGAAATGTCACTACTTGGAGAATTGACATACTTTCTTGGATTGCAAATCCAACAAAATGAAGGAGGCATCTTCTTGTCTCAAACCAAGTACCTCAAGCAGATCTTGAAAAAGTATGGCATGGAAGATTCAAAGCCAGTATGTACACCCATGGTTACAGGATGCAGCCTCAGTGCAAATGATGAATCAGCAGCAGTTCATCAACCAACTTATAGATCCATGATTGGGAGTTTGCTTTATTTGACAGGTACCCGACCAGACATCATGCATGCAGTCGGAATAGTTGGAAGATTTCAGGCAGATCCAAAAGAGACTCATCTTCAGGCAGTGAAGAGAATTTTCAAATATCTTCAAGGGACACAAAATTATGGCTTATGGTATCCTAGAGATACAGATCTCACACTTCATGCTTATACAGATGCAGATTGGGCCGGAAGCGTGGATGACAGGAAGAGCACAAGTGGTGGTGCATTCTTTATGGGCTCCAGATTAGTATCTTGGTTCAGCAAGAAACAGAGTTCGATTGCCTTATCTACAGCTGAAGCAGAATATGTGGCCGCGGCATCTTGTTGCACACAACTTCTTTGGATGATGCAGACCTTGCAGGATTTTCAAATCACTTGCACTTCACCAGTCTCTATCTTATGTGATAATACAAGTGCAATCAGCATTTCAAAGAATCCAGTCATGCACTCAAAGACCAAGCACATACCAATCAAGTACCATTTTCTTCGGGAACAAGTGCTTGAGCAGAAGGTCAAGTTGGAGTATGTTCCTTCTAAGGAACAAGTTGCTGATATTCTCACAAAACCACTGCCCAGGGAAACTTTTGAATATCTCAGACAAAAGCTGGGAGTAGTTGATGCTTCATCCTGCTATTGAAGCTTGTCTGTTCTATAGAAAAGTTGGTATACGCAAGTTACATAAGGGATATCCGCGTATATACGCCTATTTATGCTGGGAAAGTCGCGTGTATAATGTGCACGTGTTGTAGAAAGCATATCCGCGTACATACGTTGTTTTATGCAGGAGAAGTCGCGTATATGGAGTTCTGAACAGCAAGGGCAGACTCTGGTCGGAGAAGGTCTGAGATGGGTATGCCAGAATTCTTCAGGCATAGTTTCAGGAGGTGCAGTAGGCACAGGTTCAGGGGGAACAGCTTAAAGTCTCATAAAGCATTGTTGGCATTTATATGCTTTTGGTTCTAGTACACAACTGTTGTTGGTTTCAGGAGAAGGAGCTCAGAAGGAAATATTGGTCACTGATCTAAAAGATGTTTATCAGATGCTGCTTGTGACTTTCATAAGTCTTGGTCTAGATTTGTCATGTATTTTTTTTGTAATATCTCTTTTATGGTGTCAAGGTCATGTAACGGCCTATGTTGGTTTCCCCACTATGCCTGGGATGAATGATGTAATATAATTTGTTGTTTCTGATGTATCCCCTCTTGGTTGGGAGTATGGATGTATGTATTGAGTCTTTTGGTGATAGGAAGGTCCCTTATGGTGTATAAGTCTTGGTTCTTTTGAAGAACATCTTTTGCAGATCTTGCCTACAGTCAGGGGGAGCATGTTTCAGCACAGCCAAGCAGAGATATCAGCATGTACTCAGGGGGAGCATAGCCCTTTGCCCTTGATGACAAAGGGGGAGAATGATTCTAAGGATCTTGGGGTTGCCATCAAGTCCAAAGGGGGAGATTGTTGGCATTTTGGCATAGGTGTGGCGCTACGATCCAGGTGTTGTCCTTGATGGCAACTCTCTTTGATGATAGATCTCAGTCCAGACTACAAGTATGAAGAGAAATTTCATATACGCAGGTTCATTAAGCCCAAGTTGCGTATACACGCAGGTCCTCTATACACTAAGTCGCGGATACGCGGGTTCGCTATATACGAAGTCGCGTATACACGCAGCTACATGAACATAAAAGTGCGTACATATCGAGAAGCTTCCCTTTGGTCCGTGGTAGTTAGTCCTCGGTACTTGAACCTATGTCTTTGGACCAAAGTATCTTGACAGACGTGTTGATCCCTAGTTTTGAAGTTGATGGTATTGGATTTCTATGGTTTTGGCCCTTGGTATTGAGCAAGGCCTAAGGCTATATAAGGAGAAGAAGATCATTAGGCAAGCACAATTGAAAAGTCTTAAATATCTGAAAAAGAAAGAAATCTGGTATGCAGGTTCTGGGTTGCTTGATCTAAGGTAAGGAGAGATCACACCGGTTGATGGAAGACTAGATCTAAGGGCAGATCGGGATATAATGGTTTGAAATGCACTATTATGATATGGTTGATTATGCGAATTTCTAGATCTGCATACTGACGCAATGTTATGTTCTGGGTCTAACTGATGTCTGGTATAACTGCAAGTTAAGAGAATTTATTTTTAGATCTGTACGCAGGTTGTCTTCGGTAAAAGCGCGTGTATACGCGGGTTTCTCTCATTGAAGTAGCGTATATCTTTTGAAGTTTGATTTTTGGGGTTGCAGTTGGGTCTGACTGCTATTGCAGAGTTCTGTAGTCTGCTCTGTGTTCTGGTGACTGGTGTTGACAGGGTTTCAGTGGTTCAGTGATTCAAATATTGATGATGCTAGTATTGGTTTTTTGTGCTTCAATATGAAAGTTGAATGAATTATGGTCTTCAGATTGTAGTGTTGTGCTTCAGGAATATCCAGTTTGAAAATGTATGAAAAGTGGTACCTGAAGGAAAGAAGATTGTAGGCCAGCACCTACGTACTAGTATCTTAGCTAGTACAAGAGCAAAGGGGGTTGGAGCTCCCTTCCAAGGAAGTTTGGAGAACGAGAGAAGGTTGAAGCCTTCTGCAGGTTGTAGCCTGCGTATTGGTATAAGGCTGCACCAGTACAAAAGATTGTAAACTGAAGTTTCATATTAAAGAAAGATAGAGACGACTTGCAGCAGGTGGTTTTCACCCACATTAGGTTTCCACCTTATATCATGGTGTTCATGTGTGTGTTTTCTGTGTGATGATCTGTTCTGTTATATTGCACCTGTTTACTATCATGGTTAATAATGTCCTGATGCATTTACTGAAGATAAGCTACTGAATCATAAGTTTTTCTTGTTATACGCTGGTTGCTTTAGACACAGTAGCGTGTACACGTTGTTTCACTTGACTGAAGTAGCGTATATGTTTCTTAGCATAAAATGAAAAAGTTTTTCTGATAATACTAATTCACCCCCCCTCTCAGTATTATTTCCAACAGCCTGTAGGACAACCTGGTTTAAGTACGGTTGTCACTAGTCAACCACAATTCGCTTATCAACCATACCAAGGACAGTACCAATATGGGCCTGCTGTCCAGCAGCCAATTTACCAGTATCAACCGTATCCTGGGTACACTTATCAACAACCACAACAACCCCAGTACGGTCCGGTTAATCCTGGTTTTCCGGGAGGATACAATATCCCGAACGCGATTCCTATTCCAAGTTATCCTGGATATCCTCCTCTTGGGACTGGTCTTGTGACCCAGAGTTTTAGGTATCCTAGTCGGCAATTACCGTTTATCGCAACTTTGGATTTACCAGACTTGTCGCGCCTAACGAACGATCCAATAAATTATCTTCCGTTTTGGCCGCCAATGCCAAATAAGTTGCCCAGTGACATACCCAAGTTCGAAGGTAAGTCTGGAGAGGACCCGTCGAATCATGTGATGACTTACCACCTCTGGTGTGCCTCTAATTCCATCTCGGATGATTCGATCCGCTTACATATTTTCCAACGTACTCTCATTGGTCTCGCGGCCAAGTGGTACATTGAGTTACCACGGGCCTCTTTTTATAATTTTAGCCAGTTAGTTACCTCGTTCTTAACTCATTTTCAGTTGCCGGTCAGATATGATAATGGCACGGAGTTACTAACTTCATTAAAACAATCGACGTCCACTTATATTTCCGATCATATTCATGAATGGAGACGTCGAAGACGATTAGTGAAAGTTTTTATCCCGGACCAAATCTTAGCTGAATGGTTTGTTAAATCATTGTTACCGAAGATTACTGAAGACGTAGCTAAGGCCGGAGTAGTTACTGAGGAGCAAGTGATTGCTCAAGCGCAGTACCTTGACTTGGTTTACACTCAGTTAGGTACGTTACACGAAAAGATCCCAGATCTTCCTAAGTCGAATCAAATCGCTGCTGCTCCTTCGGGGTCTCATGCCGCTGATGGCATGATTGGTACGGTGAATACTAAAAGCAAGAAGAAATCCTCAAAGAATTCTTCGCCTATTATAACCTTACCAGACTCCCCGATAGGAGAATCTTCTGCTGAAGTTTCCGCTGATATTCACGCTGTAGAGTCATCTACGGCTAAATCAAAATCCGGTGGGAAAAAGAAAGGTAAGAAGAAGAATAAAGCAGACAAAACTCCAAAGGAGAAAACAGAAAAGTCGGAAACCAATGACGAAAAGCGCAAACCTCGATATCCTTGTCTTATTTGTGAAGAGGATCATTTTACAAGAGATTGCCCTCATCGGGCCGAAGTTGTGAAAATCGTCAAGGGTTCCCCAACTCCTGCTGTTTTGAAAGATCCATTTCCAAAGCAGGAGAGTAAGATGATAGGTTCTTCCTCGAGTGCCAGTGAAGAACCCATATTGATGATGTCTCATGTACGGATTGCGACTCAATCGCAAGATTATGGTAGTAAGAGTCCTGTTGATGGCAAAGAAGCAGGATCTTCTCATTCTAATCCATCAACCTCAGCTCCCGGTTCCGATCCACTACAGATCGAGAAACCTAACCTGGACTTAGTAATCAAACTGCCCACCAAGGGTGTACTTCGAAGGTCTGCTTTCAATCCACATGCGAGAGCGGCCCAGAATTACAATATTGTTGAGGATTTAGCTGTTTCACCCTCAGCAATGTCGGCTTTGGAAGTGCTGCAGTCATGCCCAGCACAGCGCAAGTTACTTTTGTCGGCTATAGGAGCTGTTGATGTTCAGGACCCAAACCTAATAATATTTGATCTAGAAAATAGTACACTGCATTTACCTCATCAGATGGCTTTCCAGATCCCAGTGATAGTCAAAAACAGGCATATTCATCGGACTGTAATTGATGAGGGAGCTTCCACGTGTATTATGTCGATACAGTGCTGGAGATCACTTGGTTCTCCTTCACTAAATCAATCCCTGACAATTCTTAAGGCCTTTGATGGCTGTCGGTTTCATCCATTTGGCATTCTACAGGATTTGCCTATAGGGGTTGAAGGAAAAACTGTTAATCTGGATGTGGAGGTGGTTGATGCCCCTCTAGACTACAACCTTCTCTTGGGTCGAAGTTGGTCTTATGCTATGACAGCGGTCGTTTCATCGGTCTTCAGAGTAATAAAGTTTCCACATAATGGCAAGATCGTAACCATAGACCAGCTGGCTTACTTTTCATCCGACCCAGCCTCTTCAGAGAGTATCCAGCATGTCGGTAAAACGACTATCCCTTATAAGGATGTTGGAGTAGGATTAGTTAAAGATGCCGGTTTACTGGGAACTTTTCCTTTTCCTCCAATCAACGCCGTGTCTTCATTTGCATCTATTCATATGATTACTTCAGACACCATTGTTTATGACGATCCTTGGATCGTTCCTTCTGAATCTGAGATAGACTCATTTGGTGATGCTATGCCTTTGAGTCCATATGAAATTGCTTATGAAGCCGTGCAGTCTTTTACCGACCCGAGTTCAACCAAAATCGACCAAATGAATGTGGTCCGTGAGGAATCACTTTTCACGTCAACCTCGGAGTTAATAGCGTTTCCCGAAGTTGTGTCATCTGACGAACAACTTTGTGAAGTCCTGTGTGTAGACGATTCACCATGGGAAGATCTCCATCATAGATCTTCGTTTTTACCTGAGGATGATCGTTTTGAAAATGATTTCTCATCAATCTTTACAGCTGAATATGTCAAGGAAGCTCAGAGTCCAATGAAACATCCTGATTCAGAGCTGAATTTGGGAAACATTTCTCGCACTATTCCAATTGACATTTCAGTCAAGCCCGGAATTGTTGAGCACATTCATATAGGTGCCTCGTGTTCAGATGATGAAATTCAGACATACAAGGCCCTATTTCGAGAATTCCGTGACGTGTTTGCCTAGTCCTATGAAGAAATGCCAGGAATTGATCCCGCGATTGTTGTCCATGAGATCAAAACTTACCCTGACGCTAAACCCGTCCGGCAACGTTTGCGTCAGATTCACCCACGAAAAGCGGCTGCAATTAAAGCAGAAGTTGAGAAGCTGTTGAAAGCAGGTTTCATTTATCCGATCCCATTAACGGATTGGGTATCGAATATTGTTCCGGTTAACAAAAAACAGGGAACAATAAGAATATGCATCGACTATAGGGATATCAATCGAGCTTGTCCCAAGGACAACTATCCAACACCCTATATCGATCAAATAATTGACGATTGTGCCAGCAGTGAAATATTTTCCTTTATGGACGGTTTTTCCGGTTACAACCAAATCAATATTCTACCTGCCGATCAACCAAAAACGGCTTTCATTTGTCCATGGGGGACATTTGCTTATTGCAAATTACCTTTTAGGCTTAAGAACGCTGGAGCCACTTTTCAAAGGGCGATGTCTTATGCGTTTCATGACATTAAACACATTGTGCAACCATATCTCGATGATTTGCCCGCTTATTCATTACATCGAGCTGATCACCTTGTCCATTTACGAGCAATTTTCATGAGGTGTAGGCATTATCATATACGGTTGAACCCACACAAATGTGTCTTCTGTATAGAAGTGGGACGATTGCTGGGATTTGTAGTTTCAAAAGCCGGCATTCGCGTCGATCCCTCGAAGGTAGAAGCTATCATCAAATTGCCTCCTCCTTCGAGTCTTCGCCAACTCCAAAGTTTGCAGGGGAAAGCAAACTTTTTACGCCGATTCATTCCTAACTACGCCGAGATTACAAAGGGTTTTACCCGGTTGTTGAAACAGAACGCTCAATTCTCTTGGGATGAGATAGCTCAGAAATCTTTCGATGCACTCAAGCACGCGTTAACCCATGCACCGTTGCTGCATCCTCCCAACTACAACCAGGATTACTTTTTGTACCTCGTCGCCGCTCATTCCACCATTGGAATGGTCTTAGTTTAGGAAGACGAATTTGGAACGGAACATGTGGTATATTACCTTAGTCAGACTTTAAACCCAACTGAGCTCAAATATTCGCATGTGGAGAAATTGGCATTGGCAGCCGTTCAAGCTGTCCAACGTTTTCGTCACTACATTCTACTCCATAAGACTATAGTTATTTCGGATTGCAACCCTATGATCTACATTCTAACTAAACAATTGCTAGGGGGCAAGTACTCTAAATGGATCGTTATCCTGCAAGAGTTCGACTTGGAGTTTGAGAAATCTAAGTCTAAGAAATCCTTAGTTTTTGCAGAGTTAATGTGTGACTTCCCGCTTGCTGACACAGAAACTGTGGCAGAGGAACCCATTGCGGACGAATCTTTGTTTCTCATCAGCACTTTAGATCCGTGGTATGGGGATATAATCGTCTATCTCCAGACCCAATCCTTTCGGCCTGAAGTTTCAAAGTCGGAACGTCGGAAAATTCGATTCCAGTCCCAATAGTACAAAATTATTGGAGATACTCTTTATCGCTGTGGGGCAGACTTGGTTTTTCGACGTTGTTTAACTCACGAAGAGGCAGAAAGGGTTCTAAATGACTGTCACTCTGGAGCGTGTGGCGGTCATATGTCTGGGTATGCCACAGCCCAAAAGATATTGCGCGCTGGCTACTGTCACACGGAATCTGTCAAGGGTGCGGACACGACTGACCTTCCTAGAAGTCTAAGACATTCTAATGACAAACAAGACAAAATGGAGTGATCTTTCTCTAAATACACCTTTTACAACATGAAAACTACAAGTGTTTAGGCTTACCTTATTCCAAAACGTTGTTGTTGAAGTCCGTTCTTGACGATCCGGATGAGCTCCTCCTTCAAGTCAATTCCTGCAACCACAAACAATCAAACAATTACCAAGCACTTGCATTTCATATAATAAAACATATATTCAACATGCAGACCAAGGAACACATGAAATAACTCATTAACACAAGCTATTGAGAAAAATAAACCAGTTTGTATTAATAACGAAACAAAGAAACTCTTACAACCTGGCCTTGGTGTTGTGCAAGTTCCTCCCAGGGTCCATCAAGGGTTTTCCTCTACTTTGACAAAGCTCACCCTCTCCCAAGTAGAATCAAGTGAAGACAATCTCTCCTCACAAAGGCTCTAATGGAAGACCTAAATCCTGCAGCATTTACCCAAAGAAAATGTATAGCTCCAACCTCTCCTCCCTCTGGCTCAATGTCTTTATTTATAGTGCTGTAAAGAGGTTATTCAGGTCCACCATCAATGGGATAATCCCCCTCTTTGGGTGGGATAGCTCCCTTATTGATGGGATAAGTTCCCCCTTAATAGAGATACATGAACCAACTGGAGGCGCATCCAAATCATCAAACCGACCTCTAGAAAGTTCTAGAAGTAACCACAAGTAACTTTTTTAAGATGAAACTCGCGCATTTTGCCTTTTACAGAAGGACGCACTTGTCCCTTAACATACAGAGCGTCCAAGGACGCACCTTTTGTGAACATGGTCAGCGTCCCCGCAGGTAAGGCTAGAGAGAACCTGCGACCCCAGAGATAAACATATTTTTTACAAGACTTTCTCTCTTCTTTGAGTTTGAGATGGATAACAGAGGCATAAGACTTGCCTAAGAGGGTAGCATGACTGTTGATTTGAGCCATACTAACTGTAAGTGGTCATGGTGACATTTTTTAGTGTAACAGCTACTTCTGGTCGTCCTTGTTTAAAGACTGTATTATTGCGGTCCGGAAATGCCACAACTGTCAAGTGTTTGATCGCAAGATGTGCGCACCACCTGCTCCTCTCCACCCTATAATTGCCGTTGGTCCTTTTGCCAAATGGGGTATCAATTTTATTACATGTAACCCTCACTCGGCCGGGGGGCATGCGTATATCATCCTTGCGGTTGATTATTTTACTAAGTGGGCCGAGGCGATGCCTACATTCGAGGCAGACGGCAAGACAGCTGCAATTTTCGTATTCAATCACATTATTGCTAGGTTTGGTGTCCCACAAGTGATAATCACTGACCATGGGCGCCATTTTCGAAACGTTATGATGACAGAACTTACAGGCTAGCTTGGTTTGCGTCACGATAGCTCAACTCCTTATTATCCATAAGCGAATGGTCTGGTTGAGTCCATCAACAAAGTTTTAGTTATCATGATCCGATGAATCATTGGTATTCATCGATCGAATTGGCACAACATGTTATTTTCCGCGCTTTGGGCATACCGAACCTCAGTGAAAACATCAACAGGTTTCAGTCCTTTCCAACTAGTTTATGGTTTGGAAGCTGTGCTGCCCATTGAATGCGAAATCCCGTCACTTCAAATGGCTGTCGAATTACTTCCAGCTACTTCCGAAGAGGAGAAGCGTTTATTATACTTAGCTCAATTAGATGAGACTCAACGTGATGCTGCATTGGCAATCGAGACTCACGCAAAACGTATGAAAGCTCAGTATGATCGGAATGTGACCCCTCGAAATTTTTCGGAAGGAGACCTAGTGCTATTATATGATCAAGCTAACGATAAATTAGGTGCTGGAAAATTCGTTCCTATGTGGCATGGGCCCTATATTGTCAAGCGAAAGCTAGCAAAAGGGGCCTATGAGCTGGTTGACTTTGACGGGGACTCTTTGGGTAAACCCAGAAATGGACTTTACCTAAAGAGGTATTATGCTTAAATGATGGGTATGGAGATTTTAGTTAGGTTAGGTTTTTCTTTCTAGCTGGTGTGTTTGTTAGTTTAGACAGTGTGCTTAGCTTAGAGAGTGTGTTTTTCGTCGTTATTCTGGCTTATCTTGGTTTTACTCTTGATATTGCAGATGTCGACGCCTCTCCAAACGTACATTGGATTCACTGATGGTGCTTGTCGTAGTACACAGAATATCTCTTCCGCAGCTTGGGTTATCTATTCGCCCTCTGACGAGTTAGTTTCTATGCATGGGGTGAGCCTCGGTCAAACAACAAACAACATTGCAGAATACAGTGCAGTGATTGAGTTATTGTCTGAATCTATTTCATTTGGGATTCGGAGTTTGATAGTGAGGTTAGATTCTGAACTCGTTGTATTACAGCTTAATAGAGTCTATGCCATTAGAAATCCAGTGTTATTAAGGTTATTTTTGAGAGTGCGTCTCTTGGAACGTGAATTTGATTACATTGAATATCAACATATTCCAAGGTCTTTAAATACATTAGCAGATGCAATTGCTTCTCGAATGTTAAATAGACATTTGCGATAATCATACATGTAAATTTAAAAACATTTAATCACACATGTTTAACAAGATAAGCCGGTAATAATGATATATATAGATAGGAGTGTGTCAAAAAATACATCGTCTTCGATCATAGGTTGAAAAACACCTTATGATCGGCAAAAATGATAAGTACAAAAAACCAAAATGTCACATGTGTCTACAAAAACGACCATCCAATCACTGGTGATGCTCTCTATACGACACCACTGCACGGGCTACCCTACACAAGAACCTTCTAAAAGGTCCTGGGACTCCGACTACATAGCGCTGAAGCCTGATAGGAATATCATCTATAGTAGTCTCTGGTATATCTGCCGTCAGACGCTCCAGGTCTTGTTCCAACTCAGCTAAGGTCTCTGTAGCCTCGTCCTGTGGGACCGGTACCGGTGCAACTGGTTGTCTCCTCTCGAAAGGTCGGAGATTGGCTGGACGCCGTGGGCCTACATCTGCATTTTGAAAATTATTACTGTCATTTTTGAGACAATATAAAAACAAAAAAAATAGATAATTTAAAAACTTGTGAAAAATGAATTACCTGTGTCGTCCCATTGTTCTCCCGGTGGAAGAACCATGTCCGGATCTCCACGAAAATCAACTCCGGCATAAGGAAAATCCTGTATCGAAAAGACCTGGTCCTCTAACCAGTGAAAGTACTCCGGTCTAAATCGGACAACCTCCGTGCCCTCGTCAGGATGACGGGCCATAACCGCAACCCATCGCATCAACTTAGGCTCTCGAGGAAGCCCAACCTCAACAGTGAGATGCTGCGGGATCAGCATCGGAACCCTCTCTAGAGCAAAACTCACAACTAAAGGCCCATAACCAAAAGTCTTTAGTTGCCCATTTTTTGCCCTAGTCAGTTGGCCCTTTAAATTGGCCAACACAGCATCACACCAGTTGAAAATGGTGCCTCGATAGCAATCAATCGCCATCCGCATCTGGGATCCAGTGGCAATGTGCAAAGCGGCAGCCCCGCAAAGTCTGGTAACTGTAAAGGCAATTACCATAAGTTCAGGTCGGGATATAGTTTTGATCTCTATCCCCTTCTCCTGGTTCTGATTATTGCACCACTCTAGACGGAGACTAGTGATGGACTGGCCACCCGGCCTAGTCCCGTACAGAGTCAATTGTTCGCCCCTCTTGGGCAAACCAGTGAGAAAATAAATGTCTGAGGGCTCTATCTCGAGCTGGTGCCCTCCAATGTAAAAGCACTGATCCTGAACGTTCCACCTTTCAACCAGCCACTCTAGAAAGCGCACCTGGGCCCTCATGCCAGGTATGGCCCAGTATTTGTAAAGACCGCATGCCTTCAAAGCATCAATGGAAGGTTGGTGATTAATGGCGGCCAAATCAACATCTTCGTGTTCTCTCTCGCGCCAATCAAGCATGGTGGGCAATCTACACACCATAAAACATCTGTTAGAGTCCATAAAATTAAAATTTTTTGGTCCATTTTGGAGAAATGGGGGTTTGAAAATCCTCTCCGCGGTGTACGCAGCCCGCCTTTAGAGACAGAGCGTATGTACGCAGGTTCTCTTAAGGCAAGCTGCGTACGCCCGACATTTTCCCAACTAAGAAAATGTCGGGGTATGCAGGTCACCAGTGGAGCACCTGCGTACCCCGAAAAGCGGACCTTGAAACCCCAAAGCCTCCAAAAAATGAAACTAGGGCCTAAAAACAAATTCTAAATGGATGGAAATGAAGAGGAGGATGTTGTAGAATACCTGATGAGACGGCGTTCGATTTCGACGGTCGGATTCTCCGCAATGTCCACGGGAAGTTTCTTGCCAAAAGCCCTTTTTCTCTCCTCAACAGTAAAATGGTAAAAATGAAATGGTAAAAGCCCTTTTTATAGGTTTTTTGAGTAAATAAATGTTAAATTTGTTTATTTTCCACCGTGAAAAGGTATTTTTCAAAGTATTTTTATCTATCTTAAACAGGTATGAGTAATGTGTTGGTTTTTGTGCAGGATAAAAGGATTTTTAGGGAAAATTGTCATTTTTCACAAACAAAAACATCAGAGTCATCTTTTAAGCCCTTTTCTGACTCCTAAAACATGAAAAGATTGCCGAGCGTTTCTTTTACACTCGTTAAAATGGAATTAAAAGACGGTCTCCTCATAGCCCTTCTCTGACCGTAAAAACAGGAAAAGATTGCAGGATTTTTGTCGTTTCAAATTCGATACTGGAAATAAAACGACGTGTCCTTGATCGCTTTTTACTTTTTAGGTCAAAGACACTAACTATGAAAGTACTCCTTGGTCGTAAAAGATCAAGCGGTTCTCTCAAGTATTATTTTATACTTTTTCGGGCTTGGGAGACACAAATTTACGAAAAAGTTCAATCCTAGAGTCTTCTTAAGTTTTTCAGACTCTCTAAAATTGAAAAACGCCGAGTTTCTCCTATACTGGACTCGTTAAAATTTCACAGTAAAGGACCTGTTCGATTACAAACAGGAACAGACCACTCCTTCTTAGGGTTCGAATCTAAACTAAGTTGGACTCATCCGAAGGATGAGCTTATAATCAAGCATATGTTATCCTCCTCAAGCTTGTAAAAAATAAAGAGGTACTTGCCAGAAATGGTGGGGGAAAAGAGAGAAAAATGAGCCTATTTGTTATCCTTTGTCTCAGAAGAAACCTTATCACCACTCTTGAACACGACACTTTTCATTCACCTGGGTTGGGAAATCTTTTGCCTCACAGTTGATCAAACCACATTGAAAGTCTTCAGCCTGGTATTAACTTTGGGTCAATTGTCACCAAGCCATCTGTCGTGTCGTTATGTGTTCAAGAGGTCACTGCAAATAAACCATTCATCTGCAAAATACCCGTCATCCATCTCGACCATCCTTGAGTCAGTCCTTACAGCTACATTTCTTCAACTTGATCTATGATTTCGTGTTGTGGGCTTGCCTGCAACGGGTCGTTTTCTATCGACATCAGCACATTATCTAGAAAGATGACCTAGAAATCGTCAGTACCTTGAAATCTGCATGCATCAATGGCAGGTTTCTCGCCTTTGACGACAGTTTACATCATTGACTTTCGATCAAAGGATTCTGTGACGTGTTCGACATCAACTCATTCATTCACATCTCATGGATTGTGTTGGGTACTTTGAGAACCATTGACATCACTGGTGGTCTCTCTCACACTTGTTAACAGTTTACATCATCGACTGGTAATCAAGTGGTTTCTACCATGTTCGACATCAACTCATTTATTCGCATGGATAGAATCGTACCTTTTCGGGAAGTAGAAATGAAGACCCTGGATCTAGTTTCCACCATCCAGGCTGCGAAGAGTTTTGTATTCATTGTACAGTAGACTATTCATAAACAGATGGCTGCATCCATACTGTGTCTACAAGAGTCTATGATTATGATGTACTGCGAAATCATTCCTGTATCAGAGCAGTAGTTAGTTTGTTAGTTAAAGTTTTCAATCTGAGTATGGGAATGCCTACCTCAGCGATGATATGATCTTATATATGTATTTTGTGTTGAATATTTGCAGGTTCCAACTGGGCTCTCCACAAGATAATCCTTGAAATGATAAAGTACTTCACCCTTCCTAGATGATATGAAACCCTAATCTACTATAGGCTTTGCACTTTAGGGGGCAATCTGTTACACTAAAATTTGTCACCATGACTATTTGCAGTTAGTATGGCTCCATCAACTGTCATACTATCCTCCTTGGCAAGTCTTATACCTCTGCTCTTCATATCAAACTCCAAAAAGAGAGAAAGTCCTTAAAAATCTATATAACTCTAGGTACGCAGATTCTCTTAGCCTTACCTGCGTGTACGCACCTCAAGTTCATAATACCTGCGTACTTGTACGCTTTGTCTGTAAAGAGGAGGGTGCGTACTCCTGTAAAGGTCAAAAGGCGCAAGTTTTACTCCAAAAAAGTTACTTGTGGTCGATTCTAGAGAATTCTAGAAGATGGTTTGACGTGTATTGAGCGCCTCCAGATGGTTCATGCATCCCAATGAAAGAGGAACTTATCCCATGAAGAGGGGAGCTATCCCATTGAAAGAGGGGCTTATCCCATTCATGGTGGACCTAATTAACTTCCTCCAAAGCACTATAAATACAGGCATTGGGCCAGAGGGAGGGGAGGTTGAAAGCTGAACATTCCTAAGGGTAGATGTTACTGAAATTAGGACTCCCTTATAGAGCTTGAGAGGAGAGATTCCCATCCTTTCTTAGCTTCATTTGGAAGTGGGTGAGCTGATCAAAGTAAAGGAGAACTCTTGCTGGACCCTGGGAGGGACTTGCACAACACCAAGGCACTGGTTGTAATGGTTTCTTTTGTTTCCACTTAATACAATTAAGCTCATTTTTCTCAACAAGTTGTTCTACATAATTTGTTTCATATGCTCCTTGGTCTTTATGATGAATATGTTTTATTTTATGGGTTATTCAGGTGCTATGTAATCGTTTGCTTGTTAGTGAATGCAGGTTTCGAAGAGAAGGAGGAGCTCATCCGGATCGGAGAGGCTGGACTGCTATAAACAGCGTGGGACTAAAGGTATGTTTTGAACACCTGATTACTTGTATTCTAAATGCATATTTAGGGAAAGATAGTGTTTAATTGTCTTGTTTGTCACTAGAAAGCCTTAGCTTCTAGGGAGGTCGGTTTTGTCCGCAAAATTGACTCTTTCCGCATGACAGGAAGGAAGGTCAAAATGAATAACATGATGGTAGACTTCAAGGACTCTCCCTATGAATCAGATGAGTAGCGTGGAGGGCACTCTTCTGATTTGGTAGAAACGTTGATAAGCCTGAAAGAAGAAATAAGGAGTTGTAAGGCATATAATGACTAGAACATATAGGCACAAGAGAAACAAGCGGATGTTAATGAAATACTCCTTCAAAGTTTGTCAGAACTGCAATGACAGGGGCCACTTTGGATCAGCCATGGACAAGAGGATAGAACTAATGGGGCATATGGTAGTAGGTCTTCTGGTAGATACAAGTCGGATAGAGATGACACGGTGAGAGATGGAAGGATGTTAGATACTATCGATAGGAGGGGTGATGAGTACATGTACTATTCTAGTTCTAGTTCTGACAGACATCATGATCATCATTGTTATCATCCTTACAGATGAGTGATAGGGGATACTTTCCAGATGAATTTAAGAAGGAAATTCCACCTACTTTTGATGTATATGTGAAGAAGCCGGAAAATGCAAAGGCTTGGATACTTTGGATGAACAAATTATTTGAGTTGCATGAGTACACATATAACATGAAGGCCATAATAGCTATCTTCAGCTTGAAAGGTAAAGAAGACATTTGTTGGGAAGATGTGAAGTGGGTCAGAGACATCAGGACATATGACTTGAGTTGGTGGGAGTTCAATATGCTTTTAAGGAAGAAGTACTTGTCATAAAGGTACTATGACAACAAGGCCAAAGAATTCTATGAGCTAAAGATGGGGCCAATGATAGATGAAGAGTATATGACCAAGTTTCTAGAGCTATTGAGGTATGTATCGTATCTTACAGATGAGAAGGCTAAAGTTCAACAATTTGTCAGTGGTTTACCATTAGCATTCATAGATCTAATTGAGTATGATGAGCCTTGGTCACCTAAGGAAGTCATTGGGAAATTGAAGCATTTATATCAACAATCAAAGTGTAAGAATGAATCTCAGCAAGGATGGAAATGGAAAGAAAAAGGTAAAGGTAAATGGCAGCCTAAGAGAGCAAGGCCTCATAATGCAAATGGGAAAGAAAATATGGCACCTCAAAAGAAGTTTAATGTAGCTAGACAGGGACATGGGTCACAACAACAGCATAGAGGTCAGGGCTCTAGTCAGTTGGAGTGTTGGACATGTGGTGAGAAACACCTTAGGAGATATTGTCCATAGAATTAGGATGGTAGGCCTAAGATATATAATGCATAGGAGGCGCATACTATTGGGGATGTGGGGCAAAGAATTCCTCGTATTTATGCAGCCATGGACAACAAACAGGCAAAGCACTAAGAATCTATCATTGAGATGAATGGTAAGATTTGTGATCAAGTTATTTCTATTTTGATTGAACATAGATCTAATTATAGCTATGCTAGTCTTGAATTGGTGGATAAGGGTCGTTTAAGTAAGGAATTTCAAGTAGAATCTTGGTTAGTGCAGTTGGCTATAGGTACAAAGAAGCGAGTTCATCACTGGGTAAGAGCTTGTGCCTTTGATTCGCATGGTATGTCTACTGCAACACATCTGAATGTATTACCATTGGGATCATACAATATGTTGTTGGGCATGGATTGGTTGTATATTCATAGGACCAAAGTGGATTGTTATGACAAAGCCATTGTGTGTGTTGATGACAGTGGAAAACCAAGAGTCTTGTAGGGTAAGAAGAAAACCACATCAGTTAGGATGGTGACATCTATGTAGGAAAAACAGAGTCATAAGAAAGGGTGTATGTTATTTGCAATGTAAGGAGGTTGAGGATGCAAACGTGTTGAGCAGGTACCCAGTTCCACAGCAGTTTCAGGATGTATTTTCTGAGGACATTACAGAGTTTCCACCTTACAGGGAGGTAGACTTTTTTATTGAGTTAGTGCCAAGGGTAGATCCAACATCAAAAGCACCTTACATGATGAGCACACCTAAGTTGGTAGAGTTAAAGTTTTAGCTAAAGGAAATGTTGGACAAGGGATATTTGGCCAAGTGTATCACCTTGGGGTGCACCGATATTGTCAATGAAGAAGAAGAATGGTACTCTCATATTGTGCATTGACTACAGGAAGTTGAACAAAGTGACCATCAAAGAACAGGGACCCTTTACCGAGGATTAAGGACTTGTTCGATCAACTAAAGGGAGAGACATTATTCTCGAAGATTGGTCTGAGATTTGGATACCATTAGGTACAGATCAAAGAGGAGGAAATTGACAAGACAACTTTCCGGACCAGGTATGGGCATTATGAGTTTGTTGTAGTTCCATTTGGCCTAACTAATGCTCCAACTACATTTATGTGCTTGATGAATAGTGAGTTGCATCCATATTTAGATAAGTTTGTTATTGTGTTCATTGATGATATATTAGTATATTCTAAAAATGAGGAAGAGCATGTCGAGCATTTAGCTGCAATGTTGAGGTTGTTGAGGGAGCAACAGTGGTATGCTAAACTCAAAAAGTGTAGTTTTTTTTAGACTGAGGTACACTTCTTGGGACATGTTGTCTCCAAGGAGGGCATTGCAGTAGATCCAAAGAAGATAAGTGTCATCATTGAGTGGGTAGCTCCTACGAGTGTGGATGAGGTGAGATATTTCATGGGGTTGGAAGGCTATTATAGGAGGTTCATCAGGAACTTCTCGCAGATTGCTTATCCTATCACATCATTGCAGAGGAAAGGTAAGAAGTTCGAATGGACAGAGGAGTGTGAGGCTAGTTTTGAGCATCTTAAGCAGTTGTTGACACATGCACTAGTGCTACAGATTATAGATTTGGACAAAGAGTTTGTAGTATGCATAGATGCTTGCAAGAGAGGACTTGGTGGAGTCCTTATACAGGATGGATAGGTGGTATGCTATGAGTCACGGAAACTAAACGAGCATGAGCAGAACTACCCAACACATGATCCTGAGTTAGCAATGATCATACATCCATTGAAGATGTGGAGGTGCGATCTTCTTGGAAGGAGGTTTGTACTGATGAATGGTCATATTGGGTTGAGGTATTTGTTTGACCAGCCGAATCTGAACACCCAGAAGTCTAGATGGTTGGCCATGATCAACGAGTTTGATTTCAAGATCAGGTACATCAAAGGTAAAGAGAAAAAGGTGGTAGATGTTCTCATTAGGCAGGTATAGGTAAATCACTTGGCAGCTATGAGCTCGTATGGGATAGACTTACAAGATAGGATCTTACAGGCAGGTTAGCAGGATGTCAGGTATGTGGAGATTGTGCACAAGTTGCAGTAGAGTATTGGTTAGGTACAGGTACAGGTATAGGTGCAGGTGCACGAGACGTGGACTATTGTCTTATGGAAGACAGATTGGTTAGATCCAAAGACATGATAAATGTTCCAGATAGAAGTGAGCTCAAAAAGGTGATCTTGAGATAGTTTCATGCGAAACCTTATTCAGGTCACCTAGGTTATCAAAAGACATTGACTACAATGAAGAAATTCTATTATTGGCTAAATCTAAAGAGGGATGCAACAAAGTTTGTGGCTAGGTGTTTTGATTGTCAGTGAGTAAAGGCAGAGTGTAAACATCCTGGTGGACTGCTACAACCGATCACGATTCCAGAGTGGAAATGGGATGTCATTTCCATCAACTTCATCACAGGGTTTCCGAAGAGAATGAGACAACATGATTCCATCATGGTTGTTGTGGACAAGTTGACAAAGGTTGTACACTTCAATCTAGTGAATTGTACATTCTCAGCTAGTGATGTGGCATAAGTATTCATCAGAGATGTGGTCAGGTTGCATGGTGTTGCAAAAAATATTGTGTCAGACAGGGATGCAAAGTTCACTTCCATGTTTTGGAAGGAGTTATTTACAAGCTTGTGCACAAAGTTGGCCTTCAGTACAACTTATCATTCGTAGAAAGATGTACAAACAAAGAGGATCAACAATATATTGTAGGACATGTTGACGATGTATGTGATGCATCAACAACAGAAGTGGGAGAATTATATTCCCTTGGTTGAGTTCACATACAACAATGGTTATCATGATTAATTGAGGATGAGTCCTTTTGAGGCATTGTATTGGCCGAGTTGCAATACTCCTATCAGTTGGAGTGATCCGGTTAATAGAGTGTTGATTGGACTAGACATGTTGGCAGACATGGAACAAGAAATGCAGGTAATCAAGAAGAATATAAAGGAAGCACAAGATAGGAAGAAGAGCTATGAAGATCTGAACAATTTGTTCAAGGAGTTCCAGGTTGGAGAACAAGTGTACTTGTGCATCAAACCAAAGAAGAGCTCCTTACAGATTGGATCATGTGCCAAGATGGCACCATGGTTTTGTGGACTCTTCAAGTATCATTGAGAGGATTGGGCCAGTAGCTTATCAACTTGCATTGCCTCCAACAGTGAAAGTACATGATGTTTTCCATGTATCATTGCTTAATAAATATGTTAAGGATTCTGATCATGTGATTGACTGGTCTGTATTGCCGGTGGAACTAGATGGAGAATTCCAACCGGAGCCTCAATGTATATTGCAAAAAAAGGTGCGCATGCTCTGGAACTAAGAAATCAAGCAAGTTAAAGTGTAGTTGAAGCACTTTGGGCTTAATGAAGTTACATGGGAGATGGTAGATCATATGCGGGCCATGTATCCTTCCTTGTTTTCTGGTTGAGGAAAAGTAGTTTGATAGGGTGTTTTAGTATATGTTTTGATATGGTATTTTGGTATATGTTTTGATATGGTGTTTTGGTATATGTTTTGATATGGTGTCCTGGTATATGTTTTGGTGATATTGTTATATGTACATATGTATATGGATGTAAATACTGCCATGACCTATGTTATAAAGCTTCAATAAGCAGTATGGGTGTCTTGTCATTATGATTTTCATGTTCTTATATTGTCATATTACTATGTTATTATGTTGTTATGTTATCATGTTGTTATGTTGTCATGTGGGTTGGCACTCAACAGGGTGATCATTGTAAATATTGCATCAAGTTATGTTATAAAGCTCCATGAGTAGTATGTTTTCCTCCAACATTTTGTTGAGGTATATGTGTGATTGAACATTAAGGACGGTGTCCCCCAAGGGGGAGGGTTATATAACAGCCCCAATGAAAATTCCATGTAATAAAAGTTAAAAATAGTAACCACATTGATGGGACACTTATTCCAAGCTGAATATTGGGCAAGACATCCTAGGGGGTGTTCATTTGGTTGCTTATGGCTAAGAAAATTGGAAAAGGCAATGAATAAGGCTTTGGAAAGGCAAATGTCATTTTTGGCACATTTATTTATGAAAATAATGGAAATTAGGAGAAAATGTAGGTGAAAGGTCACAGGTTGCATGTGAGGAGGAAAATGAAGGAAAATAATGGAAAATGAAGAAAATAGAGGCCTCATTCATAAAAAGGCTTCTGAGGATTAGTTAGGAACCTTTGTCAATTCAATTTTGGAGCTCTCTCATTATTCTCTCTCTCTCTCTCACTCACTCTTGGGCACTTAGAGTTTTCTTGGAGAACTTTGGCATTAGAACAAGAAAGACAAAGAAGGCAAGAGGAAGCAAAGATCCAACAAGGAAAGGCGGGATCAAGCAACTACAATAGGATTCATTGTAGGTGTCAATTTGCATGTGTATTTTCCTTGCTATATTTGGCATGCATGGTGTTGGATGTGGTTTTTTTTGTCATGGCATGGGTTTTTCCAGGTGTGATAGTGTTTTCAGCCTAGCCTTGCGATTTCATGATAGCCTTGATGAGATGGGTTCTCATACTTCGGTTGCGATGGATTTTCTATGGATTTGAAGCTAAGTGGGGTGGATCTCCAAAATGAAAAACACATGGCCTAGTGGTCCCTGAATTGGACTATGGATCACGGTAAAGCCACTGACCTAGTAACCCTTGAGCTAATCTGTGGGTTGCGGTAAAACTAGGATTGTGTGCCTCGGTGGGCCTAGGAATCCTTGTTGGTGAATGGCGGGATATATGGTAAATCCAAGAGGTGTATTTCTCTTCGTTGGGCCTAGTAGTCTCGGGATGGGATGTATGGAAAATTTTGGTGAGTGGGTCTCGGTGTAGGGCCTAGCAATCCCTGGATCGGACTGTGGATTACGGTAAAGCCTGAGAGACTAGGAGGCACTCAAATTCCTCTCGATGTAGGTGGAGAACTCAGGTAACATCCATGCTTGTTTGGTTGTTTTTGGTTGGTTATGAGTCCCACATTCATGCTTGGAATATGGCCTGAGGGTGATTGGCTGAAGAGAGACTTGGCTCAGCCAATCTATGGTCAGGTGGAACATGGTAGTCCCATCTCTAGTTGGTTTTTTCATTCATTAATGAGAATTTCAGTCCCTTCATTTTCATGTGTAAATGTACTGGTTTATATGTGGAATTTATGGCTGATATATTTACGATATTTCTTTTGTTACTATGCTAGTTATATGTACGTTCTATGACAACAACTATGTATGACTCTTAGTATGTTTTTTACTTATAAATGAATGGACAATGTATATATGAACTAATAGATGATAATGCAGAAAAATACACGAGGGAACAATGGTTCTTAGCGATTTTCATATAAGTATGAGATCCCTATGCTTAATTATGTTGTTTACACTTGTAGATTACATGTTTGTGAAATTTTTGATGAAATGCATGTCATGGCTAGTAGGGGTCTAGTTAAGGGCTTGTTTAACTAATTTCTTCTACTTCATTGTTTCCCTATTATTTTACTGCTCTTAAGATATCATTCCATTCTGGGCGATAACCAAGGCTCTAGGCCGGAAAAAGTGGCTCAAATCTCAGGGCCCTAGCAGAGCATGCAGAAAAAACAAATCATCACATCTGCATTGAAGAGGCTAAGGTCATTGCAAGGATTGACCATTTTCATCATCGTAAATTCAGGGAGGCCTTATAAATTGAAAAGAGGCATGTTAATTTAAATAGAGATGATGGTTGGAGTATAAGCAAATGCTAGATTCCTACGCTTTCTTCCTAAAAATTTATTTATTTATTTATTTATTGATTATTTTTTATTTGGTTAATCCCTTTTTTGATTAGTTTATGGCTCTATTAAATTATTTTTATTTTTGGTGATATGAATAGGATTAAACCTTAATATTAATATAATATTATATTCATTAATGAGGTTATATAGGGGGTTATAAAATATTTTTTATTAAATCAACTTATTATAACTTCTTGCTTTATAATTTTATTTTATCAAAATAATTTAATTTCTTTAATTAGTTTCTCTTACCCTTTTTGGTCAAAACCCTTACTATTTTTTACCCTATAAAATATTATTATATTATATATAATTATAATACTATTTGTTAATCCTCCTATTATCTAATTTATGACTATCTAAAATTATTTAATATTTATATGAATAGGATTAAACTATTAATACTTTTTAGAGTATCATTTATAATAATATTCATTAATAGTATCTAATTTATGACTCTTAAAATTATTTAATAATTATATGATTAGGATTAAGCCATTAATATTTTTTTAGAATATTATATTCATCAATATAGTTATAAGGGGTTATAAAAAGCTTTAATTAATTATTTTATTAACATATTATAACTTTTTATATAATATTATTTTTCAAAATTATAACTTTTTATATCATTATTTTATCAAAATTATTTTTAAATTCTATTCCCTTAACCTTTTTGTTCAAAACCATTTCTAATTCCTACCCTTGGTCAAACTAGCTGTTACCCCTAACGACTAGTTAGCAAGTCTCTACATATATTTATCTCAATGCTTGGATCTGGTTCCTCATCTTGTCCTGAAGATGAACCACACTAGCTGATTCGAAATGCGTTGACGAGAATATCTCTTATGTGATTGTTACCGAAAGATGTTATTATAATTATTATGGATCACAGAAGTCTAAGTTCAAAAAGGTATCAAGTTGTTACATAATGATTAGAGAAGTTAGGCCTCCAACACACTGGTACAACTAATAAGTTTAGCCAGTTGTCACTCTAGAATATATTTTTGTAATTTTTTTTACGAGGATTCTCCATATAAGAGGGAAGAGGGAACTGATTAGAAGTGTTCAATTTTCTATTCAAGGGACCACTATATTTCTGCAAATTTTGCAAGTTTATGTTAAAAAAGTCATTTATGTTGTTCTAAAAGACTAATGAAGAAGATTTTGGTGATTGAAAACACTGATATGTGAAGTATGTGTTCTTCTATTTGTATATCATTTTCATATGTGTTTCTTTCCTCTTAGAAATCGTGTAATTGTAGTTGTTGGAACTAAATCTTGTATGTCAAATTTATCTATGTCATGTTATGGCAGATGATACCTATAAATGTAAGATTGAAAGCCTTAAATTGCGCTCCATGGTTTCTAATCTCATTAACTTTATCTATACATTACTCTGTTGAAGTTAAATGCATATGTTTCTATTAACTAGCCCTCTTCACCAAAATTATTTATCCATTTATTTCCTCACCTATACTACAACAACAAAAGAAGCTTCACTATGTTGGGTGTGTGTTATATTCTTTCCATGACTAGTCGCATGCGTGGGTGGGGTGTGGGGGGGGGGGGGGGGGGGGGGGGTGTCACAGGGGGGCGATAGCCCCCCTTGTTCGTGGCATCAGGCGCAACAGAGTGGTCATAACGGGGGTACAACCCCTCATGTCAGGGGGTTTCATAGGGGTTGTAGGCCCCCTACATAGGGTTTGGGGAATCACCCCAGGAAAAAACTTTTGGACCGTATATTAGGTGGGTGGACCTACCTATGGTTTTCTACATGTGTTTTGCACATGGTTTTGGGCATGATGGTTTCCTTCCCATGGTATTTTGTAGATGTGGTCAAGGGAACTATGGTTGTGTTCTAATCGAGGGTTAATGGTTGGGGTTTATGAATGCTTCGACATGTATATATATATATATATATATATATATATATATATATATATATATATATATATATATATATATATATATATATATATATATATATATATATATATATATATATATATTGTAACATTGAAAGGAACATAATTAAAAATAAATCTGGTAGTCCCGATTTTGGGATACAGGAGAAATGTCTATGTATTTGTTTTATATTCTTATCGTTGTTTATTTTTTGTTTTTTCGAATTCGTTTGCAAGTCATTTTTGTACAAGGTTAAAACCTACATTTGGTACCAGAGTTGTTTCGACTTCAAGGGGATGCCTTTACTGCTGACGGGTTTTGATCAGACCTGTAGTAGACCTTATTCAATGGGAGATCTGCATGATCGATTCTTGTAGTGAAATAAGATCACGAGCAGTGGAAAGATAGAGATCAAGAAATTTAATGGTCAGAGTTTTGAGTTGTGGAAACTCAAGATGGAGGATCTGCTGGTGGAAAAATATTAGTGGATCCCGGTATATTTGGGTACTAAAAAAATGGAAATGTTAGATGAAGACTAGGCGAAGTTGGATCAGAAAGCAAAGAGCACAATATGGTTGTGTATCTCAGATTCATTATTGTTGAATGTATCAGGGGAAGCTATGGCAACGACTTTGTGGGACAAGTTAGGGACTTTGTAACAATCTAAGTCTCTGGTGAACAAACTATTCCCACAGAAAAAACTATATAACCTGGGGGTGAAGGATGGAGATCAGTGACAGAGCATCTCAATGCCTTTAATATTGTGGCAAGCCAGCTTTTATATGTTTATATTAAAATTTCAAATGAATATAAGTGCATTAGTTTGATTTGTTCTCTACCAGATTCGTGGGATAACCTAGTTCCTTCAATAGGTAGCAATACAACTACCTTGAAGTTTGATGAAATAGTCTCATCCTTGTTGTTGGAGGAGATGAGACACAAAAATATGGAGGATTAGAATGGAGATGCCTTGTCTGTACGAGGATGGTCACAGAACAGAAACAAAAATAAGTCGTTGAGTGGGAGATCTAATTCTAGATGGAGATCTAAATCTCCAGGAAACTTGTAAAGGTGTGCTGGAATTGTGGAAAGGAAGGGAACTTCAGAAAGGAATGTAGATCTAAAGCTCCTAATAAAGGAAAGGAACATGATAATGCTCCTTTTGGAAAGATAAAAACCACCTCAAATGAAGGTGGGGATGTGTACTTGGCTTCTTCTTCAAGTACACATGTAGATCATGAGGCATGGTTGATTGAATAAGGTGGAACCTTTCACTTCACTCCCCATAGGGATTTGTTCTGCGAGTATGAGAAATATGATGGTGGTGATGTCTTCTTAGAGGATGATAGGAAGGCTAGAATCGTCAGACGCAGAAAATTCAAGATGAAGTTGTAAGGTGAAAATATTAGAACACTTCCGGGTGTTCTGCATATTCCTACATTGGCTAGAAATATGATTTTTGTAAGCAAGATGGATGATGCATCTGTAAAAATATTTTTCAAGAAATATACCTACAAGATGGTTTGGGGAGCATTGGTATTGATGTTGGGAGTTTAGATTGGAACTCTATACAAGCTTCTGTCATATTGTTATTGATGGGTGCAACAGTTTTGTGGTTCCTGAAAGTGGAGCTGAAAATCTAGTGGTATCTAGAGAAAATACCATGTTATGGCATCAAGGGCTTGGAAATATTGGAGAGAAGGGCCTTCAAATACTTCATCGTAATGTTATGGTAGAAGGTATGTCTAATTTCTCTATGGATTTCGATTTCTGTGAACATTGTGTATATGGGAAGTAGAATCGAGTGAGTTTCCCCTCTAGTGCTAAGAGGGCGAAAGGTATATTAGAGCTTGTGCATAATGATGTGTTTGGACTTGTGTCTGTTCCATCATTGGGTACTTCTTTAGTCAACAATGTGTTTTGTTTTTCTAACTCAGACTACCCTAGCCTCAATTCCAAATCTTGATTCCACTTTCGTATCGACCTTGATCTGTTCATGATGGCCCACAGCAGAGGATGTAACTTGAAAAGAAAAGAGTTAGGTCAGTCTCCTTCCTCGAAGCTAACTGCCTGGTTGCATGAGGACAGGAAATCATGAAAACTTTAATCAACGCAGATGAACTCTAACTATAGATATTAAAAAATGATGAATAAACCTCACCCAAAACTTATAGGTGATACTTCTGTCTCAACAGATCTAGAAATAGAATAAAATGATATGATTAACAAGTGTGCAACTAAAGCTCCAGGGAGCTTATTTTGGGAGAAATTGTGAAAGAAAAAGGCAAGGATGATTTAATTTTCCTTGGTTAACCTCTCCCCAAATAAGAAAATTTTCTTCTTAATTTTATCCTTACAGTCCGGTCAAAACAGTATATTCCTTAAACGAACAAATAAACCATACTCCCATCTCTTCTACATATGTTGTTCTCTTTTTACATATTGTTTGCTTAGTAATATATGAAGCAATTTCACCCAAAAGATCACAAAGTTGTTTGATGCTTACAACAACCACTTTACAAGAAAAAAGGGGATTTGACAATCAACACCCAAAATACAAACTATACAATAGCCCTCCGGTTATACAGCATATGGATTCACCGTGTAACCAGTTGATGATATTTATTTAGTTTACCATTCCACTTTTTGTGGGCCCCATTTTACTTGTCGCCATGATCACCATGCACAGTGCCATATGTGTGACCCACCTGCATGTATGACACATGCCTCTTTACAGCCTATTAACCTATCCTTTAACGAACCAACCTGAGATGTTGTGATAATATTCTTTGTAACCTTTAAGACCCTTCCTCGTTCAATACCCAATCTCGTCTGATATATGAATTGATATGAAGCAAAGCAATGCACTACTAAATCCAGTGAAAGGGGGCAAAGCAATGCACTACTAAATCGAGCGAAGGGGGTCAGGGTTTAGTGGATTAGATGCAGATGCAAAACCTAGCATGCCAGCAAGGTCAAAGAAGCATGTCAATATCTCTTTGTGAAATGCCCCTACTCACAGTGAAATGGTGGTAGCTGTGTAAATGCCCATGCAGAAATCCCAATGTATGCAAAAATTAGGACCACTGATAATGGGGGATAGACGGCCGGAACCACAACTAACTATTTCGATCTCCGAGAGCTCAGACTCATACTTGGCTAGATATTTTTAGGCGGGCGTGTTTCTTAAGGAATGAGTTATATATGGCGAGCAAAGATGACAATTTGAAGGCTATATCTGTTACTTCTTTGAGGGAACAATAAGCAATAATTTTATTTTATTATGTGTAGAAACCCTTTCGATTCGAAGGGAATTGATCTTGTGGTGGGGTGTTGACAGAAGGAATCCATCTGTTTGAAAGTATTTTTGTTAATTTCCTATCCAACAATTGGGCACTATTGCAGGAAGTGGAAATATGGAGTTGAGGGAAGGAATGAGGGTTGAGGTGCATCATCTAGAGATGGAAGAAGCTGCTCCACCATCTTAGTGGAAGGGTGCAAGGCTCATTGCTACTGCAACAACTTGCTTCACATAGCAACCGCAACTGTAGAAACAACAATTACTTCACATTTATGGGTGGTCGATTAGGGACAAACGGAAGAACAGTGGATCAAAAAGTAAGAAATAGCTTTACATTATTCGCTATCATTTCCTGCACAATCAATTTTCATTATGAATTCACTCTTTGTCATCGTTTCTTCATTCTGCATTCACTCTTTGTCATCGTTTCCTGCACACTGCACAGTCAATTTTTGCATTTGTGATTTACCATTTTTATTTGAATGTGAGATCAGATTTATCAAATGTACCAATCAACCTTTCACATGATCTTAGATAAAGTAAACACTCTAATGCACAAATCTCCAATTCATCACTAAAATATCTAGTTATGTATCAAATTATGCAGAAAGGTTTTTCCTCAAACTGACAAATATAATCAGAAATCATTTAGATATAGAAGTCATTGGTGTAAGGTTATTCTTGTTATGAATTTAAATATTTATTCTAAATATATGGTTAATTGAAATTTGATAAATATGCTGACCCATAACTGTATTATGCTAAGTCAACCTGGCAATTGTCTTGAGCTGTTGAGGCGATGCCAATCCTTCATCTTCGTTTTCATTTTCATCGTAAAATGTCTACTGTTGCCAGTGGTAGTTGTCCCAAAATAAAAGTACAATTGCAAGACAATCCCATCATAAACAACAATAATTCCCCTTTCATTCTCATGGAGTGTGCAGAGTCATGTACATATATCATCTGTTGTAGGGTTGCATCAAGAAGAAATCCTTAGCAGATGGAAAATTAATTCATGCCCACATCAACTTGACTGGATTTGAGCCAGACAGGTATTTACAGAATGTACTTGTCAATAGAATGACTCTCACATTGTGACAGAACCCTAATTCAATGGGAAAACAACAATATGTCTAGCCACACGCAAAGGTTCAAGTCCACTAGAGGCATGAATAAGCAATTGTGTCTAAGTTGTTGAGACTAAAGGTGATTTTCTAACAAAATCAATGAGGACCTGCACCTATTCAGCCACACACAAAAGGTTCAAGTCTACCAAATGCGTGAATAAGCAACAATGTCCTTGTTTATCCACACATGAAGGTTCAAGTGCACCAGAGGTGTGAACAAGCAACAATGTTAGATGTAGGTCCTCATTGAATTTGAAAGAAATCAGAAAATCCATTAAAATTGTTGTAGCATCATATTCCTGGGCTTTATTAAGCTAAAATTGTTGTGGATGCTACAGGGATACAAATTGATAATGGAAAATTGTAGAGAGAATGCAAAATACCTGACAAAAATCCGCTTTGAACTCAAGCAAAATAGAGGGAGGACTTCAACAGAACTCAGGCCGAGCAGTCTATCGTTATTCATTTTCGAAGATCACCCACAACATCAGTTCAGCAGAGATCAGAGATCACCCACAACCTTAGAGCGACTACAACCTGATAGCAATTATTGTTTGGATAACCATTCTTGTTTTCTTGAGTTGTTCATGTTTGCTTTTGCAACAATGACAGTGCTATGCGATGGCATTTTTATGACAAGACAAATGTTACAGTGTGTGGCACCTGGTATGGCACCTTCTAATCTGTAACACCTATTATATGTAGACATAACCGGTGGGTACATGTAAAGCAATGGACACTATTTTATCTTAGGCTATTTGGGAGCCATAGTTTTCAAATATATCTTAGCATCTAATGTTCAAAATTAATGCTAACATTAGTTTGTGTGAACATGAACTTTTCTCGTTTGCCCATACTTATTCTAAGTTCAGCCTCATACTTGCCTCGATATGAGGCCAAATAAGATGAAAATTTCACTCATTCGTCAATAGAAAAAAGTTTTATACTTGATTGGTCAAAGAAATGTGGTGGGGACATCATAAGTAACAAAGCATGGTTTAAAAATTTGAAGGTATATGAATTTTCGTGCCAAATTATTAGACTAGATCGAAATCGATTACTATAGTCCTATGTCGCAGGCAGTAAGGACTAACTAGATCGAAATCGATTGCTATAGTCCTATGCCACAAGCGACAGGGACTAATAAGTGTTTATTGGATGCACTATTTGGGTAAGTCTAGAAGCCTATGACTCTAGAAATAAAAGGCATATGGAAACTTAAGAAATTGTCAAACTCCAAATATAAATCAATAAAGCGAAAAACTTAAAAAATAAAATAAGAATAAAAGTATTTGGATGCATGGTCTAGGGACATTCGACAGTCTTGAAGTTCGGGGTACAAGACTTATGGAACATGTTTAATCATTTGGATATCCAAATATTCGAGTATGAATGCTTGAAAAAATAGAAATTACATTCAAATGTATGGATTTTTAGGAATTTCTAATGCTCTTTTAGATTTTTCTTATGTTTTTTTAATTTTGTTAATTTTGTAAGAGATTAAAAGTAAATTAAAGATGGTTTATTTATAATGAAGAACCTCAAATATAAAAAATGAAAAATTTTAGAAGGGGTTTTATTTTATTTGAAAATAAAAATGGGTTGTTGGAGAACTCACAACAAATGGTCATACAATGGGAGAAACAATTATCTTTGACAATAAACATTTAAAGTTCAAATAAATCTAAAGTTTCAAAAAATTCATAGATTATTATAGTCATTCTAAACATGCTTGGTATATGTAAAATAAAGTTAAATAACCAAAAGTATTCATAGCCTTGTCGAATATTATAAACAAAAATTTGATGGAGTTCATTTATTAATTTTAGACATTGATTCAATTGAATCTAGACTTTTATCACTAAGTCCAAAGCTTAGTACTATTAAAACAATTTTCATGCACGTTTTCCTCATCTCTCTTATTACTTGACATAGTTTCCTTACATGCAAGCATCCATAGTCTCAACGAAGGTGCCTTAGTATCATATAAGAATTGACCCACTACCAGCAACAATGCATAGCCCCTGGAGATTTCCATATACTTCCCACATTTTTGAAATGCTTTCAACTTCTTATTTATTTGATATCCTTTGGATTTGTATGTTTGTATTTCTTTTGCAATTTTGGATATTTAAGAAGCAGGGTGATATAAGAGTTATTTTGATGAGCAAATGTTTTGATGCATTAATGATTTTAACCTAGCAATTTTATTATTCATCACCAACAATATCAAGTCTTTTACATTAATGTGAAAAGAATGAAGCTCTTTAAAAATAACATACAAGTAATTTCCTAAACTAATGAAACTTTTAGAAGTAAAGTAATATATCAATATTTCATATAACTAAATATTACTCTTTTCATAATAATAGCATTTATTTAAATAGAAAAACATTATTATGATAAAGACACATTTCTACAAAAATGTAGTCATAGTTAAAATCATACCACAAAATAAAAAGGAAAATGAATTTCTTACAAAAGAAAAGATAAAAATTTACAAAGAAAAGAAAGGTGATTTTTTACAAAAGAAAAGAAAATTTTAAGGAAACCAACTTCCTTTAGTAAATGATGAAATATTTACAGGTGGGTTCATGAACTCTCAAGAGAAATATTTCTTCAAAATCCAGCCATTCAGGGAAAGGTTCTAAATCTCCCCTTCCAATGTTTGTAATATATATGTTGAAAGACCAACTTTCGCATAAATTTGAAATGGTCCTAGCCACAAATGCTTAAATTTTCAATGTCTTCCTTTTTCTTCATGGCTCTTGTCCCATTTCAATACTAGATCTCCAACAACAAAATCCCTTTCAACAAAATCCCTTTCACTGACTAAATTATTGTCAACCCATCGTTTAATTATTTTTCAGTGCTCATGGAATTTGGCTTTTGTTTTTTTGTCTTTCCTCCTCCAAATTTAGTAAAGTGTAGATTTTCACATTCATGCCTTCAATTCAAATCCTATTGATAGCTTGAGCTAGTTGCATGGATGGTAAAAATATGCTTGTAGGAAGAATAGTTTTGTTTCCATAAAAAAGGAAGTATGGGGAGTTCCTTAATGATTTTTTAGGAGTTACTTTGTCAACCCATAAATCATTTGGGATCTGCTTGTGGAAATTACTCTAATGGCCTTGAACAATTTTCTTAAGTATATGGATTGTGTTTTTATTGGTAGGCTCTGCCAATCGATTTCTCTAAGGGTAATAACTGGTAGGAAATTCAATTAAAATTCCCTGATCCAAATAAAACTCAGGGATTTTAAGGGATGAGAAATATGAGGCATTATCAAATACAAAGGATGTAGGAACAATGAACCTAGATATAATATTATTTTCAAGAAAGTTATCTAGTCATCATTAATTATTTTAAGCCGAATTTCCTCTATCCACTAGTAGAAGTAATTTGTAGCACTGAGAATATATTTATGTAGTTGAGATGAATTAGGATTGATCTAACTAGTTACATCTAGACCCCATCGTTCAAATGGGCTTTCTATTTCAATACTTGTAGACGCAAGGATGAAACTTTTTCCCTTCCTGAAGCTATCTGACAAGTTTTACACTTTCTTGCATAAGCATATCAATCTTTGAACATAGTTGGCCAATAATAACTAACCCAAAGAATTTTTTGTGCATTTGTATCTCCAACAAAATGTCCTCCTATTAGTCCATCAGACAGTTCAACCAAAACTTTCTTTGCATCATGTTTTTCCAAATATATGAGTAAAACATTATCATAGTTATTTTTAAACAACACTGCATCTATTAACTGATATATAACACATTTTAATCTAAGTGCTTTTTTTTAGGTGCTAAATAATCAAGTGTGGTACCATTCAATAGAAAGTATCTAATTTCATAATAGCATATATTGGTTGTACAAGAATGCGAAGTATTTCTTCCTATCTTACCTCAAACTTATTATATCAACCTTCGTCGTAATCAGTTTGTGATCTTTTTTATTCCGCTGATAGTTTGTAGATACTTTGGCCTCTAATGATCTTTCATGGTTTAATCTCAAGGTCGTACTCCTGGAGTGTAGTAATCAATTTCACTCTCTTTTCTCCTAGATCCTTCTGCACAATAATATTTCTTAGAACAAGATGAGGAACAATCATTTTTATATGACATTTCAAAAGAAATGGTTGAAAATGCTTGATAACCTTAAATACTGCATAAGCCTATTTGTCAATGTCAGGATAATTCAACTATGCCCCTTATAACCCATAACTCATAAAATAAATTGGTATCTCTATATTATCTGTATTCCTCTAAGTTAGGAAAACTGCATAAGACAAGTCAAAGGCGAAAGTATATAAATGGATTCTCTTTCAAAATTTCAGCTAATGAGAGTAGGTGCAACATCAATTGCTTCTTTTATGATTTTGAAATAGTCTTTATCTATGGTGTCCCATTTTAATATGTGATATTTTTTAATCATATCTTATATTGGTTGAACAATCTGATTAAAGCTAGGAAAAAATCTTCTTACAAAATTTAACTTTCCTAGAAAAGATTGCATTGATTTTTTATTATGGGGAAGAGAAATTTGTAATATAGATTTTAGTATGTCAAGTTGAATACCTATCCCAACTTTATATACCACAAATTTTATATGTTTTTCCTTTAGTTACAAAAAATATAGTTTTCTAAGGATTTAATGATATGCTGCATTTTTTACACCTTTCAAAGATTTTATTTAGGTATTAACATGATCTTTTCATTTTTTAGAATATATTTTGATGTCATACAGATAAACAAGCATAAAATTATTAATCATAGCATTAAATGCAATATCCATTGCTCATTAAAATTTTTGTCCTATAATTATTAAACCAAATGGCAACTGTAGATATGCAAAGGTTCCCCATTTGGTTCCAAATGTTTTCTTCATCTGGATTGATGGTGAAACCAAAACTTGGTTGTAGCTAGAGAAACCATCAAGGAAAACATTTATGAACTAGCAACAAATTGTAAATTTTGTTTCGTAGGAGGAACAAGGTAATTATATTTTTTGAAAAATTGATTAAGGTTACGAAAATCGATGCAAATTCTGATGTCCCTATTTTTCTTCCCAACTAGAACCAAATTTGATACCCACTGTGAGTTTCTGACTAGAAAAAGTATCCTACCTTTTATCATTTTGTTGAATTCTTCTTTGATTTGGTTTTCTAGATTAGGATGATTTTTTCTTAACTTTTGTTGTATAGGTTTAGTATCTAGTTTAATCGAAATAACATGTTGTATAATTTTAGTATCATAAACCTTTAAATTTCCCTACATCTAAGCGAACATATCCTTGTATTCTTTCAAAATCTTTAAAAAACTTGAATGTTAAAAAAGAGTACAATTTAGTCCTAAATTATCATTTTGTGGGCTTTGTTGGAAACTAGATCACTATTGGGGGGGCTGCTCGGTTGAATCAGTAGTGTGGCACTTTTAATCTTGTTCTACAAATTATTATTCTTTAAACATGCATAAACTAAAACACATAATCATATATTATTGCAACAAGCATAAAACAAAAACCATGAAAAAGTCACACAATAGACACAAGTGTTTATGGTGGAAAACCCTCCTCTCGGGTCAAAAACCACCCTTTCTGTTGTTGCGTTGCTCAATATATTTTATTATTTGTTGAACAAATTTACATGGATCAGCTTACAACCATAAGTCAGAAGACTTGACCTGCTACACAGTATGTTGGCATCTATTAAACAAGAAATTGTTTCTTTCACGGATCTATGGACTACCATCTACTAAAGGCTCCCACAATCAATGATCCTTGCCCAAATCCCATTGGAATATCCAACTCCTATTGGATGGAGAAAACTCTTCCTTCTACCGACTCCACTAAATCATTGTATACTTTGAAGCCTTCGTGCCTTCACTTCCTCCATGTGAGCCTCATTTCATATATTTTGAGAATGGACTCCCAATTCACTCAACATTTAACATCACAATAACACCATCATTCTTGATCAAAATCTAAAACAAAATATGAAGAATTAATAGGAGAACACAATCTCCAAATACCCCACAACCAAGCTCAAAAAAATCCTCACTAATGGCACAAAATATTGGCTGAAACATACTCCATCTATTTATTACTACAACTGTGAACTGCTTTAGAAAATATACATAGACAACTCATACAGTTCTCAAACTCTTCTCCACACTCACACTCACTCAACACAACTAGACAATCAAACATACTAGCATTGAGATTCCTCCAATATGTAGATGAACTCAAGTGCTCAACTCAATAATTACCAAGAACTACAGGGCATCACAACTCTATCCATATGCTTGATTTGATCAACATTTATCTCATTGACTCAATCAACCACTAACCCCACTTGCCTTTTTGATATTTTCAACTTTCATTAGC
The DNA here is from genome assembly GCA_031772625.1 of Pinus tabuliformis. NCBI lineage: Eukaryota > Viridiplantae > Streptophyta > Pinopsida > Pinales > Pinaceae > Pinus > Pinus tabuliformis. The sequence continues at coordinate 12,279,174 of CM062820.1, read as the reverse complement.
TTGTGGAGGCCCCGTGAACTTTTCCAGCCATAAATCGAAAAGTTCTGACCAAGAATGTCGCCACAACATAAAAATTAGTTGATCAATGCAAGGGATGTGGAGAAAAACTTGCAAAAAGGCTCGTTCACACACATAGGCTTGTTTGAAATCGATTGGAACTTGCAGTAGCTCCCTTGGGCCTATCTTCCTGCGATTGGAGCTTTCCAGTTGCACTAATGACCCAACCTTCATGCGAATGGAAAAAAAGATCAGTAAAAACATCAGTGCTTCAGCCCTGAAACTTTTCCACCTATTGGACCATCTTCTTCAGCATCTGATGACACCTACAAACCTCTGTGTCAAGTCTGCAACTAATGAAATAAGCTAAGAACAAGTCAGTGACATGAAAGACCTATTCTTCCAACTTTAGCACCAAGACCAACACCACCAACTCCTCAAGCAACAACCACACCATCTCTAAACACCTCCAACACCTATAGCAACATCTCCATCTCTTACAACAACAAAATCATAACATCCAAATGCCTCCAACATTATTGGAAGCACCTCCAACACATGCAACCAAAAATCAACACATGAAGCAACAATCCAATGTCTCCAATACATGTAAAGACATACGAAACATCCATAGCAGTAGTCCAACGTCTTGCAGTAGCAACATCTCTAATCAACACAACATGTCAACCTCAAACCAACATGACATCACCTCCACGAGGTCTAGTCATAAGTATGTTGACATCAATGCCGACTAACAAGACCACCAAAGCAAGCATTCATCACACATGCACATAAGAAGCAACACAATGAACGTGTTGACATCATTGCAAACACTACAATGCCAACGAACTCCCCATTTGGCATCGATTTCAACTTAAACAACATGTGAGGCTAATCTCCATATACTGAAGCTGCAACTATCCATCCAAATTCTCTTCCCCTTTGACATCAATGGAAAAGGGTCATACCAACACTGAAGAACAATGCTAATAATGTCGGATGAGAGAATGACTCCCCCTATCATGCTCAAACACCATACTTATGCAACCCATAGAAGTATCTCCTGCAAGATAAGAATGTAGAACAAGGAGACCAGTTGCTAACAAATCTCAAGCTAATGCCATGCAATCTCTGGAGACTGAACATTATCCCCCTAAGCATGTAATGGGGCTACAAACACAAAATCTCTCTATTGCTAAAACATCACATATGCGTATTGCAATAAGCCTCTCCAAGTGTAAGAAACTACACCTCATGAACCATGACTCTAACAGACTTTGGACAAGATATACCATGAAGTACAATACATACAATGCTTCATGAAGCGAGTACATAGTTTTGACAAATACATAGGACTAGCATATGACTCCTCTACACCTATCACCAACCATGACTCTACGGACCAAAGTTTACATTATGCACCCAATGTAGTGGTGCTACATCAATGATATAAAACATACTAGACACTGAGGGTCTCTCCATGAGAAATGTGCCCAAAATATGATACAATAATAGTACATGGCTTTTACATATGCACATAAGTGTGATATTCTTCTATACATGCCCAAAACATGAAATAACAATAAGTACATGGCAACAATGAGTAATGGTATATGCTCCATATGGAAAAAGAATTATAATCCATAGCATACACACTAAGTACAAGGGCCCATGAGAATTAACATACACTCTCCATATATATAGAAACAACAATAGAAGTACTAACAACATCATATGCTAGTACATGACCACTAAAACACCTTGGTCATCACCATCCCAACAATGAAGATCCTGTAGAAAGATCATAACATCCACTAACAACCATCATCATGCTCCACATGTGCATCAACAATATGTCATAGAAGAAACAACAAATACATCCACATGGCATAATTAAGCCCATCAACCATTAACATAATGCATCATCAACTCAAATCATGAGCAACAAGTCAATACTAGCAGCAACAACAATAACATAAGATCTAACATTATAGCACTATTTGCAGCACTAAACTCATTATCTCCTCATTAATGAGGCATAAGCAACAACAGTGAGCAGCTATACATATATATATATATATATATATATATATACATCACCATCATCATCATCATCATCATATTTCATCCACATGAGTGCACAATATCTCATCCATCAGCATGCATTAAATCATGAGAAACAACATAATATCCAACAATAAAGTATTATGAGCATCACATAATTTCAACCTCTCCATGTCTCATCCATCCAAAACCTCATGAGAAACAATGCAAACAATCATCTCTCATCCATCCAAATATATACCAACAACAACATGTATCATGCATCTAGAAGTAGGAAACATAAGCATTTATACATATACTCTAGATGTATCATATCATTTGATATACATGGAAGCTACAAATTCATGACAATACATGACATAAATATGATCTAATAGTATGATCATCACCAAAATACCAACTATGTCATGCAAACCCTATTATCTCATCCAACTAGTAATGTGTGGGTGCAACGATAAAAATCATCCTACATAAATCAATGCACAACAAACTCCTCCATAATAACACAATTTCAAAACAATCCAAAACATTTGGAAGCATAAATGCTCCCCCCTGGATGTGTGATCCTCCATCACACCTTAACTATGCACATAGAACAACCATGGGGTTTCCATAACTCAACATGCAGCTGCTCCAAAAACCATTAGTTGCATATGCACGTGGTTGATCAAACTGAAAAAGAAATAGATTTGAAATGAAAATAACACTTCAAATCTCATGAACTTGCCCTGAACACATGCATCTCTAAAAATTCAGATTTATATTCGTTAACACTTTCTGATATGGCTAAACATCCAACAACATACATGCAACTCATGATGAAACCATATGCTCCCCATGAGACCATATTGGCCTCAGTTTTTGGTGGAAGTTCCTTGCTGCTATTTTCTTCTCCATACTTTCATTTGTTGATCCTTCTTCTTCTTGTGCGGTTGTCCTTGGATTTTATGATTGGATCTCCTAAAACACATGGGAAGCTTGTAATACTTGGCCTTGTGGCCAATATTGTCACACATGAAACATCTAATGTGACCAAGGAAACAAGGAATAGGCTGATATCTTCTGTTGATCTGATTTTTATTCCTTGCATGTGCCATGCAATCAATAACCCTATGGCCAAAATCATTGCATGAGAAACAATAACCATAAAAAGGACTATTATACCTGACAGATGGATATTTTCTTTGCATGCATGCTTGATGTTGCTTCTCCTTTGGTTGCTCCTTTTGATGAGAGAGATTAATCTCTCCATTTCTGCAAATTGTTGCTATGTGTCCACAAACTCCACAATTATAACACTTTCCAATTTGATTCTTCTTCTTTGACCTCCTTTTCTTATTTTGCTTCCTCATGCATGGTTGGTGATTTTGCTATTGATTCTCCATTTTCTTGACACCACTAGCTACTCCCACATTTTCATATTTATTTGTTGAAACTTGAGCACTAGATCTGAACCTTTCTAATTCTACCTTCAATATTTGAAATTCATCCTCCAACTCATTGTATTGCTTCCTCATTCCAATCTTAATCTTCATTCCTTTTTGTAGTTGAGTTTTCAAATCTAATTTTTTTTCTTTTAGTGCACACTCCTTTTCATCAAACATGTGTAGCAACATTTGTTTATCTTTAGTTTCAGCCATGAGCCTTTGAATCTCAGCTTCTAATACCTTCACTTTGGATTACTCATCATTTTTTAAACTGATGCTCGATCTATCGCTACAATCACTATGTTGACGGGATGGAATATTCTGCCAACAGTCAAGGGGATCTCCCTGGTGTAGGCTCCTAACTAGAACCTGCACCATTTGTGGTATGGATCCCTTCTGGTATGTAGGCCCAGTTGCCATTCAAGTTTGTAGAGTTTGCTTTGGATGAAGGTGAAATGTGAACCGAATTGAAAGGATGAACCTTAAATAAATACAAGGAAGTAATTGACAAATATCCTATATCGCATATACCATGAATAGACAAACCATAAATGACATAAAACCTTATGTAAAGTTACTATTAGCGGACTCTAAATAAGACTTGTGTATTCTAAGATAAAATGCTTGACAATTGTAAATCAGTTCACAATGATCAAACATTTATAAACATGCATAACTTGCGTGGTCAGAAACAAATTATACCAACACCAAAGAAATAGTTCACTGGCACGAGTATAGGGTTAGCAAAACAAATACCATTCATATGAAGCAACATAAAGTGTAGAGTATGAGACAGTAAGTGAGCATACCGCAAATCAAATAGCTTTTCAGAACAATCGATCCAGCAAGTGAAGGAAAATACTCATGGCATTAGCACATAAAACATTTGAAGAATCCAATAGTAGAAGCTTACAATCATTCCTTGCATATATCAAAAGGACATAAATTCTCTCAAGCAATGTATGTCTCCCCAAAAAGTCCTTGGAAAAAGTCCTTACAAATGAGGCCTGAGGGTATATTTATGGAGTAAGGGCGACTCTTGGTCTACCCTTGACTCTTGGGCTACCTCATGACCTTTCATATTCTCCACATGAATTTTGGTATTCTACATGACCTTTCATACTCACAAGGTGTTTTATGCTACTATAGACAAAAATTGTCACGAAATTACTATCAATCTAAATCACTAATTTGATAATGGCAAGTTCTGGAATATCAAGCTTGAGCTATTCTATCAAATATGTGTGCCACAGGTTATATTCTATTGCAATGGGCATGATTTGTGGCTAATCTTCATCATTTCAGTGTAGGCACTCGAGGGCATCGGGAATGAGAGTGCTTTGTTTGGTGTGCACCTGGTTATTCAAGGTTACCAGCTTGGTGTATATCCTTACTAGTTCTACCACATAACGTGTGATGTTTTCTTTGGTAACCAACATGTCCTTTGTGCGGGTTGCTTCTTTAAATGTCTTTATGAATGCTTGTACTTCTGAGGTGATTTCTTCCTACTTCATAACCTACCCGATTTCTCCTATCGTGGGCACTCCATGTAATTGGATTATTGATTCCAAGCCCCTGGATACTAAACGGACCATTCGTGTAACTTATCCAAAGCAGTCATAGCTTCTTTGAGCATGGCTATCCTTTCTTTTGTGTGATCTTGAATGGCCACAATGGGGGCTACTATGTGGTGTAGTTTAGACATTTCTTCATAAACTATCATCATGGCTTCCCCCAGAGTCTCTGTTTCTGCCTAAATTGTTGCCTGGAACTCTGTTGTGCTTGAGTGTACTAAGCGAGTGTTGCGTTCTCTTCCTCCATCTTCTTCTTTTCTTGTTCCAACATGGTGGCCCTATGCTCGGATGTGTCAAGCCTGTTATACAAATCTGCAATCTGTTTTCTCATCCTGGCCACATTATGTTCTGTAGCGGCTGCGAAAGCCGTCTCGGCCGAGGAAATCATTTGAGGGTTTTCTATAATATTAGGCACAATATATTTGGTCGTGGTCGCTGACAGGGGCTCAGCTGGATTCTTGCTGTAAAACATCTTCATTTCCTGTATGATCTTGAGGTTTATCTCATTGAAAGTGAGTCAAGTGAGATCTAGGACCTCCTCGTCTTGATCCTCTGAGATGCCCAGCTCTTGGAGTTGGAAATGTCCACTAGTGAGGGGAGTAGTATGCAGTTTTTATAATGGAGGAAGCTCATTTTGTCTTATGTCGAAGTCAACTATTTTGCTGGTCTCTCCTTGTTCACTTTCTTTGGCTTCCTTTTCCTTATCTCTCCTAAGCTCTTCTTTCTATTGCCTCCTCTTTTATTTTTCTACTGCCCATTGCCTTTCTAGTTCATATTCCATGTTCCTCAGCTCTTGTTCCAACCTCCTATTTTCTTCCTACTTTTTCCTCTCGGCTTCTTCTTCTTCCTGTTTTTTCTGCTCCTCTTCTTCCCGCCCTTTCCTCTCTTCTTCTTCCTACCTTTTCCTCTCTACCTCTTCTTGTTCTTGTTGTTTTTCTTGCAAATATTTCTCCTTCTCTTATTCCTCCCGCCTTCTCCTTTTCTCGTTATGCCTCTGGTTTTTGGAATATGGGGGTTGTTTTTTCTTCAGCTCCCTTTGCCTCTTGAGCTCTTGCTTTTTCCTTGCCAAGTGGGCATTTCCTTTTTCCAGTGTTATACCCTCCTCCTCGTTGTCACTCACGGGGTCTTCCACCTCCTTCCCTTTATGCTGCTCAACCTCCCCACTGCCAGTTGGTGCTCTGAGCTGCTTTTTCTTTATGGCAAAAGATCTTTCTTTGAGGCTTATATCTTCTTGGGAGTCATCTTGGGGTTCATCCTCTGCATCATGTTCTTCACTTGGGTTGAATTTTCTTGTAGCGTTATACCAGTTCCTCACCTTGTCTTCATTGTCCTTTTGGGTGTGAGAATACGACCAACTGAATTTTTCCTTCTTGCAATGGGCAGCTACTATCTTCTCTAGATCATAAGTTCGGTGGTTGAGCATTACGAAAAGGCTTCCTTTCAGTGCATCGGCCTCTGCCTCTACCTGTTTGAAATTTTCTACCATGTACGCCCCGATGGTGAGGGGGAAGGCGGGCTAGGGTTTCTTCTTGCCTTTGTTCAATATCTTTGAAAACCCTTGCGTCATCTGGTAACAGACCTCTCACAGGAGTGTCCTATTTGTGGCAAACCTGGGTAGGGCATGCAAAGGCTTATGGGTACTGAACACCCTAATGAATGTCCCTTCTTCGATGGGGAACCAATGTGCTACCTTGATGAGTGTCTTCATGGCCCTCTTAGACATGCATGGTGGTTCCTCACCAAAGTAATTGGTATAATGGGCTGATGAAAGTTTTGGAGATGATATCTAACATACCTCTGTAGCCTATGTCCTAGAAAACTTTATAATGGCTATACACAGGGTTGGTTGCCGACGAGTCCCAGTTACAACTCCAGTTTTCGAAGTAGCACCTTAAGCAAACAACATTGAGGAGGTATGACGACATATAGAATTATGGAGGCTATTCTGGTTGTGGGTTCTTGGGGGCCATTATGTTTATTTTAAATGATAAGCATAGGATGCTTGCCCAATTAAAAATTATCCCTCAGGTGGCAACGATGTACGTGAGGGGAACCCAGCTGCCATAGAAAATGTCACAGTCCATCTTGCCATACAATCGGCACATCATCGCAGCAATCAATTGATACACTTTCCGCAATCCCTCTATTTTGTAAGCTTGATCTATTTAACCCAGAACTTTGCAGGGTCTTGCCACCATTCCCTAAGGATGTCTTTTGTGAGAGTTGAGAACCCAGTGAGCCACTTGGTATTGAAGACCTCCTATCTCTCGAGGAGCCTGTAGTATGCACTAATATTTTCCGGGGAGGTAGCGGCTATGGGCACCCCATCATGGCCTCTGATCCACCAGGCTTTTGTGTCTCTGCGTTGCAAGATCCACTCAATGGTTTTTGAGCACGAGAAAATTGGGGGGTGTGCTGCCACCTTGTGTAACTTGGATCTTCTGATGTTTATGTACTCTTGGAAATCCTCCTGGGTCTCTGGAATATCTTTATTAGGAAACACCTCGTAGATAGTGTACCATGAGAGCCTCATGGTTTTTCTTATATTGCAAGCAGTGTCCCCGAAGATAGGTGGCTCCTCTTCTAGCTCGGTCTCCCATGACCCACTTCCCGAGGCCCCCCGAGCAGCTTTAGCGGTGGGGGGATCCATCTTGTCCTCAAAAGAAGAAATGTATATACACTCTAGATCAACGTCACCTAGCACATAAAAAACAGAGTCCCACGATGACAGAGATGGCATGAAAAATCAGTTAAAACTGCAAAATAGAAAAGTATGCAGCAGGTGACAAGTTGCACAGTCACGGCTATGAGGATGCGACTAGTAACATAGGTCACAGGAAAAAGGGAACGAAAGGTCACAATTTTCAAGATATGGTCGTAGGTCACATCAAGATGGAGGTTGCGGGGTCGCAAAGTCGCAAGGTCACGAGGGAAGGGGGGTCATGGTTTCGGGACATGCGACTTGGGCTTAAAAATATCAGGGAGGCTGCTGCATGACTTAAGGGAGGAAGGGTCTCCTTCAAATGAGTGGATCCAGGCCTACTGGTAAAAGCAAATGGCGCTGGGTCGAGGGAAACAAACTGTCGGGGTCGAGGAAGGGAAGGAGCAACTAGCGCAATTTTTCTGGCACAAAATGAGAAAGAAATTTAAGTAACAGAGGAAAACCCTAGGGTGAGGGGATGCCAAAGGTTGGGGAACGTAGTCACTGACACTTAGAAGAAAAGAATGATTGCAGGGCAGTGGATGGTTACCTACCCAGAGCTGGACGCACGTGTGAACTCAAGTCGGAGGGCCTACTATCTCTTCTTGCGACCGAGGGAACGTTTACAAATGCAACTTGGGGGGCTTCATATATATAGAACTAGTCACACGTGTGAGGTCATGGGGGGACATGCACATGAATTTTTGAACTATGCAACCATGCAACCTGGGAGGTTGCATAGTCGCAATGGTCGCATTGTTGCGTTGATGACTGTGATTGATGGTGCGACCTTGCAACCTTCTGACTCGCAAGATCGCATAGTCACTAGGCCGTGAGAGTTTAGCATGGTATGTTAGTGCCTAGATTTACCTTAGGCTGAGGAAGGTAGGATCCAAGGCCAACATCAAACCACGCTTAACCTGGTAGCTAGCCCTACCAGGTCGGGAGAGGGCTCTCTCCGGGTCAATCTCAGCAAATTATGATCGATGAGGGTTTGAGATGATTGATAGAAATACTGATCTTAGGATAGGTATATGTGTGAAAGAGTTTGATTGAATAAAATGATGTTTTTGTTGGCTCAGATGGAAAGGTAGATTTTGGGTGCGGGGATTGAGGCTCAGTCTTGCAAAGATCTCAATGGGGCAAGGTAGGAAATTGTTTTTGGCACTTCAATTTGAGTGAGATGGAAGGATTAGACAGGTGAGGAGCTAAAGAGGGCAAGGAAAGTCATGGATCCTCTCCAAACAGCTGAAAACATCAAGAAACTAAAGCAAACCTCAAGTAGAGCACTGCAATTTCAATGGATTCTACTTACACTCTTGTTTGTTTAGTTAAGAAGAAACAAGATAGAGAATGGCATACATAACACATAAGAAAATTGACAATTACAAAAGAAAGCACTATACCAAGACAAATTTCCACATGGATCAAAAAGAGTGCTGCAAATCCTGGTCTCAATTCCTTAGACAAAATGCTGATATGAGTGTACAATGAAGCTCAAGCCTCTCTCAAAAGTCCAACCATGCCAACGACTGAAAGATAACAAGATATAGAAAAAGCATAACTCGTCCTAGCCTCTAGGGGTTGAGCTCACAAGTTTAGGAGCTATTCCAACTAATTCTAAACTGAGAACTAGAAATTAGGTAGTGGAACAGCTTGCCTCTAGAAACTAGGGAACTGATTCATTCAGTTTCAAACAACTTTTTAATAGATGAATCTACCTCCATAAGTGAAAATTTGACATATTTACATCATGATCCATCAATGTACATTAAATTACATCACAAATTTGACATCAAGAAGGAGAAAAAGTCAAACTATCAAAAGCTGGGCGAAAAATAGAGCATTCCTGGTCAAACTGAGCCAAATTTCCTCTATGCACCACGCCTGATTCTCTATGCGTAGCGCCTATTTGGACCCACTTTTGGAGGCTTTTCCAGTGTCCAAATTGGCTCCCTATCTACTTTCCAACCCAAGTAGAATTTTTTAATTTGGCCTCCATTTTCCCCTCCAAAATTTAGTTCTTACAACGCTGCTTTCTGTGTGTCAAAATAGGGGCAGTAAGGTCATTTTTTGAGTGTTTTTGATCTTTTTGAGGGCTCAAAACCTGTCAAAATTTCTTGGCCATTAAAAGGAAAGCATATTTTTTCATGCAAAATCCAAAAATTCTAAGTTTTTGTCATTTGGAGGCTCCTAGAAAAAGCGAGCGCCACGTGGCGCGGCGCATAAGGCATAAAATTCTGTTTTTTGTGCCAAAAATTTCAAAAATGCAAAAAGTGCCCCAAATTTTTTGAAATTTGGGCTGAGTCTTCTCCATCAAACATTGTGTTGGGCCAAGGAAGCCTCAGCCAATATCTGAAGTCCTTCATGCTCTTTTTGCCTCCTTGATGCTCTCTTCAACTTTGCCTTTAAGCTCCTGATTCTAGCTTGGCACACCATGTTCCTTGACAAGTAATGATATGAAAAGTTTCTCAACATATTCTTCTCATTGATGGCCTTTTCTAGCTTCCTCTCCAAGTGGATATTGGCTCTTTCAAGCCATGACTCCCGATTGGCATTAACTTCCTGCTCAAGTGAAGTGAACTCCACCCTCCTCCTTTGGGAATCTTGGCGATTCTCCAGAATGTTTTGCAACTCCATAATCACTTGTTAGTATTCAAGCTACTTATTCCTTTCCTCCAGGTATTGTATTTTCCATTGGGCTCTATCCAAGTTGATGGACAAGGCATCAATGTTCGCCTGCTACTCTTCAATGATTTCTTTGAGATTCATGCTTTGCGAGCCCATATTAGTATCATCACCCTCAATGACAATGAAATTAGTCTCACGCTCACTTGATGATCCTTCCTCCTATAGTGGCCTCTTTCCTTTGTACTGAACCTATTGTGCTGATGACGGAAATGAGGCCCCTTCCACCTCGAGTGGAGATAACACTCGCTTAGCTGCTGCAAACAATCGTCTAGTGCCCTTCTGATAGGTGATAAACGTTGGCATGCTAGTGGTCTGTCTCTCATGATCCTCATGCTGATAAGAAGGTCCACCTGTCTCATGTAAAGCCTCTGAAGGTCCCTGAGGAGCTATGAAAAACTCGTGAGAGATGAAATCCTCCCAAGTAATGCCCTGTAAGCGAAGCTGATGAATGACCACAATTTTAATGAGAGCAAAATGGTAAATACTATTGAACTACTATTGAGGAGTCTTGTGTTGCACTAGGGTGGTCATCTTCTCTATGTTTCGGCACTTGAAGTAAGGGATGTTCATCATCCTTACCCTAGTAAAATGCATCAACAGCCTGATATGATAAGCATATAAACGGGAGAAGCAACCCTCACAGCTGAAATACTTCATGATCAATTTCATTAAAGGAGCATATGCATCCTTAAGGTACTGAAAAGGAAAAACTCTCTTGAGCTGTCTCAAATAACCGGGCTTGATGTATGGTCATAATGTTGTCGATCAATTTGTTGCCTCTTGTTCCATTGCTCTCCAATGTTAGGTATACTGGTTTCTAGTGAAATGGATTCTGGTGTTAATGTGAAAGTGACACCAGCTAGAGTGGCTTGGCCATCATGTAAATGTAGCACAAATAAGTGGGCCAACTCATGGTGAAACTGAATGCTAGCATCCTTCTCACAAAATTAATAGCAGGACTGGTGCTGAAAACAAGAGATGGCAAGAGGGCAGGCCTGTAACTCAACAAGGGTGGTTGGTTCCTCTCGAATATGTTTGCCACCTCTATGAGGCCTCCTGGGTGCATGTACCTCTATAGGTGAGTCACTGTGTGTCTCCTCTTCATAATCATATGAGGGATTAGATGCCATGTCCGCTAGTGGGTGGACTGTTTTGGAGCTGTCTTGATGAGAAATAGGTGAGCTGTGATGTGTTTTGACTTTTGCCACCAAGGGAAACAGTGATATGAGGGACTTTGGAGGGATAAAATAGTGAGGGATTTAGGAACTGTTGGGGTAGGGTTTAATTAGGGAAATAGGGAATTAGGGAATGATTTAGGAGTTTTTGATATAGGACTAGGGTTTGGGAATTAGAGAGTATTTGGGACTTTGGGAAAGGGGATTTGGGATATGGAATTAGTGAATATAAGGGTGTGTGAATTTAGGGAATAGGGAAATCAAGGGAAAAATGGAGTAAGGGAGTGATTGAGGGAATAGAAGGATGGAATTGGTAGCAAAACAGTCAATACTAACCCTAGGCAGCAATTTCCTTTGAGAAATTTCAAGAGATAGGGTTTGGTTTCTTTTAAACACTCACCATACAACAAACACCATAAAACAACCACCAAATTTGGATGAAAAGCAATGACAGAGGGTCAACCTACTTGGACAAGTGATGATCCACAAGTTTCGAGTGATTTTGAGCAAGTTTTTGAAGTTTTCGGGCTTGTTGGTTGTATTCGTCGTGCCCAGTGAGTGTGTCATGCCTGTGCAATTTTGAACTGGAGGTTGAAGCCCAGTGCGCCATGCTTGCTATGTGCGTTGCACCACCTGCCCAGTGCGCTGCGCCTCTGTCTTGGAGCGATTTTCACTAATTTTTCTCACTTGCTCACCACCACGACTTTGCCTTGCTTCCACTTTGTCTTGGAGTGCAAATGAACTTTTCAAATTGAAGGAATGACTTATAAACAAGGATATTTTTAAATTTTTGGCTCATAAAACCCATTTTTACAATGTTTTGAAAATGACTTTGGTTTTTACTCTGTTTTGAGCTTTTTCACTTTATTAGAACTTGTGATGGACTAAATGACCTATGATTTGTTTGTTTTGTAGGGGGTTGGAGCTACTGGGGCTAGGGAAAGACACCAGGGTTACAGGTGGAGTGATTTACATATGAAGAAAATAAAATTACATAAATTTGTACCATAAAATCAAAAATACTCTGTTTTTCCTCAAAACAGAATTTTGAGGAAAGATACATCTCTAAGCACTTGATGATGAAATTTATTGATGCTAGAACCTCCTCATGTGCCTGCTGGTTGTTATTGGACACTTTGAAACACCTTTTGATGAAACCCTAGACCTAAATGACAATGAAACCCTAAAACAAAAACTTTTCCAATCTTTAAGACAAAAGATGACTATATATGCTTTGTAATGAACAAACATGAGCCAGCAGGTAGATAACATGAGGGAAACTGTAGGAAAGCCACTACCATCAGATGATACATGCGCCTAATGGAATGCAGTTGACTGAGCGGGACACCTAATATGCAATGCAACAAGAGGATTTTATCTCTGACGGAGGGATGAAGATATCGACACTAACATTGGCTCCAATGGGGATGGTAGCTCCTTGGAGGTGCCAAGAACTACAGATCTCTGGGAAAGCAGGCAGTGCCTTCATCCATTGGGTTAATGATTCAATAACTTCGACAAATCAAAACTGAACTCTTGACTTAAAGACTCAATTTCAGGACTAAATGTGACTCAAGATTGACTCATTTTCAAGACTGTAATTGACTGAAAGACTTGACTCTATCAAACCAAACCAAAACTAAAATCAAACCTCAACTTTATAGCCTTCACCTAGGGCCCCAAACTGAAGAATGAAAACAGTACACACTTGCAATGGAATTTAAACAAACCAGTATATACAATGATGAGTAGGACAACAAAAAACATTTCACAAATAATACCATTTGAGGAGCTGACCATTGATCGGTCCACCGGGATAGTCTTCACCATTCAGCTCTTGCAAAAGGAAAGCATTCTAGCCCTAATGTGCAGCAATCTTGTACAGTCCTTTCCAAATATTTTCAAATTTGTCGTGCTTACCTTTCTCTTCATTCCTTGCATCCCATTTCAGCACTATGTCTCCAATTTCAAACCTGTCCACCTTTGCTTTTCAGTCATATATCCTCTTAATTCTATCCTGCAGCTTAGAAGTGTTCTGAAATACCTCCTCTCTCATTTGATGCAAATGTATCATTTGATTGATCCTCCACTGCAAACTATCATCTTCATTGCCTGCTTCTTGCAACAGTTTGACCACTAGGACTGCCAGAGAGGTCAGGAAGACTGTGTCCACACCGTACACGAGCTCAAAAGGAGACATGCCTATAGATTTCTTTTGACTTACCCTATCTGCCCAAAGTGCATTGACCAGCTTTCTATGCCAACTCTTCTTGTTAGTTTCCAACAGCTTTTTGATAATGTTGACAAGAGATTTGTTTGAGGATTCTGCCAATCCATTGCCTTGTGGGTAATAGGTAGTCGAATGCCCCAAAGTGATTTGATACTTCTGACAAAAGTCAATCATTCTTTTCGATTTAAAGGCTGCTGCATTGTCAGTGATCAGCTTATTTGGACAGCCAAAACGAGACAATATGTTGTTTTCAAGAAATGATATAATTACTGAATCGGTAGCTTGCCTTGTAGGAATTGCATCAATCCATTTGGTGAAATAATCCGTCGCTGTGTGGATCCACTTATGTTGCGCTGAAGAAGAAGGATGGATCTCACCTGTTTTCTTACTGACGGACACCAAGTTTGAAATCCAATCTGAAAATATTATGGGGACTATGATTCCAGCTTTATACAACCAATTCACTTCCTTCTCAATTGAGGGTAGTAGCTTCGGATTTATTCTTCTTAGCTTCTGACGAAAAGGCTTTTGATTGGGCTTGATCGGAATGACATGTTGAATAATGCTTGTGTCATATGCCTTCAAATCTGAATAATCCCAAGCAAATACATCAATAAAAGAGGATAACAAACTGATATACTTTGCTTTTACCTGTGGAGGCAATGCCTTTGATAATTTCACCATCTTAGGATTTTCAGCTGATCCAATGTTCACATCCTCAACTCCTTTTTTAGTTGGCAGCAAGCTCGGTTTTCTAGCCACATCGTCCTGATCGAAGAGCTCCTCTAAAGGTATTAGACCTTTAGGAATGATGTTGTCTTTGAGCTGCAAAACTTCCATCTGATTGACTTCCATATCCGCATCACCATCATCATACTCCACATCAATAGAAGTGTCCTTGAATTTACCTTTATTTTGCAGAAATTCATCGATCTCATCATCATCTTGAAACACTTTCCAATACCTTTGATTGTCGGGGACAGCTGGGCGATGCTTCATGTGAATCTCAAACTTGTTGTTGGAATTCATCAGAATTTTCAAATTACTTGCTGTTGTTGCAAGTGAATCTGCAATGACATTCTGAGCACAGGGAACACAGGTTATAGTATAATCAGAAAATACTTTCAAGATATCCAACAATGCATTGTGGTAGGCCCGCATTCGAGGATGCTTAGCTTGGTATTCCCCTTTCACCTGCTTGATAACTAACTCAGAGTCGCCATACACTAAAATCCTCTTAGCATTTAATTTTCTAAGAACTTTCGAACTCGAAATTAAAGCTTCATATTCAGCCTCATTGTTTGAACAATCAAAAGCTAGTTTATAAGAGCAGACCCTTACATTGCTAGGCACTTTATTTGGGGTGAAAACAAGGCTGCGTATCCAAATACCAATTCCAGCACCTTCCCTTCCTACCACACCATCAAATTCCATGCTCCACAGGCCTGTTTCATCCTCTTCCAAATGCTGAAATTCTATTTCTTTTCCTTGCTGTCCATCAATGTGTTTCTGTTGTCGAGAGGCTGATTGCTCAGTGGTATTATCAAGTCTTTGCCTTTCTTGTTTTAAGACTTCTCTGAAATTTTCAGTGATCTCGGGAATGTCTTCTACTTCAACTGTTTGGCTATTTAAATCATTAAAGCTATCTGAATACAAAACAAATGATTCTAGATCAGTATGTACATAGTTGATTGGATGATTTACCGGTTTCTCCTTGCTAGTGATCATGTACTTCATTTTCTGTTCCCGGTGTAGTTTCCTCATTTGACCGAACACGGGAATGGTAGCATAGGAGAAATCAAGCTGCATTGTCCCTTTAATCTTTTCTCACGAAGATCTGGAAAGAAGCATGCCGAATCTAGGAGGCATATCCGCCACCACCACATCCATCAAAACATTTTAGCTAGAATCTGATCCAAACTGACCACCAAATCCTTGATAAGACCAATGCACCTTACTCTACCGGAATCGAAAGAGTAAAGGTCATGATATTTTCTAGTGATATCCAATCCCAATTTCTCCATGATGGCCTTAGGCATGAGATTATGAGAGGCTCCGGAATCAAACATAGCATTATGTAACACAAAGTCATGCACCTTGAGACTGATATAGAAAGGAGCGACATCACTATCTTGGGACTGACCTTCCAATGCTGGCCCAAAGATCAACTCGGGACTGTCATCCTCCACGTTTACCATGTTGGATGATGGATCTAAATTCAAAATTTTAGACACCTGACCTTTATAATTGTTGTTCTTCATTAACTCAGTCAAAGGAATGGATATTTTCAACTTAGCAATTTCATTTTCTAAGTTAAAAACTGAGACTTTTTCTACCTCTTTCGTTGGAACATCCTTCTTTTCCGTTTTCTCCTTTGACACATTTGGCTGATTAGGTCTTTCACTTGCTGATGTCGTTTTGTTGGTGTTAGAATCGGTTGTCTCTTTTCCCTTTTTTGCACATTGGAAAGATCATCCTTTGTCGTTGCTGCCTCCTTCCTTTTTTGAATTGGATTAATGGGCACATCTCTGTTTTGGAGTGATGTCACTGCTGAGCTGACAAAGCATTCATGTATCCTCTTTGGTATTCATCAGACTCTTCCTCAAGAACTGTCTCATTTGCCAAAATGAAATTTTCATCCCTTTGTTTAGCTGAATTCTCAGAGTACTCCTCATCTTCAGTGATGAAAATTGGCATATCATTGGGCATAAAGAAATGATTTTCTTCTCCAATCACATTCTCCTCTTCATTTGATTCTGGACCATGTACAAAATTATGCTGTAGAGGTGTCTGCACCTGCTGCTGCGCTGCTTGATCTTGGGCTCGGTTTTCTCTTTGTTTGATCCTATATTGTGGCTGCTACTGGCCACAGGAGTTAGGATTTTTGACTTGTGGTTCAAACTTGTCAAGTTTCATCCTATCAAGCATCTGCTCCACCTTTCGAAGCAATTGAGCTAATGAGGAAGACTCTTCTTTTATTGTGACTTTCTTTTCAGCTCTTGCTCTAGCTCTCTTGGAAAGTAGATTTGCTTCAACGCTGACTGCAATCTTCTGCATGTCTTCCAAAGTGGCCGGATCTCTCTCTCTTAATTGATAAGCCATATCAGTATCAAAACCATCCAGAAACTTAATCAAGGCTAGCCCCATGGGTGGTTTTATATGATCAGGGATTGCATTGAAAACTGAATTGAATCTAATACAGTAATCCTAAACAGACACACCAACATTCTGCTTGATGTGCTCATATTCGGAAAGGATCTGAAGAGGATTTTTCTTCACTTCCCAGCGGTCTAAGAATTGTCTCTATAGATTGGCCAATGTAGTAATGCTTGCAGCCGGCAAAGCCCTGAACCATTTCCTTACTTCACCACCAAATGTTTGTACAAAGAGTCTCATTGTCACATTTTCTGCATCAATCTCATGGAGATCGAAGAAATCATTCATTTTGTCCACATGTTGCTCAGCTGTAACACTATGAGGAGTGCCATCAAACAAAGGGATTTTGCTTTGATAATCGGCAGGCATATCATCCAAATTTTGAGGCAGTACAAGAGGTGCAAAACGAGCAGCCATTGCTCTTGGTGGATTTGCAATCAGTCTTGGAGATGTTGGGGGAGTGGGTGCAATTGATGTATGGGGGGTATGAGGAGGTGTATGTGGAGGCAAAGCAATCTTGGAGTTTTGAGGAGTAGAAGGAGTGGATGGAGACGACACTACTGCGGATTTTTGATCAGAAACAGTAGGCTGCACAGGAATGGTAGGAATGAAAGGAGGTTTGGTTGGAATTCTTGAGCTAGATGCAATTGCAGATGACCCAAGGGTTGCAGAAGCAGTCTCTAAGAAATCAGCAATATTAGAAGCCACAATTGAAGTCTAGAGCTGATTCAAGATATAATCGTTAATGGATTTATTGGCCCTTTCAGTTTCAATATTTCTAATAAACTCAGGATTTAAGGCAGTTGAAACAACAACGCTTTCAGATTTGGTTTCAAACAAAGACAACTCAAAATGCTCATCAAACTCAAGATCCTCGAGATACTCAAAGCCAATAGGACATGATTGAGCTTTGAACACGGGTATGATAGAACTTCCTTGGCAAAGGATTCTCAGAATAAGATTGGGGTTTTCGTACACAGGAGGGGGATCAGGATCCGGATTTTCTCTAGTATGTCTTCTGGAAGCCAGTGTGCTATTATTTCCAAGAAATCAAATGGGCATTAACAACTTGTTCAGCCTATCAAATCCTAAACTTATCATCCAAAAGATTAGAAATATCAGATGTATTGGGGTCATATGCAAGTTAGATATTCTATTTATAAGACTAGATCGAAGATTGACTGAAGTAGTGTTTATCTACTTGCGCTAATGCAAAGCAAAAGCGTTTCGACGGCTACCTGGCTAATCTTCAGGCTCTGTCTGTAGTTTATAAAAAGAAGAACACTAACAAACAAACAACCTTTTCCCTAGTATGGTCGCCACTATGTTAGTGCCTAGATTTACCTTAGGCTGAGGAAGGTAGGATCCAGGGCCAACATCAAACCACGCTTAACCTGGTAGCTAGCCCTACTAAGTCGGGAGAGGGCTCTCTCCGGGTCAATCTCAGCAAATTATGATCGATGAGGGCTTGAGATGACTAATAGAAATACTGATCTTAGGCTAGGTATATGTGTGAAAGAGTTTGATTGAATAAAATGATGTTTTTGTTGGCTCAGATGGAAAGGTAGATTTTGGGTGTGGGGATTGAGGCTCAGTCTTGCAGAGATCTCAATGGGGCAAGGTAGGAAATTGTTTTTGGCACTTCAATTTGAGTGAGATGGAAGGATTAGACAAGTGAGGAGCTGAAGAGGGCAAGGAAAGTCATGGATCCTCTCCAAACAGCTGAAAACATCAAGAAACTAAAGCAAACCTCAAGTAGAGCACTACAATTTCAATGGATTCTACTTACACTCTTGTTTGTTTAGTTAAGAAGAAACAAGATAGAGAATGACATACATAACACATAAGCAAATTGAAAATTACAAAAGAAAGCACTATACCAAGACAAATTGCCACATGGATCCCAAAGGGTGCTACAAATCCTGGTCTCAATTCTTTAGCCAAAATGTTGATATGAGTGTACAATGAAGCTCAAGGCTCTCTCAAAAGTCCAACCATGCTAATGACTGAAAGATCACAAGATATAGACAAATCATAACTCATCCTAGCCTCTAGGGGTCAAGCTCACAATTTTAGGAGCTGTTCCAACTAATTCTAAACTAAGAACTAGAAATTAGGCAGTGGAATAGCTTGCCTCTAGAAACTAGGGAACTGATTCATTTAGTTTCAAACAACTTTTTAATAGATGAATCTACCTCCAGAAGTGAAAATTTGACATATTTACATCATGATCCATCAATGTACATTAAATTACATCACAAATTTGACATCAAGAAGGAGAAAAAGTCAAACTGTCAAAAGCTGGGCAAAAAACAGAGCATTCCTGATCAAACTGAGCCAAATTTCCTCTATGCGCTGCGCCTGATTCTCTATGCATAGCGCCTGTTTGGACCCACGTTTGGAGGCCTTCTCGATGTCCAAATTGGCTCCAAGTGTGCTCGTTGGAAAGGTCTACCTGTAGAATTTCCAACCCAAGTGGAATTTTGAATTTGGCCTCCATTTGCCCCTCCAAAATTCAGTTCTTCCAACACTGCTTCATGTGTGTCAAAATAGGGGCAGTGTGGTCATTTTTTTAGTGTTTTTGACATTTTTGAGGGCTCAAAACTTGTCAAAATTTCTTGGCAATTGGTAGGAAAGCATATTTTTTCATGAAAAATCCAAAAATGCTGAGTTTTTGTCATTTGGAGGCTCCTAGCAAAAGCGAGTGCCACGTGGCGCAGCACATAGGGCAAAAAATTTTGTTTTTTGTGCTAAAAATTTCAAAAATGCAAAAAGTGACCCAATTTTTTTGAAATTTGAGCTGAGTCTTCTCCATCAAACATTTTTTTGGGCCAAGGAAACCTCATTCAATATCTGAAGTTCTTCATGATCCTTTTTCCTCCTTGATGCTCTCTTCAACTTTGCCTTTAAGCTCCTGATTATAGCTTGGCACACCATGTTCCTCGAAAAGTAATGATATGACAGGTTTCTCAGCATATTCTTCTCATTGGTGGCCTTTTCTAGCTTCCTCTCCAAGTGGATATTGGCTCTTTCAAGCCATGACTCCCGATCGGCATTAACCTCCTGCTCAAGTGAAGTGAACTCCACCCACCTCCTTTGGGCCACTTGGCGATTCTCCCGAATGTTTTTCAACTCCATAATCACTTGTTGGTCTTCAAGCTACTTATTCCTTTGCTCTAGGTATTGTATTGTCCATTGGGCTCTATCCAAGTTGATGGACAAGGCATCAATGTCCGCCTGCTGCTCCTGAATGATTTCTTTGAGATTCGTGCTTTGCAGGCCCATATCAGTATCATCACCCTCAATGACAATGAAATCAGTCTCACGCTCACCTGATGGTCCTACCTCCTGTAGTGGCCTCTTGCCTTTGTCCTAAACCTGTTGTGCTGATGATGGAAGCGAGGCCCCTTCCACCCTGGGTGGAGATAACACTCGCTTAGCTGCTGCAAACAACCGTCTAATGCCCTTCTGATAGGTGATAAACACTGGCATGCTAGCGCTCTTTGTCTCATGACCCTCATGCTGATAAGAAGGTCCACCTATCTCATGTAAAGCCTCTGAAGGTCCCTGAGGAGCTGTGAAAAACTCGCGAGAGATGAAATCCTCCCAAGTAATGCCCTGTTAGCCAAGCTGATGAATGACCACAATTTTAATGAGAGCAAAATGGTAAACACTGTTGAACTGCTGCTGAGGAGTCTTTTGTTGCACTAGGGTGGTCATCTTCTCTATGTTTCGGCACATGACGTAAGGGATGTTCATCATCCTTACCCTAGAAAAATGCATCAACAGCCTGATATGATAAGCATATAAACAGGAGAAGCGGCCCTCACAGCTGAAATACTTCATGATCAGTTTCATTAAAGGAGCATATGCATCTTTAAGATACTGAAAAGGAAAAACTGTCCTGAGCTGTCTCAAATAACCGAGATTGATGTATGGTTCATAATGTTGTCAGTCAATTTGTTGCCTCTTGTTCCATTGCTCTCTAATGTTAGGTATACCGGTTGCTAGTGAAATGGATTCTGGTGTTAATCTGAGAGTGACACTAGCTAGAGTGGCTTGGCCATCATGTAAATGTAGCACAAATAAGTGGGCCAACTCATGGTGAAACTGAATGCTAGCAACCTTCTCACAAAATTCATAGCAAGACTGGTGCTGAAAACAAGAGATGGCAAGAGGGCAGGCCTGTAACTCAACAAGGGTGGTTGGTTCCTCTCGAATATGTTTGCCACCTCTATGAGGCCTCCTGGGTGCATGTACCTCTATAGGTGAGTCACTGTGTGTCTCCTCTTCATAATCATATGAGGGATTAGATGCCATGTCTGCTAGTGGGTGGACTGTTTTGGAGCTGTCTTGATGAGAAATAGGTGAGCTATGATGTGTTTTGACTTTTGCCACCAAGGGAAACAGTGATATGAGGGACTTTGGAGGGAGAAAATAGTGAGGGATTTAGGAACTGTTGGGGTAGGGTTTAATTAGGGAAATAGGGAATTAGGGAATGATTTAGGAGTTTTTGATATAGGACTAGCGTTTGGGAATTAGAGAGTATTTGGGACTTTGGGAAATGGGATTTGGGATATGGAATTAGTGAATATAAGGGTGTGTGAATTTAGGGAATAGGGAAATCAAGGGAAAAATGGAGTAAGGGAGTGATTGAGGGAATAGAAGGATGGAATTGGTAGCAAAACAGTCAATACTAACCCTAGGCAGCAATTTCCTTTGAGAAATTTCAAGAGATAGGGTTTGGTTTCTTTTAAACACTCACCATACAACAAACACCATAAAACAACCACCAAATTTGGATGAAAAGCAATGACAGAGGGTCAACCTACTTGGACAAGTGATGATCCACAAGTTTCGAGCGATTTGGAGCAAGTTTTTGAAGTTTTCGGGCTTGTTGGTTGTATTCGTCGTGCCCAGTGAGTGTGTCATGCCTGTGCAATTTTGAACTGGAGGTTGAAGCCCAGTGCGCCATGCTTGCTATGTGCGTTGCACCACCTGCCCAGTGCGCTGCGCCTCTGTCTTGGAGCGATTTTCACCAATTTTTCTCAGTTGCTCACCACCACGACTTTGCCTTGCTTCCACTTTGTCTTGGAGTGCAAATGAACTTTTCAAATTGAAGGAATGACTTATAAACAAGGATCTTTTTAAATTTTTGGCTCATAAAACCCATTTTTACAATGTTTTGAAAATGACTTTGTTTTTTACTCTGTTTTGAGCTTTTTCACTTTATTAGAACTTGTGATGGACTAAATGACCTATGATTTGTTTGTTTTGTAGGGGGTTGGAGCTACTGGGGCTAGGGAAAGACACCAGGGTTACAGGTGGAGTGATTTACATATGAAGAAAATAAAATTACATAAATTTGTACCATAAAATCAAAAATACTCTGTTTTTCCTCAAAACAGAATTTTGAGGAAAGATACATCTCTAAGCACTTGATGATGAAATTTATTGATGCTAGAACCTCCTCATGTGCCTGCTGGTTGTTATTGGACACTTTGAAACACCTTTTGATGAAACCCTAGACCTAAATGACAATGAAACCCTAAAACAAAAACCTTTGCAATCTTTAAGACAAAAGATGACTATATATGCTTTGTAATGAACAAACATGAGCCAGCAGGTAGATAACATGAGGGAAACTGTAGGAAAGCCACTACCATCAGATGATCCATGCGCCTAATGGAATGCAGTTGACTGAGCGGGACACCTAATATGCAATGCAACAAGAGGATTTGATCTCTGACGGAGGGATGAAGATATCGACACTAACATTGGCTCCAATGGGGATGGTAGCTCCTTGGAGGTGCCAAGAACTACAGATCTCTGGGAAAGCAGGCAGTGCCTTCATCCATTGGGTTAATGAGTCAATAACTTCGACAAATCAAAACTGAACTCTTGACTTAAAGACTCAATTTCAGGACTAAATGTGACTCAAGATTGACTCATTTTCAAGACTGTAATTGACTGAAAGACTTGACTCTATCAAACCAAACCAAAACTAAAATCAAACCTCAACTTTATAGCCTTCACCTCAGGCCCCAAACTGAAGAATGAAAACAGTACACACTTGCAATGGAATTTAAACAAACCGGTATATACAATGATGAGTAGGACAACAAAAAACATTTCACAAATAATACCATTTGAGGAGCTGACCGTTGATCGGTCCACCGGGATAGTCTTCACCATTCAGCTCTTGCAAAAGGAAAGCATTCTAGCCTTGATGTGCAGCAATCTTGTACAGTCCTTTCCAAATATTTTCAGATTTTTCGTGCTTACCTTTCTCTTCATTCCTTGCATCCCATTTCAGCACTATGTCTCCGATTTCAAACCTGTCTGCCTTTGCTTTTCAGTCATATATCCTCTTAATTCTGTCCTGCAGCTTAGAAGTGTTCTGAAATACCTCCTCTCTCGTTTGCTGCAAATGTATCATTTGATTGATCCTCCACTGCAAACTATCATCTTCATTGCCTGCTTCTTGCAACAGTTTGACCACTGGGACTGCCAGAGAGGTCAGGAAGACTGTGTCCACACTGTACACGAGCTCAAAAGGAGACATGCCTATAGATTTCTTTTGACTTACCCTGTCTGCCCAAAGTGCATTGACCAAATTTTTATGCCAACTCTTCTTGTTAGTTTCCAACAGCTTTTTGATAATGTTGACAAGAGATTTGTTTGAGGATTCTGCCAATCCATTGCCTTGTGGGTAATAGGTAGTCGAATGCCCCAAAGTGATTTGATACTTCTGACAAAAGTCAATCATTCTTTTCGATTTAAAGGCTGTTGCATTGTCAGTGATTAGCTTATTTGGACAGCCAAAACGAGACAATATGTTGTTTTCAAGAAATGAGATAATTACTGAATCGGTAGCTTGCCTTGTAGGAATTGCATCAATCCATTTGGTGAAATAATCCGTCGCTGTGTGGATCCACTTATGTTGCGCTGAAGAAGAAGGATGGATCTCACCTATTTTCTTACTGACGGACACCAAGTTTGAAATCCAATCTGAAAATCTTATGGGGACTATGATTCCAGCTTTATACAACCGATTCACTTCCTTCTCAATTGAGGGTAGCAGCTTCAAATTTATTCTTCTTAGCTTCTGACGAAAAGGCTTTTGATTGGGCTTGATCGGAATGACATGTTGAATAATGCTTGTGTCATATGCCTTCAAATCTGAATAATCCCAAGCAAATACATCAGTAAAAGAGGATAAAAAACTGATATACTTTGCTTTTACCTGTGGAGGCAATGCCTTTGATAATTTCACCATCTTAGGATTTTCAGCTGATCCAATGTTCACATTCTCAACTCCTTTTTTAGTTGGCAGCAAGCTCGGTTTTCTAGCCACATCGTCCTGATCGAAGAGCTCCTCTAAAGGTATTAGACCTTTAGGAATGATGCTGTCTTTGAGCTGCAAAACTTCCATCTGATTGACTTCTATATCCGCATCACCATCATCATACTCCACATCAATAGAAGTGTCCTTGAATTTACCTTTATTTTGCAGAAATTCATCGATCTCATCATCATCTTGAAACACTTGCCAATACCTTTGATTGTCGGGGACAGCTGGGGGATGCTTCACGTGAATTTCAAACTTGTTGTTGGAATTCATCAGAATTTTCAAATTACTTGCTGTTGTTGCAAGTGAATCTGCAATGACATTCTGAGCACAGGGAACACAGGTTATAGTATAATCAGAAAATACTTTCAAGATATCCAACACTGCATTGTGGTAGGCCCGCATTCGAGGATGCTTAGCTTGGTATTCCCCTTTCACCTGCTTGATAACTAACTCGGAGTCGCCATACACTAAAATCCTCTTAGCATTTAATTTTCTAAGAACTTTCAAACTGGAAATTAAAGCTTCATATTCAGCCTCATTGTTTGAACAATCAAAAGCTAGTTTATAAGAGCAGACCCTTACATTGCTAGGCACTTTATTTGGGGTGAAAACAATCCGCGTATCCAAATACCAATTCCAGCACCTTCCCTTCCTACCACGCCATCAAATTCCATGCTCCACAGACCTGTTTCATCCTCTTCCAAATGCTGAAATTCTATTTCTTTTCCTTGCTATCCATCAATGTGTTTCTGTTGTCGAGAGGCTGATTGCTCAGTGGTATTATCAAGTCTTTGCCTTTCTTGTTTTAAGACTTCTCTGAAATTTTCAGTGATCTCGGGAATGTCTTCTACTTCAACTATTTGGCTATTTAAATCATTAAAGCTATCTGAATACAAAACAAATGATTCTAGATCAGTATGTACATAGTTGATTGGATGATTTACCAGTTTCTCCTTGCTAGTGATCATGTACTTCATTTTCTATTCCCGGTGTAGTTTCCTCATTTGACCGAACACGGGAATGGTAGCATAGGAGAAATCAAGTTGCATTGTCCCTTTAATCTTTTCTCACGAAGATCTGGAAAGAAGCATGCCGAATCTAGGAGGTATATCCGCCACCACCACATCCATCAAAACATTTTTAGCTGGAATCTGATCCAAACTGACCACCAAATCCTTGATAAGACCAATGCACCTTACTCTACCGGAATCGAAAGAGTAAAGGTCATGATATTTTCTAGTGATATCCAATCCCAATTTCTCCATGATGGCCTTAGGCATGAGATTATGAGAGGCTCCGGAATCAAACATAGCATTATGTAACACAAAGTCATGCACCTTGAGACTGATATAGAAAGGAGCGACATCACTATCTTGGGACTGACCTTCCAATGCTGGCCCAAAGATCAGCTCGGGACTGTCATCCTCCACGTTTACCATGTTGGATGATGGATCTAAATTCAAAATTTTAGACACCTGACCTTTATAATTGTTGTTCTTCATTAACTCAGTCAAAGGAATGGATATTTTCAACTTAGCAATTTCATTTTCTAAGTTAAAAACTGAGACTTGTTCTACCTCTTTCGTTGGAACATCCTTCTTTTCCGTTTTCTCCTTTGACACATTTGGCTGATTAGGTCTTTCACTTGCTGATGTCATTTTGTTGGTGTTAGAATCGGTTGTCTCTTTTCCCTTTTTTGCACATTGGAAAGATCATCCTTTGTCGCTGCTGCCTCCTTCCTTTTCTGAATTGGATTAATGGGCACATCTCTGTTTCGGAGTGATGTCACTGCTGAGCTGACAAAGCATTCATGTATCCTCTTTGGTATTCATCAGACTCTTCCTCAAGAACTGTCTCATTTGCCAAAATGAAATTTTCATCCCTTTGTTTAGCTAAATTCTCAGAGTACTCCTCATCCTCAGTGATGAAAATTGGCATATCATTGGGCGTAAAGAAATGATTTTCTTCTCCAATCACATTCTCCTCTTCATTTGATTCTGGACCATGTACAAAATTATGTTGTAGAGGTGTCTGCACCTGTTGCTGCGCTGCTTGATCTTGGGCTCGGTTTTCTCTTTGTTTGATCCTATATTGTGGCTGCTACTGGCCACAGGAGTTAGGATTTTTGACTTGTGGTTCAAACTTGTCAAGTTTCATCCTATCAAGCATCTGCTCCACCTTTCGAAGCACTTGATCTGATGAGGAAGACTCTTCTTTTATTGTGACTTTCTTTTCAGCTCTTGCTCTAGCTCTCTTGGAAAGTAGATTTGCTTCAACGCTGACTGCAATCTTCTGCATGTCTTCCAAAGTGGTCGGATCTCTCTCTCTTAATTGATAAGCCATATCAGTATCAAAACCATCCAGAGACTTAATCAAGGCTAGCCCCATGGGTGGCTTTATATGATCAGGGATTGCATTGAAAACTGAATTGAATCTAATACAGTAATCCTAAACAGACACACCAACATTCCGCTTGATGTGCTCATATTCGGAAAGGATCTGAAGAGGATTTTTCTTCACTTCCCAGCGGTCTAAGAATTGTCTCTATAGATTGTCCAATGTAGTAATGCTTGCAGCCGGAAAATCCCTGAACCATTTCCTTACTTCACCACCAAATGTTTGTATAAAGAGTCTCATTGTCACATTTTCTGCATCAATCTCATGGAGATCGATGAAATCGTTCATTTTGTCCACATGTTGCTCAGCTGTAACACTATGAGGAGTGCCATCAAACAAAGGGATTTTGCTTTGATAATCGGCGAGCATATCATCCAAATTTTGAGGCAGTACAAGAGGTGCAAAACGAGCAGCCATTGCTCTTGGTGGATTTGCAATCAGTCTTGGAGATGTTGGGGGAGTGGGTGCAATTGATGTATGGGGGGTATGAGGAGGTGTATGTGGAGGCAAAGCAATCTTGGAGTTTTGAGGAGTAGAAGGAGTGGATGGAGACGACACTACTGCGGATTTTTGATCAGAAACAGTAGGCTGCACAGGAATGGTAGGAATGAAAGGAGGTTCGGTTGGAATTCTTGAGCTAGATGCAATTGCAGATGACCCAAGGGTTGCAGAAGCAGTCTCTAAGAAATCAGCAATATTAGAAGCCACAATTGAAGTCTAGAGCTGATTCAAGATATAATCGTTAATGGATTTATTGGCCCTTTCAGTTTCAATATTTCTAATAAACTCAGGATTTAAGGCAGTTGAAACAACAACGCTTTCAGATTTGGTTTCAAACAAAGGCAACTCAAACTGCTCATCAAACTCAAGATCCTCGAGATACTCAAAGCCAATAGGACATGATTGAGCTTTGAAAACGGGTATGATAGAACTTCCTTGGCAAAGGATTCTCAGAATAAGATTGGGGTTTTCATACACAGGAGGGGGATCAGGATCCGGATTTTCTCTAGTATGTCTTCTGGAAGCCAGTGTGCTATTATTTCCAAGAAATCAAATGGGCATTAACAACTTGTTCAGCCTATCAAATCCTAAACTTATCATCCAAAAGATTAGAAATATCAGATGTATTGGGGTGATCTGCAAGTTAGATATTCTATTTATAAGACTAGACCAAAGATTGACTGAAGTAGCGTTTATCTACTTGCGCTAATGCAAAGCAAAAGCGTTTCGACGGCTACCCGGCTAATCTTCAGGCTCCGTCTGTAGTTTATAAAAAGAAGAACACTAACAAACAAACAACCTTTTCCCTAGTATGGTCGCCACTATGTTAGTGCCTAGATTTACCTTAGGCTGAGGAAGGTAGGATCCAGGGCCAACATCAAACCACGCTTAACCTGGTAGCTAGCCCTACTAAGTCGGGAGAGGGCTCTCTCCGGGTCAATCTCAGCAAATTATGATCGATGAGGGCTTGAGATGACTAATAGAAATACTGATCTTAGGCTAGGTATATGTGTGAAAGAGTTTGATTGAATAAAATGATGTTTTTGTTGGCTCAGATGGAAAGGTAGATTTTGGGTGTGGGGATTGAGGCTCAGTCTTGCAGAGATCTCAATGGGGCAAGGTAGGAAATTGTTTTTGGCACTTCAATTTGAGTGAGATGGAAGGATTAGACAAGTGAGGAGCTGAAGAGGGCAAGGAAAGTCATGGATCCTCTCCAAACAGCTGAAAACATCAAGAAACTAAAGCAAACCTCAAGTAGAGCACTGCAATTTCAATGGATTCTACTTACACTCTTGTTTGTTTAGTTAAGAAGAAACAAGATAGAGAATGACATACATAACACATAAGAAAATTGACAATTACAAAAGAAAGCACTATACCAAGACAAATTGCCACATGGATCCCAAAGAGTGCTGCAAATCCTGGTCTCAATTCTTTAGCCAAAAAGCTGATATGAGTGTACAATGAAGCTCAAGGCTCTCTCAAAAGTCCAACCATGCTAATGATTGAAAGATCACAAGATATAGACAAAGAATAACTCATCCTAGCCTCTAGGGGTCAAGATCACAATTTTAGGAGTTGTTCCAACTAATTCTAAACTAAGAACTAGAAATTAGGCAGTGGAATAACTTGCCTCTAGAAACTAGGGAACTGATTCATTTAGTTTCAAACAACTTTTTAATAGATGAATCTACCTCCAGAAGTGAAAATTTGACATATTTACATCATGATCCATCAATGTACATTAAATTACATCACAAATTTGACATCAAGAAGGAGAAAAAGTCAAACTGTCAAAAGCTGGGCGAAAAACAGAGCATTCCTGATCAAACTAAGCCAAATTTCCTCTATGCGCTGCGCCTGATTCTCTATGCATAGCGCCTGTTTGGACCCACGTTTGGAAGCCTTCTCGATGTCCAAATTGGCTCCAAGTGTGCTCGTTGTAAAGGTCTACCTGTAGAATTTCCAACCCAAGTGGAATTTTGAATTTGGCCTCCATTTGCCCCTCCAAAATTCAGTTCTTCCAACACTGCTTCCTGTGTGTCAAAATAGGGGCAGTGTGGTCATTTTTTGAGTGTTTTTGACATTTTTGAGGGCTCAAAACTTGTCAAAATTTCTTGGCAATTGGTAGGCAAGCATATTTTTTCATGAAAAATCCAAAAATGCTGAGTTTTTGTCATTTGGAGGCTCCTAGCAAAAGCGAGTGCCACGTGGCGCAGCACATAGGGCAAAAAAAATTGTTTTTTGTGCTAAAAATTTCAAAAATGCAAAAAGTGACCCAATTTTTTTGAAATTTGAGCTGAGTCTTCTCCATCAAACATTTTTTTGCGCCAAGGAATCCTCAGTCAATATCTGAAGTTCTTCATGATCTTTTTTCCTCCTTGATGCTCTCTTCAACTTTGCCTTTAAGCTCCTGATTATAGCTTGGCACACCATGTTCCTCGAAAAGTAATGATATGACAGGTTTCTCAGCATATTCTTCTCATTGGTGGCCTTTTCTAGCTTCCTCTCCAAGTGGATATTGGCTCTTTCAAGCCATGACTCCCGATCGGCATTAACCTCCTGCTCAAGTGAAGTGAACTCCACCCTCCTCCTTTGGGCCACTTGGCGATTCTCCCGAATGTTTTTCAACTCCATAATCACTTGTTGGTCTTCAAGCTACTTATTCCTTTGCTCTAGGTATTGTATTGTCCATTGGGCTCTATCCAAGTTGATGGACAAGGCATCAATGTCCGCCTGCTGCTCCTGAATGATTTCTTTGAGATTCGTGCTTTGCGGGCCCTTATCAGTATCATCACCCTCAATGACAATGAAATCAGTCTCACGCTCACCTGATGGTCCTACCTCCTGTAGTGGCCTCTTGCCTTTGTCCTGAACCTGTTGTGCTGATGATGGAAGCGAGGCCCCTTCCACCCTGGGTGGAGATAACACTCGCTTAGCTGCTGCAAACAACCGTCTAGTGCCCTTCTGATAGGTGATAAACACTGACATGCTAGCAGTCTTTCTCTCATGACCCTCATGCTGATAAGAAGGTCCACCTATCTCATGTAAAGCCTCTGAAGGTCCCTGAGGAGCTGTGAAAAACTCGCGAGAGATGAAATCCTCCCAAGTAATGCCCTGTTAGCCAAGCTGATGAATGACCACAATTTTAATGAGAGCAAAATGGTAAACATTGTTGAACTGCTGCTGAGGAGTCTTGTGCTGCACTAGGGTGGTCATCTTCTCTATGTTTCGGCACATGAAGTAAGGGATGTTCATCATCCTTACCCTAGTAAAATGCATCAACAGCCTGATATGATAAGCATATAAACAGGAGAAGCGGCCCTCACAGCTGAAATACTTCATGATCAGTTTCATTAAAGGAGCATATGCATCTTTGAGGTACTGAAAAGGAAAAACTCTCCTGAGCTGTCTCAAATAACCGGGCTTGATGTATGGTTCATAATGTTGTCAGTCAATTTGCTGCCTCTTGTTCCATTGCTCTCTAATGTTAGGTATACCGGTTGCTAGTGAAATGGATTCTGGTGTTAATGTGAAAGTGACACCAGCTAGAGTGGCTTGGCCATCATGTAAATGTAGCACAAATAAGTGGGCCAACTCATGGTGAAACTGAATGCTAGCAACCTTCTCACAAAATTCATAGCAAGACTGGTGCTGAAAACAAGAGATGGCAAGAGGGCAGGCCTGTAACTCAACAAGGGTGGTTGGTTCCTCTCGAATATGTTTGCCACCTCTATGAGGCCTCCTGGGTGCATGTACCTCTGTAGGTGAGTCACTGTGTGTCTCCTCTTCATAATCATATGAGGGATTAGATGCCATGTCTGCTAGTGGATGGACTGTTTTGGAGCTGTCTTGATGAGAAATAGGTGAGCTGTGATGTGTTTTGACTTTTGCCACCAAGGGAAATAGTGATATGAGGGACTGTGGAGGGAGCAAATAGTGAGGGATTTAGGGACTGTTGGGGTAGGGTTTAATTATGGAAATACGGAATTAGGGAATGATTTAGGAGTTTTTGATATAGGACTAGGGTTTGGGAATTAGAGAGTATTTGGGACTTTGGGAAAGGGGATTTGGGATATGGAATTAGTGAATATAAGGGTGTGTGAATGTAGGGAATAGGGAAATCAAGGGGAAAATGGAGTAAGGGAGTGATTGAGGGAATAGAAGGATGGAATTGGTAGCAAAACAGTCAATACTAACCCTAGGCAGCAGTTTCCTTTGAGAAATTTGAACATATAGGGTTTGGTTTCTTTTAAACACTCACCATACAACAAACACCATAAAACAACCACCAAATTTGGATGAAAAGCAGTGACAGAGGGTCAACCTACTTGGACAAGTGATGATCCACAAGTTTCGGGCGATTTGGAGCAAGTTTTTGAAGTTTTCGGGCTTGCCGGCTCTATGCGCCGTGCCCAGTGAGTGCACCGTGCCCATGCAATTTTGAACTGGAGGTCGAAGCCCAGTGCGCCGCGTCTGCTATGTGTGCCGCTCCACCTGACCAGTGCGTCGTATCTACTATGTGTGCCGTTCCACCTGCCCAGTGCGCCGCACCTCTGTCTTGGAGCAATTTTCACTAATTTTTCTCACTTTCTCACCACCACGACTTTTCCTTGCTTCCACTTTGTCTTGGAGTGCAAATGAACTTTTCAAATTGAAGGAATGACTTATAAACAAGGAGCTTTTAAATTTTTGGCTCATAAAACCCATTTTTACAATGTTTTGAAAATGACTTTGTTTTTTACTCTATTTTGGGCTTTTTCACTTTATTAGAACTTGTGATGGACTAAATGACCTGTGCTTTGTTTGTTTTGCAGGGGATTGGAGCTACTGGGGCTAGGGAAAGAGACCAGGGTTACAGGTGGAGTGATTTACATATGAAGAAAATAAAATTACATAAATTTGTACCATAAAAGCAAAAATACTCTGTTTTTCCTCAAAACAGAGTTTTGAGGAAAGACACATCTCTAAGCACTTGATGATGAAATTTATTGATGCTAGAACCTCCTCATGTGCCTGCTGGTTGTTATTAGACACTTTGAAACACCTTTTGATGAAACCCTAATGAAACCCTAGACCTAAATGACAATGGAACCCTAAAACAAAAACCTTTCCAATCTTTAAGACAAAAGATGACTGTATATGCTTTGTAATGAACAAACATGAGCCAGCAGGTAGATAACATGAGGGAAATTATAGGAAAGCCACTACCGTTAGATGATCCATGCGCCTAATGGAATGCAGTTGACTGAGTGGGACACCTAATATGCAATGCAATAAGAGGATTTGATCTCTGATGGAGGGATGAAGATACGACACTAACAGGGTAGAAGCTATGACTTCATGACCTATGCAACTAGTGAGTTGCAATGGTCGTGATAGCCGCAACGGTCGCAAGGATCAGCGTTAGTCGCATTCCGACTCTGCAACTGACTTACTAAGGCATGAATTGGAAACTTGCTCTTACTTAGCTAAAAACCAAGATTATCTCTCGGGCTCCTTGAGACTGTTGAACTCTTTGAGTAGAACTAGGCGGGGCTGGTGGCTTGGCATGGTGAAGGGGCTTTGAAAATTTCAAGGTTCTCATATTTTTGGAGGGGCTATTGTAGTAGCTACAACAATTGGTGATTCCCCGGGAGACTCCAGGATCTCTAACGTCTTCGGGCCTAGCTTAAGGGGGACTTAAGTTAGTATTGCTTCGTGGAGATGTGGGTCCCACTGATGGTATTTGGGACTCCCCTTCGAACTTGGTCAGCTGTCCCAACTGGCATGACATGGTCTCTGCATACGCGATAGGGTGCTACTTCCTGCTG